>WWNC01000132.1:5000-605000 GCA_011125475.1 Melanerpes aurifrons
GCCCGTGCCCGTGCCTGTGCCTCTGCCTGTGCCCGTGCCCATGCCCGTGCCTGTACCAGTGCCTTTGCCTGTACCTGTGCCCGTGCCCGTGCCTGTACCTGTGCCTGTACCTGTGCCCGTGCCCGTGCCCGTGCCTGTACCAGTGCCTTTGCCTGTACCTGTGCCCGTGCCTGCCAGTGCCTTTGCCTGTACCTGTGCCCGTGCCCGTGCCCGTGCCCGTGCCTGTACCTGTGCCTGTACCTGTGCCCGTGCCCGTGCCCGTGCCTGTACCAGTGCCTGTGCCTGTACCGTGCCCGTGCCCGTGCCCGTGCCTGCCGTGCCTGCCTGTGCCTGTGCCTGTGCCTGTGCCCGTGCCGTGCCTGCCTGTGCCCGTGCCTGTACCAGTGCCTTTGCCTGTACCTGTGCCCGTGCCCGTGCCTGTACCAGTGCCTTTGCCTGTACCCGTGCCCGTGCCCGTGCCCGTGCCCGTGCCTGTACCTGTGCCTGTACCTGTGCCCGTGCCCGTGCCCGTGCCTGTACCAGTGCCTTTGCCTGTACCTGTGCCTGTACCAGGCCCGTGCCCGTGCCTGTGCCGCCCCTGCCCACGCCGCTGGGTTCAGGCCAAGCGTGGGGAGTTTGTTTTTGATTCCACCCCCATTTCCTGCTCCTTTTCTGGGGGTGGATGATTCAGTGTGGGACCTGGGTTCAGAGCCGGGTGGGTGGGCTGCCCAGCTGCCCCTGATGCTTCACCCACAATGCTCCAAGCTGGTGGCTCCCCTGTGGCTCCCATCCCTTCACCCACTGAACATCCCTGCTCCAGTCCCCGCCTGAAGCTCTTGGGGCTTTTGTCCCCCACATGCATCATCCCTCCACACCCCTCCATCTTTCATGGGGTTTTGAGTGTGGGTTGGAGTGACACAGGGCTGGATCTGTCCTGGTGCTGCAGGATCCAGGGCCATCAGTGCGATGAGCTGTGCAGAGGGTCAGGTCTCAGCTCCAGCCCCATTGTTGCTGTCTCCATCTGCTCACTGGGCTTTCCTCATCATTGGGGGCCAGAGCCAAGGGCTAAACAGCCACACAGACACCCATGGTCCCCCCAGGGAGTGTAAGTGGGGCTGAGTGACCCCCACACTGTTCCCCAGGCACAGCCTGGAAGCGAAGCTGGTGCTGTCTAGATCCCCTATCGAAACCCCAGACCCATCTCCACCAATTTCTCCCCTCCCAGTACCTCCCCTGGCCTCAAACAGTTCATATTCTCATGGGGAAAAAAGGGATCTCCACCCCAGCTCCCTGGGAGGGCAGGGTTTAGCCTCTTCAACTCATCAAGGTGTCTTGGCCATGGTCCCTGGCACCTCCTAGCATCCCAGTCCTCCCCAGCTGCTATCTGTTGGGCATGCAGCTGGTGTGAAGCCTGGCTCACAAACCACCCAGCGAGTCACTGCTTCCAGTGCCACCTCCCCACAGCAAAGCACAGCTCCTCCCCGGGGCTGGAGCCGCCTGGGTGGATTTGCCACGCTGGGATTGCCTGGGAGTGATGCCAGGCTGTGGCCCTGAGCCCCTCTGCCAGCCTGGGGGGCTGGGTTTAGTCCCCATCTGATATGAAACCGAACCTGGGAGGTATTAGATTTGTTTCTCCAGCGGCTGCTCTGTGGGGATGCTCAGCCCAGCTGGTCTGGGACAGAAGCAGGGGTGAGGGGGGGCATGGTGGAGGCGTTGGGGAGCTCAGTGGGGATGCGGGGGGGCTGCATTGGGTCAAATCGGGGGGGTGAGAGGCAGGGGCAGGGGCAGGCAGGGGAGGTGTGAACACAGGGACACCACCTCCTCATGGGCCTGTCCCACCCTGTGCTGCCCATGAGAGCAGATCCAGCTGCACCCTGGCACGATGGGGACAAAGGATACAGCACTGCCAGGATGTGCCCCTGCTGAGGGTGGCCTCTTTCATGTGTGCTGGGGGGGCATGGAGAGAGGAATCCCCTGGCACGTGGCTGTGGATGGGGTGACCTGGGGGGGCCACACTCCAGCCTGGCTGGGGGTCACGGGGAGCAGGATGCCCTGGGATGTGGCTGTGGACAGGGTGACCTGGGGGGGCCACACTCCAGCCTGGCTGGGGCGGGGGGCCACGGGGAGCAGGATCCCCTGGGATGTGGCTGTTCACGGGGTGACACCAGGGGCCACCGGGACCACACTCAGCCTAGTCCCTCCCGATGGACCCCACGGGACACGCCCCGCCCCGCCCCGCCCCGCCGGCCGCCCAGCGCCGCAGCGCCTCCCGCGGCTGCCCCCCGCCGCTGCCCGGGGCCCGAGACCCCGCCCGGGGCCCGCGCTCCGTCCCGCCGCAGGCCCCCGCCCGCCACGTGCAGCCCCGCGAGCCCAGGCCACGCCCTCCAACCCACCACGCCCCCCCACAGACCACGCCTATTTCCCCCCACCCCAAGACAAGCCCCGCCCCCTCGCCAGGCCCCGCCCCCCGCCTCAGTTCCGCCCCGCGCCCTGCCGCGCGGGGACTGCAGCTCCCGCCATGCCGCACGGCCGGAAGGGGGCGCGGCCTGCGCAGCCCGATTCCGGGCTGGCAGTGAGCAGGGAGCGAGGGAGCGGTAAGATGGCGGCGGCGGCCGTGCTGGAGTTCCAGCGCGCCCAGTCCCTGCTCTCCACCGATCGCGAGGCTTCCATCGGCATCCTCCACTCCATAGGTGAGGCAGCGCCGCCCGCCCCCGCCGCGCCGCCCGCCCCCGGCCGCCCGCCGCCGCCTGCCGCCCGCCGCCGCCGCCGGCTGCTGACTCACCGTGCGAGCCGGACGGGAGCGAGGCCTGGGCCCGCTCCCCGGCCCCGGCCCCGGCCCGGCCTTCCACACCGGCACGGCTCCTCCACCCGCGCCGCGGGCTGTCGGGCCGGGCCGCTGCCCGCCGCCGGCGAGGGCTCGGCGGGCGCGGGTGTCGGGGAGCTGCCGGGGCGAAGCGGGCGGGCTCATGGAGCCCTGCTCGGGCGGGCTGTCCGCGGAGCCCCGCGCCTGGGGCCGGCTGTGCCTCCCTGTCTCCCCGGTGCGGGCGGAGGCGGCGGCGTGCGAGCCTGGCCGCCCGGTGGCGGCGGGGCCGGGGGCTGTGCGGGCAGGCTCTGCCGTGACCGGCTGCCTGCGGCCGGGGCTGTCGGTTGTGCCGTTGGACGGCTGCGTGTGGCGGCAGCCTGCCGCGGGTCCTGCAGGCTGGGCAAACTCTGCCGGCAGCGCTGTCTGCCGCGCTGAGGCTGAGGCGCTGCCGCTGTTTAAATCCCCTGCCCGGCGCCGCGCAGAAAGTTGTGCGGAGTTTCGCTGTGCGCCTTGCCCGCAGCTCTCCCTCCTGCGCCTCCCCAGGCACAGGCTCCGGGGGGCACTTTCCTCGCCAGGGTGTCCTGGGCGCTTAGCGGTGCGCAGGGGATGGTGGTGGTGCTCTGAGCAGAGGGCTGTAGGCACGAAGTGGACGTCCCTCTCTGTCTGGGGCTTGAGTCGCCCAGGGGCTGCCTTTGGAGCTGGTGTAGGAAGGATTGGTCCTCGGTTCCCGGGGTGGGGGGGGGATGGTGATTTCTGCGAGGCCCCCGTGACCTGCTGTCACCTCGGCGGGGCAGGCTTCCTTGTGTCCCTGCTGCGCCTGGACGCGGCTGTGAGGGGATGGGAAGTTGCTTTTTCCTCCTGCTGTCTCTCCGGTTAGTGAGCGGTTGGTGTTCCCCAGCCTCCCAACCCACCTACGGCTCCTGGGGCCGGCAGGCTCGGGCAGAAGTCCGCTGCTGCTGCTGGCTGCTGTCAGCTGGAGCAGTCCAGCCTTGCTGCGATGAGAGCAGAGTCCCTTTGCTTTGGCCATCGTGCTTGCTAAGCTGTGGGGCCCGAGGGGCACGGGAGCAGAGGGGAGGATGTTCTTTCCCCGCTGGCACTGGGCAGAGGGTTTTGACTTTGTGCAGACGCCGGACAGGGGCTGGGGGAGACGAGCGCGGACAGGGGCTGGGGGGACGAGCGCGGACAGGGGCTGGGGGGACGAGCGCGGACAGGGGCTGGGGGAGACGAGCGCGGACAGGGGCTGGTGGGGACGAGCGCGGACAGGGGCTGGGGGACGAGCGCGGACAGGGGCTGGGGGAGACGAGCGCGGACAGGGGCTGGGGGGACGAGCGCGGACAGGGGCTGGGGAGAGCGCGGCCAGGGGCTGGGGGACGAGCGCGGACAGGGGCTGGTGGGGACGAGCGCGGACAGGGGCTGGGGAGACGAGCGCGGCCAGGGGCTGGGGGACGAGCGCGGACAGGGGCTGGGGGGACGAGCGCGGACAGGGGCTGGGGAGACGAGCGCGGCCAGGGGCTGGGGGACGAGCGCGGACAGGGGCTGGGGGGACGAGCGCGGACAGGGGCTGGGGAGACGAGCGCGGCCAGGGGCTGGGGGACGAGCGCGGACAGGGGCTGGGGGGACGAGCGCGGACAGGGGCTGGGGGGACGAGCGGACAGGACAGGGGCTGGGGAGACGAGCGCGGACAGGGGCTGGTGGGGACGAGCGCGGACAGGGGCTGGTGGGGACGAGCGCGGACAGGGGCTGGGGGGACGAGCGCGGCCAGGGGCTGGGGGACGAGCGCGGACAGGGGCTGGGGGGACGAGCGCGGACAGGGGCTGGGGAGACGAGCGCGGCCAGGGGCTGGGGGGAGCGCGGACAGGGGCTGGTGGGGACGAGCGCGGACAGGGGCTGGGGGAGACGAGCGCGGACAGGACAGGGGCTGGGGGACGAGCGACGGACAGGGGCTGGGGGGACGAGCGCGGACAGGACAGGGGCTGGGGAGACGAGCGCGGACAGGGGCTGGTGGGGACGAGGACAGGGGCTGGTGGGGACGAGCGACAGGACAGGGGCTGGGGGACGAGCGCAGGACAGGGGCTGGGGGACGAGCGCGGACAGGGGCTGGGGGGACGAGCGCGGACAGGGGCTGGGGGGGACGAGCGCGGACAGGGGCTGGGGGAGACGAGCGCGGCCAGGGGCTGGTGGGGACGAGCGCGGCCAGGGGCTGGGGGAGACGAGCGCGGCCAGGGGCTGGGGGGGACGAGCGCGGACAGGGGCTGGGGGAGACGAGCGCGGACAGGGGCTGGGGGAGACGAGCGCGGACAGGGGCTGGTGGGGACGAGCGCGGACAGGGCAGGAGGTGGCAGGGGAGGAAGGGGGTGGGTTGGTGGCTAACTTAGAAGAAATCAAGGCTGTGTAAACACAGGCTTGGTGCTGCTGTGTGTCATTGGCTCTGAGGTGTGCAGCAGGGCCGGGGTTACTCACGCTGGTACACGGAGCGGTGATTGGACTCCGAGTTCCGTGTGGGAAGCAGCCCTGGCTCCAGCCTCAGCTGCTCCTGAGCGAGGGCAGACGTACCCAGCTGGCTTCCTTCTGCATTTGGACCACAGGATCCCGACCTGACACACAGACCAGCAGCAGCAGCAGGCATCTCAGCCTGGGAAACCCTTCTGAACTCCTCTGCTTGGCTCCAGGGGGTCTGCTGGTGGGGGGGGGTGTTTTGAAATGAGACCTGAAGGGCTGGACAGGCTTAATGAGGCTGCTTCAGAGCTGAAATCAGAGTCAAGCTGGAGCATGCAGGTGTCTCTCAGCTGGATTAGAGCCTTGGTGAGGTGGAGCTGAGGCTCTGTCTGTAAGCTGCATTTAAACTTTCCTCCTAATCTGCTTTCCAGGTCTGGCAGCCAGGCTGAGTTCCCCTTTTGCCTGTCTCAACAGCTACTTGTTTTGGGGCCTTTCCAGGAGCTGCCTGGGGATGATTCTCTTTGCACTGCAGCAGCACTGAAGGTGACTTTCTTTCTCCCCTCCCTCTTTCCCCAGTGAAACGTGATGTCCAGGAAAATGACGAAGAAGCGGTGCAAGTCAAAGAGCAGAGCATCCTGGAGCTGGGCTCCCTTTTGGCCAAGACTGGGCAGGCAGAAGGTGAGCCTGAAATCAGTAGCTGAGGTAATGGTAAGGGGGTAGGTGCACTCAAATGAGTTGAGCCTTCAACACTGTCCCCACCACAGCCTGCTCCCCAGGCTGGTGACACATGGGTGTGATGGGTGACCACTGGATGGATACAGAACTGCCTTGATGGCTGCACCCAAAGAGTGGCTGTCCATGGCCCAGGGGAGGCCAGGGACAAGCAGAGTCCCTCAGGGATCAGCCCTGGGCCCAGGCTTGTTCAACATCCCTGTGGGTGCCATGGCCAGTGGCACTGAGTGCAGCCTCAGCAGGGTTGCTGATGACACCAAGCTGTGTGGGGCAGCAGACAGCTGGAGGGAAGGGATCCATCCAGAGGGAGCTGGGCAGGCTGCAGAGGTGGGCACAAGCCAACCTCAGGAGGTGCAGCAAGAGCAAGGGCAGGGTCCTGCAGCTGGCTGGAGGCAATCCCAGGCACAAATGCAGGCTGGGCAGGGACTGGCTGGAAAGCAGCCCTGAGGAGAGAGCCTTGGGGGTGCTGGGGGAGGAGAAGCTCAGCAGGAGCTCTCAGTGTGCACTTGCAGCCCAGAAAGCCAAGCAGAGCCTGGGCTGCAGCAGAAGTGTGGCCAGCAGGGCAAGGGAGGTGATTCTCCCCCTCTGCTCAGCTCTGGGGAGACCCCACCTGGAGTCCTGCCTCCAGTTCTGGAGCCCCTATGGCAAGAGGGATGTGGAGGTGCTGGAAGGTGTCCAGAGCAGGGCCAGGAGGAGGAGCAGAGGGCTGGAGCTGCTCTGCTGTGAGGACAGACTGAAGGAGTTGGGGCTGTTGAGTGTGGAGAAGAGAAGGCTCTGAGGTGACCTCATTGTGGCCTTCCAGGATCTGCAGGGGGCTGCAAGAAGGCTGGGGAGGGACTGCTCAGGATCTCAGGGAGTGCTAGGACTAGGGGGAATGGAATGAAGCTGGAGGTGGGGAGATTGAGGCTGGAGGGGAGGAGGAAGTTCTTCCCCATGAGAGTGCTGAAGCCCTGGACTGGGTTGTGCAGGGAGGTGGTTGAGGCCCCAGCCCTGGAGGTGTTTGCAGCCAGGCTGGCTGAGGCTGTGGCCAGGCTGATGTAGTGTGGGGTGTCCCTGCCCATGGCAGGGGGGCTGGGACTGGCTGATCCTTATGGTCCCTTCCAACCCTGACTGATACTAGGATACTATTTGATGGGAGAGAAGGAAGAGACAGACAGAACCTAAGCAGCAAGGTGAACAGCACAAAACATCAACCTCCTGTCCCTTGGCCCAAGGGGTTGCTGGTGTCTGGGACAGTTGGTGACCCTTCAGTGTGTGTCCTTGTTAGCACAAGTGGCTGTGGTCCTGTTGCAGCTGGGGTGAGAAGGTTTCCCTTGATTTGCTTTCAGTACTCTCAGAGCTCTGTTTCAGATTGGAAACTTTGTCCCCAAAAGTCCTTTCTCAGCAGCTTCTCTCTCAATGCATTGATTTGTCTTCTGAACCATGACATCAGGAGAGCCTTGTCCAGCCTCACCCAGGCAAGGCTTGACAGTCCTCCTATTGTGTGTGTGTGTGTGAAAGCACAGAGACAGAGGGAAGGTCTCTGCTCCATGGTTTGTGGTTGGGATCTGTTTGTGCCTTTGTGTCCTGGAAAGCTCAAGGCAATGTGTGTGTTGGTTTGTGCTCAGTTTAGTGTTGGGCCATGGGCTGGAGAAGCTCTTGCCCTTCTGGAGCACCTTTCCCCTCAAGCATCCCAGGAGCTGATGCACTCCATCCACACAGAGGCAGTTGGCCATGGCTCAGCTTGGCTGACTTCTGACTGTGCCCAGCAGTAGTGCAGAGTGTGAGGTGAGGTCTGTGTGCTTTCAGCAGTCTGAAGGGGAAGAGAGGTCAGCAGAAGGTTTAATCAAACTGAACTTCCAGTGCTGGAGCAGCTCATGGGAAGTGCTGTGAGGGCTCAAGAGAGCAGCTGGCCAAGGTCATGGGTTTACCTTGATTCTGAACCACACACTTGGTGTCCGCTGTCCAGAGTTTGTTTTGGCCTGGTTGCTGTTTGAGCCTTCTGGATGCTGACCCTGCTGTGATTGTGAGTTGAACTCCTCTTGGGACAGGCAGATGCTCTTGGAGCAGTGCTGGAAACAAAGGTGCTGCTCGTAGGGAGGGACTTTTGACAAGGGCCTGGAGCGATATTGCAAGAGAGAGTGGATTTGAGCTGGATGAGGGCAGATTGAGGCTGCAGATCAGGAAGAAACTCTTTGCATTGAGGGTGCTGAGACACTTGTGGCTGCCTCCTCTCTGGAGGTGTTCAAGACCAGGTTGGATGAGGCCTTGAGCAGCCTGGGCTGGTGGGAGGTGTCCCTGCCCATGGCTGGGGGTTGGAACTGGATGAGCTTGAAGGTCCCTTCCAACCCAAACCCTTCTGTGCTTCATCTCACCCAACTCTAGATGTCTGATTTCCTAGTGTGGACAACTTTTATACTCTGTGGATAAAAAGAAGCCCTTCCAGCAGATTCTTCCTGCAGTAAGGAACTGGAGCAGGCTCAACCAATCCTGCTGAAAGTGTCCATTTCTCTGTTTGACCTCAGGTCAACTGACTGCAGTTCAGGTCCCTGTGCTGTGTGAGTGCCCTTTGCCCTCTGGTGTTTGCCTCTGCAGAGATAACTGAATGTGGCTGTGCTCCTCTGTGTGTGGGTTGAAGCAGGGGAAGGCATCACAGGGGTCTCTGAATAAATGTGAGGCTGTGCTGCTGGAGTGCAGAAGCCTGAGGGAAGAGTTGCTGGGGGTGTGATGCACTCAGCATCATGCAGCAGGCTAGGGTTGTGCTGGTGAGACACTCAGCAAGTTGTAGCCAACTTTGTAGAGAGGCAGGGATCTGCTGGAGAGAGGCCAGCACAGGCTGTGATGGACTGGGACTGGAACATCTCTGCTATGAAGAAAGGCTGAGAGCCCTGGGGCTGTTTAGTGTGGAGAAGAGAAGGCCAAGAGGGGGTCTCAGCAGTGCCTGTAAATGCCTGAGGGGTGGCTGTCAATGCTTACAAGTATCTGAGGGGTGGGTGTCAGGATGCAGGGGCCAGGCTGTGTTCAGTGGTACCCAGTGATGGGACAAGGACCAACAGGGAGGACAAGCTGGAACCCAGGAGGTTCCACCTCAACACGAGGAGAAACTTCTTCAGTGTGAGGGTGCTGGAGCCCTGGAGCAGGCTGCCCAGTGACCCATCTGGCTGTGTTCCTGTGTGCCCTGCCCTGAGTGCCCTGCTCTGGCTGATCTCCAGAGGTCCCTTCCAACCCCTGCCATTCTGTGGCTCTGTGATGGTCTCTTTGTGTTGCACAGCTTGCAGTAGTTTAGGGTTTAAAGTGAAGTTGTAGGCAAGTGTAAAGCAGCCGAGTTTGCTGTGAGAGTGGCTGGCTGGTGAGGGCTGCAAGGGGAAGGTGAAGTCACTGCAGGTGGCAAGGTTGAACCCATCAGACCCAGGGGTGTGAAGGGACAAAGGCAAAAGGTGCCAGAGGGAAGAGTGAACTGCAGCGGCAGTAGGGGGCGCTGGTGGTGAGGGCAGGAGCAGTGTGGGCACTGGCAGTGGGGCTGTGGTGGTAGGGGCAGGAGCGGTGGGTACCGCGGCGGTGGGGCCAGCAGCAGTGGGGGCACTGGTGGTGGGGCAGCAGCAGTAGGGGCAGCAGCAGTGGGGGCACTGGTGGTGGGGCACTGGGGTGGGGCAGCAGCAGTGGGGGCACTGGTGGTGGGGCACTGGCGGTGGGGCCAGCAGCAGTGGGGGCACTGGTGGTGGGGCACTGGCGGTGGGGCCAGCAGCAGTGGGGGCACTGGCGGTGGGGGCGCTGGTGGTGGGGGTAACAGCAGTGGGGGCACTGGTGGTGGGGCAGCGGCAGTAGGGCAGCGGCAGTGGGTGCCCTGGCAATAGGAGCAGCGGCAGTAGGGCAGCGGCAGTGGGTGCCCTGGCAGTGGGTGCAGCAGCACTGGGTGCCCTGGCGATAGGGGCAGCGGCAGTGGGTGCCCTGGCAGTAGGGCAGCGGCAGTGGGTGCCCTGGCAGTGGGTGCAGCGGCAGTGGGTGCCCTGGCGATAGGGGCAGCGGCAGTAGGGCAGCGGCAGTGGGTGCCCTGGCAGTGGGTGCAGCGGCAGTGGGTGCCCTGGCGATAGGGGCAGCGGCAGTAGGGCAGCGGCAGTGGGTGCCCTGGCAGGGCAGCGGCAGTGGGTGCCCTGGCAGTGGGTGCAGCGGCAGTGGGTGCCCTGGCGATAGGGGCAGCGGCAGTAGGGCAGCGGCAGTGGGTGCCCTGGCGATAGGGGCAGCGGCAGTAGGGCAGCGGCAGTGGGTGCCCTGGCAGTGGGTGCAGCGGCACTGGGTGCCCTGGCGATAGGGGCAGCGGCAGTAGGGCAGCGGCAGTGGGTGCCCTGGCAGTGGGTGCAGCGGCAGTGGGTGCCCTGGCAGTGGGCAGCGGCAGTGGGTGCAGCACTGGGTGCCCTGGCGCATGGGTGCCCTGGCGATAGGGGCAGCGGCACTGGGTGCCCTGGCGATAGGGGCAGCGGCAGTGGGTGCAGCGGCACTGGGTGCCCTGGCGATAGGGGCAGCGGCAGTGGGTGCAGTGGCACTGGGTGCCCTGGCGATAGGGGCAGTGGCAGTAGGGGCAGCGGCACTGGGTGCCCTGGCGATAGGGGCCGCGGCAGTAGGGGCAGCGGCAGTGGGTGCCCTGGCAGTGGGTGCAGCGGCAGTGGGTGCCCTGGCAGTGGGTGCAGCGGCAGTGGGTGCCCTGGCGATAGGGGCAGCGGCAGTAGGGCAGCGGCAGTGGGTGCCCTGGCGATAGGGGCAGCGGCAGTAGGGCAGCGGCAGTGGGTGCCCTGGCGATAGGGGCAGCGGCAGTAGGGGCAGCGGCAGGGCAGCGGCAGTGGGTGCCCTGGCAGTGGGTGCAGCGGCACTGGGTGCCCTGGCGATAGGGGCAGCGGCAGTAGGGCAGCGGCAGTGGGTGCCCTGGCAGTGGGTGCAGCGGCAGTGGGTGCCCTGGCAGTGGGCGCAGCAGCACTGGGTGCCCTGGCGATAGGGGCAGCGGCACTGGGTGCCCTGGCGATAGGGGCAGCGGCAGTGGGTGCAGCGGCAGTGGGTGCCCTGGCAGTGGGCGCAGCAGCACTGGGTGCCCTGGCGATAGGGGCAGCGGCACTGGGTGCCCTGGCGATAGGGGCAGCGGCAGTGGGTGCCCTGGCGATAGGGGCAGCGGCACTGGGTGCCCTGGCGATAGGGGCAGCGGCAGTGGGTGCAGTGGCACTGGGTGCCCTGGCGATAGGGGCAGCGGCAGTGGGTGCAGCGGCAGTGGGTGCCCTGGCGATAGGGGCCGCGGCAGTAGGGGCAGCGGCAGTGGGTGCCCTGGCAGTGGGTGCAGCGGCAGTGGGTGCCCTGGCAGTGGGTGCAGCGGCACTGGGTGCCCTGGCGATAGGGGCAGTGGCAGTAGGGGCAGCAGCACTGGGTGCCCTGGCGATAGGGTCAGCGGCAGTGGGTGCAGCGGCAGTGGGTGCCCTGGCAGTGGGTGCAGCGGCACTGGGTGCCCTGGCGATAGGGGCAGCGGCAGTGGGTGCCCTGGCAGTAGGGGCAGAGGCAGTGGGTGCAGCGGCAGTGGGTGCCCTGGCGATAGGGGCAGCGGCAGTGGGTGCCCTGGCAGTAGGGGCAGTGACAGTGGGTGCAGCGGCAGTGGGTGCCCCCAGTGGGGCGTGGGTGCCCTGGCGATAGGGGGCAGTGGCAGTGGGTGGGCAGTGGCAGTGGGTGGTAGGGGCAGTGGCAGTGGGTGCAGCGGCAGTGGGTGCCCTGGCAGTGGGTGCAGCGGCAGTGGGTGCCCTGGCGATAGGGGCAGCGGCAGTGGGTGCCCTGGCGATAGGGTCAGTGGCAGTGGGTGCAGTGGCACTGGGTGCCCTGGCAGTGGGTGCAGCGGCAGTGGGTGCCCTGGCGATAGGGGCAGCAGCAGTGGGTGCCCTGGCAGTAGGGGCAGCGGCAGTAGGGCAGCGGCAGTAGGGACAGGAGCAGTAGGGGCAGTAGTTACCTCGGCAGTAGCAGTGGGCCGGCACGGGCAGGGGCAGGTGTGCCAGTGTGGCGCTGAGACTCCTTTGTCCCCTGGGGGAAGCCTCTGTCACCTTCCCTTCCTGTCTGCTTCCTCCGCTGGAGCGGACTGGGAGGAGCAGCAAGCAGCCAGGGTGGCACCAGGCGTGTCACCAGCCGCTCCCCAGGGTGGCACCAGGCGTGTCACCAGCCCTCCCCAGGGTGGCACCAGGCAGGGACAGGCATTCCCATCTCCGAGGGGAGGCAGTGATCTGCTGCTGCTGCTTAAACCTGCCGAGGAACCTGCTGCGGCTGTGCAGTTCGTGGCCAGAGTGACCTGGAGCTCCTCGGGTGTCATCCTGAAGCGCGTGGAGGAAAGGAAGGTTGTCAGAAGTAGTCACCGTGGATTCCCCAAGGGGAAGCCATTCCCTGGCAGCTGCCAAGCTGTGCTGCCAGCCAGTGTGAGCTGGGCAGAGGGCACCTCAGGAAGTTCAACCAGGGTAGGGTCCTGCCCCTGGGGAGGAACAACCTCCAGCAGCACAGGTGAGGGGAGACCTGCTGGGAAGCAGCTCTGGGGAGAAGGACCTGGGAGTCCTGGTGGGTGACAGCATGACCATGAGCCAGCAGTGTGCCCTCATGGCCCAGAAGGCCAGTGGCATCCTGGGGTGCATTAGGAAGAGTTTTGCCACCGGGTCCACAGAGGTTCTCTTCCTCCTATCCTCTGCCCTGGTGAGGCCACATCTGGGTCCAGTACTGGGTTCCCCAGCTCAGGAAGGGTTGAGAGGGTACAGGAAAGGGTAAGAAAGCTGCTGAGGGCACTGGAACATCCCTGTGGGGAAGAAGAGCTTGAGGGGCTTGGGGGTTTTAGTCTGGAGAAGAGAAGACTGAGGAGGAAGCTTCTCAGTGCTGATCAGTGCCTCAGGGGTGGGTGGCAGGAGGCTGGGACCAGGCTCCTGAGGGGTGCCCAGGGACAGGCCAAGGGGTAGGGGGCACAGGCTGGAACACAGGAACGAGGAGGAGCTTCTGTACTTTGAGGGTGATAGAGCACTGGAGCAGGCTGCCCAGAGAGGTCGTGGAGCCTCCTTGTGGGGGGAGCTTCCAACCCCTCCTGGGCAACCTGCTGTCCTGCTGGAGCAGTGGGGCTGAACTGGGTGATCTCCAGAGGTCCCTTCCAGCTCCTGTGATTCTCTGAGTGTAGCTCTTGCTGCACAGGGTTTGGGCTTAGCCAGTGGAATGTCTTTGATGGTCTGAGGTGTTGCAGTGGCTTCTTTGCTACTTTCACCTCTCAGAGGTGTCCTGTGAGCTGCAGCTGTGGGTTGGAAGTTCCAGCTGCTGAGCTGCAGCCTGGCTGAGGGTCTCTGTGGAACTGTGGGCTGTGGTTAAAAGAGCAGCAGTGATAGAGGTGAGCCTCTTCAGCTGACTGAAGGAGGCTGAGGGCTGGCCTGGGAGATGAATCCCTTGGGGTTTAGGACACTTCTAGATGGTTTTTTCATAGCCTTGCTTGCAACTGCAGGATTGGAACAGCTCTGCTCAGGAGTTTGGGTTCATGGGGGCTGCTGGAAGCGCTTGCTGTGAGGATGAGCAGCAGGCTTCACTTCCCAGAGCTGCTGCTCATCACTTCTCCAGAGCTGTCAGTCACAGCCCTTTGCCAAGCATTGCTTTTACTTAAAAAAACCATAACTCACAAACCCCACAACCTAAAATCCCCAAAATAGCTGACAGCTGCAGTGGTAGGAGAGAGCAATGGCTCTGGCAACTTTGAGCTTGCCTGTCTAAAGCTGCAGTTCCCCCCCACACAGACAGCTTCTGCCTGTCGACTTCCAGCCTGCTTTCTGCTCAGCTCTTGGGCAGCTGCTGAGCAGGGCACTGCTTAGGCCACACCTCGAGTCCTGTGTCCAGCTCTGGGCTCCTCAGGTTAGGAAAGAGGTTGGAAGGTGTCCAGGGAAGGGCAAGAAAGCTGGGGAGGGGTCTGGAGCACAGCCCTGGGAGGAGAGGCTGAGGGAGCTGGGGTTGCTTAGCCTGGAGAAGAGGAGGCTCAGGGGAGTGCTCTCTGCAACTCCCTGAAGGGAGGCTGTAGCCAGGTGGGGGTTGGTCTCTTCTTCCAGGCAAGCAGCAGCAGAACAAGAGGACACAGTCTCAAGCTGTGCCAGGGGAGGTTTAGGCTGGAGGTGAGGAGAAAGTTCTTCCCAGAGAGAGAGATTGGCCATGGGAATGTGCTGCCCAGGGAGGTGGTGGAGTCCCCATCCCTGGAGGTGTTCAGGAAGAGCCTGGATGAGGCACTTGGTGCCATGGTGTAGTTGATCAGATGGTGCTGGGTGAGAGGTTGGACTTGATGATCTCAAAGGTCTTTTCCAACCTGCTTAGTCCCTTCCTATCCCTTCCTATCCCTTCCTATCCCTTCCTATCCCTTCCTATCCCTTCCTATCCCTTCCTATCCCTTCCTATCCCTTCCTATCCCTTCCTATCCCTTCCTATCCCTTCCTATCCCTTCCTATCCCTTCCTATCCCTTCCTATCCCTTCCTATCCCTTCCTATCCCTTCCTATCCCTTCCTATCCCTTCCTATCCCTTCCTATCCCTTCCTATCCCTTCCTATCCCTTCCTATCCCTTCCTATCCCTTCCTATCCCTTCCTATCCCTTCCTCAAGAGCAGTTCTGCAGTGTGTTTCTCCTTTCTTTACTCCTAAATGCAGTTTCTGTCCTGCATGGGGGAGTGTGGTGTGCACTGAGAAGCTGCTTTGGTTGGTCCTGAGAAGCTGGTGTGAGGCAGCCAGGAGCAACAGAGCCTGGTAGTAGTTGGGAGTGGATGGATCTCAGCAAGAACCTTGCTGCCAGCCTCCACCATCCCAGTGGCCTCCCCTCACCTCGTTCTAGTTGATGAACAGCTGGCTGAGTGTGAGCCAGCACTGTGCCCAGGTGCCCAAGAAGGCCAACAGTGCCCTGGCCTGGATCAGGAATATTGTGGTAGCAGGACCAGGGCAGGGAACATGCTCCTGTCCTCATCACTGGTGAGGCCATGCCTTGAGTACTGGGTTCAGTTTTGGGACCCTCAGTGTAAAAGAGACATTTTGGGGCTGGAGCAGGTCCAGAGAAGGGCAACAGAGCTGGTCTGGGGAACAGGGCTGGTGAGGAGCAGCTGAGGGAGCTGGGGTTCTTTAGCCTGGAGGAAAGGAGGCTGAGGAGAAACCTTGATCACTTTCTAAACTCCCTGAAAGGAGGTTGGAGCCAGGTGGGGTTGGTCTCTTCTCCCTGGTTAGAAGTGATAGGATGAGAGGAAATGGCCTCAGGTTGCACCAGGAGAGGTTTAGGTTGGACCTCAGAAGCAACTTCTTCACTGAAAGGGTTCTCACAGGCTGGCACAGGCTGCCCAGGGATGCCCATCCCTGGAGGTGTTTGAAAGAGGCAGAGGTGTGGTGCTGAGGCACATGGCTTAGCAGCAGACTTGGTGCGAGTTAGCTGCTGGTTGAAGATCTTTTCCAGCCAAAGCAGTTCCATGATTCAGTGCCTTGATAAGACACTGCAGGCAGATTGCTAGGGGCAGAGCTGAGGGTGCAGTGCTGGGACCTGGTGAGAAGCAGACTTTGGTCCCTGTGTGGAGTGAGAGGTTTTCAAGTGCTTGTGTGTGGCAAGAGCACAAGAATCAGCAGCTGGGCAACTCCAGCCTCAGTGCTGGCTCTCTTTCCACGTCCACAAGGAGATGTGAAGTCCACCTTGCCCAGCTCCCAGCAGGAAGAGGGATACTGGGGAGCAGCTCTGCACAAAGCTGAGGTGTTGGAAGCAGCTGGCTGCTGCTGTTCTGTTGTCTCTGTGTGAAGCCCAAGTGGCAAAGCTCCCTTTGTGAGGGGCACTGCAGGCTGAGTGATCCTTGGGACAAAGACAGTGGGGGTAAAGTCTTCATCTGGCCTGGGGCTGTGGGTGAGAGCTCCTTGTTGAGTGAGTAAAAGCTGAGCAGGCTTGGTCACTGAGGCTTATAGAAACAGAGTTCAAACAGGTCAGTGGTTGGGAGACTCCTTTCAGATCCACTCCAACCCTCAACCCAGCCCTGCCAGGGCACCACTAACCCCTGGCCCTCAGCACCACATCTCCAGGGCTTTGAAACCCCTCCAGGGATGGGGACTCCACCACTGCCCTGGGCAGCCTGAGAGAGGGCTTGACACCACCTGAGGGCTGGCTGCCAGGATGAAGGGCCCAGGCTCTGCTCAGTGGTGCCCAGTGCCAGGACAAGGAGCAGTGGGCACAAACTGAGGAGGTTCCACCTCAACAGGAGGAGAAACTTCTTCAGTATGAGGCTGCTGGAGGCCTGGAGCAGGCTGCCCAGAGAGGTTGTGGAGTCTCCTTCTCTGGAGACATTAAAAAGGCATCTGGATGTGTTCCTGGGTGACCTGCCTGGGTGACCCTGCTCTGGCAGGGGGCTTGGTCTGGCTGATCTCCAGAGGTCCCTTTCCACCCCTTAGCAGTCTGTGATCATCACAGAATGGTTTAGGTTGGAAGGGACCTTAAAAATCATCCAGTTCCAACCCCCCTGCCACAGGCAGGGGACAGCTCCCACCAGCCCAGGCTGCTGAAGGCCTCATCCAGCCTGGCCTTGAGCAGCTCCAGGGAGGAGCAGCAGCAGCATGTGAAGCCTGCTCCCCCCCCCACACCACTCAGATCTCACACTCCCATGTTTACAAGGCAAATAAAAACCCCCAACAACAACAAGGGAAAAAGCCAACCCAAAGCAAACCCTCTAATGAGCACTTGGCTGTGTCCTACACCAACCTGGTATCAGGCTGAAAACTGGAGATAAATCTCATTTTACCCCAATTAAGCAGAGAGGAGCACCAGAACAATTTCAGCTTGGGAGGCTTCCAAGAAAAGCAGCTGAGAAGAAGGTTTCCTTCCTATTGCATTTAGGGAATTGTTAGAACAGCCAACAATTATTCCTCCTTTCTTCCTCCCCCCCCCCCCCCACTCTCCCCAATGTATTTATTTGAGATGAATCAAGCCTGGCACAACTCCTCCCTTGCACTGAAGGAGTGGAACTTGCTGTGCTCCAGCCTCTCCTGGGGGTTTTGTACACCTGGAAGTGCACAAAGTCCAAAGTGGACTCCTCTGGAGTGCAGCCCCTGAGGAGCTGCATTTACCAAACAGCTCTGCAGCACATCCTGACTCTTCCCCCCCCATGACCCCACTTGGACCTTGCACAGGCACCAAACCAAGATGCTCCAGCTGCCCTCCCTGCCTAAGAGCTCCTCAAGTTTTGCTTTATGAGACCAAAAGGGCAAGTTTTTCCACAGCTGAGGTAACAGCTATTGCAGGAGCTGCAGATCTGGGCAGTGGTGGAGTCCCCATCCCTGGAGGGCTTTCAAAGCCCTGGAGATGTGGTGCTGAGGGCCAGGGGTTAGTGGTGCCCTGGCAGGGCTGGGATGAGGGTTGGAGTGGATCTGAAAGGAGTCCCCAACCACTGACCTGTTTGAACTCTGTGGTTCAATAAGCTGCTGCCTCAGCGACAGGCACTGCTCAGATCCCCTCTCAGCCTTCTCCTCTCCAGACTGAACAGCCCCAGGGCTCTCAGCCTTTCTTCAGAGGTCTTCAAGACCCCAAATCATCCTCGTGGCCTCTGCTGGACTCTCTCCAGCAGCTCCCTGTCCCTCTTGAACTGGGGAGCTGTGACTTAATGCCTGACCCCACACTCAGCCCTGCCCTGGCACGGTGTGGGGCTGCTGGCAATGTCCCCTCCCTGCAGCTGCAGCACTGTGACCCTGTTGGGTTTAGCAGAGGGGAGGAGCCTGGGCTGTGTGGTCCCAACACCTAACTGCTGCTTCTGCCACCAAGTCCTGAAGCTGCTGGGTGCTGAGTGTTCCTCTGCTCCCTGGGAAGGAGCTTTGGAGTGTGGATCTTCATCAAGACTTGGACACACTCCAGCACCTGTGTGTCCTGCTTGTAGTGAGGGGCTCACATTTAGCTATTAAAGTAGCTGAGCTGCTTTGTGAGCTTGAGACTGACTTCATAAACCAGCAAGGAGACCAGAAACAGAAACCTGGTGAAGGGAGGATAGGACTGGGGAGGGACTTCTGTGGGTGTCAGGGAGGAATAGGACTGGGGGGCATAGAGCAAAACTGGAAGGGGGGAGATGGAGATTGGCTGTGAGGAAGAAGTTGTTGCCCAGGAGGGTGGTGAGAGCCTGGCACAGGCTGCCCAGGGAGGTGGTGGAAGCCTCCTGGCTGGAGGTGTTTGCAGGCAGGCTGGAGGTGGCTGTGAGCAACCTGCTGTGGTGTGAGGTGTCCCTGCCCATGGCAGGGGGCTGGGACTGGCTGAGCCTTGAGGTCCCTCCCAGCCCTGCCAGCTCTGGGTTCCATGACTCCTTGGGTGGATGTGGGGAGTTCAGTGTCCCTTCTCCTGTAGTGGGGTCAGATACTCCAGGGGTGCATCTGACTTCCCAGGGCTGGCAGATCCAGAGATCAATCTGGGAGTTAACAAACCCCTCCTGGAACTCTGAACCCCAGTGCCCCTTTAATAAGGAGAAGCTCAAAGCATTTAGCAGATGCTCACACATTTAACAGGTGCCTGAGGCAACTCTTTCTACAGTGCTGTTGCAACTGGGTGAACTAAAGTGAGGGGAAACCTTCCTGGTGCTGGTGAGGCTGGAGCCCAGCAGCCACCTTTGGCACTGCCACGTTCACTGGGAGGTGTTCCTTCAGGTGATGGTTATCCCTCTTGCCTGGATCAGCAGTGGCCAGCAGGAGCAGGGAAGTGTTGGAACTGGGCACTGGGGAGGCCACACCTCGAATCCTGGGTTCAGTTTTGGGCCTCTCACTCCAAGAAGGACATTGAGGGGCAGGAGCAGGTCCAGACAAGGGCAAGGAAGGTGGGGAAGGGTCTGGAGAGCAGGGCTGGGGAGGAGCAGCTGAGGGAGCTGGGGGTTGAGCCTGGAGAGAAGGAGCCTGAGGGAGACCTCATTGCTCTCTGCAGCTCCCTGGGAGGCAGCTGGAGCCAGGTGGGGGTTGGGCTCTGCTCCCTAGTCTCAGGTGGGAGTGGAGATGGCCTGAAATTGTGCCAGGGGAGGGGTGGGTTGGAGATTAGGGAAAATTTCTTTGCTGCCAGGGAGGTCAGGGCCTGGCACAGGCTGCCCAGGGAGGTGGTGGAGCCCCCACCCCTGGCAGTGTTCAAGAAGTGAGTGGCCTTGGCCCTTGGGGCCAGGCTTTGGTGGCCATGGTGGGGTTGGGTTGAAGGTTGGACTCAGTGATCTTAGAAGGCTTTTCCAGCCCAAACAATTGCATGAGCCTGTGAACACAAACAGCAGAGCCCATCCTTTGGAGCAGGGGAGCATGGAAGTTGTCCTCCTTCAGGGCTCCTGAAGGACAGGAGTCTTCCTCTCTTCGTTCTGGGCCTGCAGTCTGAGGCTCTTCTGTGTTTCACCCTTCTGCTTCTTCAGCCTCTGCAGGCTTCTGCCACCCACTGAGTTTAACCAAAGCCAATAGGAGACAGGAACCAAAAACCCCTTCCTGGAGAGCCCTTTCAGGCCCAGGTCCTTGGGGGTTCATCCTCCTGCTTCTGCCAAAGCTGCCATGGGTTGCAGGTTGGACTCTGGGCTTGGAGACCTCTTCCAAGCAAACTCCCAGCGATGGGAGCCCGCCGCACGCAGGGAGTGGTGTGTGCCCCCCAGAGGGTGGCTGTGTCAGGGGCACTCTGCTGTGACTCTTGGTGGTGTGGCTGGGCTTCATGAGCTGTGTTTTTTCCCCCCCCTGTGCACAGAGCTGGGAGGGCTCCTGAAGTACGTCCGACCCTTCCTGAACTCCATCAGCAAAGCCAAGGCCGCGCGCTTGGTCCGCTCCCTGCTCGACCTCTTCCTCGACATGGAGGCAGCCACAGGACAGGAGGTGAGACTGGAACTCCAGCAGGAGCCTGCAGCACCACTGGGGTTGGAGCACAGCCCTGGGAGGAGAGGCTGAGGGAGCTGGGGTTGCTTAGCCTGCAGAAGAGGAGGCTCAGGGGAGACCTTCTTGCTCTCTGCAACTCCCTGCAGGGAGGTTGGAGCCAGGTGGGGGTTGGGCTCTTCTGCCAGGCAAGCAGCCCCAGAACAAGAGGACACAGTCTCAAGCTGTGACAGGGGGAGGTTTAGGCTGGAGGTGAGGAAGAAATTCTTCCCAGCAAGAGAGATTGGCCACTGGGATGTGCTGCCCAGGGAGGTGGTGGAGTCCCCATCCCTGGAGGTGGAGGAAGAGAGTGGGAGAGGCTTGGTGCCATAGTTGAGTTGATCAGATGGTGCTGGGTGAGAGGTTGGACTTGATGATCTCTAAGGTCTTTTCCAACCTGGTTTGTTCCATTCCATTCCATTCCAACCTGGTTTGCTTCCCACTGAAGTGTTCTTCATGTCAGGAAGTTCTCATTCACTGCACTTGGTTAGATTCTGTTACTGACCCAGCAGAGCCTTTTGTTCACTCACAGCCATGTTCAGGGAGCACTTGCAGCCCAGAGAGCCAAGCAGAGCCTGGGCTGCAGCAAGAGAAGTGTGGCCAGCAGGGCCAGGGAGGGGATTCTGCCCCTCTGCTCCACTCTGCTGAGACCACAGCTGGAGCTCTGAGGCCAGCTCTGGAGGCTCTGTGCCAGGAAGGCTCTGGAGGGGCTGGAAGGTGTCCAGAGAAGGGCCAGGAGGAGGAGCAGAGGGCTGGAGCTGCTCTGCTGTGAGCACAGCCTGAGGGAGTTGGGGTTGTGCAGGCTGGAGAGGAGAAGGCTCCCAGGAGACCTCCTTGTGGCCTTGCAGGATCTGCAGGGGGCTGCAAGAAAGCTGGGGAGGGACTTCTGAGGGTGTTCCCCATGAGGGTGGTGAGAGCCTGGCACAGGCTGCCCAGGGAGGTGGTGGAAGCCTCCTGGCTGGAGGTGTTTGCAGGCAGGCTGGAGGTGGCTGTGAGCAAGCTGCTGTGGTGTGAGGTGTCCCTGGGCATGGCAGGGGGTTGGGACTGGCTGAGCCTTGAGGCCCCTTCCAGCCCTGGCAGTTCTGTGATGCTATGATTCTGTGCTGTTCTGCAGGCCTCATCCTGCTGCAGGCTGGGAGAAGCCCTCACCCTGGGCAGGTTTCTTAGCTGTGCTGCTCACAGACACACAGGGCTGGTGGGGTCAGTGTCTGGGGCCATGAGAGGTGCTGCAGTGTGCAGGGGGCTGGGGCTGGTGGAGGGCTGGGGCAGTGTGTGATGGCCAGAACTGGAGGAGGGATTGTTCAGGGCTGTCAGGAGCTGTTGGTGAGGATTGTTTCACCTTGTTCACCTGGAGGGGTGAGGATGCATTGCACAGGGACACTGGGTGCTGGGTCTCTTACACTCCAGAAGGCTTTTGAGGCACCAAAGCTGTTGCTCAGGTGAGAAGGGGAAAAGCTTTGTGGCCACCAGGAGTGAGCTACTTCCAGTGAGTGAACTTTGCCACCAGAACACTGAGTTGCTCTCAGGTGGCTCCCAGCTGGGGTTTCCTCCCTCCTCAGTGGTTCCCCACCATGCAGTTGCCTTTCTTCCTTGGTTTTATGGTTTGGGCCTTTTGTGTCCCTGTGACTTGCTGGTTATTTGGGAGGGGAAGAGGGGCAGCAGCAGCTTGTCAATGAGGAGGACCCCCTTCCAAGTGAGCTGCAGTAGTCCAGCCTGTCCTGGCACATCAGGGCAGTCAGATGGAAAAGGGAGGCAGGGAGGACCTGAGCAGGAGGTGGAGGCCAAAGCCCAGCTAAGGCTGTGCACAGAGTGACAAATGCCAGGCTGGAAGAGGCTCTGCCATGTGCAGAGCTGAGCAGCTTGGCAGCCAAATCAGCACAGGAACATCAGCCCTTAGTTCAGGTAACCTAGCACATGATCCTTGCCTGCTGTGCAGTTCCTGTGGTTTGTGGTAGGAAAGAACCTCTGAGACCATCCAGGCCAAGCCCCTGCTCCAGCAGGGCTCCCACAGCAGCTTGCCCAGGGGCACAATGCCCAGGGGGGGTTGGAAGCTCTCCACACAAAGAGACTCCACAACCTCTCTGGGCAGCCTGCTCCAGGCCTCCAGCAGCCTCACACCAAAGAAGTTTCTCCTCCTGTTCAGATGGAACCTCCTGGGTTCCACTTTGTGCCCTTTGCCCCTTGGCCTGTCCCTGGGCACCACTGAGCAGAGCCTGGCCCCAGCCTCTTGCCCCCCAGCCTTTAGCTCTTGCTGAGCATTGCTCAGCTGCCCTCTGGGGCTGCTCTTCTGCAGGCTCTCAGCCCCAGGGCTCTCAGCCTTTGCTCCTCCCAGAGCTGCTTCCAGGCCCCTCAACAGCTTTGGAGCCTGCCCTGGACTCTCTCCAGCAGTTCCCTGTCCCTCTGGAGCTGGGGAGCCCAGAGCTGGACCCAGCACTCCAGGGGAAGCCTCAGCAGGGCAGAGTGCCTGTCTTTAAGAGGAGAGCTGAAGGGAAGCAGGGTGCTGGGTGCAGGTGAGGAGCCTCTAACTCTTCAGGAGAAAATGGAGGCCATCAGCCTTATTCTAAGGACAGCTTGATGGAAGTGACAGTGGTTGGATGCTGCCCCAGTGCATGGCTGTGGAAGAGCTTGGAGTAAGAGTGATGAAAATGTGGCCCTCCAAAACCTGAAGGAGTTCTGAGGCCAGGCCTGGGAGGTTCCTGCAGCTCCCCTGGATGCTCTCAGGGCTGTTCAGAGGGCCAGTTGCAGGGATGGCTGCTAGGGGCACTCCCAGGCATCCAGCAGAGCAGTGAAAGGAGAGATTCCTTCAGCTTCTAATGCCTGAGCTATCCCTGGGCAGTAAATGGCAACCTTCTAATGGCTCTTCATAAGAAATCTTCATTTAATAAGCAGTGCTGAGGAGCTGACAGGTGCTGCAGTGCAGGAAAGCTGCAGAGCTGCTCTGGCAAGACCCAGAGGTGTTGGGGAGAGGCAGCTCTGAGCCCAGCACCTCAGGAGAGCTGATTCAGTGTTGTTGGCCAGCACTGAATCACCACCATCTGCCACGGGGGTGGGACATGACTGCTTTGCTCCTCCCTAGCTGAAGATGAGCCAGGGGGGTGCCCAGGTGGCCCAAGAAGGCCACCAGCAGCCTGGCCTGGGCCAGCAGGAGCAGGGCAGGGCTTGTGCCCTTGTATTCAGCTTTGGTGAGGCCACACCTTGAGTCCTGGGTTCAGTTTTCTCCAGACCCTTCCCCAGCTTGGTTGCCCTTCTCTGGGCCTGCCCCAGCCTCTCAGTGTCCTTCTTGGGAGTGAGAGGCCCAAAACTGAACCCAGGACTCAAGGTGTGGCCTCACTCCCAAGAAAGACATTGAGAGGCTTGGGGCAGGCCCAGAGAAGGGCAACCAAGCTGGGGAAGGGTCTGGGGAACAGGGCTGGGGAGGAGCAGCTGAGGGAGCTGGGGGTGTTGAGCCTGGAGAGAAGGAGGCTGAGGGAGACCTCATTGCTCTCTGCAGCTCCCTGAAGGGAGGCTGGAGCCAGCTTGGGGTTGGGCTCTTCTCTTAAGAAAGCAGTGACAGGACAAGAGGAAGCAGCCTCAGGTTGCCTCAGGGAAGGTTTAGGTTGGCCATGAGGAACAATTTCTTCCCCTTGAGTCTCACCAGGGCCTGGCCCAGGCTGGTCTGGGCAGTGGTGAAGTCCTCACCCCTGCAGTAGTTTGACCACCATGGAGATGTGGTGCTGAGGGCCATGGTGTAGTGGTGCCCTGGCAGTGCTGGCTGAGTGGTTGGGCTTGAGGCTCCTAAAGGTCTCTTCCATGCTGTGGGTCTCTGTCTCAGGCAGGTCAGCAGTGTTCCAAATCTGGGTCCCTTGAGTGCAGGTTGAAGCAGCAGAGGCAATCTCCAGTGGCAAGTGAGCAGCTCCTGGCACTTCCCACTGCTGAGGGTCCCACCTGCTCTGACACATTCAGGCCCTAAACCAGGTGCTCTTTGTTTTCCCTCTTTCTAGAGCAGTCAAAAATACATTTTACTGGCAGCTGCAAAATATCTTTTCCACCCTGGCTGAGTGGAATGCTGCAAAACACACTGGGAAGGAGCTCAGAGTCCTTTAGTCCAGCCCATTCCCCAAGGCAGCAGCAGTCCTCATGTACCCAGCTGGATCCATTGCAAACACAGCTCTTGAGGAAGTGCCTTCAGGGATCCCAGCAGTAATTTTTCCTGCTCAAACTTTAGAAGGCAAACATTGGGTTAAGAAGGACATTGAACTGCTGGAAGGTGTCCAGAGAAGGGCAGCAAGGCTGAGGAGGGGTCTGGAGCACAGCCCTGTGAGGAGAGGCTGAGGGAGCTGGGGTTGCTTAGCCTGGAGGAGGCTCAGGGGAGACCTTCTTGCTCTCTGCAGCTCCCTGAAGGGAGGTTGGAGCCAGGTGGGGGTTGGTCTCTTCTGCCAGGCAAGCAGCAGCAGAACAAGAGGACACAGTCTCAAGCTGTGCCAGGGGAGGGTTAGGCTGGAGGTGAGGAGAAAGTTCTTCCCAGCAAGAGAGATTGGCCACTGGGATGTGCTGCCCAGGGAGGTGGTGGAGTCCCCATCCCTGGAGGTGTTCAGGAGGGGACTGGATGTGGCCCTTGGAGCCTTGGTTTAGTCAGGAGGTGTTGGGTATCAGGTACTAGCTTGGACTTGATGATCTCTGAGGGCTTTTCCAGCCTGGCTGATTCCAGGGTTGTGATAATTCCAGTGTCAAGGGATGGTCCCTGGTGGTCAGAAGTTGTTGGAGGCCAAATGTGTTAGGAGAGGAGTCTGAGGAGGTGAGATGCTGGGGGGTTGTGACATCTGAAGCTTCAGGTAAAGCTTAGTTTGCCTTCTGAACTTTCCTTTCTCTTGCAGTACCTGTTGTAGGTTGGGTGCTCTGCCTGGGCTGGGGGGTGGGTGGCACCTCCCTGGGCTGGTGTGTGAGCGTTGCTGCTGAGTGCAGGCAGTGAGTGAGCAAATAGAGTCTGAGACCATGGAGCAGCATGCAGGGAGTCTAAAGCTCCTGGGGTCAGTGTGGCCCTGCTGTTGCACCACTGCTGGGAAGCAGCTCCACAGAGGAGGGCCTGGGAGTGCTGGTGGGCAAGAAGCTCACCATGAGGCAGCAATGTTGTCCTCATGGCCAAGGCCAATGGTCTCCTGGGGTGGGTTAAGCAGAGTGTGGCCAACAGGTTGAGAGAGGTTCTCCTCCCTTTCTACTCTGCCCTAGGGAGGTCATATCTGGAGTGCTGGGTCCAGTGCTGGGCTCCCCAGTTCAAGAGGGACAGGGAACTGCTGGAGAGAGCCCAGGGGAGGCTCCAAAGCTGCTGAGGGGCCTGGAGCAGCTCTGTGAGGCTGAAAGCCTGGAGCAGAGCAGCCCCAGAGGGGAGCTGAGCAATGCTCAGCAAGAGCTAAAGGAGCTGTGGGGGGAAAGAGGCTGGGGCCAGACTCTGCTCAGTGGTGCCCAGGGACAGGCCAAGGGCCAAGGAGCACAAACTGGAACCCAGGAGGTTGCAGCTGAGCAGGAGGAGAAACCTGTTTGGTGTGAGGGTGCTGAGCCTGGGGCAGGCTGCCCAGAGAGGTTGTGGAGTCTGCTGGTGTGGAGAGCTTCCAACCCCCCCTGGGCACTGTGCTGCTGGGAATCTGCTGTGGGTGCCCTGCTTTGGCAGGGGGTTGGACTGGATGGGCTCCAGAGGTCCCTTCCAACTCTGACCATGCTGGGATGCTGTGTCTCAGCCTGAGGCTGAGGTGGATGCTGTGGGGGTAGCAGGGAGTCCTTGTTAAAGAGCAGTTGTTTAACCTTGAGCTGCACTTCTGTCAGTGCTGACCTGTGCTTTGCCCTGCTAATGCTCAAGCTGTGCTGAGAGGCCTTTGGTGCTAATCAGGCCAGCTAATCCCCAGGCTCATTTAACTGGAGGCTGCTGAGGTGTCTGGCAGTGCTGCTGTGGGCACAGGCCTGGCTGCTTGCCTGAAAGGCCCCTGTGGGGGTTCAGCTGGTGGGGTAGGAGGTGGTTGAACCATGCTGTGGCTTCCAGAGGGGCCTCAGGAGGCTTTACAGATGTCTTTCTGCTCTCTCTAAGGTTGACCTGTGTTTAGAGTGTATTGAATGGGCCAAATCAGAGAAGAGGACCTTCCTACGCCAGGCCCTGGAGGTACGTCACGCCGTGCTGCCTGCTGCCCTCATGCCTCTCAAAGGAGAGCACCTGGGGTGAGCCACACAGGCCTGTGGCTTTGTGAGCCACCAAGGTGCTGAAGGCAGTGGAACATCTCCCTGTGAGGACAGGCTGAGGGAGCTGGGGTTGCTTAGCCTGGAGAAGAGGAGGCTCAGGGGTGACCTCATTGCCCTCTGCAACTCCCTGCAGGGAGGCTGCAGCCAGGAGGGGGTTGGTCTCTTCTTCCAGGCAAGCAGCACCAGAACAAGAGGACACAGTCTCAAGCTGTGCCAGGGGAGGTTTAGGCTGGAGGTGAGGAGAAAGTTCCTCACTGAGAGAGTCATTTGTCATTGGGATGTGCTGCCCAGGGAGGTGGTGGAGTCCCCATCCCTGGAGGTGTTCCAGAGGGGATTGGATGTGGCACTTGGAGCCATGGTTTAGTCATGAGGTCTGTGGTGCCAGGTTGGACTGGATGATCCTCGAGGTCTCTTCCAACCTTGGTGATCCCGTGAGACTGTGACCCTGCTCTGGCAGAGGATTGGACTGGATGATCTCTGGAGGTCCCTTCCAACCCCTGTTGTCCAGACCTGATGGAGGGGGGATGGAGCTGGCACTGAAGTTGGTGACTCTCCATGACAGGCAGGACTTCACCTGCTGTGTTTGGAGGGGCCAGGCTTCGAGGGGCAGGGCTTGCAGGAGTGGACTGTGCAGTGTCACAGACCCGGGTGGGTTTAGCGGGGGCTGTGCAGATGGGAACACAAAGCTTCACTTCACAGAATCAATCCGTGCCGGCCGGCCCGGGCCCCCCTCACGGCAGCTCCCTTTCTGTTCCCCAGGCGCGGTTGGTCTCCTTGTACTTCGACACCAAGAGGTACCAGGAAGCTCTGCAGCTCGGTGAGTCTGCCGCTAGGTGGCGCCAGCTCCCCACGGCGGAGGCGCTCGGGGTGCCGGCAAGGGAAGGCACCGGCCGCAGCTCCCTCCTTGAGGAGCTCTGTGCGACCTGAGCCCTCATTCCTCAGTACTCTGCCACTTCTGCCATCCCTTTAGCTAATAGCTTCGTGGTAAAAGCTGCTGAACTGCTGGAGCAGGTCCAGAGGAGGCCACGAAGGTGGTTGGAGAGCTGGAGAACCTCCCCTGTGGGGGCAGACTGAGGGAGTTGGGCTTGTTCAGCCTGGAGAAGAGAAGGCTCCTGGGAGACCTTAGAGCAGCCTTTCAGTACCTGAAGGGGCTGAAGGAGAGCTGGGGAGGGACTTCTGACAAGGGCTTGGAGTGCCAGGAAGAGGGGCAATGGCTTTGAGCTGGGAAGGGGAGGTTGAGGCTGGAGATGAAGAAGGAATTCTTTAGAGTGAGGCTGGGGAGACTCTGGCACAGGTTGCCCAGAGCTCTGAATATGAGTGGCAAATCATGCTGTCCTCTGGGGCTGGGCTACCTGAGTGACAATCTGAACTGCACAGCCCATCCTTGACCTTCTGCTGAGTGTCTGTTGCCCATGCTGAGGTGGCAGGGACGTGCTGTCCGTGTTCCCAAGGATTCTCCCTGCCCTTTTCCACTGCCAGCACAGAGCTGGTTCCTTCCTCTCCAGCTGCCCCACTCTTAATTCCTCTTTTCCTCCTGGGAAGGACAGGTTGTGCAGGCCTAGCTTTCCCTCCTCCCAGCCTGGCCTGCTGGGGGGAGGAAGGCTGCTGTGTGGAAAGGCTGGGTTGGTGCAGAGCTGGTTCCAGAGGTTCTTGTTCTTCCAGGCTCCCAGCTCCTGCGGGAGCTGAAGAAGATGGACGACAAGGCACTGCTGGTGGAAGTGCAGCTGCTAGAGAGCAAAACTTACCATGCCCTGAGCAACCTGCCAAAAGCAAGAGCAGCCTTAACCTCTGCAAGGACTACAGCCAACGCCATCTACTGCCCCCCCAAGCTGCAGGCAGCGCTAGACATGCAGTCAGGTAAAGCCCTGCGCAGGGGAGGCTCTGGGACTCCTCACGGCGCAGCAGGCCACTGGGATTGGGTCCTTCTGCAGTGTGTGGCCACAGCAGCCCCAGGCAGTGCTGCAGGCTGGGGGCAGAGTGGCTGAGAGCAGCCAGGCTGGTTGACAGCAGCTGAACAGGAGCCAGCAGTGTGCCCAAGAAGGCCAAGGGCATCCTGGCCTGCAGCAGGAAGAGTGTGGCCAGCAGGGGCAGGGAAGTCCTTGTGCCCTGTGCTCAGCACTGCTGAGGCCACACCTTGAGTCCTGTGTCCAGTTCTGGGCTCCTGAGGTTAGGAAAGAGGTTGAGCTGCTGGAAGGTGTCCAGAGAAGGGCAAGAAAGCTGGGGAGGGGTCTGGAGCACAGCCCTGGGAGGAGAGGCTGAGGGAGCTGGGGTTGCTTAGCCTGGAGAAGAGGAGGCTCAGGGGTGACCTCATTGCCCTCTGCAACTCCCTGCAGGGAGGTTGGAGCCAGGTGGGGGTTGGTCTCTTCTTCCAGGCAAGCAGCAGCAGAACAAGAGGACACAGTCTCAAGCTGTGCCAGGGGAGGTTTAGGCTGGAGGTGAGGAGAAAGTTCTTCCCAGCAAGAGAGATTAGCCACTGGGATGTGCTGCCCAGGGAGGTGGTGGAGTCCCCATCCCTGGAGGTGTTTAGGAAGAGCCTGGATGAGGCCCTTGGAGCCATGGTTGAGTTGCTCAGATGGTGCTGGGGGAGAGGTTGGACTTGAAGATCTCTGAGGTCTTTTCCAACCTGGTTCATTCAGAGTGATTCTGTGAAATGTAGAAAGTGATGCTGGGTGGGCCCTTGGGATACTGCCCAGCTGCTTCCAGGCAGGATCAGCTCTGATTCCATTGTCCCTGATAGAGGTTTTTTCAGACCATTTTTGCACCCCTCCAGTGGTGGAGGCTCCATTCCCTGGTAACCTCTGCATGCAGTGCTGCATCATGTTGGTGCAGCTGTAGCCTTGTTCCTGACCTAATGTGCAGGCACTGAAGTGCACTCAACTTGCCTGTCTTAATATGTCCTTTTAAGAGAGGGTCTGGATGGTCTTCTAGTAGAGGGAAGCACAGAAGAGGAGGATTCCAGTACCTGAAGGGCTCCAGGAGAGCTGGGGAGGGACTTTGGACAAGGGCTGGGAGGGACAGGATGAGGAACAATGGCTTTGAGCTGGGAGAGGGGAGACAGAGAGTGGAGATGAGGAAGAAATTCTTTCAGTGAGGCTGGGAGACTCTGGCACAGGCTGCCCTGGGAGGCTGTGGCTGCCTCCTCCCTGGAGGTGTTCACTAAACAAAGGAGCCAGCATTATTTAAGGGTTATGAGTTGCTCATCAGGTGAAGCTCTTAAGATAATCACCAGATCTCCTTTTGAAAGCCTGGTAAGTTGTGTGAGAGCAAGAAAGCAGCTCATAAATGTCACAGGGAATGTAGATGTAATGGTAGGATGAGAGGGAAAGGGATTGAAGCTTGAGGAGGGCAGATTTGGAATGGAGATTGGGAAGAAATTGGAGATGAGGAAGGAATTGTTGGGAGTGAGGCTGGGGAGCCACTGGCACAGGTTGCCCAGGGAGGCTGTGGATGTCTTCTCCCTGGAGATGTTCAAGGCCAGGCTGGATGAGGCCTTGGGCAAGCTGGGCTGGTGGAGGTGTCCCTGCCCATGGCAGGGGGCTGGAACTGGATGATCTTGGAGGTCCCTTCCAGCCCAAAGCACTCTGTGCCCATGGCAGGGGGTTGGAACTGGATGGTGCTGAAGGTCCCTTCCAGCCCAGGGGTTGGAACTGGATGGTGCTGAAGGGTTGGAACTGGATGGTGCTGAAGGTCCCTTCCAGCCCAAAGCACTCTGTGCCCATGGCAGGGGGTTGGAACTGGATGGTGCTGAAGGTCCCTTCCAGCCCAAAGCACTCTGTGCCCATGGCAGGGGGTTGGAACTGGATGGTGCTGAAGGTCCCTTCCAGCCCAAAGCACTCTGGTGGCAGGGGGTTGAATGGTGCTGAAGGTCCCTTCCAGCCCAAAGCACTCTGTGCCCATGGCAGGGGGTTGGAACTGAATGGTGCTGAAGGTCCCTTCCAGCCCAAAGCACTCTGTGCCCATGGCAGGGGGTTGGAACTGAATGGTGCTGAAGGTCCCTTCCAGCCCAAAGCACTCTGTGCCCATGGCAGGGGGTTGGAACTGGATGATCTTGGAGGTCCCTTCCAGCCCGAAGCACTCTGTGACTCCAGCGGAGATAAGGCAGAGGCCGGCGCCGAAGGGAAGGATTTTTCTGTCCTGCTCTATCAGTGGGCAACCAAACTGTTGTGTCCTCTTGCAGTGCTGTTCAGAACTCCCTGTGACAGCTGGCTGCTTGTTGCTCTCCACAGGGATCATCCATGCAGCAGAGGAGAAGGACTGGAAGACAGCCTACTCGTACTTCTACGAAGCCTTCGAGGGCTACGATTCCATCGACAACCCCAAAGCCATCACTGCGCTCAAGTACATGCTGCTCTGCAAGATCATGCTCAACATGTAGGTGGCAGATGGCTCCCTGGGGAGCACTCCTGCCCTGCACTGGCAAGGGCTTGGCTTGCTTTTTTTTGGGGGGGGAGGGAAGGGTTATAAACCTCTCCTGGCAGAAGTGGAGCAGCTGAGCTCGCTGCTTGTCTGTCCGTGTGACTCAGTCGCTGCTTCTGGTGCAGAGTGACTTGAGTGGAAGTGGTTTAGATACTTGAATGTAAGGGTTTGAAGGGCTGGGGCTGTTCAGCTTGGAGGAAAGCAGGCTGAGGGGAGAACTTCTGGCTCTCTACAGCTCCCTGCAAGGAGCTTGGAGCCAGGTGGGGGTTGGTCTCCTCTCCCAAGGAACAATATAGGACTAGAGGAAGCATTCTCAGGTTGCACCACAGGGAGGCTTAGGTTGGCCACGAGGAACAATTTCCTCCCCCAAAGGGTTGCCAAGGCCTGGCCCAGGCTGCCCAGGGCAGTGGTGGAGTCCCCATCCCTGGAGGGCTTTCAAAGCCCTGGGGATGTGGTGCTGAGGGCCAGGGGTTGGTGGTGCCCTGGCCGGGGGGGGTTAAGGGTCAGAGTGGATGATCTGAAAGGGCTTTTCCAGCCTAAAGACTTCCCTGATTGTGTGAACTGCAGGAACTTGCAGTCAGTGGGGAGCTGGTGAGGCACACTTGGGTTTGAGCTGCCCATGCTGTTGAGTAACTGCTCTCTTGCTTCTCTGCCCTGTCCAGGCCAGAAGATGTGCAGGCGCTAGTGAGCGGGAAGCTTGCCCTGCGGTATGCGGGGAGGCAGGTACAGAAACCTCATCCTTCCTCTCTTCCCTCACCTCTGAGAAGGTTGTGTTAGTCTTTCTCTCAGAGACTTTGCTCTCCTCCTTCTGAGTGCCAGCAGTGGGGAAATTGCCACAAGCCATTACCCTGAGCCTTCAGAGGGATGCAGTGATTCCGACAGCCTGGGGACCTGCCTCGCTCTCTTCCTGTTCCCTGTTTCTCTCCTGCCTGCTTCCTTCAGGAGCTCTCCACACTTGATGCCAGGAGGTGCTCCTGTTTCAGCCCTCAGCATCAGCTCTGCAAGCCATGGAGCTGATGGATTTGAATCCAAGTTGTTCATTGTTTTCCCTTGTGTTGGAGCCAGTCCTGAGAAGCCATTCAGAGCAGCGTGGCTGAGCAGCTTGAGACCTAGATGGCTGCAAGGTGGAAGCCAAGCAGCTGGGGAGTTGTTAAAGCAACTGTTTGTTGGAACCTGTGAACTTGCCAGCCTGTGAATGCCACCCCCATGGGAAACCCAGGGATGCCTGCATAGAGCAGAGGGCCAAAAGCCAAGCGTGCCAGGCTCTGAGCCAGGCTTGCACACTGCTGCCCACCCTGCCTCTGGTCAGCCAGCTATTTACTGTGACACAGGAGCTACTGCTCACCTGGCTCACAGGGCACTGGGGAAGCTGTTTGCTAGAGCAGGTCAGGGAGCATTGGTGTGTAGCAAAGTCTGAAGTGGGGACATCCCTGTGTTGTCCTTACTGGATCATGAAGGGCAGCCCTGGTCCTGCTTCCTCCATGAGTGGCAGTGGGGTTGGATCATGAAGGGCAGCCCTGGTCCTGCTTCCTCCATGAGTGGCAGAGGGGTTGGATCATGAAGGGCAGCCCTGGTCCTGCTTCCTCCATGAGTGGCAGAGGGGTTGGATCATGAAGGGCAACCCTGGTCCTGCTCCATTCCCTTCCCTCAGGTGGCAGTGGGGTTGGAGGCTCTTTCAGAGTATGAGGGCAGTGTAGCCTGGAGGATATCCCAGCCCTTGTCTGCACTGTCCTGAGACAGCCATGATCACAGCACAAGTGGACACTGAGCTTGGGGAGCAGGGGGTGGACAGGCTCAGGGGCAGCAGGATGGCAGAGGGGGTAGCAGACACCTGGGCCTTGTGTGCCAAAGCCACCAGGCTGGCCTGCTTCTCTCCTGCCCTTGTGCCTCTCACCACTCAAGCTGTTGCAGTATGAATGTGGCTGTGGGTCAGGCTTCTGTTTGGTCTCAGCAGCTGGGGGGTAGGGCAGGCACATTTTCTGCTGCTGTCCATGATGTGGTATCCACAGAACTTGTGCTGGGCTTCTGTTCCTCAGCAGAGCCACTGTGGCTTGCTGAAGGGCAGGAGCTCAGCTTCAGGGCTGCACATGGCCACGTTCATTAAGCAAGCGCCAAAAGGCTCAGCACCAAACTTGCTCCCAACCTGCAACCTGATAGGAGCCACAGCTGCTCTTCTCAGACCTCACAGAGCTTGGAGGCCTTTGTTTCCCTGGAGCTGACTTTGTGCTGTGTCCTGCAGCTGTTCTGCCTGCTCCCAGCAGCAGCTGTTGCTGCTCTGCCTGTGTGGAGGAGCCCTGCTGGGGGCTTTGTGGGGAAGGGAACATTCCAGCTTGGCTGCTGCAGCACGTTTCCAGTGGAGCAGTAGCAGTGAGAGGAGAACTCTGAGCAGTGACCCTGCTCCCCTTTTCTTTCCTCTGCAGACAGAAGCACTAAAATGTGTGGCACAGGCCAGCAAGAACAGATCACTGGCAGACTTTGAGAAGGTGAGGAGTATGGAAGGTGGGCCCTGGCTGGACAGAACCTTTTGGCTTTGGGAAGCTGTGGGAGCTGTTGCATCCCAGAGCAGGGAAGCAGAAGAGCAGTCATGCTCCACCATCCTCAGCCAGTTTGGCTTCCACAGTTTAACAGCTTGCCTGAAAGGCCTTTTTCCCCCTTTTTGCTTGGAGAGCCACCTCAGCAGCAGCTCCCTGCACTTCTGCTGCTGTGCACTGGGATCTCTACCTCCCTGGCTTCAGCAGGAACACCCCAGGAGTAACAGAGAGGAACAATCCTCTCATGCTGTCTGCTGGGTGTAAACCAGAGGTTGTGGTTTGCTGAGTGTGAAGATGAAGGCTGCTTGGTCCTCCAAAGGCTGCTAGGTTGGCAGGACCTTGAATCCTGGCTTCAGTTCTGGACCCTTCACTCCAAGGGGGACATGGAGTGAGTCCAGAGCAGGGCAACAAAGCTGGGGAAGGGTCTGGAGAACAGGGCTGGTGAGGAGCAGCTGAGGAACCTGAGGCTCAGCCTGGAGAAGAAGAGGCTGAGGGGAGACCTCCTTGTTCTCCTTGAAAGGAGGCTGGAGGAGGTGGGGGTTGGGCTCTTCTCCCAAGGAACAAGTGACAGGACAAGAGGAAATGACCTGAAATTGCCCCAGGGGAGGTTTAGGTTGGCCATGAGGAACAATTTCTTCCTCTTGAGAGGGTTGTCAAGGCCTGGCCCAGGCTGCCCAGGGCAGTGGTGGAGTCCCCATGCCTGGAGGGGTTTCAGAGCCCTGGGGATGTGGTGCTGGGGGTTGTGGTTTAGTGGTGCCCTGGCAGTGCTGGGCTTGAACTCCATGATCTGAAAGGTCTCTTCCAAGCAGAATGATTCAGTGGCCTCCTGGCCTTCTGGCTAACTGTTGGGATTGAGTTAACCACTGCCCTGCTGGGCAGGGAGAGAAGACTCTGAGAGCCTTGAGGACAGGACCCCTGTGGCTACCTGAATGATTTGTCTTCCACAGGCTCTGACAGACTACAAGGTGGAGCTCAGGGACGACCCCATCATCAACACTCACTTGGCCAAGCTCTATGATAACCTATTGGAACAGAACCTGATCAGAGTCATTGAACCCTTCTCCAGAGTACAGGTAAATGCTTCCAGTGAGCACAGGGACTTGCTGCTGCTGCCTCTGTCCCCTGCTGCTGGTGGGTGAGGGTCTTCTTCCCATACAGAACACTTCTTGCTCAGCACTTGCAGAGCTCAGAGGTCATCAGGTTCAGCTGAACAAATGGAGAGGAGGAGGCTGAGGGGAAGCTTTGGAAAGCCATGTTCCAGACTCCTGGCCCTTTCCACCCGTTTCCCTCACACACTCTGGAAGCTGGAGATGCTTTTAGCGCTGAAGGGATCAGCACTTGGCTTGCAGGGGCTCTGGCAGGGTGTGGGCAAAGCTGGAACAGTCCTGGGGAAGAAATGTTAGTTCATGTGTCAGAGTGAGATGGCTTCAGGTGCTCAGACCATCTGCAGTTAAAAGTGGACATGGGGTGTGAAGCACATGAAGCTGCAAAGCAGAGCAAGGCACTGGAGGGTTTGGGGCCTCAGCTTTTGCAGGGAGCACCCTGGCAGAGCCCTGCAGCTCCCTGCTGTGTCTCAGAAGTGCAGCTAAAGATTCACTGACCTCTGTTGGTCTCTCTTATAGATTGAACACATATCCAGCCTCATCAAGCTCTCAAAGGTAAGAACTTCCCCAGGAATCAGTGGGTACCTCTCAAGAGGGCAAAGGAGTGGAGGTCAGATGGCTTTTGCCAGGGGGACATAAACTTAGACTCTTAAACCAGACAGGCTCAGCTCCATGGCCTGAGCAGGAAAATGTCACTCTTGGGAGCTTCAGTTCCACACAGATAGCTTCCAGGAGGCTTCAGCCTGGCTTGCTCTGCTCTAGGCTTGGCTGTTACCTCCCCTCCTTCCCTTGGCTTCCACTCCCTCTGTCAGCACTTGGGGTGGTTTTTTTTTGCTGCAGACAGGATTTCCTCTGCTGTAGCAACAGCTCTTGTTGTCACCAGCTGGGTCTTCCTTGTTGCCCTGCATTTAATCCTCCTGAGTGTGCCCAGAGGAGTCTTAGGCCCTTAATTCCCAGGAGGCAGCTAATCGCTGTGAATTTCATTAGGGTGTCACGTTGGCTGCTGCACTAACTGCTCTGCAGATAATCCCAACCAGATTAAGTTGAGGAGGATCCACTGCAGGCCCAGGCAGCTGCATCCCAAAGTGCTTCTGTCCTGTCATGCTGTGTTAATGCCAGAGGTTTGGAGGTGTCCTGAGCATCAGCCACCCTCCTGCTCCCTCTGGGCAGCCCTTTCCTAGCTGAACTCACAGGCTCAGTAGGTTGGGCAAAAGCTGGGCTGCAGTTGTTGCCCTGCAGCTCTGGGTCCAGAGTGCAGCAGAGGAGCTGGCTCCTGGGGGGCTGTGCCTGGCATGGAGCAGGAGGGAGCTTGGTACTGAGAGGCTTAAGCAGAGCTTGGCCCACACTTGGCTAAATACTCACTGAGCTGAGCTGGAGTGTGCCTGGTCCCCTCATGAACACTGGTGGGGGGTGACAGGCACACCATCCTCTGGAGCCAGGGGCAAGGCATCCTGGTGCTCTCAGCATTAGAAGTAGAGGGGCAGGTTCTTCTCCCTCTCTGCTCTGCCCTGGTGAGACCACAGCTGGAATGCTGGATCCAGTTCTGAGCTCCCCAGTTTCAGAGAGACAGGGAACTACTGGAGAGAGTCCAGCAGAGGCTGTGAGGGTGAGGAAGGGACTGGAACAGCTGTGTGATGAGGAAAGGTGGGGCTGTTGAGCCTGGAGAAGAGAAGGAGCAGACTGAGAGGGAATCTCATTAGTGTTTATAACTATCTGAAGGGTGGGGGGCAAGGAGGAGGGGTCAGGATCTTGGCAGTAGTGCCCTGACAAGGGGCAACAGATCCAAACTGGAACCCAGGAGGTTCCACCTGAAGAGGAGGAGAAAGTTCTTGGGTGTGAGGGTGCTGGAGGCCTGGAGCAGGCTGCCCAGAGAGGTTGTGGAGTCTCCTTGTCTGGAGAGCTTCCAACCCTCCCTGGGCATTGTGCCCCTGGGCAAGCTGCTGTGGGTGCCCTGCTGGAGCAGTGAGGTTGGACTGGATGAGCTCCAGAGGTCCCTTCCAGCCCTCCCCATTCTATGAACAGCCACTGCTGCATTTCCTCTGCCCCCTAAAGCAAGTGGCAGTGCCAAAGCAGCCTGCAAGGAGAGATCTGTGGTGACAGAAGAGCTGCTTCAGGCAGGGCTTGTGTCCCACCAGGGCTGGAGTGGTGGAATTTGCTTTTCTTCATGTAGCTCTGGGAGACTTAATTCTTCTGCTTCAATTTCAGGCTGAGGTAGAAAGGAAACTGTCACAGATGATCTTGGACAAGAAATTTCATGGTGAGTCTCTGCACCTTGCAGCCCTGACTGCCTTGCTGCCTGGGTCAGGCTGTGTGTAAGCAAAGTGGGGGCAGGTTCCTCTTTGTCACTCTGCCTTTGAGCCCTAAGTGTCCTCCATGGGCTGCCCTGCTTCAGGTGGCAGATGTACAGCTTAGCAGGCCCAGGGGAGAGTGGTGAGAGGTTGGTTTATCTGAACCCTTGTCATGAAGGCCTTCATTAAGCTGAGTGTCTCACACATCAGACACCATGAGGTCCTTCCTTGCTGCACCTCAGGACAGTTGGCAGACCCACTGCTGTGAGCTGTCTAGCAAAGGTGTCTCCTCCCTTGGAGCTTCCTGAAGGCCATGGTCACATTTCCCAGCTGGTTTGTGTGAGGAATGTGCTCTGTGTTGCCTGGGGGCACCCTCACAGCACAGTTGTCTGGTTTGGGACCACAGGAGGCTGCTTCCCTGAGGAGGCCTCAAAGAAACAGCTCCATTCTTTCTTACATCATTCCTGCTGTTGACTTAGAGAGCTCCCCTGATCAGGCTGAGCATGATGAATGGCTAAAAGAAGCACAGTGGTAGGGAAGAGCTCCAAGGTCACAGAGCCCAGCTGCAGTCCAGCTGCTCTGGCACCTGGGAAGAGGCTCATAAAATGTTCTTCCCTTGCTCCAGCACTGTGCTGAGCCAGCCTGCTGGGAACAGGGGCCTGCAGGAGGAAGGGGCTGGTAGGGACTGTGCAGGTGTAAGGACCTGGCCAGGCTGGAGACTGGGGGAGAGGAACCTCATGAAGTTCACCAAGGGCAAGGGCAGCATCCTGCCCCTGGGGAGGAACAACCTCTGCACCAGGAAAGGTGAGGGGGGAGCTCTGGAAAGCAGCTCTGCAGAGGAGGACCTGGGAGTGCTGGTGGACAAGTCCCACATGAACCAGCACTGTGCCCTCATGGCCAAGAAGGCCAATGAGGTCCTGGGGTACACTGGGGTACACAGGTCAAGGTTTTCTTTCCCTCCCTGTTCTGCCCTGTTGTGACCACATCTGCAGTCCTGGGTCCAGTTCTGGGCTCCTCAGTTCAAGAGAGGGAACTGCTGCAGAGAGTCCAGGGGAGGCTACAAAGATGCTGAGGGGTCTGAAACATCTCTGTGAGGAGCAAAGGCTGAGAGCCCTGGGGCTCAGAGCCTGCAGAAGAGCAGCCCCAGAGGGGAGCTGAGCAATGCTCAGCAAGAGCTAAAGGCTGGGGGGCAGACTCTGCTCAGTGGTGCCCAGGGACAGGGCAAGGGGCTCAAACTGGCACCCAGGAGGTTCCACTTGAACAGGGGGAGAACAGAGGGAGCTTCCAACCCCCCCTGGGCATTGTGCCCCTGGGCAAGCTGCTGTGGGTGCCCTTGCTGGAGCAGGGGGAGGTTGGACTGGATGACCTCCAGAAGTCCCTTCCAGCCCCTATCACACTGGGATTCCCTCACAGAAAGAGGAATTGGCCACTGGAATGTGCTGCCCAGGGAGGTGGTGGAGTCACTGTCCCTGGAGGTAGAATCATAGAATCAGTAAGGTTGGAAAAGACCTCAAAGATCATCAAGTCCAACCTGTCAGCCAAGACCTCATTGCTGTGTTCAAGTAAGGCTTGGATGTGGCACTTGGAGCCATGGTTTGGTTGTCAGGAGGTGTTGGGTACTAGAATAGAATAGGATAAACCAGGTTGGAAGAGACCTTCAAGATCATCCAGTCCAACCTATCATCCAACACCACCTAATCAACTATCCCATGGCACCAAGCACCCTGTCAAGTCTCCTCCTGAACACCTCCAGGGATGGGGACTCCACCACCTCCTCGGGCAGCTGAGGTTGGACTTGACAATCTCTGAGGTCTTTTCCAAGCTGGTTGATTCTGTGATTCAGTGATCTCCTCAGGCCCCTCTCCAAGGTGTGGTTTTTTTCCTGGGCAAGCTGCTCCTGCTGCAGTCAGGGCAATACCCACCCAGTCCAGTGCCTGCTGGCCCCCATAGCCCAGCAGCCATCTGCGGGCTGGAGCCTGCTGCCTGCAGGCTGTGTGTAAGTTGTCTCCTTTTCTGCTCAACATCTGCAGCTACATTTTTAAGTTGGGCCAGCAGTGTGCCCAGGGGGCCAAGAGGGCCAGCAGTGTGCCCAGGGGGCCAAGAGGGCCAAGGGCATCCTGGCCTGCAGCAGGAAGAGTGTGGCCAGCAGGAGCAGGGAAGTCCTTGTGCCCTGTGCTCAGCACTGCTGAGGCCACACCTTGAGTCCTGTGTCCAGTTCTGGGCTCCTGAGGTTAGGAAAGAGGTTGAGCTGCTGGAAGGTGTCCAGAGAAGGGCAGCAAGGCTGAGGAGGGGTCTGGAGCACAGCCCTGGGAGGAGAGGCTGAGGGAGCTGGGGTTGCTTAGCCTGCAGAAGAGGAGGCTCAGGGGAGACCTTCTTGTTCTCTGCAACTCCCTGCAGGGAGGTTGGAGCCAGGTGGGGGTTGGTCTCTTCTGCCAGGCAAGCAGCAGCAGAACAAGAGGCCACAGTCTCAAGCTGTGCCAGGGGAAGTTTAGGCTGGAGGTGAGGAGAAAGTTCTTCACTGAGAGAGTCATTGGCCATTGGAATGTGCTGCCCAGGGAGGTGGTGGAGTCCCCATCCCTGGAGGTGTTCCAGGGGGGATTGGATGTGGCCCTTGGAGCCATGGTTCAGCCATGAGGTCTGTGGTGACAGGTTGGACTGGATGATCTTTGAGGTCTCTTCCAACCTCGGTGATGCTGTGTAAAGGGCACAGCCTGCAGCTACCACGGGTGTGGAGTTCAGCCCCAGCTTTTTGTCCCCCCCCCAGGCATCCTCGACCAAGGCGAGGGAGTCCTGATCATCTTCGACGAGCCCCCGGTAGACAAAACCTACGAAGCCGCCCTGGAGACGATTCAGAACATGAGCAAAGTAGTGGATTCGCTCTACAACAAAGCCAAGAAGCTGACATAGGTGAGTGGGGCCGGAGCCCCAGCTGGGCCCTGCTCCCCACCTCTCGCTCCTCCCACCCCGAGGCGCTGCTGTGGTGCCCTTGAAGCTTGGGGGGAGGCGAGGGGGGTTGGGTTTTTTTTGGGGGGGGTGGGGTATTTTGGGGTTTTGTTGTTGTTTATTTTCCATCCTCTCTCTCTCTCCCCCCCTCCCTTGACCTGGCTCTGTTTTCTTTTTGCAGAGTTGAATTTGCTAAAGCTGTCATTTGGAGAGTGTGTGTGACAGGAGAGTGAAACCTTTGGGAAAATTGTTAGGAGATTCTTTCTTTTTTTTTTTCCCCTTTGTTTTTGTTCTTCTCTTCTTATTTTTTTTTCTTTCTTTCCTTTCTGTTTTCTTTCTTTCTTTCTTTCTTTTTCTCTTCTTCTTTTTCTTTTATTTCCCCCTTCCCCTCCCCCCCCTCCCCCCTCCTTTCTTTGGTCTACTTTTCACTCGGGAAAGTTTTTAACCTTCCTCATGGCAGTGCATCTTGTATCCCATACGATGCGTGTTCCAGTTTCCATGTAACCTTTACTGGCCGAACTTTGTATCTGGGGGAGGCTGAGGGAGGGGATTGGGGAGTTGGGGAGGGAGGGGAGAGGGGGAGGGGGGGGGGAAATACTGTTTCAACCAAAAGAGGGTATTCTAAATAAAAGGAAAAAGGCTTACACTACCTAAACATGTGCTTTCCACTTCCTGAGGGATGGCAGAGAGCTAAGCAGGGACAAAGAAGTTTTGTGAACCAGTAAGGTGCCCAAAACAAAGTTTGGTTTCATCTCTTCCCTCTGCTCTGTCGATTCCGTTTGTACCAAACCCTTGCCTTCCCCCCCCCCCAAATGTACAGACTGCTGGTTTCTTTTGAGCTCCTGAACGCCTCAGAACCCCCACCCCCTCCAAGCTGCTCCACAATGATTTTCCTGAAGGTCCTTTGCACCTGAGGAGCCCTCTTCGGGGTGGTCATTGTGCTGCGGCAGCCCCGACCCTCGCCACGGCTGCGGCCGCCCCCTGAGCCCGCCCGGCCAGCCTGGCCCCAAGGGAACAGCGCAGGTTTCCCCGAGGCCTGCCTTGCATGCTCTTGTTTAAACTAGACTTAGATTGTCAGTGTTGTCTCCCTTCCCCACCTGCAGCGGTAGGAGAACAGGCGAGCAGGCGCTGCCTGAGCCCGGCAGGGAGCCTGGGCCTGCCCCGGGCGCCGCTCCCGTCCCGGAGCCACCGGCGACGGCGCAGCGGCTGCTCGGGGAGCTCCCTGGCTCCTGGCCCGCAGCCCTGGCCCCGGGTGGAGCGCTGTGTACTCCAGCATGTTTCATGAGGTCACTAGCTAGGTTGTGATGCCATTTGGGCAGTGTAAGCTTCTGCATCTCTGTCCTGCCCATCCTGATTTCTCTCTTCCCCCTCTCTCTTCCCCCTCTCTCTTCCCCCTCTCTCTTCCCCCTCTCTCTTCCCCCTCTCTCTTCCCCTCTCTCTTCCCCCTCTCTCTTCCCCCTCTCTCTTCCCCCTCTCTCTTCCCCCTCTCTCTTCCCCTCTCTCTTCCCCCTCTCTCTTCCCCCTCTCTCTTCCCCCTCTCTCTTCCCCCTCTCTCTTCCCCTCTCTCTTCCCCCTCTCTCTTCCCCCTCTCTCTTCCCCCTCTCTCTTCCCCCTCTCTCTTCCCCCTCTCTCTTCCCCTCTCTCTTCCCCTCTCTCTTCCCCTCTCTCTTCCCCCTCTCTCTTCCCCTCTCTCTTCCCCTCTCTCTTCCCCCCTCTCTTCCCCCTCTCTCTTCCCCCTCTCTCTTCCCCCTCTCTTCCCCCTCTCTCTTCCCCCTCTCTCTTCCCCCCTCTCTTCCCCCTCTCTCTTCCCCTCTCTCTTCCCCTCTCTCTTCCCCTCTCTCTTCCCCTCTCTCTTCCCCTCTCTCTTCCCCTCTCTCTTCCCCTCTCTCTTCCCCTCTCTCTTCCCCTCTCTCTTCCCCTCTCTCTTCCCCTCTCTCTTCCCCCTCTCTCTTCCCCCTCTCTCTTCCCCCTCTCTCTTCCCCCTCTCTCTTCCCCCTCTCTCTTCCCCCTCTCTCTTCCCCCCTCTTCTCTCTCTTCCCCTCTCTCTTCCCCCTCTCTTCCCCTCTCTCTTCCCCCCCTCTTCTCTCTTCCCCCCTCTCTTCCCCCTCTCTCTTCCCCCTCTCTCTTCCCCCTCTCTCTCCCCCTCTCTCTTCCCCCTCTCTCTTCCCCCTCTCTCTTCCCCCTCTCTCTTCCCCCTCACCACTTTTATTTCTTTACCAAAACAAAAATGAATGATCTCTATTTTGTAAAAGGAGTTCTGTTTGATCAGGAACTGTGTTGGGTTTGGTTTTTTTTCCCCCCCTTTCCTTCACACTGACTCTCAAGACTGGCTGATCTTGCTGCTTTGGGTTTGGTTTTTTTTCCTGTTCACCATTTTGACCCCTCTGCCCTCTTTGCCTTTTATTTTTTCGTTGTTGTTGTTGTTGTTGTTCTCTTCTCTTTCTCCTCTGGGTTTGGAAGTTTCCCCCACCTCCTCCAGCCAGTCAGTTGCTGTTTGGGTTTTTTGGCACCATCAATATCAAATGTACAAACGGTTCTTGCTAACCACCACCAGGTATATCTGATGTTCAGATGAGTTCCAATAAAAAGAAGTTTTTTTTTCAAGCCTCTGCCTCCTGTCTTTGGGCTGCTCTAAAGGCTGAGCCAGGAGCCTGGCGGGGTGCAGGCTGCGTGGTGGTGGTGCAGCTGCCAGGCTGCAGGGAAGGGAAGCCCTCCAGGGGGGCCTCGACATCAAGAGTGTGGCCAGCAGCAGCAGGGAAGTCGTTCTGCCCCTGTGCTCAGCACTGCTTAGGCCACACCTGGAGTCCTGTGTCCAGTTCTGGGCCCCTCGGTTCAAGAAGGACATTGAGATGCTCAAGCGTGGCCAGAGAAGGGCAACGAGGCTGGGGAGAGGCCTTGAGCACAGCCCTGGGAGGAGAGGCTGAGGGAGCTGGGGTTGCTTAGCCTGGAGGAGGCTCAGGGGAGACCTCCTTGCTCTCTGCAACTCCCTGCAGGGAGGTTGGAGCCAGGTGGGGGTTGGTCTCTTCTGCCAGGCAAGCAGCACCAGAACAAGAGGACACAGTCTCAAGCTGCACCAGGGGAAGTTTGGGCTGGAGGTGAGGAGAAAGTTCTTCACTGAGAGAGTTGTTGGCCACTGGGATGTGCTGCCCAGGGAGGTGGTGGAGTCCCCATCCCTGGAGGTGTTCCAGAGGGGATTGGATGTGGCACTTGGAGCCATGGTTTAGTCAGGAGGTCTGTGGTGACAGGTGGGACTTGATGAGCTTTGAGGTCTCTTCCAACCTTGGTGATTCTGTGACAGGCTGCAGAGCTGGGCCCAAGCCCAACCTTGTGAAGTGCAACAAGACCAAGTGTCCTGCTCTGGCTCCATTGAGCTACAGAATTGTGAGGGTTGGAAGGGAGCTCAAGGCTCAGCCAGCTCCAACCCCCTGCCATGGGCAGGGACACCTCACACCACAGCAGGTTGCTCACAGCCACCTCCAGCCTGCCTGCAAACACCTCCAGCCAGGAGGCTTCCACCTCCCTGGGCAGCCTGTGCCAGGCTCTCACCACCCGCTGGGGAACAACTTCTTCCTCACAGCCAATCTCAATCTCCCCACTTCTAGTTCTGCTCCAGCCCCCCAGTCCTATCCCTCCCTGACACCCTCAAAAGTCCCTCTCCAGCTTTCTTGTAGCTCCCCTTAATGTACCCCCATCTCCCTCTCACACTCCCTGCTGCTTCTCATCCCTGCTCCCAGAGCTCTGTCACCAGGTACTGGAGTTCCCAGGCCTCAGCACAGCCACTGGAGTGCTGACTGGTGCTGGCCAGGACTGCTGTAAGAGCAGTCCCCAGTTTGCAGCCTGGCAACATGTCCCCATAGCCCACTGAATGCTCTCTTGTGGGATGAGGCTCTGCAGTCCTGTGGCCAGCAGCAGTTCCTGGGTCCCAGCATGGCCTCTGGACAGCCAGCAGGAGAAGCCCAGTGGTGGCATCACAGCCTCTCTGGGGACTTCCCTGTCACCTTGCCCTCTGCAGCCATGTGCCACCAGCTCCTTCCCAAAACACAGCACAGAACACCCCTGCTGCAGGCACTGTGCCCATCTTTGGTTCTGAAGAGCCAGGCTGGTCGCAGCCACAGCAGGCAAGCAGAGCTGTGCCAGCCCAAGAAGCCCAGTGCTCAGCAGTGCCAACCTTCCTGCAGGGAGCCCAGTGGAACACAGATGCCCCTCAGCCCACACTGCTTGTGTCAGCCACAGCAGCACCTTCTGGCCTTGTTCTCCAGGAGTTCTGGGGCTGCTCTGGTCCAACACTCACAAGAGCTCTTGTGCTACCTGGCCAAGGACAGGCAATTTGCAGCTCTGGCCAGGCTGGGATGCTCTCAGCCCCACAGGCCTCTCCCCACGGCCTTGCACAGTCCTGTCTCAGCCTCATCATTCCTGTTGGCTTTCTTGAGCTGTGTGCTGCAGCCTTGCTCCTATGCTGGAGGCCAGGGCAGTCCTGGCAGAGAAGCAGAGCAGGGCCAGGGCTCTGGAGGGCAGAGAGCAGGGGCTTGAAGGAGGGCAGCCTCCAAGCTGCTGGAAGGTGCAGGAGCTTCCTGCTGCCTTCCCTGCTGGTGTGTCAAGAGCTAAAAGGCAGCCAGCTGAGCACACAGCCTGGTCCCCAGGATGCCAGGGCAGGCTCTGTCTCACAGAGCTGCTCTCAAGACCCATGAGGTGCAGCATGGCTTCAGAGGGCTCCAGAACTGGGCCCTGAACAAACTGGACTCAAGAGGCTTTGTTTCCTGGCAGCTGACCTGGAGCAGTTCCCCACAGCTGCTCAGAGCAGACAGAAGGTGGCTGTGGTGGCTTGTAACTAAATCCTAAAGGCACAGCCTAAACCCACCACGGTGGCCTTAGAGAAGACAGAGTGTGAGGCTTCTCCGTGCCGTGAGGCTTCTCTGTGCTGTGTGGCTCTGAGCACCCCCTGTGCCCAGGCACTGTGTCAGCCCTTGGCAGTGATGCTGCCCCTCTGTGCCCAACTCTGCCTGCAGCCTTGACTCTGGGGGAGTAGAAGGGCAACATAGAACTCAAGAGTGCTTTGGGTGGGAAGGGACCTGTGAAGGTCATTTTCTCCAACCCCTCCTGCAGTCTGCAGGGACAGCTGCAACTGGGGCAGGTTGCTCAGCACCCACAGCAACCTGGGGCATCTACCAGCTCTCTGTGCTCTGTCCTGTGGGGAGGGAGTCTTTTACAGGAGTGACACAACCTTTGGCTTGGTAGAAACAGCTCTGAGGCAGCTGCCAGCTTCACCTCGGTGACACTTCTGCCCTGGTTTGTGTTTAGCACCACCACCTCCCAGCCCTGCACCTCCAGCTTGGATTGGGGGCGGAGGTTGCCCCGACCCAGGTGCAGGACCTTGCACTTGGCCTGTCCCTGTGGTATTGCCAGCAGCATGCATGGGTGGAGGGAAGGTGAACCCCAGGACTGCTCTGTTGCCGTAGCTGGAGCCCTGTGTCCTGGAGGCTCTGGTGCGTGTGGAGCCGGCTATGGGTGTCGCTGTGGGTTGCAGACAGATGCGCTCTGGCGGCCACGCCTGTGCCGGTGCCGCTGGGGTCGGAGCCGTACCCGGCCTGCAGGGAAGGGGGTCGCCAGTTTGGGCACGGAGGGGCATTTATAGCCCTGCACTGGGCATGGCTGCTGCCGGTACTGCACCCTCGGCCGGGGCTGGATGAGACCACGGCGGGAGAGGCTGGGGCAGGCCGGGGCCGGGGATTAGTTTAGGGTTTTTAATACATTTTGTTTGTTGATCTATTTTGACCTCCCTGGGGCTGTCCAGGACCTGCCCGAGGGCTCGGTGTGATCCTGCCTGGCCCTGCGCCTGGGGTGGGGTCTGGGCTTCTAGGGGCGGGGCTTCAGTGGCCTGGGTATAGTGGGGAGGCGGGGCCTGTCCGGCGGGGGCGGGGCCTGGGCGGAACTTCAACCACTACAGTCGGGCGGGGGCAGGCTCTGCTTGACTAGGAGCAGGGCTTCAGCCACTTGCTGCTGAGGGGGAGGCGTGGCCTGACGTTCGGGGCGGGGTCTGTGAAGCCGGGGGCGGGGCCGCAGCCATTCAGGATAGCACGGGGAGGCGGGGTCTGGCTTGCCGGGGGCGGGGCTCCACCGATCAGGGTCCCCCCCGGGGGCGTGTCCTGGGCGGAGCCGTTCGTTTCCGCCCCGCCCCTTCCCCGCTGAGCGCGGCGGGCCGCACGTGGCGGCGAGGGGCGGGACGGCGTCGGGCGCGCGCACTGCGCCGTCGGGAGCGCGCGCGGCGGCGGGCGGGGCCAGGCGCGGCGCTGAGCGGCGGCGGCGGCGGAGCGGGCAGCGAGCGCGGGGCCGCGCCGGGGCCGGGGCCGAGGCCGGGGCCAGGGCCGGGGCCGGTGCGGGCGGCGGGGCCCGCCGGTCGGCCGGCGCCATGGGCACGGTGCTGTCGCTGTCGCCGAGCTACCGGAAGGCCCCGCTGTTCGAGGAGGGGGCGGCCACGGTGGGGCACTACACGGCGGTGCAGAACAGCAAGAACGCGAAGGAGAAGGGCCTGAAGCGGCACTCGCTGATCTCGGTGCTGCCCTGGAAGCGCATCGCCGCCGTCTCCGCCAAGAAGAAGAGCTCCAAGAAGGTGCAGCCCAACGGCGGCTACCAGAGCAACGTGACCCACCTCAACAACGAGAACCTGAAGAAATCGCTCTCCTGCGCCAACCTCGCCACCTTCGCCCCCCCGCCGCCCCCCGCCGCCGCCGCCGCCGCCCTCGCCTCGGCGCAAAAGGCTCCTCCGGCCGCGCCCGCCGCCGCCGCCGCCACCCCGCGCCGGGTCGTGGTGCAGGCGTCCACCAGCGAGCTGCTGCGCTGCCTGGGCGAGTTCCTGTGCCGCCGCTGCTACCGGCTGAAGCACCTCTCGCCCACCGACCCCGTGCTCTGGCTGCGCTCCGTGGACCGCTCGCTACTGCTGCAGGGCTGGCAGGACCAGGGCTTCATCACGCCGGCCAACGTGGTCTTCCTCTACATGCTGTGCCGGGATGTCATCTCGGCCGAGGTGGCAAGCGACCACGAACTGCAGGCAGTGCTGCTCACCTGCCTGTACCTCTCCTACTCCTACATGGGCAACGAGATCTCCTACCCGCTCAAGCCCTTCCTGGTGGAGAGCTGTAAGGAGGCCTTCTGGGACCGCTGCCTCTCCATCATCGACCTCATGAGCCCCAAGATGCTGCAGGTCAACGCCGACCCGCACTACTTCACCCAGGTCTTCGCCGACCTCAAGAAGGAAAGCGGCTCCGAGGAGAAGGGGCGGCTGCTCATCGGCCTCGACCGGTGAGCGCCTGCCAGGTCCCGGGGATGCTCCGGCCCCGGGGATGCTCCGGCCCCGATCCCTCCTGGACACGCATCGCTCGCCTCGGCCCGGAGCCGCTTCCCGGCGGCTTTTCCAAGGAGGGAAACGCTGGAGCTACTGCCGCTTCCCCCGGGATGGGGGGAACACGGGGTGTGTGGGGGTCGTCCGCCGCCGGACCGGAGCGCAGACCCCCGCTTTTCCCACTCCAACCCCTGAACCATCGCCCCCTCCCCATCCTTCGGGCCAGGGACTGCTGCGGTTCCCCCACCGGATTGATTCAGCAAATCGTGGATGGAGGCGGGGGAGCATCTCCGCATCGAGCACCCCCCCCCACCCCCCCAACACCTCCCCGAGCCCCGCGGAAAGCGGAGCGGGGCTCCGCGGGCTGGGGGGCGGGCACCGCATCACAAAGACCAGGTAGGGGGGGAGGAGGAGGGGGGTGGCGAGAAAGGAGGAAACGCAACAAAAATATGGGGAGAGAAAAAACAGAATTTTGCTCGGAAAGCTTCACCGGAGGCGGCTAAACGGGGGCCGATCGTGACTTACCGGCGCCGGAGCAGCCGGGGTAACGGGACAGAGACGGGCACGGCCCCGATATTCCCCCGACCCCTCTTCCCCTTCATCCCCACCACCCCCCCCCGCCCCTTACTCCGCCGCCTTCCTCTCCCCCTTTTCCCCTTTATTTATTTTCTTCGAAGAGACTCGAATTTCCCGAGCAGGGTCCGGGGTGAAGGGAAATTAACCGCTACTGTATCCACCACGACATCAATGTGAAACGTCCTCGTTCCCATCGTGCACTGATCATTGAGTATTGTGTAAAGGATCTACCTGAGCGTGCAAGCAAGGGGGGGAAGAAATCCTACATGCTGCTATACGAATACTTCTAGAACAACGACGGCGACGGCGACACAACCAACCACTAACCTACACACAGGAGAGGAAAAAAAAAAAGAGAGGAGGGGGGGGGGGGGGGGATGGGGGGGGTGTGAAAAAAAGGGAAAAAGGACAAAAAAAAAAAGGACAAAAATAGAAAAGGGGGACAACAGAAAAAAAAATAACCCAACCCCGAGGTGGGGAAAAAAAAAAAGCGAAACCTTTCTTCTTTTCATTGTTGCTTTGACAGTGGTACCGCGCATGCAAAAAACAAACAAACAAACAAACCGGGAGCATTTTTTTTGTGCGTGTGTGTGTGTGCGTGTGCGTGTGCGCGCGTGTCTTGGAGAACACGACGACGAAAAACCACGAGGAAAAGGAAAAAAGGAAAAAAAAAGAAAAACAACAAAAAAAAAAACAAAGGCAGAAAAAAAAAAAACGTCAAAAGAACAGGAAAAAAAAAAACAAAAACCACGACACCAAAAGACACCAAACCAACCGAGGGACGCAACGGTGACAGCGTGCACAAAGAACCTGACAGCAACCCCGAGCCCGCGGTCGTCTTGAGCTGGCCTTCCCCTTCGTCAGGCCGGCCCGGGGACTGACCAAGTTTCTTTGGGTTGTTTTGTTTATTTTTGTGTAATTTAGTCTTCTTTTTGTTTGTTTCCCCCCCCCCCCCCCTTCCCTTCCTCTTTTTTTTGTTTTATCCTCTTTTTCCCCCCTTCCCCCCCCCCCGATTTTTCTCTCTCTCTTTTTTTTTCCCCTCTTTTCTTTTTGTTCCTCTTTTTTCTCCTCTCTCTTCTCCCCACCCCCCCTCAACCTTTTTCCTCTCTTTCTTTTCTTTTTTCCCCCCCTCTTTTTTTTTTTTTTCATTTCTTTTTGTTCCTCCTTTTTTTTAAATTTTTTTTCCCTCTTTTTTCTACTTTGTATTTTTTATCTCTTTTTCTCTTTTTTTCCCCCTCCTCTTTCCTTTTTCTCTTCCCCCCCCCTTTCCTCTTTTTCCTCTTTTTTGCTTTTTCCTCTGTTTTATCTTTTTCCTCTGTTTTATCTTTTTCCTCTTTTTTCTTTTTTCTCTTTTATTTCTATTTTTTTCTATTTTTTCCCTTTTTTCCTCTTTTTCCCTTTTTCCTGTTTTATCTTTTTCCTGTTTTATCTTTTTCCTCTTTTTTCTCACTTTTTTCTCTCCTCTTCCTCTCTCTCTTCCTCTCTCTCTTCCTCTCTCTCTTCCTCTCTCTCTTCCTCTCTCTCTTCCTCTCTCTCTTCCTCTCTCTCTTCCTCTCTCTCTTCCTCTCTCTCTTCCTCTCTCTCTTCCTCTCTCTCTTCCTCTCTTCCTCTCTCTCTTCCTCTCTCTCTTCCTCTCCATTTTATTTTTCTCTTATTATCTTTTTTTCTCTCTTTTCTCTCTCTTTTAATCTTTTTTCTCTTTTTCTCTTTTTTCCCTTTTTCTCTCTTTTTTCCCCCTCTTTTTCTCTTTTTTCTCTCTTTTTTCTTTCTTCTCTCTTTTATCTTTTCTCTCTCTTTTCCCCCTTTTTCCTCTTTTTTTTCTCTTTTCTCTTTTTCTCTCCTTTTTTATCTTCTTTTCCCCCCCTCTTTTCCCTTCCCCCCTTTTTTTCCTTCCTTTTTTCCCCCCCCTTCTCTTTTTCCCCTCTTTCCCCCTCCCCCTTTTTTCTTTCCTCTCCATGTGCTCAGCTCTGGCTTCCTCCTGACCCATCAGGGCAGCCTGGAGGGGAGAAACAAAATGTGCCATTGATTTGAATATTTTTATTATTAATTATTATTATTATTATTATTTTATTTAATTTTTGCTTTCTTTGAACGATTTGAATTCATTTTTCCAAGCCCTCACTCTGAGCTCTTCCCACCTCTGTACATTGGAACCCTCCTTCCCCCTCCTCCCCCCTCCCTTTTCCCTGCTAACCAGAAGTGGTTTTTTTTATTATTATTATTATTATTATTTTAATATCCTTTCTTTTTTTTTAGTGCAATCTCTTCTGTAGCTCTTTGTTGACCAAATCGGTGGGTATTGTTGATTAATTAATTTATGACTGTCTCATTTACTTGTACGTGTGTGTGTACAGTGTGTTTGTACGTATGTGTGGTTTATAACCCGACCGCCTGTGTCATGGGGCTCAGTGTGCCTGTAATTTAATCCACCCCGCCCCCAAACCCACCCCCCCCATCCCCCTCCCCACCCCCTCCCCACCCCTCCTTGCCCCTTATTTTTATTTATTTTTGTACTGTGCTGATGAAATAAAAAAATGCACTGACCATCCATTCCACGGCAGCGCTGTGGCCGCCTCTTCCCTGCGCTCCCCGGCCCCGCCGCAGCAGCCTGCCTTGCGCCCAGCTGGCGCTGAGGGCAGCCCTGGCGCCGGGCTCAGCCCTGCCTCGGGGCTGGTGGAGCCATAGGGTCCTCCAGCGGAGACACCGGGGGTCAGCCCTTCGTGGGGGCTGATGGAGGCACTGAGGGACAGCCCTGCCTCGGGGCTGGTGGAGCCATAGGGTTCTCCAGCAGAGGCACCGGGGTCAGCCCTTCGTGGGGGCTGGTGGAGGCACTGAGGGACAGCCCTTCGTGGGGGCTGATGGAGGCACTGAGGGACAGCCCTGCATGGGGGCTGATGGAGGCTCTGAGGGTCCACCCTTCGTGGGGATGATGGAACCATAGGGTTCTCCAGCAGAGGCACCGGGGTCAGCCCTTCGTGGGGGCTGATGGAGGCACTGAGGGACAGCCCTGCCTCGGGGCTGGTGGAGCCATAGGGTCCTCCAGCAGAGACAACGGGGGTCAGCCCTTCGTGGGGGCTGATGGAGGCACTGAGGGACAGCCCTTCGTGGGGGCAGATGGAGGCACTGAGGGTCAGCCCTTCATGGGGGCTGATGGAGGCACTGAGGGTCAGCCCTTCATGGGGCTGATGGAGGCACCAGGGTCAGCCCTTCATGGAGGATGATGGAGGCACTGGGGTCAGCCCTTTATGGATGCTGATGCAGGTGCCACACTCAACCCTTTATGGATGCTGATGGAGGCTCTGGGGTCATCCCTTCATGGGGCTGATGGAGGCTCTGGGGTCATCCCTTCATGGATGCTGATGGAGGCTCTGGGGTCATCCCTTCATGGGGGCAGATGGAGGCTCTGGGGTCATCCCTTCATGGGGGCTGATGGAGGCTCTGGGGTCATCCCTTCATGGATGCTGATGGAGGCTCTGGGGTCATCCCTTCATGGGGGCAGATGGAGGCTCTGGGGTCATCCCTTCATGGGGGCTGATGGAGGCTCTGGGGTCATCCCTTCATGGATGCTGATGGAGGCTCTGGGGTCATCCCTTCATGGGGGCTGATGGGGGTGCCAAGTTCAGCCCTTCATGGATGCTGATGGAGGCTCTGGGGTCAGCCCTTCATGGGGGTAGATGGAGGCACCAGGGTCACCCCTTCATGGGGGCTGATGGGGGCACCAAATTCAGCCCTTCTTGGATGCTGATGGAGGCACTGGGGTCATCCCTTCATGAGGGCTGATGGAGCCATAGGCTTCACCACAGAGGCACTGGGGTCACCCCTTTATGGATGCTGATGGAGGCACTGGGGTCAGCCCTTCATGGGGGGGCTGATGGAGGCACTGGGGTCACCCCTTTATGGATGCTGATGGAGGCTCTGGGGTCAGCCCTTCATGGGGGGGCTGATGGAGGCACTGGGGTCACCCCTTTATGGATGCTGATGGAGGCTCTGGGGTCAGCCCTTCATGGGGGGGCTGATGGAGGCACTGGGGTCACCCCTTTATGGATGCTGATGGAGGCTCTGGGGTCAGCCCTTCATGGGGGGGCTGATGGAGTCACTGGGGTCACCCCTTTATGGATGCTGATGGAGGCACTGGGGTCAGCCCTTTATGGATGCTGATGGAGGCTCTGGGGTCAGCCCTTCATGGGGGGGCTGATGGAGGCACTGGGGTCACCCCTTCAAGAGGGCCAATGGGAGGTGCATTCAGCACCTCCCCTTCGGGCTGCATCCACGAGGAGCCTTCAGAGCACCAAACATCACCAGGGGGGAATGGAAACCAGGTTATGGGAACACCCAAACTCCACTTGATCCAGCCTCATCCCACCCTCCCCCCAGCCAACACACCAGGCAGAAACTGGCATCAGTGGTGGGATGCACCTAATTGCTGGTTTTATTCATTGCAGTGAACGATGTAAACAACCTCCCAGGGCCCTTCGAGCAGGGTGGGGGAGGAGGGGCTTTGCTGGTTCTTTCTTTTGCTTTGTGTTTCCTGCTCTCTTCCATGTTTAAAAATCTCAGCAATTTAAACCCAAAACCAAGCCAAAAGGTTCATTGCATTATTGCCCCAGGCTGAAAACAAACAAACAAACAAACAAACCCCCAAACCCACCACACCTCAAAAATCATCAAAATTCACTTCAGGAATAGTTAATTTAGGGGGGGGGGAACCAGGGATAGATCATTTGATAGATATTTATATATTTATATTTATACCTATATATATAAAACCAGAGCAGGCACAGAGAATATATATCCTAAAGACATCCCATCACATCCAAAACTGCCATCTCATGGTGTCAGAACTCCCCCACTAACCCTGGGCCCTGCCACGGCTGCTCTGCGGAGGGAGAGCGGAGACACAGTGCTGATTACATCCTCCGGCCACTACCTTGCCTAGGAGGGGGTTATGGGGCGGGGGAGAGGCGGGGGGGGAGGATGGGGGCTGGACGAGGAGCTATAAAAAGCAAGAAGTGCAAATAGAAAGGCACAGCGACGGCAGGGGTTTGCCTCCCGCTGCTTCCCCAGGAGGATGCAGGCAGGCGCCGGCAGGTCCCGCGGCTTCGGCGTTGGCATCGCTGCTCCAGAGGAGGAGCTGCTGGGGGTTAGGTGGGGAGGGGGTCCCTGGGGGGGCGCTGCTTGTGTGGGTGTGCAAGGCTGGGGTAGGGGACTTCACCCCCAGGCTCCCAGCGGTGGTGGGTGGCTTGTGCTTGCCAGGGTCTGAGGAGCTCCTCCTCAAGGACTTGGGGCAGGCCTCCAGTGCAGGACCCTGCTGGGCATCCCAGAGCCTCTTACTAGGAGCCGGCGCTGGTGGCTGGGATGCGGTGCTGGGATGCTGGTGGGAGGTGATCCAAGGCCAAGGGACAATGCCAGTGGGAGGGCTCTGGCAAGAGGCCTCCTCAGCACAGAGCACAAGAGGGATTAAGCTTGTCCCACCTAAGTGCAGAGCTAGAGCTGCTCTACAGCCAGGGTACCCCCAACCTCGGGTCTTGGTGTGGGGTCAGGTGCAAACACTGCAGCAACCTGTCCAGGTGCCCCTTCTCCATGGTTTTGGGAAGCCTTTCACCAACAGGTTGGTTGTAGGCAGAGAGCCTCTTTTTGATCCCTCAAATGCCCAAACATCTGCTCCCTGCTCATGGCTGGGCTGGGGACAGGTGGGCACTGAGGTGGGGTCGCCACGAAGATCCCCTGTGGCTGACAGGCTGGCAATCCTGACCTGACCAGCAGTGCCAGGACTTGGGACACACCATCCCCCCAGCCCCACGAGGTCCCAGGGCCTCTCTGCTCACAAGCCAGGGCAGCAGCTGTTAAGCAGGGGAACCAAAACGCTGGTGAGTAGATAGGGCCCTCCCCTGAACACCAAGGCCAAGGTTATCTGGGGCAGGCAGACGTGGGGGCAGGAAGCCTGATGCCACCAGACAAGCCAAGGTGATGCTCAGTGCCCCAACACCCGCAGCCAGGAGGCCCCAGGATAACTCTGGGAAGAGCTGGGATGGGGCAGTTGGGCTTGGGCTGCAGCCCCTCGCCTGGCATGGACGGAGGTGCCCCAGGGTTGGCGTCACACAGTGCAAAGCCAGGCAGCTGCAGCCCCCCCCAGCTCCAGGTGCTTCCAGGGGGACCCAGGGCAGCAGGGCCCTTGCAGCCCTCCCTGAAACTCAGTGCTGGGACTAACAGGTGGAGAACCTCAAAAGTCCACAAGGCCACTTGGTCCAAGTGGGCTCCCAGTGGGTTTTGGGTCCCTGGAGAGGGTAATTAAGGCAAAAGCGATGCAGGATGGAGCTGCACTGAGTCCCCCTCTGCTCTCTGCTGCTGGAGCTGTCTCCAACCAAGGTGCCTCGACAGGTTAATGAACTCCAGGCAGGAGAGCAGTCTGGAGGTGGTCTCCATGTTCCATCCCAACCCCAGGCGTGCTAGCTGGGCTGGAGGAGCGTGGAGTGCCTCTGGTGAGGGAAGCCAGCTCTCCTTCCCAGACCTGGCTCCGGTTCCCTCAGGATTTGGTCTTGCAAACCCAGGCTCCCTGAGCCTGGGATCTTTGGTTCCTCCAGTGGAGGCTGCACAATATTGCAAAAAACTGACACAGGGGAGGGAAAATGGAGAGGTGCAAGGAATCAGCCTGGGGAGGGGAGGGCAGGGGGCAAGTACCTATAAATGCTGGGTTTGGACTAATTCAGAAGCACTTTCCTGCCGTCCTGGCCTGCTTCCTGAGATGGATGCAGGCCAGGGGCTCTTCTGAGCCACGGCTGCATGTGGTGGTAAAGCCCTCTCCTGAATCTGGGTTCGCTGAGGCTCTGGCTTTGGAGCTCTTTGGAGGCCCAGCACCGAGCCACAGCCGAGCCTCGGGCAGCGCCCCCCCGGCAGTGCGGGGCTCGGGGCGGGCGGGCGGCGGCTGTGCCCCCCGGGCGCGCTGCGGGGCGCAGCGGCAGCTAATTGCCCGGCACGCAGAGGATGAAGCCGGAGCGGTGCTTGGTGAAGTCCGGCTGGGGCTGGTTGATCTTGGTCTCCACGGAGACGGTGCACTTCCGTCCGTGCAGGCTGCACTGCACCGGGTTGGTGACGCTGACCTGCAGGGCTCGCTTCTCACTGCCGAGGGAAACGGGAGGAGAGTCAGGCAGGGCGCTGGGAAGTGGTCAGCGGTGAGAGGCAGGGAGAGGGGCTCAGGGGCACACAGAATCACATCCAGGCCGGTTTGGAATCTCTCCGGAGGAGACTCCACAGCCTCTCCGGGCAGCCTGCTCCGGGGCTCCAGCTCCCTCACACCAAACCACTTTCTCCTCCTGCTTTCTCCTGGGTTCCTGCCTGTGCCTGTTGCTCCTTGTCCTACCACTGGGCACCACCACAAAGATCCTGGCACCTCCATCCTGAACCCCAGACCTCAGATATTGATAGACATTGATCAGATCCCCTCTCAGCCTTCTCCTCCCCACACTGAACAGCCCCAGGGCTCTCAGCCTCTCCTCCCAGCAGAGCTTCAAGTCTCACAATCATCCTTGTAGCCTCCACTGGACTCTCTCCAGCAGATCCCTGTCCCCTTGACCTGGAGAACCCCAAACTGGACACAGCATTCCAGGAGTGGTCTCACCAGAGTAAAGGTGGGAGAAGGACCTCTCCAGACCTGCTGGCCACACTTCTCTTGGTGCACCCCAGGCTGCCCTTGGCCCTCTTGGCCACATCCCCAGCCAGGCACAGGCTGCGGCTCCACGCCTGGCTTTGGGGCTCGGTGGAGCCCTGCTCCCCGTCATGAACATCCCCCCATGCAGGCAGACAGGGACCCAGGGGCTCTGGCTCCAGGGTTGGTGCCCCTGGGGAATATCAGGCAAGGTACAGGCAGGGTTGTGAAAGGCCTGGTGGGGGGAAATGTGCTCAGCAGATGACCTTGTGAGCAAGGCTCCTGCTCTGTAGTGCCCACAGTGATGATGACACCTCCTGGTCTGAGCTCAGAGGGTAAAGGTACAGCATGAACCAGCTGGAAGAGTCACAGGGAGGCTTGGTTTGGTGCCATTCCCTCAGACAGACAGACAGACAGACAGAGCAACCATGCTGCAGGGCACCAGTGCTGGGCCAAAACTGTGTCACTGCTTTTAACTCTCTGAACTCAGCTTTGGTGCTAAGAACAACTCTCCTGAGTGACACCAGGAGCCTCTGCCTGCCAGGGTCACTGCCAGGGGGGACGTCAGAGCAGCATGGCTGGAGGCCTGCACAGCTCTGCTCCAGCCAAACAGGGTCAGGGCAGCCCAGGAGGTTGTCTCCCTGTGCTGAAGGCCACAGAAGGCACTGTTGTGTGTCACTAGGAATGTCCCCTCTGCCCCAGCCAGAGCCAGGCCTGGCTGCTCCCTTGGGCAGGGCTGGAGCTGAGGTGTGGCCAAGCCCCAGTCACTAACTCAGCACAGCCTGGGACCAGGAGGGGAGAGACTGAGTCAGCAGAAACCTGCAGCAGATCCACAGCCCAGAGCTGACACCAGCCTGGGGAAGAGAGAAAGAGGGACTTGGCCCTTGGGAAACCTCTCCTGTGAGCCCAGCTGCACTTCAGTCACAGGGTCACAGACCACAGGAGGTTAGGGGTTGGAAGGGACCTCTGGAGAGCTTCCACTCCAACCCCTGCCAGAGCAGGAGCAGAGAAACCATCGAGCCCTCAGTGCCTAGCATTTCTGAGGTGACCTGCTTAGTGCCCTGGGGGAGTGGTGCCCCCAGGCAGTGCTGGGTTAATGGTGGGACTGGATCATAGAGTTGTCAGGGCTGGAAGGGACCTCAAGGCTCAGCCAGTCCCAACCCCCTGCCATGGGCAGGGCACCTCACACCACAGCAGCTTGCTCACAGCCACCTCCAGCCTGGCTGCAAACACCTCCAGCCAGGAGGCTTCCACCACCTCCCTGGGCAGCCTGGGCCAGGCTCTCACCACCCTCCTGGCCAACAAGTTCTTCCTCACAGCCAATCTCAATCTCCCCACTTCCAGCTCTGCTCCATCCCCCCCCAGTCCTGTCCCTCCCTGACACCCTCAGAAGTCCCTCCCCAGCTTTCCTGCAGCCCCCTGCAGATCCTGCAAGGCCACAAGGAGGTCTCCTGGGAGCCTTCTCCTCTCCAGCCTGCACAACCCCAACTCTCTCAGGCTGTGCTCACAGCAGAGCAGCTCCAGCCCTCTGCTCCTCCTCCTGGCCCTGCTCTGGACACCTTCCAGCCTCTCCAGAGCCTTCCTGGCACAGAGGCTCCAGAGCTGGCCCCAGAGCTCCAGCTGTGGTCTCAGCAGAGTGGAGCAGAGGGGCAGAATGCCCTCCCTGGCCCTGCTGGCCACACTTCTCTTGCTGCAGCCCAGGCTCTGCTTGGCTCTCTGGGCTGCAAGTGCTCCCTGCTGGCTCCTGCTGAGCTTCTCATCTGAGCTCAAAGGTCTTTTCCACCTCAAATGGTTCTATGATTCTCCAGCAGGAGTGGTTTAGAGACCCTGGGACAGACTCCAACACCTCTCATGGCTCTCCATGCACTGAGGAGGAGATTCTGGGCTTCTTTTCTGCTGCATTTCACTCCCAGACCCAAGGCCTGGTCTTGCTCAAGCCATGACAGCATCCTGCCCAAGGCAGCCCAGGCCCTCCCTGCAGCAGAGGCTACTTTGGGTCCCTGACACAGAGACCTCCCCAGGGCACAGCACAGCCCCTGAGAGGCCTTCTGGTGAAGCCTCCAAACAGGGAAGATGTTCACTGCTCCCAGACACAGGAATGGTTGGGGGTTGGGTTGGTTGGGGGTTTGTTTGGGTTGGGCTGATTGGGTGGTTGGTTGGGTTGACTGGTTGGTTAGCTGGCTGGTTGGTTGGGTGGGTGGGTTGGGGTGGGTTGATTGAGTTGACTGGTTGGTTAACTGGTTGGTTGGGTGGGTTGGTTAGCTGACTGGTTGGTTGGGTGGTTGGCTTGGGTTGGGTTGATTGGGTTGACTGGTTGGTTAGCTGGCTGGTTGGTTGGGTGGGTGGGTTGGGGTGGGTTGATTGAGTTGACTGGTTGGTTAACTGGTTGGTTGGGTGGGTTGGTTGGGTGGTTGGTTGGGTGGGTTGGTTAGCTGGCTGGTTGGTTGAGTGGGTGGGTTGGGTGGGTGGGTTGGGTGGTTGGTTGGGTGGGTTGGTTAGCTGGCTTGTTGGTTGAGTGGGTAGGTTGAGTGGGTGGGTTGGGTGGTTGGTTGGGTGGTTGGTTGGGTGGGTTGGTTAGCTGGCTCGTTGGTTGAGTGGGTGGGTTGGTTGGGTGGGTTGGGTGGTTGGTTGGGTGGGTTGGTTAGCTGGCTGTTTGGTTGAGTGGGTGGGTTGGTTGGGTGGGTTGGGTGGTTGGTTGGGTGGGTTGGTTAGCTGGCTGGTTGGTTGAGTGGGTGGGTTGGTTGGGTGGTTGGGTGGTTGGTTGAGTGGGTTGGTTAGCTGGCTGTTTGGTTGAGTGGGTGGGTTGGTTGGGTTGGGTTGTTTGGGTGGTTGGGTGGTTGGTTGGGTGGGTTGGTTAGCTGGCTGTTTGGTTAGTGGGTGGTTGGTTGGTTGGTGGCTGGTTGGTTAGCTGGCTGTTTGGTTGGTGTTTAGGTTGGTGGGTGGGTTGGGTGGTTGGTTGGGTGGTTGGTTGGGTGGTTGTTTGGCTCGTTGGTTAGTGGGTAGGGTTGGGATTGGGTTGGTTGGGTGGTTGGTTGGGTGGGTTGGTTAGCTGGCTGGTTGGTTGAGTGGGTGGGTTGGTTGGGTGGGTTGGGTGGTTGGTTGGGTGGGTTGGTTAGCTGGCTCGTTGGTTGAGTGGGTGGGTTGGGTGGGTGGGTTGGTTGGGTGGTTGGTTTGGGTTGATTGGGTGGTTGGTTGGGTGGGTTGGTTAGCTGGCTGGTTGGTTGGGGGCGTGGGCTGGTTGGCTGGTTGGTTGGGTTGGTTGATTGGGTGGTTAGCTAGTTGGGTTGGTTTGGTGGTTGGTTGCATGGGTTAGTTGGTTCTTTGGGTTGTTTGGGTGGTTGGTTGGGTTATTTGGTGGGTTGGGTGGGTTGGTTGGTTAGCTGGGTGGTTGGTTGGGTTGGTGGCTGGTTGGGTGAGTGGCTGGTTGATTGGTGTTTGGGTTGGTTGGGTGGTTGGTTGCATGGGTGGGTGGGTTGGTTGGCTGATTGTTTGGGTCATTGGTTAGGTTAGTTGGTTGGATTGATTGGCTGGTTGGTTGGGTTGGGTTGGTTGGTTGGTTGGCTGGTTGGTTGGGTTGGGTTGGGTTGGTTGGTTGGCTGGGTTGGGTTGTTGGTTGGGTTGGGTTGGGTTGGTTGGTTGGTTGGTTGGTTGGGTTGGTTGGTTGGATGGTTGGTTGGGTTGGGTTGGTTGGGTTGAGTTGTTTGCTTGGCTGGTTGGTTGGGTTGGTTGATTGGTTGGCTGGATTGGGTTGTTGGTTGGGTTGGGTTGGGTTGGTTGGTTGGTGGGTTGGGTTGGTTGGATGGCTGGTTGGTTGGTTGGTTGGGTTGGGTTGGTTGGTTGGCTGGGTTGGTTGTTGGTTGGTTGGGTTGGGTTGGTTGCTTGGCTGGTTGGTTGGTTGGGTTGGTTGCTTGGCTGGTTGGTTGGGTTGGGTTGGTTGGTTGGTTGGGTTGGTTGGGTTGGGTTGTTGGTTGGGTTGGTTGCTTGGCTGGTTGGTTGGGTTGGGTTGGTTGGTTGGCTGGGTTGGGTTGTTGGTTGGGTTGGGTTGGGTTGGGTTGGTTGGTTGGTTGGGTTGGGTTGGTTGCTTGGATGGTTGGTTGGGTTGGGTTGGTTGGGTTGGGTTGGTTACTTGGCTGGTTGGTTGGGTTGGTTGGTTGGTTGGTTGGGTTGGTTAGCTGGCTGGTTGGTTGGCTGGGTTGGGTTGTGGGTTGGGTTGTTTGGTTGGTTGGTTGGTTGGGTTGGTTGCTTGGCTGGTTGGGTGGGTTGGTTAGCTGGCTGGTTGGTTGAGTGGGTGGGTTGGTTGGGTGGGTTGGGTGGTTGGGTTGGTTGGTTGGCTGGCTGGTTGTTTGGGTTGGGTTGTTTGGTTGGCTGGGTTGGGTTGGTTGGGTTGGGTTGGTTGGTTGGCTGGGTTGGGTTGTGGGTTGGGTTGGTTGGTTGGTTGGTTGGTTGGGTTGGTTGCTTGGCTGGTTGATTGGGTTGGGTTGGTTGCTTGGTTGGTTGGGTTGGTTGGTTGGGTTGGTTGGTTGGGTTGGTTGATTGGCTGGCTGGTTGGTTGGGTTGGGTTGGGTTGGTTGGTTGGTTGGCTGGTTTGGGTTGTGGGTTGGGTTGGTTGGTTTGGTTGGTTGGGTTGGTTGGGTGGGTTGGTTGGGTGGGTTGGTTGGTTGGCTGGCTGGTTGGTTGGGTTGGGTTGTGGGTTGGGTTGGTTGGTTGGTTGGTTGGGTTGGTTGGTTGGGTTGGTTGATTGGTTGGTTGGTTGGTTGGGTTGGGTTGTGGGTTGGGTTGGTTGGTTGGTTGGTTGGGTTGGTTGGTTGGGTTGGTTGGGTGGGTTGGTTGGTTGGCTGGTTGGTTGGTTGGGTTGGGTTGGTTGGTTGGTTGGTTGGGTTGGTTGGTTGGGTTGGGTTGGGTTGGTTGTTGGCTGGTTGGTTGGGTTGGGTTGGGTTGGTTGGTTGGTTGGTTGGCTGGTGGGTTGGTTGGGTGGGTTGGTTGGTTGGCTGGCTGGTGGGGGGGACCCTGTCAGGGCAGCAGCACAGAAGCCCTCACTTTGTCCAGGTCTTTAATGCCTCTCCTCCCTTGCCTCGGTGGCCCAGGCACCAATCCTGCTTAGGGAGCTATTTTTGCCCTGTCTTAGCGCCAGGAGCTGTGCACAGAGCGCAGCCTCTCGGAGAATCCTGCAGTCATGTGCCTGGAAAGCAGCTTTGGCACCAAGTGTCTGTCTCAGGGAGCAGAGCTGACAACTCTCCTCTCCTTTCCCCTCTCTCACCAGAGCAGACAGAACAGCCCTGGCTGCCAGCCCCTTGTGGACTCTTGCACAGTGACAAGGACCCCAACCAGGGGAGGACAAAGATGTCATTAACCTGAATTTGGACCAGCAGCAGGACTCAGGCTTGGAAGTTAAAAGGTCCTTGATGTATTTTGAGCCCTGTGGCTGTGGGACCTCCAGCAAGAAGTTGAATCTCTCTAGGCCCCAGCTCCTGCTGGAATGAGGAGAATCAACTCAACACACCCAGGTGAAACCAATGTCCTGGGAGAGTGAGGTCTGGAGAACCATGGAATGGTTTGGGTGGGAAGGGACCTGCAGAGCTCATCCAGTGCAAGCCCTGCAGCCCCCAGGGACAGCCCCAAGCACAGTAGGCTGCTCACAGCCCAAACCAACCTCCCCTGCAGTGCTGCCAGGCATGGGGCAGCTCCCAGCTCTCTGGGCAGCCTGGGCCAGGCTCTCCCCACCCTCACTGCCAAACATTTCTCCTTCTCTCCACTCTCAAGCTCCCTCTTGCCCTTTCCAACCATCCCCCCTTGGCCTGTCCCATCAGGCCCTGCTCAAAGCTCTGTCCCCAGCTCTCTGCTGGGCCCTTGAAGCACTGCAAGGCCACCAGTAGCTTCCCTGGAGCCTTCTCCTCTGCAGGCTGCCCAAGGCCAACTCTCTCAGCAGAGTGCTCCCAGCCCTGCCAGCACTGCTGTGGCCTCCTTTGGATCCATTCCAACAGTCCTTATGTTGGGGTCTGCAGAGCTGGACACAGATTGGGTCTCACAAGAGCAGAGTAGAGGCAAAGCAGGCAACATCAGAGATGATTCTCTGCTCTCCACCCCACCTAACATTTCCTTTAAACAGAAGCTTCCCTTCCCTGCCCATGCTTGCCAGCTCCCACCAGGGCAGCCCTCATCCACACCTCAGCATGTGATGCTTTTCTGCACATGAGAAGAACTTTCAGCCTCAGAGCCTTCTGCTGGGGAGGCAGAACAGCTCCTGAACAGCATCCACAGAACGCAGCAGGATTACAAACCCTGTCCTGGGCCACCCAACTCTGAGCCCTGCCACCAGCTCCACAAGCAGCACCATGTGCTGGGAGCCTGAGCCTCTTGAATGCTGCTCCTGTGCTTGGGCAGTGGCCAGCAGGGAAGGTGCTGGAGGAAACATCAGCTTGGGTTCACAAACTATCACAGAATGTCAGGGGCTGGAAGGGACCTGGAGAGATCATCCAGTCCAACCCCCCTGCCAGAGCAGGTCACACAGGAACACATCCAGGCAGGTCTTGAATATCATAGACTCAGAATCAGTAAGGTTGGAAAAGACTCAGAGCTCATCCAGTCCAACCTCTCCCCCAGCACCATCTGAGCAACTCAACCATGGCTCCAAGGGCCCCATCCAGGCTCTTCCTGAGCACCTCCAGGGACTCCACCACCTCCCTGGGCAACACATCCCAGTGGCCAATCTCTCTCTCTGGGAAGAATTTCTTCCTCACCTCCAGCCTGAACCTCCCCTGGCGCAGCTTGAGACTGTGTCCTCTTGTTCTGCTGCTGCTTGCCTGGCAGAAGAGACCAACCCCCACCTGGCTACAGCCTCCCTTCAGGCAGTTGGAGAGAGCAAGAAGGTCTCCCCTGAGCCTCCTCTTCTCCAGGAACATCTCCAGAGAGGGAGGTTTCAGCCACATCAGCATGAGTCCTGCTGGTGCAGCAGCAAGGAGGGCAGAGAGCTGCTGGCTGCCCTGCACTAAGAGAGCTTTTTATTGGCTGAAAGGGAGAAAGCAGCTGCCTGCACCAGCCAGCAAGCTGGACCAAGAGACCTCCTGCACCTCACTGCTGCAAGGAGATCCCAGCAAGGAGCACAGCTGGGGAGCTGCTTCCCCAGATCCCTGCAGAACTGAGATCACAGAAGAAGAGTCAGAGGTGGAGGTGGTCCAGCATAATCCTGGAGGTCCACCAAAGTCTTCCATAGACAAGGGGTGCACAGTGAAGACACCTCTGGGGCTGACTGCCAGGGGCTGAGCAAGGCCCTGAGCAATCCATGACGGCAGCAAAGGCAGAGGTGAGGCCCAGTTCCACTCAGCCTTGGGCTGAAAATGGAGTTTGCACTGCAGATAAACCTCAACTCTCCAAACCTGTGGTCTGCAGCCACAGGTGAGCAAGCCACCAGGGCAGCCCTCCTGCCAGGCTCCTCTGGCAGCCTGTGCAGCTCCCTCCCACATCCTGGGATCTCCTTGGTCCGTCCTATGGATCTCCTCCCTTCACCCTGTGCATCTCCTCCCTTCACCCTGTGCATCTCCTCCCTTCACCCTGTGCATCTCCTTGGTTCACCCTGTGGATCTCCTTGGTTCACCCTGTGGATCTCCTCCCTTCACCCTGTGCATCTCCTCCCTTCACCCTGTGGATCTCCTTCCTTCACCCTGTGCATCTCCTCCCTTCACCCTGTGGATCTCCTCCCTTCACCCTGTGCATCTCCTCCCTTCACCCTGTGGAACTCCTCCCTTCACCCTGTGGAACTCCTCCCTTCACCCTGTGCATCTCCTTCCTTCACCCTGTGCATCTCCTTCCTTCACCCTGTGGAACTCCTCCCTTCACCCTGTGCATCTCCTCCCTTCACCCTGTGCATCTCCTCCCTTCACCCTGTGCATCTCCTCCCTTCACCCTGTGCATCTCCTTCCTTCACCCTGTGGATCTCCTTGCTTCAAGGATCCTGTGTTGGTCCAGAGCCAGTTTTTTAAGCAGTGCCCAGGCTCATCCCTCCCCTCATCAGGCAACAGCTGCCTGCACGTCACCTCCTTTTCCTGCCTGGAGAAGCCCTTCCTACAAACTTGAAGACTGAAGGTTTCAGCTCAACATGAGGAGAAACTTCTTCACAGTGAGGCTGCAGAGGCCTGGAGCAGGCTGCCCAGAGAGGCTGTGGAGTCTCCTCTGGAGACCCAGCTGGCTGTGTTCTGTGTGCCCTGCCCTGGGTGATGCTGCTCTGGCAGGGGTTTGGGCTGGATGAGCTCTGGAGCTCCCTTCCAACCTCTCATATTCCATGACTCCACGATTCTATGCCTCTCTCTCATCCTTTTGCTATCACACTCAGAGCATCCCCCAGCCCAGGCAGGTGCTGTGGCTGCCTGTGGGAGAGCCTTTCCTTGCAGCTCCACCGGCGAGCTGGCCAGGAGCCTCCAGAGCTGCCACCAGACTCACCCTGGCTAGAGGAGAACTTGTTCCAGACATCAGCTTCTATTTTAGTACAGCCTCGACAGGCTCCTGAGACACTTGTGCTGCCTGCTGTGCAGACACACGTTCAGGAGGCTCCTGTGGGCACCAAGCACGGCTCTGCCCCAGCCCAGCCCTGTCTGCTGGCAGCTCTGGCTCCTCACCAGCCCTCCTGCAAGCTGCACGCCAGCAGAAGTCACAGCAATCAGGAGGCAGGGAGGGATGCTGCTGCTGGGCATCTGGTGGGAGAGGAGAGGAGCTCCTCTGAGCAGTGACTGCAGTAGACTGAGGCAGCCAGGAGTGGGCAGAGGCTCTGCCAGGGGAGAGATGCCAGCAGCCAGCAACCAGGCATGGCACTGCCAGCAGAACGTGAAGGGGAAAGAGGGGGAAAGAGAAATCTCCTGGGAAGGTTGGGATCAGCCCCAGAGAAAGCTCCTGGGCAGGTTGGGATCAACCCCAGAGAGAAATCTCCTGGGAAGGTTGGGGTCAGCCCCAGAGAAATCTCCTGGGCAGGTTGGGATCAGCCTTAGAGGGAAATCTGGGAAGGTTGGGATCAGCCCCAGAGGGAAATCTCCTGGGCAGGCTGGGATCAGCTCCAGTGCTGCTCCAGTCCTGCCAGGGCAGCTCTGTGGGAGCTAAACCCCAGGCTGGGTTCTTCAGTAGTGAACCTCAGGATAATTTCTGCTGCTACCAAAGCCCAAGGGCAGCTCCTGGCTGGCTGCAGCAGGCATGGAGGTGGTGGTGGAGAGCCCAGGTCTGCATCTGAGTGCAGACAGAGTTTCTGGGTGGAAGCAGCCTCTCTCACCACCCTGCTGGTGCAAGCCACAGGCACTGCTCTCAGCTGGCTGTGTGGGCTGAGGCTCCTCTGTGCTCCTTGGGTTGCCTGGCTCAGTGATCCTGGCAGGGCTGTGGCAATGCTCTTCCTTACAACCAGAGAATCATTCAGGTTGGAAAAGATCTCTAAGATCATCAGCTCCAACTGCCAACCATGGCCACTAAACCATGACCCAAAGCAACCCTCCTGCAAGGACAGGCTGAGAGAGTTGGGGCTGTTCAGCCAGGAGGAAAGAAGGCTCCAAGGAGACCTCAGAGCTGCATTTCAATGTCTGAAGGGGACCTGCAGGCAGGCTGGGGAGGGACTGTTCAGAAGGGGCTGTGGGGACAGGATGAGAGGCAAGGGTTTGAAACTGGAGCAGGGCAGAGTTAGGTTGGACATCAGGAGGAAGTTCTGCACAGGGAGGCTGGGGAGACACTGGAACAGATTGCCCAGGGAGGTGGTGGAAGCTCCATCCCTGGAGACATTCAAGGCCAGACTTGATGGGGCCCTGAGCAACCTGATCTAGTTACAGATGTCCCTGCTGACTGCAGGGGGGTTGGACACAATGACCTTTGAGGGTCCCTTCCAACCCAATGCCATCTGTGACTCCGTGATCTCAGTGATAGGACTAGGGGGAATGGAATGAAGCTGGAGGTGGGGAGATTGAGGCTGGAGGGGAGGAGGAAGTTCTTCCCCAGGAGAGTGGTGAAGCCCTGCAATGGGTTGTGCAGGGAGGTGGTTGAGGCCCCAGCCCTGGAGGTGTTTGCAGCCAGGCTGGCTGAGGCTGTGGCCAGGCTGCTCTAGTGTGGGGTGTCCCTGCCCATGGCAGGGGGGTTGGAACTGGCTGATCCTTGTGGTCCCTTCCAACCCTGGCTGATACCAGGATACTATGATTCCCAGTGCCATGTCACACCTCTAGGGATGGTAACTCCACCACCCCCCTGGGCAGCCTGTTCCAATCCCTGACCACTCTTTCAGGCAAATTTTCCCCCTTAAAATCCAAGCTAAACCTCCCCAGGTGCAGCTTGAGGCCATTTCCTCTTGTTCTGTTTCCTTGATCTGCTCCAAACCATCCCCACACCCAAAGTGCTGTTATCAGCTCCCCCCACACCCCTGCTGGCTGACCCTCACTGGAGTGAGTGTGCAGATGACAGCAAGCTGTGGGCAGGAGTTGATCTGTTAGAGGGTTGGAGAGCTCTGCAGAGAGAACTTGCCAGGCTGGGCAGATGGGCAGAGGCCAAGGGCAGGAGATTGAACACATCCAAGTGCCAGGGCTGCACTTTGGCCACAGCAACCCCAGGCAGAGCTACAGGCTGGGGACAGAGTGGCTGAGAGCAGCCAGACAGAGAGGGACCTGGGGGGAGTGGTGGACAGCAGCTGAACAGGAGCCTGCAGTGTGCCCAGGGGGCCAAGAAGGCCAAGGGCATCCTGGCCTGCAGCAGGAAGAGTGTGGCCAGCAGGAGCAGGGAAGTCCTTGTGCCCTGTGCTCAGCACTGCTGAGGCTACACCTGGAGTCCTGTGTCCAGTTCTGGGCTCCTCAGGTTAGGAAAGAGGTTGAGCTGCTGGAAGGTGTCCAGAGAAGGGCAAGAGAGCTGGGGAGGGGTCTGGAGCACAGCCCTGGGAGGAGAGGCTGAGGGAGCTGGGGTTGCTTAGCCTGCAGAAGAGGAGGCTCAGGGGAGACCTTCTTGCTCTCTGCAACTCCCTGCAGGGAGGTTGGAGCCAGGTGGGGGTTGGTCTCTTCTGCCAGGCAAGCAGCAGCAGAACAAGAGGACACAGTCTCAAGCTGTGCCAGGGGGAGGTTTAGGCTTGGTCTTAGCAAGAAGCTCTTCCCAGACAGAGAGATTGCCCTTTGGGATGTGCTGCCCAGGGAGGGGGTGGGGTTGATGTCCCTGAAGGTGTTTGAGGAGAGCCTGGAGGAGGCACTCAGTGCCATGGGCTGGTTGATTAGGTAGGGTTGGATTATTGGTTGGGTTTGAGGGTCTCAGAGGTCTCTTCCAGCCTGGTTGATTGTGTGATTGGCAGGTGGTGGAGGTGATGGTGGTGAGCACACAGTGTGTGTGAGAAGCAGAGAGGGCATCACATGGGCACAGCCTGTGGTGCATGGGAGCAGCACAACCTGGAGCAGGAGCAGGGCTGGCAGCAGGGCAGGGGCTGAATGCTGGCAAAAGGGAAAGCAGCAGAGGGGAGAAGGCTGCGAGGGGAAGCAGCCTGCTGGGCCGTGAAATGTGAGAGCTCTGACTGAGCACTGAATGCAGGACCTGGGGGAAAACACAAGGCAAGCAGTGCAGAAATGGCCACTGACATCTGTCAGCACTGAGCAGAGCACAAAGCATCCGTGGCACCGGCAGGAGGGAGAAGGGAAGGAGCAGGGCAAGATCAGAGGCAGCTCTGGTGAAGGCCTGAGGGTTGGATAAAGATAATGCTACAGAAATGGCAAAGACAGGAGGGCTCCAGGAGCAAACACAGCTGACCTGGAGTGCTGCAACAGGCAGGAAAACACAGCAAAGCCCTTCTCAGGGAGGTGATCTTCATGTGGAGCCCTGAGCTCCACCAGGGCTGCAGAGAGCCAGGACCATGCTGTGCCCACTGTGGTCTGAGCTGCTCTGGAGATGCCAACCCCTCACTGCCAGGGCTGGAGGAGGAGGAGAGCAGTGGGAGGCTACACCCAGGCTTTCTTCCAGGCTCTGCCTGCCTGAGGATGCAGCCAGTGCATCCCAGAGAAGGAAGTTGGCTCTTTGTGGGAAGGAAAGGCTGGGGAGAAGATAGAATCACAGAATTGTTAGGGTTGGAAGGGAGCTCAAGGCTCAGCCAGCTCCAACCCCCTGCCATGGGCAGGGACACCTCACACCACAGCAGCTTGCTCACAGCCACCTCCAGCCTGGCTGCAAACACCTCCAGCCAGGAGGCTTCCACCACCTCCCTGGGCAGCCTGTGCCAGGCTCTCACCACCCTCCTGGCCAACAACTTCTTCCTCACAGCCAATCTCAATCTCCCCACTTCTAGTTCTGCTCCATCCCCCCCAGTCCTATCCCTCCCTGACACCCTCAGAAGTCCCTCCCCAGCTTTCCAGATCCTGGAAGGCCACAGTTAGGTCTCCAATTAGGCACCAGAACAAGAGGACACAGTCTCAAGCTGTGCCAGGGGAGGTTCAGGCTGGAGGTTAGGAAGAAATTCTTCATAGAAAGAGACATTTGCCATTGGCATGTGGCTGCCCAGGGAGGTGAACACCATCCCTGGAGGTGTTCAAGAGGGGATTGGATGTGGCACTTGGAGCCATGGTTTAGCTGTCAGGAGGTGTTGGGTGAGAGGTTGGACTTGCTGATCTCTGAGGTCTTTTCCAACCTTATTGATTCTATGATTACTCAGCTTCTGTAAGTCAGTGCTGCTCATCTGGCTGCAGCCTGTGAGGGGCTTCAGCCCTGAAAACAAAGGCAGAAGGCCCCCAGGTGAAGGGAGGCTGTGACAGAGAATAGAATAGAATAGAATAGACCAGACCAGGTTGGAAGAGACCTTCAAGATCATTGTGTCCAACCTATCAACCAATCCAACACCACCTAATCAACTAACCCATGGCACCAAGCACTCTGTCAAGTCTCCTCCTGAACACCTCCAGGGATGGGGACTCCACCACCTCCTCAGGCAGCACAATCCCAGTGGCCAATATCTCTCTCTGTGTAGAATTTCTTCCTCACCTCCAGCCTAAACCTCCCCTGGCACAGCTTGAGATTGTGTCCTCTTGTTCTGCTGCTGCTTGCCTGGGAGAAGAGACCAACCCCCACCTGGCTCCAACCTCCCTGCAGGGAGTTGCAGAGAGCAAGAAGGTCTCCCCTGAGCCTCCTCTTCTGCAGGCTAAGCAACCCCAGCTCCCTCAGCCTCTCCTCCCAGGGCTGTGTTCCAAGCCCCTCACCAACTTCATTGCCCTTCTCTGGACACCTTCCAGCAGCTCAACCTCCTTCCTAACCTGAGGGGCCCAGAACTGGACACAGGACTCGAGGTGTGGCCTCAGCAGTGCCAGGAGAGCAGCAGCTGCATTCTGCAGGATGGAAATCATTGCAAAGCAGGAGGAGAAACTGGGGAGGGCTGCCAGAAATGACCAGCTCTGCTTCCTAACAACAGCCCAAGAGCAGCACTGAGCATTTTCAGGTGGGTGACAAAAGGTTTGCAGGTGATCTGGTGTCCCCCCCCCAGGCCCTGGCTCTCACTGCTGGGTGGCAGAGAGGGGAGGAAGAAGGAGCAGGGTCTGCAACGCCCTTGGCTGCAGCATGGGCAATAAACATTCACATATCTGGGTCACAACAGGTTCCAGTTTGGGGGAAGATAAGTGTCAGCTGCAGGAGGGTCTGAGGCACCCTGGCAGGGCTGGGGAGAGGTCTGGCAGGGGAGGGATGGGGAGAACTATCTGCTCTGCCCACACGTGCTCCTCTGCCCCTTGCAGGACAATGATACAGGAGGTGCTGGGGCTCCCAGCAAGAGCTGTGGTGGTTCTCTCTCCTCTCACCCAGAGGAGACAGAAACAGGACCCTCCTGGCAGCCTCTTCACCCCACAGGATTCATGGCCACGGGTGAGAAGGGCAGGATGAGGTCACCCAGGCCCCGTTTTGGGGTGCAGAACTCTGCCCTGGGCTGTTGAGCAGCTGGGGGCTGCCAGCAGGATGCTCCCCCAGCCTGTGCCACACGTGTGCCCAGGGGACACAGCAGCAGCAGCCTGAGCCACCAGGGCTTTGCAAAACCTGCCTTGTGAAACCCTCTCTGAGGTCTCCCTCAGCCACAGCACCAAACAGGATGTTGCCTCCAGCCCTTTACTTCCTCTTTAGAGACAGAGGTGGTCGAGCTGCTGAGTTTCAGGTGGTGGTGGCAGAGGTTAGGCTGGATCAAAGCTATGGGAAAGAGAGGTTACAGAGGAGTCAGACAGGAGGAAGGAGATCTCAAGTCAGGATCAGAAGGCAGATTGCCAGAGTGGAAGGCTCAGAGCAAGCCCTGCAGGCATTTTAGGGCCAGGAAGGGTCAAGCTGAGCTGAATGTGGCCCTGGCAGCTCCTTCCTCCCTCTGGGAGCTTTCAAAGTGACCTGCACTCAGGTGGCTTTTGATACCAGGGATTCTTTGCTGGCCTTCCAAGCCAGCAGCTTGTTTCTACTACCCTTCTGTACCTGTGGTCTGTGTCCAGGCAAATCAGCTCAGCAGCTGCAGGAAGCAGCCTTTCAAAAGCTGTTTTTCAATCTGCAAGAGAAGGACCTGGCTGCAAACTGCAAGCCCACAGCCTGGGAGGGTTGTTCAGCCTGGAGAAGAGAAGGCTCCAGGCAGACCTCAGAGCAGCCTTCCAGTACCTGAAGGGGCTCCAGGAGAGCTGGGGAGGGACTTTTGACCAGGGTTGGGAGTGCCAGGCTGAGGAACAATGGCTTTGAGCTGGGAGAGGAGAGACTGAGAGTGGAGATGAGGAAGGAATTCTTTGCAGTGAGGCTGGAGAGACTCTGGCACAGGCTGCCCAGGGAGGCTGTGGCTGCCTCCTGCCTGGAGGGAGACATCTTGAGGTTTATTTCTCCTCTGATGTCACCAGCACTCAGTGCCTGATGTCATTTGGCCGTCAGTAAAAGCTGGCTGAAGCTGGGCAGTGCCCTTCTGGATGAGCAAGGCCCTTACACAGGGCACTGCCCAGGCAATCTCAGCGACAAAGCAGCTGGCAAACAGCAGCAGACAAAGCCAAGCAGAGGCACCAGCAGCACATTAAATATTTTATTGCCTCCAGCAGGCAAAGTGAAAAATAAGAAAGCCTCCAAAGCCCTGGGTGGGGGTGGAGGAGGCAGCTCCCAGCCTTGGGAGGAGAAGGACAGCAGCAGGGCTGTGGAATCCCAGACTGCTTTGGGTGGGAAGGGACCTGCAGAGCTCATCCAGTGCAGCCCCTGCAGCCAGCAGGGACAGCCCCAACCACAGCAGGCTGCTCACAGCCCCACACAACCTCCCCTGCACTGGTGCCAGGCATGGGGCAGCTCCCAGCTCTCTGGGCAGCCTGGGCCAGGCTCTCCCCACCCTCACTGCCAAACATTTCTCCTTCTCTCCACTCTCAAGTTCCCTCTTGCCCTTTCCAACCCTCCCCCCTTGGCCTGTCCCATCAGGCCCTGCTCAAAGCTCTGTCCCCAGCTCTCTGCTGGGCCCTGAAGCACTGCAAGGCCACCAGAAGCTCTCCCTGGAGCCTTCTCCTCTGCAGGCTGCCCAAGGCCAACTCTCTCAGCCTGGCTCCCAGCAGAGGGCTTCCAGCCCTGCCAGCACTGCTGTGGCCTCCTCTGGCCCTGCTCCCCCAGCTCCCTGGCTGTGCTGAGGGCTCCAGAGCTGCCCCAGCCCTGCAGGGGAGGTCTCAGCAGAGTGGAGCAGAGGGCAGAAATGAAGTGACCCAAGAGCCTAGCAGGAGGCACCAAACCTGCCTCACACCCAGCTCAAGTGCTCAGGACTGCAGGGAATCCTACAGGCCACATTCTCCTGCTTTTCCCTCCCCTGCTCCCTGCAAGCAGCTCAGTACCACAGGGGTTCATCCACTCCACACTTCCATGCATTTCCCACTGTCTCCACAGCCAAAACTCTTACATTTGACATCAGTTCCTCAGCCTGCTGAAGATCTGCACATCAGAGACCTGCAGCTGTGTTGTGGAGGCAAGGAAATGGATCAAGAGAGCTGGGCAGGGACACATGGGGTCCATGGTGCCCACTGATGTGGCAGGAGGGAAGGTGGCCAGGTTGTTCCCATCCTCACCAGCACCTGAGGGTTCAGCAGTAGCAGGAGCACTAGCAGGAGAAGGAGCACCAGAAGCACCAGCAGCACTAGCAGCACTAGCAGGAGAATGAGCACAAGGAGCACCAGCAGCACTAGCAGGACAAGGAGCACCATGGATGTGGGGCAGGCTGTGGATGGAGTCTACCTGGACATCAGCAAGGCCTTTGCCACCATCCCCACAGCAAACTCCTGGCCAAGCTGTCAGCCCCTGGCTGGGACAGCAGCTCTCTGAGCTGGGTGAGGAACTGGCTGGAGGCTGAGCCCAGAGAGTGGTGGTGAATGGTGCCACAGCCAGCTGGCAGCCAGGCCCCAGTGGTGTGCCCCAGGGAGCAGTGCTGGGCCCTGTGCTCTTTAACATCTTCATTGATGATCTGGATGAGGGCATTGAGTCAGTCAGCAGTAAATGTGCAGAGGACACCAAGCTGGGGGCAGGAGTTGATCTGCTGGAGGGTGGAGAGGCTCTGCAGAGGGACCTGGACAGGCTGGGCAGATGGGCAGAGGCCAAGGGCAGGAGATTGAACACATCCCAGTGCCAGGTGCTGCACATTGGCCACAGCAACCCCAGGCAGTGCTACAGGCTGGGGTCAGAGTGGCTGAGAGCAGCCAGGCAGAGAGGGACCTGGGGGTGCTGGTTGATGGTAGGCTGAACATGAGCCAGCAGTGTGCCCAGGGGGCCAAGAAGGCCAAGGGCATCCTGGCCTGCAGCAGGAAGAGTGTGGCCAGCAGGAGCAGGGAAGTCCTTGTGCCCTGTGCTCAGCACTGCTGAGGCCACACCTGGAGTCCTGTGTCCAGTTCTGGGCTCCTCAGGTTAGGAAAGAGGTTGAGCTGCTGGAAGGTGTCCAGAGAAGGGCAAGAGAGCTGGGGAGGGGTCTGGAGCACAGCCCTGGGAGGAGAGGCTGAGGGAGCTGGGGTTGCTTAGCCTGCAGAAGAGGAGGCTCAGGGGAGACCTTCTTGGTCTCTGCAACTCCCTGCAGGGAGGTTGTAGCCAGGTGGGGGTTGGTGTCTTCTGCCAGGCAAGCAGCACCAGAACAAGAGGACACAGTCTCAAGCTGTGCCAGGGGAGGTTTAGGCTGGAGGTCAGGAGGAAGTTTTACAGAGAGAGAGATTGCCCATTGGGATGTGCTGCCTGGGGAGGTGGTGGAGTCACCATCACTGGAGGTGTTCAGGAGGAGACTTGACAGGGTGCTTGGTGCCATGGGTTAGTTGATTAGATGGTGTTGGGTGATGGGTTGGACTGGATGATCTTGAATGTCTCTTCCAACCTGGTCTATTCTATTCTATTCTATTCTATTCTAAAATAAAAGGCCCAGCAGCACTAGCAGGAGGAGCACCAGCAGCACCAGCAGCACAAGGAGCACCAGCAGCACTAGCAGCACAAGGAGCACCAGCAGCACCAGCAGCACAAGGAGCACCAGCAGCACTAGCAGCACAAGGAGCACCAGCAGCACTAGCAGCACCAGCAGCACCAGCAGCACTAGCAGCACAAGGAGCACCAGCAGCACTAGCAGCACCAGCAGCACCAGCAGCACTAGCAGCACAAGGAGCACCAGCAGCACTAGCAGCACAAGGAGCACCAGCAGCACTAGCAGCACAAGGAGCACCAGCAGCGCTAGCAGCACAAGGAGCACCAGCAGCACTAGCAGCACAAGGAGCACCAGCAGCGCTAGCAGCACCAGCAGCACCAGCAGCACAAGGAGCACCAGCAGCGCTAGCAGCACCAGCAGCACCAGCAGCACTAGCAGCACAAGGAGCACCAGCAGCGCTAGCAGCACCAGCAGCACCAGCAGCACTAGCAGCACAAGGAGCACCAGCAGCGCTAGCAGCACCAGCAGCACCAGCAGCACAAGGAGCACCAGCAGCGCTAGCAGCACCAGCAGCACCAGCAGCACTAGCAGCACAAGGAGCACCAGCAGCGCTAGCAGCACCAGCAGCACCAGCAGCACTAGCAGCACAAGGAGCACCAGCAGCGCTAGCAGCACCAGCAGCACCAGCAGCGCTAGCAGCACAAGGAGCACCAGCAGCACTAGCAGCACCAGCAGCACCAGCAGCACTAGCAGCACAAGGAGCACCAGCAGCACTAGCAGCACCAGCAGCACCAGCAGCACTAGCAGCACAAGGAGCACCAGCAGCGCTAGCAGCACCAGCAGCACCAGCAGCGCTAGCAGCACAAGGAGCACCAGCAGCACTAGCAGCACCAGCAGCACCAGCAGCACTAGCAGCACTAGCAGCACCAGCAGCACCAGCAGCACTAGCAGCACAAGGAGCACCAGCAGCGCTAGCAGCACCAGCAGCACCAGCAGCACAGCACCAGCAGCAGCAGCAGCACAGGCAGCACCAGCAGCACTAGCAGCACAAGGAGCACCAGCAGCACTAGCAGCACAAGGAGCACCAGCAGCACTAGCAGCACAAGGAGCACCAGCAGCACCAGCAGCACAAGGAGCACCAGCAGCACTAGCAGCACAAGGAGCACCAGCAGCACTAGCAGCACAAGGAGCACCAGCAGCACCAGCAGCACAAGGGCACCAGCAGCCAGCACCAGCAGCACTAGCAGCACAAGGAGCACCAGCAGCACTAGCAGCACAAGGAGCACCAGCAGCACTAGCAGCACAAGGAGCACCAGCAGCACTAGCAGCACAAGGAGCACCAGCAGCGCTAGCAGCACAAGGAGCACCAGCAGCACTAGCAGCACAAGGAGCACCAGCAGCACCAGCAGCACAAGGAGCACCAGCAGCACTAGCAGCACCAGCAGCACCAGCAGCACTAGCAGCACAAGGAACACCAGCAGCACTAGCAGCACAAGGAGCACCAGCAGCACTAGCAGCACAAGGAGCACCAGCAGCACTAGCAGCACAAGGAGCACCAGCAGCACTAGCAGCACCAGCAGCACCAGCAGCGCTAGCAGCACAAGGAGCACCAGCAGCACTAGCAGCACAAGGAACACCAGCAGCACTAGCAGCACAAGGAGCACCAGCAGCACTAGCAGCACAAGGAACACCAGCAGCACTAGCAGCACAAGGAGCACCAGCAGCACTAGCAGCACAAGGAGCACCAGCAGCACTAGCAGCACCAGCAGCACCAGCAGCGCTAGCAGCACAAGGAGCACCAGCAGCACTAGCAGCACAAGGAGCACCAGCAGCACTAGCAGGAGGAGCACCAGCAGCACTAGCAGCACCAGCAGCACTAGCAGCACTAGCAGCACAAGGAACACCAGCAGCACTAGCAGCACAAGGAGCACCAGCAGCACTAGCAGCACAAGGAGCACCAGCAGCACTAGCAGCACAAGGAACACCAGCAGCACTAGCAGCACAAGGAGCACCAGCAGCACTAGCAGCACAAGGAACACCAGCAGCACTAGCAGCACAAGGAGCACCAGCAGCACTAGCAGCACAAGGAGCACCAGCAGCGCTAGCAGCACAGGAGCACCAGCAGCGCAGCAGCACCAGCAGCACCAGCAGCGCTAGCAGCACAAGGAGCACCAGCAGCACTAGCAGCACAAGGAGCACCAGCAGCACTAGCAGCACAAGGAACACCAGCAGCACTAGCAGCACAAGGAGCACCAGCAGCACTAGCAGCACAAGGAACACCAGCAGCACTAGCAGCACAAGGAGCACCAGCAGCGCTAGCAGCACAAGGAACACCAGCAGCACTAGCAGCACAAGGAGCACCAGCAGCACTAGCAGCACCAGCAGCACCAGCAGCACTAGCAGCACAAGGAGCACCAGCAGCGCTAGCAGCACCAGCAGCACCAGCAGCACAAGGAGCACCAGCAGCACTAGCAGCACCAGCAGCACCAGCAGCACTAGCAGCACAAGGAGCACCAGCAGCACTAGCAGCACCAGCAGCACCAGCAGCACTAGCAGCACAAGGAGCACCAGCAGCACTAGCAGCACCAGCAGCACCAGCAGCACTAGCAGCACAAGGAGCACCAGCAGCGCTAGCAGCACCAGCAGCACCAGCAGCGCTAGCAGCACAAGGAGCACCAGCAGCACTAGCAGCACCAGCAGCACCAGCACTAGCAGCACAAGGGCACCAGCAGCACTAGCAGCACCAGCACCAGCAGCACTAGCAGCACAAGGAGCACCAGCAGCGCTAGCAGCACCAGCAGCACCAGCAGCACTAGCAGCACAAGGAGCACCAGCAGCGCTGGCAGCACCAGCAGCACCAGCAGCGCTGGCAGCACAAGAGCACCAGCAGCACTAGCAGCACCAGCAGCACCAGCAGCACTAGCAGCACAAGGAGCACCAGCAGCACTAGCAGCACCAGCAGCACCAGCAGCACTAGCAGCACAAGGAGCACCAGCAGCGCTAGCAGCACCAGCAGCACCAGCAGCACTAGCAGCACAAGGAGCACCAGCAGCGCTAGCAGCACCAGCAGCACCAGCAGCGCTAGCAGCACAAGGAGCACCAGCAGCACTAGCAGCACAAGGAGCACCAGCAGCACTAGCAGCACAAGGAGCACCAGCAGCACTAGCAGCACAAGGAGCACCAGCAGCACTAGCAGCACAAGGAGCACCAGCAGCGCTAGCAGCACAAGGAGCACCAGCAGCACTAGCAGCACTAGCAGCACTAGCAGGAGGAGCACCAGCAGCACAAGGAGCACCAGCAGCAGCAGCAGCACAGCACAAGGAGCACCAGCAGCTAGCAGCACCAGCAGCACCAGCAGCGCTAGCAGCACAAGGAGCACCAGCAGCACTAGCAGCACAAGGAACACCAGCAGCACTAGCAGCACAAGGAGCACCAGCAGCATTAGCAGCACAAGAAGTGCTAGCAGCACAAGGAACACCAGCAGCACTAGCAGCACAAGGAGCACCAGCAGCACTAGCAGCACCAGCAGCACCAGCAGCACTAGCAGCACAAGCAGCACCAGCAGCGCTAGCAGCAGCACCAGCAGCACTAGCAGCACAAGGAGCACCAGCAGCACTAGCAGGCACCAGCAGCACTAGCAGCACCAGCAGCACTAGCAGCACTAGCAGCACAAGGAACACCAGCAGCACTAGCAGCAAGGAGCACCAGCAGCACTAGCAGCACAAGGAGCACCAGCAGCACTAGCAGCACAAGGAACACCAGCAGCACTAGCAGCACAAGGAGCACCAGCAGCACTAGCAGCACAAGGAGCACAAGCAGCACTAGCAGCACAAGGAGCACCAGCAGCACTAGCAGCACGAGGAGCACCAGCAGCACTAGCAGCACAAGGAGCACAGGCAGCACCAGCAGCACCAGCAGCACAAGCAGCACAGCAGCACCAGCAGCACCAGCAGCACAAGCAGCACAAGGAGCACCAGCAGCACTAGCAGCACAAGGAACACCAGCAGCACTAGCAGCACAAGGAGCACCAGCAGCACTAGCAGCACAAGGAACACCAGCAGCACTAGCAGCACAAGGAGCACCAGCAGCACTAGCAGCACAAGGAACACCAGCAGCACTAGCAGCAGGAGCAAGGCAGCACCAGCAGCACTAGCAGCACAAGGAACACCAGCAGCACTAGCAGCACAAGGAGCACCAGCAGCACTAGCAGCACAAGGAACACCAGCAGCACTAGCAGCACAAGGAGCACCAGCAGCACAGCACAAGGAACACCAGCAGCAGCACCAGCAGCACCAGCAGCACTAGCAGCACAAGGAGCACCAGCAGCACTAGCAGCACAAGGAACACCAGCAGCACTAGCAGCACTAGCAGCACAAGGAGCACCAGCAGCGCTAGCAGCACAAGGAACACCAGCAGCACTAGCAGGAGGAGCACCAGCAGCACTAGCAGCACCAGCAGCACTAGCAGCACTAGCAGCACAAGGAACACCAGCAGCACTAGCAGCACAAGGAGCACCAGCAGCACTAGCAGCACAAGGAACACCAGCAGCACTAGCAGCACAAGGAGCACCAGCAGCACTAGCAGCACAAGGAGCACCAGCAGCGCTAGCAGCACAAGGAGCACCAGCAGCGCTAGCAGCACCAGCAGCACCAGCAGCGCTAGCAGCACAAGGAGCACCAGCAGCACTAGCAGCACAAGGAGCACCAGCAGCGCTAGCAGCACAAGGAGCACCAGCAGCGCTAGCAGCACCAGCAGCACCAGCAGCGCTAGCAGCACAAGGAGCACCAGCAGCACTAGCAGCACAAGGAGCACCAGCAGCACTAGCAGCACAAGGAACACCAGCAGCACTAGCAGCACAAGGAGCACAGGCAGCACAGCAGCACAAGGAACACCAGCAGCACTAGCAGCACAAGGAGCACCAGCAGCACTAGCAGCACAAGGAACACCAGCAGCACTAGCAGCACAAGGAGCACCAGCAGCACTAGCAGCACAAGGAACACCAGCAGCACTAGCAGCACAAGGAGCACCAGCAGCACCAGCAGCACCAGCAGCACTAGCAGCACAAGGAGCACCAGCAGCACTAGCAGCACCAGCAGCACCAGCAGCGCTAGCAGCACAAGGAGCACCAGCAGCGCTAGCAGCACAAGGAACACCAGCAGCACTAGCAGCACTAGCAGCACAAGGAGCACCAGCAGCGCTAGCAGCACAAGGAACACCAGCAGCACTAGCAGGAGGAGCACCAGCAGCACCAGCAGCACTAGCAGCACTAGCAGCACAAGGAGCACCAGCAGCGCTAGCAGCACAAGGAACACCAGCAGCACTAGCAGGAGGAGCACCAGCAGCACTAGCAGCACAAGGAGCACAGGCAGCACCAGCAGCACCAGCAGCACTAGCAGGCTCTGTGCAGAGCTGAAATGGATCCTGAAATGAGTGAGCTTGCTGGGGAAGAACCAGCTCCAGGGGCTGTGGACCATCCTCACCAGCACCACGGCTGCCCTGCCCCCACAGGTGGCCATGGTGAGCTGCAGTGTCAGTTTGCAGCCCCTCATTTCTGGGCAGCCAGAGGGATGCAGCCTGTGGGGGTGCTGGTTACCGACACCGCTGCCTGCCGCCGCCTGCCCTTCATCTGCTCACACTGACCCAGTTCCCAGCGCCGGCAGCTTTCCCGGGCTGCAGCACCCACACACGAGCTCCAGCTTCCCCTGCAGCCTCCAGTCAGTCATCCTCTGCCAGCTCTGCCGAGGCCTGGCACGGCTCTGGGGAGGCAGCTCACATCCGGCGGCCGCAAGCCGCAGGGCTGCTCCGGAGCCCAGAAACACCACGGGGCCGAGAATGATCTTCCCTCCCCTGGGCTGCAGGCAGCAGGAGCGGGGCAGGGGCCCACTGGTGGGGCTGTGCCAACAATCCTGCACCAGCACATCAATAAAAGAAGAGCACTCAGGTAATGGTGCAGACCTGCTTCCCAATTAGGGCTTGGAATCACTGAAGCACCTGGCTGGAGAAGACCTTAACATCAGCAGGGCCAACCAGAACCCACCGGCTCCCTGCACAGCACGGTCAGACCCTGGCCCTAAGCTCATCAACCAAACACCTTTTAAACCTCTCCAGGGATGGTGACTCCACCACTGGCCTGGGCAGCCTGGCTCAGTGCCCAAAGGCCCTTTTGGTGAAGAAATGTTTCCCAATGTCCAACCTGACCATCCCGGGCCTGGACTCCTGGGCTCTCCCCACCCTCAGTGTCAAACGTTTCTCCCTTCTCTCCAGTCTGAATCTCCCTCTTCAAGGGGAAATCAGAAAGCTGGGGACAGAGTTTTGAGCAGGGCCTGATGGGACAGGACAAGGGGGGATGGTTTGAGCTGAAAGAGGGAGAATGAGAGAAGGGAGAAAGGTTTGGCAGTGAGGGTGGGGAGAGCCTGGCCCAGGCTGCCCAGAGAGCTGGGAGCTGCCCCATGCCTGGCAGCAGTGCAGGGGAGGTTGGTTGGGGCTGTGAGCAGCCTGCCCTGGCTGGGGCTCTCCCTGCTGGCTGCAGGGGGCTGGACTGGGTCAGCTCTACAGGTCCCTTCCAACCCAAACCATTCCATGATTCCATGATTTTCAGAGCCTGGCAGAGGTCACACAAGGGGGGGAAGCTGCCCCTGAGCTTTGAAAAGATCCCCTGAAATGACTGCAGACCCTCAACACTGTGCCCACCCTGGATATCCTCTCCTCCTTTCGGTTTTGGTTTCTTTCTGCAGTCACTCTTTGTGGTCAGTCTGTGCGAGTGACCCTGCCGGGACGCGGCACAGGCAAGCAGGAGGGGAAGCCACAAGCTCAGCTCTGCCGGCAGCGCCGGCTGCGATGCCACCGCAGCTGCAGCCCACCCAAAGCTGGCAGCCACGAGGCCGATGCCCCCCGGGCTCTTCCTCCTCACCGCATCCCACCCACGGCTGCCTGCGCTGGGGGTCAGCGCTGCCTCCCCCGGGGCCCCTCTGGCTCTGTCCCCAGCCGCCCTGCAGCAGCAAACAGCTCAGAGCTCAGTCGTGCTCCGCACACATCGCCGCCGAGCTGCGAGCTGCAGGGCCGGGCTGTGCCGAGCCGAGCCGAGAGCTGCAGGGCCGGGCTGTGCCGAGCCGAGCCGAGAACTGCACGGCCGGGCTGTGCCGAGCCGAGAGCTGCAGGGCCGGGCTGTGCCGAGCCGAGCCGAGAACTGCACGGCCGGGCTGTGCCGAGCCGAGAGCTGCAGGGCCGGGCTGTGCCGAGCCGAGCCGAGAGCTGCAGGGCCGGGCTGTGCGGGGCCGAGCCGAGAGCTGCAGGGCCGGGCTGTGCGGGGCCGAGCCGAGAGCTGCAGGGCCCTGTGCCGAGCCGAGCCGAGCTGCAGGGCGGGCTGTGCCGGGCTGAGCCGAGAGCTGCAGGGCCGGGCTGTGCCGAGCCGAGCCGAGAGCTGCAGGGCCGGGCTGTGCGGGGCCGAGCCGAGAGCTGCAGGGCAGGGCTGTGCGGGGCCGAGCCGGGAGCTGCAGGGCAGGGCTGTGCCGAGCCGAGCCGAGCCGGGAGCTTCACGGCAGGGCTGTGCGGGGCCGAGCCGGGAGCTGCACGGCAGGGCTGTGCGGGGCCGAGCCGAGCCGGGAGCTGCAGGGCAGGGCTGTGCCGAGCCGAGCCGAGCCGGGAGCTGCACGGCAGGGCTGTGCCGAGCCGAGCCGAGCCGGGAGCTGCACGGCAGGGCTGTGCGGGGCCGAGCCGAGCCGGGAGCTGCAGGGCAGGGCTGTGCCGAGCCGAACCGAGCCGGGAGCTGCACGGCAGGGGCTGGGCCGGGCCGAGCCGGGAGCTGCAGGGCAGGGCTGTGCCGAGCCGAGCCGAGCCGGGAGCTGCACGGCAGGGCTGTGCGGGGCCGTGCTTGGCCCCTCCGCTGCTGCCTGCCCTCGCTCGGCCCCGAGCCGCCTGCGCCAGCTCCAGTGCGGGGAGGGGAGATGGAGCAGGGCTGCTTTTAGCGCTCTGGCTCCCAGTCACTATAGCAACCTGGATATTCATCATCCCATCTGATGCTTCAGGGCTGCCAGCCAACCAGGGCTGATGCAGAGCGACGAGAGATGGCTTCGTTCGCCGCCTCCCCGGCCCGCTGCGCGCTGCACCCCGGATAACCCCCGGAGAGGCTAATTCTGCCCCAATCTCCCTTCCTGCGGGGCTGGAAGGTTTTCTGGAGGGGGCCCTGCTCGATGCTGCTGCAAGAGCAGGAGCACTGGCACGGAGGGCTTTGGGGCAGGGCTGTCACCGTGACCTACTTAGTGCAGGACGAGGTGACATCATGTGAAGCTGCCAGCGGCTTCCCACTCCTCTGGCTGGCTCTGTCCAGTGGTGATGCTGAACTAATCTGACCCCCAAGGCAGATTTCCAACAAGGAGGCTTCTACCCCCCGGGCCCTGGCTCTAACCTTGCTCTGTCAGCAGGAGACTCATCTCCCTCCCCAGCTCCTCTGACCTGGAACCGCTGTGCTTAATCCTGCCTTCTCTATTTCCAGCTCGGAGCTGAAGCCCTAGATTTGGCTCCTCTTCTGAGCAGAAAAGGCAGAAATGAGCTAAAGCTTCGAGGGGAGAGAGAAATGGCTTTAAAAAAGGCCCAGGGCTGGCTTTGTGCTGTGCTCTCCCAGCAGCCTTCCCAGGCTGCCCCCCTGCCTGAAGCAGGATCTGGATGGCGGTGCCCGGAGGGAGGTCCCACGCTCACGGGCAGCCAGCAGCACTCACGAGTGTCGCCCCCCCCCCCAGTGATTCTGGCAGTCTCGGGGCTCTCCAGCCTCCAGCTCTCCTCCTGACAGCTGAAGGATGAGCCTTGGTGCCAGGCTAGCACAGAGGGGATGGGTGTGCTCGGGTCCTGCCAGCCAGGGAGATGCTCCTCCTCTCCCAGCATCCACACTGTGACATTTCAGCTGAGGAAGCTGAATCATCCCCCCATTAATGACAGCCTTTGAACCGATGTGGAGGAGCCTTGCTGAGATCTCCTTCCTGGTAAAAATACCTCCCTCCATGGCCAGAAGAAGAACCACTCACACATGATGATCTTTCCACCCCCCCAGGTTTGTGCTGTCCCCCGCTTTGGGAGGCATCTGATGGGGAGGGAGGTGGCAGCAGGGGCACTGCTGGCAGGAAGGTGTTTCCTGTGAGCACATCACCCTGCCAGGTGCCTCCCAGTTTAAAACATGAACCAGACCCTGCAGAACAAGGCAGGGAGGAATCATCAGGCAGAGGATGATGGACAGGAAGGGGAAGGGTAAGCAGCAAGTCAGGGTGACTCAGGGCACCTCTCATTGCTCCATCAGCAGGACTGAACTTCTGAACCAGCTGCTGCCTCCCTCTTGTTTCCTGGGGCAAGAGCACACCCAGGGCCCTTTGGAGAAGCCTGAAGGGGTAAGGCAAAGGTGCAGGGCTTGGAAAGGGACCTTAAATGGGAGTGCTCAGATGGTCAGAGGGAAGCTTAGGAGCAGATAGCATCAAGGTTGGTGCTACTGAGGTGCTGGGGTCTCAGGGACAAGAACCCAGGCCACAGAGTGACTTGGTGGTTTTGGCTGCCAGTGTCCCCTCAGCAGAGGTGGCCAAGGTGCCAGGGGTGATGTCTGGACAGGGTTACCACTGCTCTCAGGAGGGGCAGGGGCTGCTGCACCATGTCCAGACCAAGCTTCCCCAGCACTCCTGGGTTTTGTGGAAGTCTTTGGCCTCTCCCTGCCAGGACAGGATGGCCAAAAGGTGAGGATGGTTGGGCACTAGCCCAGAACAGAGCCTGGGCTACAGAGAAGAGAAGATGAGAGCAGTAAGTGCAGCAGGCAGTCATCAGGGGCACAGGTTGAGGAGGAAGTGGGGGATTCCCCTTCCAGCAGCTAAGGGGGCTACAGGAAGGGTGAAGAGAGACTCTTTCCAAAGGCCTGTAGTGACAGGACAAGGAGCAGTGGCTTGAGATCAGAGAAGAGCAGATTCAGATTGGCTGTGAAGAGCAGGTTCTGCACCATGAGGGTGGTGGAGCCCTGGAATGGGTTGCCCAGGGAGGTGGTTGAGGCCCCAGCCCTGGAGGCTCAACAGGGCTGTGGGCAGCCTGATCTAGGTGAGGATGCCCCTGCTGACTGCAGGGGGGCTTGGACTGGAGGACCTCTGGAGGTCCCTGCCAGCCCAAACCATTCTGTGATTGTGTGCTTTCAGCAATGTCAGGCAGGCAGAAAGAGGATGGGTGGAAGATGCAGGGCTGTGAGCAGCCTCTGCTCCTACAGGGCAGGGAAAATTGCTGCCTCAGAAACTCCATCCCATTGCACTGTCCACATGGGAGCCCCCAGTTTGAAGCAGTACTGACATCAGCTCTGGATCAGCACTACAGCAGCCCAGGGAAGCCTTCTGGGTCTGACCAGATTTTCAGGCATGAGGAAAGTCATCACAGCCTCAGAGCAAATCAGGTTTGGGGGCAAGAAGCCTGAGGAGAGCAAATCTTGAGTCCTGTGTCCAGCTCTGGGCTCCTCAGGTTAGGAAAGAGGTTGAGCTGCTGGAAGGTGTCCAGAGAAGGGCAAGAAAGCTGGGGAGGGGTCTGGAGCACAGCCCTGGGAGGAGAGGCTGAGGGAGCTGGGGTTGCTTAGCCTGCAGAAGAGGAGGCTCAGGGGAGACCTTCTTGCTCTCTGCAGCTCCCTGCAGGGAGGTTGTAGCCAGGTGGGGGTTGGTCTCTTCTCCCAGGCAAGCAGCACCAGAACAAGAGGACACAGTCTCCAGCTGTGCCAGGGGACGTTCAGGCTGGAGGTGAGGAGAAAGTTCTTCCCAGAAGAGAGATTGGCCACTGGGATGTGCTGCCCAGGGAGGTGGTGGAGTCCCCATCCCTGGAGGTGTTTAGGAATAGCCTGGATGAGGCACTTGGTGCCATGGTTGAGTTGCTCAGATGGTGCTGGGTGAGAGGTTGGGCTTGAGGATCTCTGAGGTCTTTTCCAACCTGGTTAATCCTACCCTACCCTACCCTATCCTATCCTATCCTATCCTATCCTATCCTATCCTATCCTATCCTGTCCTATTCTATTCTATTCTATTCTATTCTATTCTATTCTATTCTATTCTATTCTATCCCATCCCATCCCATCCCATCCCATCCCATCCCATCCCATCCCATCCCAAGTGATTCTGTGATGTTTGAGCCAGATGCTTCCCAACAGCACCAATCTTCCCCCCTGCTGCCTTAGCATTATGGATTCAGGAAGCCCTGAAAGGCATCAAGGACACTTCTGAGAAGCAAGGCTCAGCCCATCCTGGGAAATCAATCTCTGTTATGTGATAACACAGCTCTGAGGAGGCTCTGAAGTGGGCCCTGTGTATCCTGAGAGCTGGGGCAAGCCAGGCTGGGGGGGTTCACTGTTTCACAAGCATTTGCTGAGCTGCTCCAGGGTGGTGCTGCCATCACTCCTGCCAAGCACAGGGCTCTGAAGCTGTGATTGCAGAATCAAGCTGCTGGCACCTCTGCTGCCTTTGTTCTCTCCTCTTTTATTCACTGCTAACATTAGCACAATTCACACAGGCAGGGGGAAAAGGCAGCTCGCTGTGGAGAGAGACAGCTCTGCCTCATTGAAATCCCTGACCCATTTCTGCTTTCCCTTTGCCTAACTGAGTCACCCAGCAGCCTGGATTCGGGCAGGAACCACTGAGACAGCTCTGCTGGAGGGCCCTGGGGGGAAAAACAACAACCAACCCAACCCACTCCTCCTGGTGGCCAAGGCAGCATGAGAGCCAGGTGCAAAACCAAAGAGGTTTGTGACTGCAGGAGTTTGGAGGGGAACTGCAGGCTGCCAGGCTGCCTGCCTCCTGGCTGCCTCCCTCCAGGCTGCCAGGCTGCCTGCCTCCCTCCAGGCTGTCTCCCTCCAGGCTCAGCATCTGCATTTTCATGGCACCAAGAGGTAATTTTCATCTCAGGGCATAGGATGACTCCACTGGAGGACACCACCTCTGTGAGGTGGCTGCACACATCCTAACATCCAACAGCAGCTGCCCAGCCTGGCAGCACAGCACAGGACAGGACAGGACAGCACAGGACAGGACAGGAGAGAACAGGAGGACAGGACAGGACAGGACAGGACAGGACAGGACAGGACAGGACAGGACAGGACAGGAGAGAACAGGACAGAACAGGACAGGACAGAGACAGGACAGAACAGGACAGGACAGAACAGGACAGCACAGCACAGGACAGGACAGCACAGGACAGGACAGAACAGGACAGCAGCACACAGCACAGGACAGCACAGCACAGGACAGCACAGCACAGCACAGGACAGGAGAGAACAGGACAGGACAGCACAGCACAGGACAGGACAGCACAGGACAGGACAGAACAGGACAGCACAGCACAGGACAGCCCAGCCCAGTATAGCACAGCACAGGACATCCCAGCCCAGCACAGCCCTCCTGCCTCACTCCAGCTCCCTGCTCCCTGGGCAGGCTGAGCTTGCTCTGCCAGCTGCACTCTCTGCTGCTGTCCCTGCCCCACCAGCCGGGCAGGGACCCACAGCACAGAGCTGCCAGCGTGGGGAGGCCCAGGGAAGCTGCAGGAGATGATTCAGAGCAGTAAGAAGTGCTGGAGGCTGAGTGGCAGCTGGGGGTGCCTCCATCTCCCTGCAATGAAGAGGGGTCTGCTCCCCAGCCGGCTCAGGGTGCCAGCCTGGGCACACAGACACCTTGCCAGGCAGGGCAGGAGGCTGTTACTGCCTGTCTGGCACAGGCTGCACTCTCAGCTGCACAGGAATGGATCCTTCCCCCCATGCCTCCAGCACGGAGCAGCTCTCCCCTTCAGCACTGTTCTCTGTTCATTCCCACCCCAACCTGCTGCTTCAGGGGGCTGGGGGCTGGTGCCAAGGGCTGTGACCCCTGGCAGCCACAGGCATCACCTCTGCAGAGCCTCCAACAGTGTCACCACGGTCCCAAAGGACCTGGGAGCCTCCATGCCTCTGGATCCATCCCTCTCAGAGAATCACAGAATGGGTTGGGTTGGAAGTGACCTCAAAGCTCATCCAGTTCCACACCAGGGACACCTCCCCCAGCCCAGCTTGCCTCATCCAGCCTGGCCCTGAACACCTCCAGGCAGGAGGCAGCCACAGCCTCTCTGGGCAGCCTGTGCCAGGCTCTCCCCAGCCTCACTCTCAACAATTTCTTCCTCCTCAGTCTCTGTCTCCTGTCTCCCAGCTCAAAGCCATTGTTCCTCAGCCTGGCACTCCCAGCCCTTGTCCAAAGTCCCTCCCCAGCTCCCCAGCTCCCCAGCTCTCCTGGAGCCCTTCAGATACTGGAAGCTTGCTCTAAGGTCTGCCTGGAGCCTTCTCTTCTCCAGGCTGAACAGCCCCAACTCTCTCATCCAGAGGAGCTTCTCCAGCCTCTGATCATCTTCATGGCCTCCTCTGGAGCCTCTCCAGCAGCTCCAGGTCCTTCTTGTGCTGGAGGCCCCAGAGCTGGAGGCAGTGCTGCAGGTGGGCTCTGAGCAGAGCAGAGCAGAGGGCAGAATCCCCTCCCTGTGCTGCTGCTCTCCCTGCTCTGGCTGCAGCTCAGCACTCAGCTGGCTCTGGGCTGCCAGGGACCACTGCTGGCTCCTGGGGAGTCTGTCACCAACTGACACCCCCAAGGCCTTCTCTTCAAGGCTGCTCTCAGCCTTTCTCCATCCTGCCTGGATTTGTGCTTGGGATGTGCTCTCCTTCCTGAGGAGCCCACAGGAGCTGCTGCCCCTCAGGGTGTGGAGCTCCTACAGCAATTTACATAGAATCAACCAGGTTGGAAGAGACCTTCAAGATCATCAAGTCCAACCCATCAACCAATGCAACACCACCCAATCAACTAACCCATGGCACCAAGCACCCCATCAAGTCTCCTTCTGAACACCTCCAGGGATGGGGACTCCACCACCTCCCTGGGCAGCACATTCCCAAGGCCAATCTCTCTCTCTGTGTAGAACTCCTTCCTAACATCCAACCTAAACCTCCCCTGGCACAGCTTGAGACTGTGTCCTCTTGTTCTGGTGCTGCTTGCCTGGGAGAAGAGACCAACCCCCACCTGGCTGCAACCTCCCTGCAGGGAGCTGCAGAGAGCAAGAAGGTCTCCCCTGAGCCTCCTCTTCTGCAGGCTAAGCAACCCCAGCTCCCTCAGCCTCTCCTCCCAGGGCTGTGCTCCAGACCCCTCCCCAGCTTTCTTGCCCTTCTCTGGACACCTTCCAGCAGCTCAACCTCTTTCCTAAGCTGAGGAGCCCAGAACTGGACACAGGACTCAAGGTGTGGCCTAGCCAGTGCCTCTGCCCATCTGCCCAGCCTGCCCAGGTCCCTCTGCAGAGCCTCTCTACCCTCCAGCAGATCAACTCCTGCCCCCAGCTTGCTGTCCTCTGCACATTCACTGCTGATGGACTCAATGCCCTCATCCAGATCATCAGTGAAGATGTTAAAGAGCACAGGGCCCAGCACTGCTCCCTGGGGCACACCACTGGTGCCTGGCTGCCAGCTGGCTGTGGCACCATTCACCACCACTCTCTGGGCTCAGCCTCCAGCCAGTTCCTCACCCAGCTCAGAGAGCTGCTGTCCCAGCCAGGGGCTGACAGCTTGGCCAGGAGTTTGCTGTGGGGGATGGTGCCAAAGGCCTTGCTGAGGTCCAGGCAGACCAGCTGCAGGCCAGCCTGGCCAGGCAGATGTGGCAAGGGTAAGGCCTGGTGGGGCAGAACCTTCTGCCTGCAGTGCAGGAGGGACACCAATCCCTGCCCAGGGCTCTGACTCCAATCCCTGGGCCGTGGCAAATGCTCTTTGGAGGGTAGCAAAGGGAGGAAGGCTTTCCACCACCACATCCATCTTCCAGCAGGCAGCATTATCAATGTTTTATGCTCTCAGAGCCTGTGCTCAGAGAAATCAGCAGCTTCACACAAGGCACAGAGAGATCTGCTACATCAACCCACTGCCTGCAAAGCCAAAGCCATTAACAAACCAAACATCTGAGGGCTCAGGCATTCAGGATTGGTTTATTTTGCTGCAGTCATTTCAGCTGAGCAAAATATCTTCCCCCCCCCCAAGCCCCAGTTCCTAATCAGCTTCCACCCTCCTCTGGGCTTACCAGAGTGAAATCTTCCCCATTGCTGGCTGTGATAAATCACAGGATTGAGCTGCAAATGATGGGGGAGGGGGAAAGGAGCTGCAAAGCAAAGGCTGCCCCCAGTCGGGGCTGAACTCTTTGTTCCAAGGCTATCCCATCACTGGGGAGGCTCCCCCAGGTGCCACTGCCCTGACAAGAGAGGATGCTCCCCCCCCCGGGACACAAGCTCTGGGAGGAGGAGACTCAGCCTTCTGCTCCAGGAGGGAATGCCCCCACAGGAGCCAGCTGGAAAGGAGCAGCAGCAGGGAGGCAAAGGAAGCCAAGGTGGGAGAGGACTTCTCCTGCGCTCCTCTGACACCTCCCAGCGCTTCCTGCTGACCTCACACACAGGCAGCAGGCTCCAGGCTGGCTGAACAGTGGGGCTGAGGAACTGGGGCTTATGCAACATGCATCCACAGAAGGGTTTGGGTGGGAAGGGACCCTCAAGACCATCCACTTCCAACCCCCTGCCATGCCCTGGGACACCTCCCACCAGCACAGCTTGCTCAGGGACTCATCCAGCCTGGCCTCCAACACCTCTAGGCAGGAGGCAGCCACAGCTTCCCAGGGCAGCCTGTGCCAGGCTCTCCCCAGCCTCACTCTCAACAATTTCTTCCTCATCTCCACTCTCAGTCTCTCCTCTCCCAGCTCAAAGCCATTGTTCCTCAGCCTGGCACTGCCAGCCCTTGTCCAGAGTCCCTCCCCAGCTCCCCTGGAGCCTTTCAGGTACTGAAAGCTGCTCTGAGGTCTCCCTGGAGCCTTCTCTTCTACAGGCTGAACAGCTCTAACTCTTCCATCCAATCCCATCCCCACAGGGGAGGTTCTCCAGCCTCTGATCCTCTTTGTGGCTTCCTCTGGAGCCTCTCCAGCAGCTCCAGGTCCTTCTTGTGCTGGGGGCCCCAGAGCTGGAGGCAGTGCTGCCGGTGGGCTCTGAGCAGAGCAGAGGGCAGAATCCTCTCCCTGTGCTGCTGCTCTCCCTGCAGCCCAGGAGTTTCCTTTGTGGCTGACAGAGGCACCTGCTGAGGGGTTTCAGCCCATGGGATCCAAGCATTCTTTGTGCAGAACCTCTCTCCTGAGTCATGAGCAGTGCTCTGCTCTCCTTCCCCTTCCCTGAGCCAGAGCTTCTCTTTTCTAGCTCTGCTTTATGATGTCCCAGCAGGAAATCAGCTGACAGCATCCTGGGCCCAGTGGACAGCACAGCTAGAACCCAGCTGAGGCCAGAATGCTGCAGCAGGACACCAGCACATGGTCCCTGGAGCACTGAGCTTGGGAGGGGGCTGCACACACAACCAGAAGCCCAGCATGAAAAGCCAGAGGGGGCAGAGTGTTGGTGTGAGCCCTGGGAGGACACAGCTGCTGTCCATCCTGGCCCAGATGCTGCTCTCCCCAAGGTGCTGTGCTGAGTGCAGGAGCTGGGTGCTCAGCAGTGCTCTGAGTGGACTCTCAGGGCCTGAGGCAGATGGTTAGAAGGAGCCTGCCTGACCCTGAGAGCAGTGCAAGCCCTCCTGAAGTCATGAAGGGTTCTCTGGAGCTAAAATCCTGCCACAGGCAGGGAGAGCCAGCAGAGGCTGATGCAGATCCCTGAGAACCAGAGCTCAGGGCCCAGCCTGCTGCTGCCAGCCCCAGCAGCATCACACAGGAGCCAGCAGGAGCTGCTCAGGGAGTCAGCCTGGGGAGAACCCACCTGGGGAGGGCCTGGCAGCTCAGAAAGGATCTGGGGGAGGGACCTGAGGAGCCCTCAGTAAGTCTGCAGGCAACACTAAGTGGGGTGAGATGCTGATCTGCTGGAGGGCAGGAGGCTCTGCAGAGATCTGGTCAGGATGCATCCATGGGCTGAGGTCAGCTGGATGAGTGCTGGGGGCTGCACTTGGGTCACAACAACCCCATAAAGGCTACAGGCAGGGTGGCTGGAAACTGCCAGGCAGAAAAGGCCCTGGGGGTGCTGGGTGCCAGCAGCTGGAGCTGAGGCAGCAGTGCCCAGGGGGCCAAGAAGGCCTCCAGCAGCCTGGGCTGGAGCAGCAATGCTGTGGGCAGCAGGGGCAGGGCAGGGATCCTGGGCTGGGCACTGGGGAGGCCACCCCTTGAGTCCTGGGCTCAGTTTTGAGCTCCTCACTTCAAGCAGGACATTGAGAGGCTGCAGGAGGTCCAGAGAAGGGCAACCAAGCTGGGGAAGGGTCTGGAGAGCAGGGCTGGGGAGGAGCAGCTAAGGGAGCTGGGGGGGTTCAGCCTGGAGCAGAGGAGGCTGAGGAGAGACCTCACTGCCCATGGCAGAGGAGCTGGAACTAAAGCATCCTCAAGGTCCCTTCCAAGCTGAACCCTGCTGTGATTCTATGTCCAAGCAGGGACTGCATCAACTCACCCAGGAGCACCAAACCAACCCAGCTGGAAGAAGGCCTTCAAAGCCCTTGTGCCACTCATAGTTTCATAGTTTCATTCAGGGTTGGAAGGGACCACAAGGATCATCTAGTTCCAACCCCCCTGCCATGGGCAGGGACACCCCACACTAGATCAGGCTGGCCAGAGCCTCATCCAGCCTGCTCTTAAACACTCAGAGCAGTCCCACACCCCAGCACTGCCCATTAGCAGATGAAGCATTGAAACCAGAGGGGATGAGGTGAGAGGAGGAGGAGGAGGAGGCTTGCCCTGCAGTGTGCTCTGCTCCTCAGGTAGCCAGGGGCTGCCATCACATCTGCCCTCACCCCAAGGGTCCAACCTGAAGCCCTGAACACTCCAGATCTGCTCAGAGATAGCTTGCACTGCAGGTAAAGGGGCAAGTGGTAACAAGAGATGGTTAACAGGCAGCCCTGAAAGCTAACCAGGGACAGCAGAGCCACTGGTCACAAACTGGCTGAGAGGAGATCTCACTGCTCTCTACAGCTCCCTGAAAGGAGGCTGGAGCCAGGTGGGGGTTGGGCTCTGCTCCCAAGGAACAAGTGACAGGATGAGAGGAAGTCCTCAGGTTGCACCAGGGGAGGTTTAGGTTGGGCACTGGAAGAAACTTCTTCACTGAAAGGGTTCTCAAAGCCTGGCACAGTAATTGCCCACTGGAATCATAGAATCAATAAGGCTGGAAAAGAGCTCAGAGATCATCAAGTCCAAGCTCTCACCCAACCCCTCCTGACAGCCAAACCATGGCTCCAAGTGCCGCATCCAAGCCCCTCTGGAACACCTCCAGGGATGGGGCTCCACCACCTCCCTGGGCAGCACATCCCAGTGGCCAATCTCTGGCTGGGAAGAACTTTCTCCTCACCTCCAGCCTAAACCTCCCCTGGCACAGCTTGAGACTGTGTCCTCTTGTCCTGCTGCTGCTTGCCTGGGAGAAGAGACCAACCCCCACCTGGCTGCAACCTCCCTGCAGAGAGTTGCAGAGAGCAAGAAGGTCTCCCCTGAGCCTCCTCTTCTCCAGGCTAAGCAACCCCAGCTCCCTCAGCCTCTCCTCCCAGGGCTGTGCTCCAGTCCCCTCCCCAGCTTTCTTTCCCTCCTCTGGACACCTTCAAGTCTCTCAATGTCCTTCTTAACCTGAGGAGCCCAGAACTGGACACAGGACTCAAGGTGTGGCCTCAGCAGTGCTGAGCACAGGGCACAAGGACTTCCCTGCTCCTGGAGGTGGTGGAGTCCCCATCCCTGGAGGTGTTCAAGAGGGGCTTGGATGTGGCACTTGGAGCCATGGTTTGGTTGTCAGGAGGTGTTAGGTGAGAGACTGGACTGGATGATCTCTGAGCTCTTTTCCAACCTGGCTGGATCTGTGATTCTGTGACTGCTGACATCTCCTGCCTGGGAAGCTCTAGCCCTGGGGCTGGTGGCAGCAGAGGAGACTCCTTCCTTTACTCCATGCCTTCCTCTCTTCTCCCCATGGGCAGGAGCCAAGGGAGATGGAAACCAAAGGGGCTGAGCTGTCTGCTGCCTGCTTGCAGAAGGCCACAGGCAAGAGCAGAGAGGGTGCTGAGCTATTTAAAGCTGCCTCCTCCTTGCTTCCTGAGGGGCTGGGATTTTACCTCAGGAGCGATGATTGCTTTGTAGGAAGGATTTAAAGACCACTTAGAGAGAGAAATGATCATGAAAAGCTGACTGAAAGCTGTGCCTGGGCAATCTTTTCCAGCTCTCTGCCTCTCAACCCCCAGCCTGATGCATCCTGTTGGCTGGAGAGATTTACTGCTGGGCTCCTAAAACCCAGCCCCAAGTGCTGGCTCCTAAAAGGATGGAGAAGGCTCCCTTGACAATAAGCTTCCAGCAGAATTCCTCAACTCCACAGCATCTCCCAGTGCCTTCCAGTCAAAAGCATTTGGAAGTGCTGTGATCAGTTGGCTTTCTGACTCAACAGCTTGAGTTAGCAAAGCCAGCAGCAGCTCACAAAGGGACAGTCAGCAAGTGGGGGAAACTCCTGGAGCTCTCTTGACCCCTTGGTCACTTACAGCATGGCCAATGGCTCAGGCCCAGCCAGCATGGATTTAGGAAGGGCAGGTCCTGCCTGACCAACCTGAGCTCCTTCCATGCCCAGGTGGCTGCCTGGTGGCTGTGGGGCAGGCTCTGGATGTGATCTACCTGGACCTCAGCAAGGCCTTTGACACTGTCCCCCACAGCAAACTCCTGGCCAAGCTGTCAGCCCCTGGCTTGGATGGGAGCACACTGCACTGGGTGAGGAACTGGCTGGAGGCTGAGCCCAGAGAGTGGTGGTGAATGGTGCCACAGCCAGCTGGCAGCCAGGCCCCAGTGCTGTGCCCCAGGGAGCAGTGCTGGGCCCTGTGCTCTTTAACATCTTCATTGATGATCTGGATGAGGGCATTGAGTCCATCAGCAGTGAATGTGCAGATGACAGCAAGCTGGGGGCAGGAGTTGATCTGCTGGAGGGTAGAGAGGCTCTGCAGAGGGACCTGGGCAGGCTGGGCAGATGGGCAGAGTCCAAGGGCAGGAGATTGAACACATCCAAGTGCCAGGGCTGCACATTGGCCACAGCAACCCCAGGCAGTGCTACAGGCTGGGGGCAGAGTGGCTGAGAGCAGCCAGGCAGAGAGGGACCTGGGGGTAGTGGGGGACAGCAGCTGAAGAGGAGCCAGCAGTGTGCCCAGGGGGCCAAGAGAGCAAATAGCATCCTGGCCTGCAGCAGGAAGAGTGTGGCCAGCAGGAGCAGGGAGGTCATTCTCCCCCTGTACACTGCACTGCTTAGGCCACACCTGGAGTCCTGTGTCCAGTTCTGGGCTCCTCAGGTTAGGAAGGAGGTTGAGCTGCTGGAAGGTGTCCAGAGAAGGGCAAGAAAGCTGGGGAGGGGTCTGGAGCACAGCCCTGGGAGGAGAGGCTGAGGGAGCTGGGGTTGCTTAGCCTGCAGAAGAGGAGGCTCAGGGGAGACCTTCTTGCTCTCTGCAACTCCCTGCAGGGAGGTTGTAGCCAGGTGGGGGTTGGGCTCTTCTGCCAGGCAAGCAGCACCAGAACAAGAGGAAACAATCTCAAGCTGTGCCAGGGGAGGTTTAGGTTGGATGTTAGGAAGAAGTTCTACAGAGAGAGAGATTGGCCTTTGGGATGTGCTGCCCAGGGAGGTGGTGGAGTCCCCATCCCTGGAGGTGTTCAGGAGGAGACTTGACAGGGTGCTTGGTGCCATGGGTTAGTTGATTAGGTGGTGTTGGGTGATAGGTTGGACTTGATGATCTTGAAGGTCTCTTCCAACCTGGTCTATTCTATTCTATTCTATTCTATTCTATTCTATTCTATTCTATTCTATTCTATTCTATTCTATTCTATTCTATCCTAGGAACTCAGCCTGGGATATCAGGAGCTAGAAATGAGGAGCAATTCCTTTCCTGCAGGAGTAGCCAGGGATTGGAAGAGGCTGCCCAGGGAGGTGGTGGAGTCATCATCCCTGCAGCTGTGGCACCATGGGACGTGGTTTAGTGGCCATGGAGGTGCTGGGTGGAAGGTTGGATCTGATGATCTTAAGAGAGCTTCTCCAACCTTGATGATTGGAGAGGAAATACAGCTCCAATCCTCCCTGCTCTCATTCTTGGGACCCTTCTGCTCTGCTATGGCAAAGCAGAAGAGACTCTGCAGGTTGATGCTGATGGCCTGGGCCAAGATGCTGCTGATCCTTGAGCCAAGATGCTGCTGATCCCTGGGCCAAGATGCTGCTGAGCCCTGGGCCAAGATGCTGCTGATCCTTGGGCCAGGATGCTGCTGAGCCCTGGGCCAAGATGCTGCTGAGCCCTGGGTCAAGATGCTGCTGAGCCCTGGGCCAAGATGCTGCTGAGCCCTGGGTCAAGATGCTGCTGATCCTTGGGCCAGGATGCTGCTGAGCCCTGGGCCAAGATGCTGCTGAGCCCTGGGTCAAGATGCTGCTGAGCCCTGGGTCAAGATGCTGCTGAGCCCTGGGTCAAGATGCTGCTGAGCCCTGGGTCAAGATGCTGCTGAGCCCTGGGCCAAGATGCTACTGATCCCTGGGCCAGGATGCTGCTGATCCCTGGGCCAAGATGCTGCTGAGCCCTGGGTCAAGATGCTGCTGATGGCCTGGGTCAAGATGCTGCTGAGCCCTGGGTCAAGATGCTGCTGATGGCCTGGGCCAAGATGCTGCTGAGCCCTGGGTCAAGATGTTGCCTATGGCCTGGGTCAAGATGCTGCTGATCCCTGGGCCAAGATATTGCCTATGGCCTGGGCCAAGATGCTGCTGAGCCCTGGGCCAAGATGCTGCTGAGCCCTGGGTCAAGATGTTGCCTATGGCCTGGGTCAAGATGCTGCTGAGCCCTGGGTCAAGATGCTGCTGATGGCCTGGGCCAAGATGCTGCTGAGCCCTGGGCCAAGATGCTGCTGAGCCCTGGGTCAAGATGCTACTGATCCCTGGGCCAGGATGCTGCTGATCCCTGGGCCAAGATGCTGCTGAGCCCTGGGCCAAGATGCTGCTGATCCTTGGGCCAGGATGCTGCTGAGCCCTGGGCCAAGATGCTGCTGAGCCCTGGGTCAAGATGCTGCTGAGCCCTGGGTCAAGATGCTGCTGAGCCCTGGGCCAAGATGCTGCTGAGCCCTGGGTCAAGATGCTGCTGATGGCCTGGGTCAAGATGCTGCTGAGCCCTGGGTCAAGATGCTGCTGATGGCCTGGGCCAAGATGCTGCTGAGCCCTGGGTCAAGATGTTGCCTATGGCCTGGGTCAAGATGCTGCTGATGGCCTGGGTCAAGATGCTGCTGAGCCCTGGGTCAAGATGCTGCTGATGGCCTGGGTCAAGATGCTGCTGAGCCCTGGGCCAAGATGCTGCTGATGGCCTGGGTCAAGATGCTGCTGAGCCCTGGGCCAAGATGCTGCTGAGCCCTGGGCCAAGATGCTGCTGAGCCCTGGGTCAAGATGCTACTGATCCCTGGGCCAGGATGCTGCTGATCCCTGGGCCAAGATGCTGCTGAGCCCTGGGTCAAGATGCTGCTGATGGCCTGGGCCAAGATGCTGCTGATCCCTGGGCCAAGATGCTGCTGAGCCCTGGGCCAAGATGCTGCTGAGCCCTGGGTCAAGATGCTGCTGAGCCCTGGGCCAAGATGCTGCTGAGCCCTGGGTCAAGATGTTGCCTATGGCCTGGGCCAAGATGCTGCTGAGCCCTAGGCCAGGATGCTGCTGAGCCCTGGGGGTGCTGAGCCTGGAGAAGGAGCAGCCTGAGAGGGGATCTGATCAATGGCCACAATGATCTGAAGGGTGGAGGGCAAGAAGGAGGGGCCAGGCTCTTTTGAGTGGTGCCCTGGGATGGGACAAGGGGCACTGGACACCAACTGAACCCCAGAAAGTTCTACCTCAACATGAGGAGGAACTTCCTTGCTGTGTGGTTGGCAGAGCCCTGGAGCAGGCTGCCCAGAGAGGTTGTGGAGTCTCTGCAGGCTTCCGAGACCCATCTGGATGCATCCCTGGGTGAGCTGCCCTGGGTGATCCTGCTGTGCCTGGACCCCCAACCCCAACCCCCCATGATTCTGCTGTCTGTGAAATCAAGAGTCCAGAGAACCACCTTCCACCAAACTTGAGCTGGCTCAGGACAGAGATGGCTTCAACCCCCCCAGCCCAGGCTGTTCCAGCCCCTTTGCCCTTTGTGCCACTGAAATGGGCACCTGGCTGACCAGGTTTGAAAGCTGGGGGTTTAAAGCACAGCAGGGAAACAGCAGGATGGGGATGGGGATGGGAATGCTCTGGTTAGACTGAAGGAGTGCTTGGGGTTTGATGACCCAGGGCAGTGCAGTGCCTCCTCCTCCAGACAGCCTTGCAGTGGGATCAGGTTTGCTGGGTAAGCTCTTTCCAAGGCACTGATGAGCTTCTGGTTAATAAAATGTCTATTAATGAGTTGCTGTAGTGATGGTGATTGATGGCCAGGGCTGCCTCTGGCTGCAGAGACCTTGAGAACAGGGCTGGAGAGGAGCAGCTGAGGGAACTGGGGAGAAGAGGAGGCTGGGGGGGAGAGCTCCTGGCTCTCTACAGCTCCCTGAAAGGAGGTTGCAGGGAGGTGTGGCTTGGGCTCTTCTCTCCAGTAACAAGTGATAGGACAAGAGGAACTGGCCTGAAATTGTGCCAGGGGAGGCTCAGGTTGGAGATGAGGAAAAGTTTCTTCACTGCAAGAGTGCTCAGGGCTTGGCACAGGCTGCCCAGGGAGGTGGTGGAGTCCCCAGCCCTGGGGGTGCTCAGGAAACCTGTGGCCCTGGCCCCTTAGTGGCCATGGTGGTGCTGGGTTGCTGGTTGGACTCAGTGACCTCAGAGAGCTTTCCCCACCCAAACAACTCTGTGATTCCATTCCCCAGAGAGGCAGAGCAGCCCCTGCTCCCCCACAGCTCCTTCCTGGGCACAGTTTCTACCCCACAGATCCAAGGGGATGCTTTGCTCTGGGATCCAGGAGAGCTCCCCCCAGCCACAGGCACTCACTCAAAGCCCAGCCCAAGGCAGCAGGATGGATGCTGGGGCTGTGCCTCGCTGCTGCTCCCAGGGCTGCAGCCTGTGACTCCCTGGGCAGCAGTTACACTTAGACACTTCAGCTCTTGCCTCCTGAAAGGTTGGAAACTCAGCCCTGCTGCCAGGCAACTGAAGGGGGTGTGGGAGGGGTGTTGGCACAGAATCCCCAGACCCCAGCATGGAGGGGCTGGAAGGGACCTCTGGAGATCACCCAGTCCAACCCCCCTGCCCCAGCAGGGCTCCCACAGCACCCTGCCCAGCAGCACAGTGCCCAGGGTGGGTTGGAAGCTCTCCACACCAGGACACTCCACAACCTCTCTGGGCAGCCTGCTCCAGGCCTCCAGCAGCCTCACACCAAACAGGTTTCTCCTCCTGCTCAGATGCAGCCTCCTGGGTGCCAGTTCATGCCCCCTGCCCATTGTGCTGTCCCTGGGCACCACTGAGCAGAGCCTGGCCCCAGCCTCTTGCTCCCCAGCCTTTTAACTACTGCTGCACATTGCTCAGCTCCCCTCTGGGGCTGCTCTTCTGCAGGCTGTTACCATGAGAACCATTTGCAGATGCTCTCTGCTGCTCTGCTGCAACATCCCCACCCTGCCCTACTGACTCCCAGGTGAGTCTGAGAGCTGAACTGGTTCTTGGCCTGCATGGGAAAGGAGCAGGAGACAGCAAAAAGGCAGGAGGGTGGTGGGAAGGTGAGGAGGAGGGTGGAGGAGGACAGGATGTGGGGAGAGGAGTGATGGGGCAGGGGCCTGGCACAGCTGGCACACCAAAGGGCTGCCACCCCATGCTCTGCCACACCTTGAGTCCTGTGTCCAGTTCTGGGCTCCTCAGGTTAGGAAAGAGGTTGAGCTGCTGGAAGGTGTCCAGAGAAGGGCAAGAAAGCTGGGGAGGGGTCTGGAGCACAGCCCTGGGAGGAGAGGCTGAGGGAGCTGGGGTTGCTTAGCCTGCAGAAGAAGAGGCTCAGGGGAGACCTTCTTGCTCTCTGCAACTCCCTGCAGGGAGGTTGTAGCCAGCTGGGGGTTGGTCTCTTCTCCCAGGCACCCAGCACCAGAACAAGAGGCCACAGTCTCAAGCTGTGCCAGGGGAGGTTCAGGCTGGAAGTAAGGAGAAAGTTCTTCATTGAGAGAGTCACTGGCCATTGGGATGTGCTGCCCAGGGAGGTGGTGGAGTCCCCAGCCCTGGAGGTGTTCCAGAGGGGATTGGATGTGGCACTTGGTGCCATTGTCTAGTCAGGAGGTCTGTGGTGACAGCTTGGACTTGATGAGCTTTGAGGTCCCTTCCAACCTTGGTGATGCTGTGCTTCTGCACGCTGCCAGGGCTGGGTCTGGGCAGCAGCAGGCACTCATTGGCTCCCTGCTCACGCTCAGCTTATCAGAAACCACTCACAGAGTGCTAGGGAAAAGACAAAGGACAATTCTCTCCCTGTCCTCCGGAGAGGACCTGAGGCTCCAGCCCTCTCCTGCCCCCAGCCTGCACTCCTGCCTCTCCTGCAGCAGGAGTCTGAAGCAGCAGCTCCACGTTGGGAGGCAAAGCAGAAGGCTCTGCTGCAAGGCAGAAAGCTCTCTGCTCCTTCCTGCAGGCCGAGGCCACCTCCTGCCCCCATCCCACCCAGCACTGCCAAGGGCAGGAACCTGAACCCGGGCACCACAGCCAAGCCCTCAGCCTCAGAGCAGTTGTGCTGCCAGCCCTGACCAAGTGACAAATGACTCCTGAGCCAGAGCCAAGGCTGCACAGGCTCTGAGAGCTGCAGGCCTGCTGGGGGGCAGAGGAAGAGGAGCAATGGTTGGAAAGCAGGAGAGTGCCCTTTAAGGAGCTCTGGGGCCGGTTGGTGCCCGGCTGCTGGCACTTTCTCCTCTCCCTGCTGCTCCCTGGGGATGTGCCCAGCCAGCTTGGTGTCACCCTGTGGGCCAGGACTCCTCTGTGCACAGCAGCAGCTGCATAAACCTCTCATTGTTGGGGAGTGCAGCACTTGGGCAGCTAGCAGCAGCCCTGCCCTGCCCACCCTGCCCCTGCTCTCTGCTTTATTCCCTCCTCTCCCTTCCCATCAAGGCTGGAGAGCACCAGAGAGGTGCCAGGGCCACACCTGGCCTCCACATGCAGCTCACAGAATAGTGTCAGAGAATCAGTCAGGGTTGGAAGGGACTACAAGGATCAGCCAGTTCCAAGACACCCCACACTAGATCAGCCTGGCCACAGCCTCAGCCAGCCTGGCTGCAAACACCTCCAGGGCTGGGGCTTCAACCACCTCCCTGCACAACCCATTCCAGGGCTTCACCACTCTCCTGGGCAAGAACTTCCTCCTCCCCTCCAGCCTCAATCTCCCCACCTCCAGCTTCATTCCATTCCCCCTAGTCCTAGCACTGCCTGAGAGCCTGAGCAGTCCCTCCCCAGCCTTCTTGCAGCCCCCTGCAGATCCTGGAAGGCCACAATGAGGTCACCTCAGAGCCTTCTCTTCTCCACACTGAACAGCCCCAACTCCTTCAGTCTGTCCTCACAGCAGAGCAGCTCCAGCCCTCTGCTCCTCCTCCTGGCCCTGCTCTGGACACCTTCCAGCCCCTCCACATCCTTCTTGTCCTAGGGGCTCCAGAACTGGAGGCAGGACTCCAGGTGGGGTCTCCCCAGAGCTGAGCAGAGGGGGAGAATCACCTCCCTTGCCCTGCTGGCCACACTTCTCCTGCTGCAGCCCAGGCTCTGCTTGGCTTTCTGGGCTGCAAGTGCACACTGAGAGCTCCTGCTGAGCTTCTCCTCCCCCAGCACCCCCAAGGCTCTCTCCTCAGGGCTGCTTTCCAGCCAGTCCCTGCCCAGCCTGCATTTGTACCTGGGATTGCCTCCAGCCAGCTGCAGGACCCTGCCCTTGCTCTTGTTGAACCTCCTGAGGTTGGCTTGTGCCCACCTCTGCAGCCTGCCCAGCTCCCTCTGGATGGATCCCTTCCCTCCAGCTGTCTGCTACCCCACACAGCTTGGTGTCATCAGCAACCCTGCTGAGGCTGCACTCAGTGCCATGAATGGTTTGGGTGGGAAAAACCCTTTAAGATCCTCCAGTCCAAGCAGCCTCTAACTCTACCAAGGCTGGGGCTCAGCCACGGCCCTCAGCACCACAGCTCTGCCTCTTTCAAACACCTCCAGGGATGGACACTCCACCACCTCCCTGGGCAGCCTGTGCCAGGCTTTGAGAACCCTTCCAGTCAAGAATTATCTTCTGATGCCCAACCTAAACCACCCTGGTGCAACTTGAGGCTGTTTCCTCTCTCATGTTAACAGGGAGAGAGCAGTGAGGTCTCCTCTCAGCCTCCTCTTCTCCAGGCTGAACACCCCCAGCTCCCTCAGCTGCTCCTCAGAGGTCCTCAGCTCCAGACCCTGTGAGTAAACCTTTCCTAGAGCCCCACTGATGGTGCTGGACACACAGCATTCCCAGAGGAAATCCCTGCTCCTGATTCTTCTGCTTCCATGCAGCACTTCCCAGCTGGCTGAGCACAGCCTGGCATGGCCCAACAGGAGGCTTTTGCTGGCTTTATGCCTCTGTGCCAAGGCCTTGGTGCAGAGCTGCTGGTGGAGCACCATGGTTGCTCCTGAGCCCCCTGGGAATGCTCAGAGGCTTCAGAAACTGCAGCAGGTTGGAAGAGACCTCAGAGATCATCAAGTCCAAGCTGCCACTCAGCACCTCATGACAATTAAACCATGGCACCAAGTGCCACATCCAATCCCCTCTTGAACACCTCCAGGGATGGGGACTCCACCACCTCCCTGGGCAGCACATTCCAATGGCCAATCTCTCTCTCAGGGAAGAACTTTCTCCTCACCTCCAGCCTAAACCTCCCCTGGCACAGCTTGAAACTGTGTCCTCTTGTTCTGCTGCTGCTTGCCTGGCAGAAGAGACCAACCTCCACCTGGCTCCAACCTCCCTGCAGGGAGTTGCAGAGAGCAAGAAGGTCTCCCCTGAGCCTCCTCTTCTGCAGGCTAAGCAACCCCAGCTCCCTCAGCCTCTCCTCCCAGGGCTGTGCTCCAGACCCCTCCCCAGCTTTCTTGCCCTTCTCTGGACACCTTCCAGCAGCTCAACCTCTTTCCTACCCTCAGGAGCCCAGAACTGGACACAGGACTCCAGGTGTGGCCTCAGCAGTGCTGAGCACAGGGCACAAGGACTTCCCTGCTCCTGCTGGCCACACTCTTCCTGCTGCAGGCCAGGATGCCCTTGGCCTTCTTGTCCCCCTGGGCACACTGCAGGCTCCTGTTCAGCCTACCATCAACCAGTCCCCCCAGGTCCCTCTCTGCCTGGCTGCTCTCAGCCACTCTGCCCCCAGCCTGTAGCACTGCCTGGGGTTGCTGTGGCCAATGTGCAGCCCCTGGCACTTGGATGTGTTCCATCTCCTGCCCTTGGCCTCTGCCCATCTGTCCAGCCTGTCCAGGTCTCTCTGCAGAGCCTCTCTACCCTCCAGCAGATCAACTCCTGCCCCCAGCTTGCTGTCATCAGCCAATTTACTGCTGATGGAAGAAGGTCTCCCCCCTCCCATAAATACACAGACTTTCCTTGCCCGTGTCCAGGAGACCTTCTTCCCATCCTTAAGCTGCAGGAGCACAAGGCTCTGGTTGCAGGGCTTGAGAGATGAGAGATGGAAATGCCCTGCCACTCTTTCTCCCCAGGGAAGCTTACCAGGGCCCTCCCCAAGCTCACATCCTCCCAGGATGATCTCTCCAGAGGTACCAGGCTGGGTACCACCTTTAACTGCCTCCAGTTCCCTGGCACCACCACTCTGCCTCTACCCTTGTCTAAAGAGATGGGATTCAAGTGCTGCTTAACATCCTCCTGTGATGCTGGAGAGCATTTCAGCACTGCCTGCAGAGAGCCCTGGGATACCCTCCTGACTTCACAAGCCTCAAGTCAAACAGGTTTAGAGCTTCCAAGGGACTCAGCCTCAGAATGAGTCAGGAACCACTACAGAACCACACAGCAGGGTGGTGGCTGAAAGGGACCTCTGAAGATCATCTTAGTCCAAGCCGGCTGCTGAAGCAGGTTTTGTTGCTTTCCAAAGGCATCATCCTCTGTGCTGAGCAAAAGCCTCAGCAGAGGACATGCACTGAAGCCACCCAAGCTGGAAATGCTTTGTCTGAAAGGCAGGAAGTGTTTGGTTCCCACTCCATGACCGTGGTGCCTGCACTCTCTGCATCACCCCCCTGTGCTCCACAGCTGAGCAGCACCCTGGGCTGTGAGATCACAGATCCCAGGATGTCAGGGCTTGGGAGGGACCTCCAGAGATCTTCCAGTCCAGCCCCCTGCCAGAGCAGGAGCAGAGAATCCAGCACAGGTCCCACGGGAACACATCCAGGCAGGGCTGGGAAGGCTCCAGAGCAGGAGACTCCACAACCTCTCTGGGCAGCCTGCTCCAGGCCTCTGGGAGCCTCACAGTGCAGAAGTTCCTCCTCATGCTGAGCTGCAACCTCCTGTGCTGCAGTTTCCATCCATTGCCCCTTGGCCTATCCCAGGGTGCAGCTGAGCAGAGCCTGGCCCTGTCCCCTCCCTCCTGACCCCCAGTCCCGGGATATAGAATCATAGAATCAATAAGGTTGGAAAAGACCTCAAGGATCATCAAGGCCAAGCTGTCACCCAAGGCCTCATGCTCACTAGACCATGGCACCAAGTGCCACATCCAATCCCCTCTTGAACACCTCCAGGGGTAGAATAGAATAGCATAGAACAGAATAGAATAGAATAGTAGAATAGAACAGTAGAATAGAATAGAATAGAATAGAATAGAATAGAATAGAATAGAATAGAATAGAATAGAATAGAATAGAATAGAATAGAATAGAATAGAATAGAATTAACCAGGTTGGAAGAGACCTTCAAGATCATCACATCCAACCCATCACCCAACACCATCTAATCAACTAATCCATGCAACCAAGCACCCTATCAAGTTTCCTCCTAAACACCTCCAGGGATGGGGACTCCACCACCTCCCTGGGCAGCACATCCCAGTGGCCAACAACTCTCTCTATGAAGAACTTTCTCCTCACCTCCAGCCTAAACCTCCCCTGGCACAGCTGGAGACTGTGTCCTCTTGTTCTGCTGCTGCTTGCCTGGCAGAAGAGACCAACCCCCACCTGGCTCCAACCTCCCTGCAGGGAGTTGCAGAGAGCAAGAAGGTCTCCCCTGAGCCTCCTCTTCTGCAGGCTAAGCAACCCCAGCTCCCTCAGCCTCTCCTCCCAGGGCTGTGCTCCAGACCCCTCCCCAGCTTTCTTGCCCTTCTCTGGACACCTTCCAGCAGCTCAACCTCTTTCCTAACCTGAGGGGCCCAGAACTGGACACAGGACTCAAGGTGTGGCCTAAGCAGTGCAGTGTACAGGGGCAGAATGACCTCCCTGCTCCTGCTGGCCACACTCTTCCTGCTGCAGGCCAGGATGCCCTTGACCTTCTTGGCCCCCTGGGCACACTGCTGGCTCATGTTCAGGCAGCTGTCAATCAGCACCCCCAGGTCCCTTTCTGTTTGGCAACTCTTCAGCCACTCTGACCCCAGCCCTCCCTTGGACTCTCTCCAGCAGATCCCTGTCCCTCCTGAAGTGGGGAGCCCAGAGCTGGCTGCAGTAGTCCAGGTGAGGTCTCAGCAGGGCAGATCAGAGGGGGAGGAGAACCTCCCTGGATCCCTCGAGCTGCCAGTGGCCTGCTGGAACCCAACGGCTGCAGCAAGCCAGGGCCACCAAGGGGGCATCACCCAGGGAAGGACCTCCAGCAGCCTTCACCCTCTCAGCACAAGACTCTCCAACACAGCCTGGGAGTGGATTTCCCCTGCAGACACCCCCTGAGAGCCCAGCTGAGAAGCCCTGCCAGGGATGGGGCAGCCACTGGGTCTCGGTGCCAGGCACTCTGCGGTGGGGGAAAGGACTCAGACACTTCCTCCTGCTGCTGAGTCACATCTGGGTGGCCATGGGGCCACCTCCACATTTCCTCCTGATGCTTATGGAGAAGACATCTGATAAAAAGGAACCTGGGCAGCTCCAAAGGAAGGCATGGAGCTGACCAGTAAAACTGAATGCTCATCCTGCAGCCTCCCAGGACTCCACAGCTGGAGGTGGCTGTGAGCAACCTGCTGCGGTGTGAGGTGTCCCTGCCCATGGCAGGGGGGTTGGGGCTGGCTGAGCCTTGAGCTCCCTTCCAGCCCTGACAGCTCTGTGATTCTATGATCCTCCTGAGTGCAGAGGACCTGTGTGCCCTGCTCTGCTCCAGTTCAAACACCCAGCTCGAGCTCCAAGAGCCAAGGCTGCTCCATCAGCACCCACTCCACAGCTTGACCCTGGGGACATCAGCCACCCCCCACGTGGGTTTGCCTTGCACAAGGCAAGAGGGAAAAGCAAACATCAAAGCAAACAGCAGAGCTTGATCCATGGCATGTGGCAAAGGTAAGGCTGCCAAAGGCAGCTGCCAGGGGGTGTCCTGCATGCACATGGAACAGCTTTCCTTTCTTTCCAGCAGGGAATGACAACCACCACCAGGAGATGAAGGTCAGCCTCTTCCCACCTGCCTGCCTGCTGCTAGCTCTGGGCACAGAACAGCCTCAACCCCTAGCTGCAGAGTTTTGGGGACTGGTGGAGTGTGAAGAGGCTGCCTCTGGGTTCAGAGGAGGCAACGAGGGTGACCAGAGGCTGGAGACCCTCCCCTGTGGGGACAGGCTGGGAGAGCTGGGGCTGTTCAGCCTGCAGAAGAGAAGGCTCCAGGGAGACCTCAGAGCAACCTTCCAGTACCTGAAGGGCTCCAGGAGAGCTGGGGAGGGACTTTGGACAAAGGCTGTGAGTGCCAGGATGAGGAACAATGGCTTTGAGCTGGGAGAGGGGAGACTGAGACTGGAGATGAGGAAGAAATTCTTTGCAGTGAGGCTGGGGAGACTCTGGCACAGGCTGCCCAGGGAGGCTGTGGCTGCCTCCTGCCTGGAGGTGTTGGAGGCCAGGCTGGATGAGGCCTTGAGCAAGCTGGGCTGGTGGGAGGTGTCCCTGCCCATGGCAGGGGGTTGCAGCTGGATGTTCTTGAGGGTCTCTTCCAACCCAACCATTCTGTGGATCTATAAAGAAGTCACCAGCTGTGGATCACAGCCACTTGCAAACCTCTCACAGGGAGCACTTTCTCTACAGTGTGAACTCTTGCAAAGGGAAAAAGCCAACCACCTCACACCACAGCAGGTTGCTCACAGCCACCTCCAGCCTGCCTGCAAACACCTCCAGCCAGGAGGCTTCCACCACCTCCCTGGGCAACCTGTGCCAGGCTCTCACCACCCTCCTGGGCAACAACTTCTTCCTCACAGCCAATCTCCATCTCCCCACTTCTAGTTCTGCTCCATCCCCCCCAGTCCTATCCCTCCCTGACAGCCTCCAAAGTCCCTCCCCAGCTTTCTTGCAGCCCCCTGCAGATGCTGGGAGGCCACAGGGAGGTCTCCTGGGAGCCTTCTCCTCTCCAGCCTGCACAACCCCAACTCCCTCAGTCTGTCCTCATAGGATAATCAACTGCTAAAATCTTCTGCATGCTCCTGGGCTGTGCTCTGCTCAGACTCTGAGCTGCAGCAGCAGCTGTTGGCCTCTGATCTCTCACAGCCTTCATCTGGGGGCTTTACTCAAAGGGTTCCTTTTGCTCTGAAACTCAGCAGGATGGCTCTCTGGTGTTCCCCACCCACAGGGGAAGCCCCAGGGACTGCACCTGTATCACAGTATAACTAAGGTTGGAAGAGACCTCGAGGATCATCGAGTCCTGGCCTCAGCACTGCTGGGTGGGTGGGGGGTGGTGGGCAAGCCCCAGAGCCAGGCCAGGAAGGCTGCTCCAGATCCCTGGAGGGAGCACACAGATGAAGTCCTACTAAAATCCAGCCTGGAAAAACTAACCACCCAAAGGCAGGCAGAGCAAGGCTGCAGAGAGCTCAGTGCTGGGGGATAACTTACCCCTGGAGGTGCTCAGGGCCAGGCTGGATGGGGCATGGTGCAGCCTGGTCGAGCAGGAGGTGTCCCTGCCCGTGGAAGGGGTGGGGGGGTTGGCATTAGATGATCTTTAAGCTGCCTTCCAAACCAGTCTGTGGTCCTGTAAACCTGAGCACTGCCTGGAAGAGGATTAAAAAGACCTCTCCTGGCATGAGCTCAGGCAGGAAGCCTTGCTGGGGATGGCTCTGCCACCAAGAGCTGCTCCCTGGCATGGCCCATCCAAAAGGCCAGCCTGGCTATTTATTTAGGCAGCCCAGTCCAACCAGTGCTACCTGTCCTGTGCCAGGCACGCTGGCAGGGGGCATGCTGAGGCTTGCAGCTCTGCAGGTGTCTCAGAGCAGCTGTGATGCATGCAAGGTGCAGCCCTGCTCTGCAGACCAAGGCGCTGCCCGCTTTCATCTCAGCTCATCCTTCCCTCACCCAGCAAACCAAACCCACAAGGAACTGCAGGGACAGAGAGAACCACCCAGGGAGAGCAGGAGACACTGCCTGGGCTGGGCAGCACAGCAGCATCTGTGGGAACAGCACAGGGCAACAGGGGCAGGAGGGGGAAACAAGGCCAGGCCAATGCAAACATCCCAGGGCTGTATGAGTGGAGAGAGCTGGGGCTGTGCAGGCTGGAGAGGAGAAGGCTCCCAGGAGACCTCCTTGTGGCCTTCCAGGATCTGCAGGGGGCTGCAAGAAAGCTGGGGAGGGACTTCTGAGGGTGTCAGGGAGGGATAGGACTGGGGGGGCTGGAGCAGAACTAGAAGTGGGGAGATGGAGATTGGCTGTGAGGAAGAAGTTGTTGCCCAGGAGGGTGGTGAGAGCCTGGCACAGGCTGCCCAGGGAGGTGGTGGAAGCCTCCTGGCTGGAGGTGTTTGCAGCCAGGCTGGAGGTGGCTGTGAGCAACCTGCTGTGGTGTGAGGTGTCCCTGCCCATGGCAGGGGGGTTGGAACTGGTTGAGCCTTGAGGTCCCTTCCAGACCTGCCAGCTCTGTGGTTCTGTGACAGTGGAGCTCAGTTTGCAGCTGAGCAGCAATGTGCCCTGGGCAGGCCCAGCTGAGTGCAAGCCTGCACACACAGCTCACCTCTGCTCCTTGAGGGAAGGTGTAAAGAGAGGGAGGCCAGGGAACACTCTGCACTTCCACAATGAGGACATCACACAGCAGGAGATGCAGGGGAAGTGACCAGGAAATGAAATATTTCCCCCCTGGAACAATCCCAAAGGAAAAGAGCAATGCTCTGACCCTGACATTTCCACCTGGAATGACCCCAGAGCAAAACAGCAATGCCCTGAGAGTGCTGCCTGCTGGATGCTGCAGCTGCTAGGTGCAAGCTCAGCCTGTGGGCCCAATCCTGAGGCTCCCAAACGTTCAGGCACAGGGAAACAGCCAGGAAGGAAAATCTGGGCATTCAGTTGGGGATTCTGCCCTCTGCTCTGCTCTGCTCAGATCCCCCCTGCAGCACTGCCTCCAGCTCTGGGGCCCCCAGCACAAGAAGGACCTGGAGCTGCTGGAGTGGCTCCAGAGGAGGTCATTAAGATGATCAGAGGCTGGAGAACCTCCCCTGTGGGGCCAGGCTGAGAGAGTTAGGGCTGTGCAGCCTGGAGAAGAGAAGGCTCCAGGGAGACCTCAGAGCAGCCTTGCAGTACCTGAAGGGCTCCAGGAGAGCTGGGGAGGGACTTTGGATGAGGGCTGGGAGTGCCAGGATGAGGAACAATGGCTTTGAGCTGGGAGAGGAGAGACTGAGACTGGAGAGGAGGAAGAAATTGTTGAGAGTGAGGCTGGGGAGACTCTGGCACAGGCTGCCCAGGGAGGCTGTGGCTGCCTCCTGCCTGGAGGTGTTGGAGGCCAGGCTGGATGAGGCCTTGAGCAGCCTGGGCTGGGGGAGGGGTCCCTGCCCATGGCAGGGGGGTTGGCACTGGCTGCTCTCTGAGCTCCCTTCCAACCCAAACCCATTCTGTGTTTCTGTGGTGTAGTCCTAAGGCTCAGAACCGCAGTGGGAAGTGAAGCAAGGCCTTTAAACAGCCTTCAAAGCACTTCTCCTGTCTTCCACTGCATCACAGTTTAATAACAGCCTTGCTTGCCAGGGCTTTAATAGCTCAGGCAGCCAATACCCAAAACTGTTCAACCATGATCTGCCTCCTCGCAGGAGCCTCACCAACCCCACCCCACCTCCTCCTTAATGAAGCCCTTTCAAGGCTTTCATTTGCTAAATGGATCGTGTCCTTTGGAGAGGCTTTCCTCAACCTGCTGCCGAATGAAAGGGCTTCAGTGCAGCTCTCCTCAGACCCGACCGACAGACCCACAGCTCCATTTGGCTTCTCAAACTGCAACTGAGTGCTCCAGCAAATGGATCTCTTTCTTTTTAACCCCCTCCTCCTCTCCTCTCCCTCTCCTCCCTCCCTCTCCCCTCCTCCTCTCCTCTCCTCTCCTCTCCTCTCCCTCTCTCTCCTCTCCCTCTCCTCTCCCTCTCCTCCTCTCCTCTCCTCTCCCTCTCCTCTCCTCTCCTCCTCTCCTCTCCTCTCCCTCTCCTCCCCTCTCCTCTCCTCTCCTCTCTCCCTCCCTCCTCTCCTCTCCTCTCCTCTCCTCTCCTCTCCTCTCCTCTCCTCTCCTCTCCCTCCTCTCCTCTCCCTCCTCTCCTCTCTCCCTCTCCTCTCCTCTCCTCTCCTCTCCTCTCCCCTCCCTCTCCTCTCCTCTCCTCTCCTCTCCTCTCTCCCTCTCCTCTCCCCCTCTGTAATTGCCACACAGCCACGGTGAGGAGCTGCCTTTGTTTTTAACCAGCTCATGTTATTGTCTCCCTGTGTTAAAACATTCACTTGGCTATAAAAATGTAACCTTTAGAGATGCAGAAATAGATTTCCCCCACCCACCCCCTCCACTCCTTCCCTCCCCCACTTCACTCCTTCCCTCCCCCCTTTATCCTCCCCTGCTCTCTAGCTCTGACAAGGAAGGGAGAGAAAATATTACAGGAGGGGAAGGGAAGAGAGCTCTGACAGTGATTGGAAAGGACATTTTTAACCCCAAGGTAGTGCTCAGCATGGAAAATTACCCTGCACATTATCACAGAATGGGTTGGGCTGGAAGGGACCTCAAAGATCATCGATGTCTAACCCCTGCCATGGGCTGGGACACCTCCCACCAGCCCAGCTTGCTCAGGGCCTCATCCAGCCTGGCCTTCACCACCTCCAGGGAGGGATCATCCACAGCCTCCCTGGGCAGCTTGTGCCAGAGTCTCCTCACCCTCACTCTCAAGAATGTCTTCCTCATCTCCTGTCTCAATCTGCCCTCTCCCAGCTCAAAGCCATTGCCTCTTGTCCTAGCACATCTCTCAGGGCTTGACAGACTCCCAGCCATGGCCAAAGCTTGGCTCTGGTTTGAGAAGCAAGCTGCCTGCTGCCGCCAAATCCCTGCGAGAGAAGCACCCAAACAGCCAGGAGCAGGCTTTGTGCTGCTGTTTCCCCCAGCTCTGGAGGGTCTGAAGAGCCTTCATCATCTCACTGCAGCTGCACATGGTGAGGGGGAGTTGTCAGAGCACTGAGTAATGTTCATGTTGAGGGCTTCTACCCAGCACACACTGAGCTGAAGCACACAGGGCTAAAAATAAGAGAAAACTCCCTCCCTCCCTCCCAGCCCACGGGGGCACAGGCAGGTTACCTCCACAGCCCTCCTCCTCCTCTCCCTCCCTGCTCTGGGAAATCCAAGTGGCTTCCTCATGGAGAAAGGGGCAGCAGTGACCCCTTGGCTCCTTCAGAGGCTTTGTGAGACCCAGCACCATCCAGCTATTTGCACATTACTGTTGTTGTTATAGGAGGATGATGATGAGGAGGATGATGATTGTGATTTCATTCAATTCTCCTTCTTTTTCTCCTTTATATCATTATTATGACTATTATGACTATTATTATTAAGGCTCTGGTAATGACCTTGTTAAATCACCAGCCCAGTGGGGCAGCAAGTGGCTGGGCTGCTGCTGCTGTAGCCATGGTAACCCTGCCCTGCTCCGGGCACCTCGCTGGTCCCAAAGGGGCTGTCACCCCCAGTCAGGCCCTGTGCCACACACCCCCAGCCCCAAGGATCACCATCTTGCCCTCCTCTTCATCAGGGAGCCCCCTGCACATCTGCCCTGCCAGCCTGGGCATCCCCCTGCCCTGTTCCCCTCCCTGTCTCCCTTCCTCGCAGGCTCAGCTCCGGTCCTGACCCAAAAGCTGCTCTGGCTGAAGGCAGGAGAGCCTTGCAGGGCATCACTTCTCCTTGGCCTTGCCCTCAGCCATGTGGGTGCTGCTGGGGGGAGAGGGGGGTGTGCTGCTCCCCTCCTGGGGTGGGTCATGGAGATGGAGATCGCTCCTGATGCTGGCAGGCAGCAGCCACCCAACCCGCTGGGCTAGCTGGGACAAAGCCGCCTTGCCAAGGTTTAACTGGCAGGGAGCACAGCCCTGGGAGGGCTGAGTTCACCAAACTGACTGAAAATGGCTCACAGCATGCAGGGGTTTAGTCCCCCACCCCAGCCCACAGCTTGGGTTTGTGTTCAGCCTAAAGGTTCAGCCTTAATTCACACCCAGCTCAATTAAGCTGGGCTCAGCCAGCGCTGCAGTGGGATGCGGTGGCCATACCAACTGCCTGGGAGCAGAGGGCACAGAGGCTGCCAGCTTCTGCTGCAGAGACTGGCAGGGTGGGCAGGCTGCAGGGAGGACAGGCAGGCTGCAGGAGGGGTGGGCAGGGTGCAGGCAGGGTGGGCAGGCTGTAGGCAGGGTGGACAGGCTGTGGGCAGGGTGGGCAGGCTGTGCAGGCTGCAGGAGGGGTGAGCAGGCTTCAGGGAGTGGACAGGCAGGCTGCAGGAGGGGTGGGCAGGGCACAGGCAGAGTGGGCAGGCTGTGGGCAGGGTGGACAGGCTGCAGGAGGGGTGGACAGGCTGTAGGCAGGGTGGACAGGCTGTGGGCAGGGTGGGCAGGCTGTGCAGGCTGCAGGAGGGGTGAGCAGGCTGTGGGCAGGGTGAGCAGGCTTCAGGGAGGACAGGCAGGCTGCAGGAGGGGTGGGCAGGGTGCAGGCAGAGTGGGCAGGCTGCAGGCAGGCAGGGTGACAGCAGCTCCTTGCAGGTCTGCACAGCCCGTGCTGAGCTGAATCAGGCCAGCACAAGATGATTCAGCCTGAAAGAGGGCAGACCCCCTGCGCAGGGTCTGTTAAGGGTGTGCCCGGTGCCCTCACACACATGCCCTGCGATGCCACTCCACAGGTGAAGCTCCTGCCCGTGGGGAGTGCCGCAGTCACTGCCAGCATCTCGCTGAGCGGATCAGGAGGCTTTGGCAGAGGAGCATCCCCGGCGCAGGGAGCGGCGCAGTCACCGCTGCCATGCGAGGGGGAAGTGGAGCATTTGCATGAGCTAAAAATGGGAGATGCAGCACCCCCGCCCCCGCCAGCCCCCCCCCCAGGAAGCAGCCTCTCTGCTGGCTCATCCCTGCCCGTGTGCTCCAGCAGCAGCTGAGTCACAGCAGCGCAGGACAGGACGGAACAAACCACCCCTGCCGAAAGCTGCTCCCCCAGCACACACAGGATGCGCTCCCCCAGTACTTTTCACGACGCTAAAAAGGAGTGATGAAGCCAGGAGCTGCAATTAAGGTGCCCTCAATCAGAGTTCTCACTTTCGGTCAGAGCTTGACCTCTCATTCCTGCCCTCTGGAGCTCAGCTGACCCGCTCGGAGCAGAGCCCAGCGCCGGCTGCGGCCGCTGCCAGCAGCTCAGGTGCGAACTCCCCACCGGCAGCTCATCAGCTGCTTCCCTCTAGAAGCCAATCTTCACTATCTGACGTGGCACAGCTTTAACCTGCTGCCTTCTGCAGGCTGCTGCAAGCCCCTGGCGAGCCGAGCACGGCAGCCTGGCAGCCGGGGCAGCGCGGCCGGGGCAAGAGGCGCAGCCGCCGTCCGTCGCCCCCCGGCGGCTTTGGCACCGCTCGGCTGAACGCTCCCGGGGCCGACCCCGCAGCGGAGGCTTGCTGGCAGCCCCGGGCAGAACCGCCGCGGGGCACTTTGCTGACCTGGATGGAAGTCCCCGGTGTAGCTGTGCCTCTCCCCCAGTTCCTGGCAGAGGATTCTCGTCACATGAATATTTAACCAGCCTGAAAGCAAAGGATCGATTCGGGGGCAGCTCCGCACTGCCGTGCCTGCTATTCCGGCAGCAGACGGGGGGAGGGAGAGCATCCCCTTCCTGCTCCAGGGCCCTGTGCCGTCCCCCTGGCCGTGCAGCGGCAGCGAGCAGCTTCTTTCCCAGCCTTGCCTATCCACCAGCAGCGCCCTGCCGCCGCTGCCCTGCTCCTGCTCTCCCAGACAAAGGCAGCATCTTGTGTGAGCCGCGGCTCAGGAGCCGCTCCTGGAGCTGTCAATGACAATTAGCCCTGATCTGGCCACCCCCAGCAGCTCTGCCGAGCCCCTGCTCCCCTCGCCGAGCCCGCCGCTGGCTTTTCCAAGCCCGCCGCTGGCTTTTCCAAGCCCGCCGCTGGCTTTTCCAAGCCCGCCGCTGGCTTTTCCAAGCCCGCCGCTGGCTTTTCCAAGCCCGCTGAAGAGCCCCAGGACTGGAGGAGATGGCAGCCTCTCTCCACAGCCATTTTGCTTCCCCAGACAAAAGGCTTTCTACTAATTTTGGGTTCCCCTCCCTCCTCGTTCTCATTGTTTCCAGCCTCGTCTGAGCACCACGTTATATGAAAGGGAAGGAATAAATTTAGCTGCCGAGGTCGCCGCCGTTGCTGCCGCGTTTGTGGCTGCTGCATTTCATTGCCTGCATGGCAGGGATCAAAGGGGGCTGGAGTGGGGAATGCGGGAGGCAGCAAACAACGCCTCTGTAATTGGATGGCTGACGTTCTGCTCGCTGCCTTCTGCTCATTAACCCAATTCCTTTGAACTCGGGCAGGAGGTGCAGGCACAGCAGCCTCGGCAAACGACCTCCCAGGGATGCCAAAAGGGAGGAGAGTCCTGGGGGAGCCTGGAAAGAGAGGAGCTGCTGATGCTGGGCTTTCCCAGCCTACCTGTGGGTGAGTGGAGCAGAACCTCAGCAGCACTGAGCCCACTCTGCACAACCCCTGTGCTCCAGGCACTGTCCTCTGCTTCTCCTCCTCTTCCCTCCATTTAATTCGCAGGTTTGCTGCTCCTCCATATCCTCACTGACAACACAGGGTAGGCTCAGCAGCTGTGGTAGTTTTAGGGCACAGCAAAGCAGATGCCCAGAATGGATTGGGTTGGAAGGGACCTTTAAAGGTCTCTCCTGACTAAATGTAAGAACTGGCCCTACAGCTCCAGGTCTCAGAGCAAGCACTGCAAGCCACAGCCAGGACACACCACGACTGGGAATAGAGTTCCTCCTGTTCGGTGTATTTCACCATTAGGAAGTTGCCCTTGTGCCCATTTCTTACCCATCCAATTGGGCAACACAGAGGAGCAGGCCCCCAAGCTGATGGTGACACTGCCCTGCAGCTTAGGAAGAGAGCCAGAGGCTCGGGGAATGGTTTGGGTTGGAAGGGACCTTCAAAATCCTCAAGTCCCAACCTCCTGCCATGAGCAGAGACATGCCAGGGGCTGCACTTTGGCCACAACAACCCCAGGCAGAGCTACAGGCTGGGGGCAGAGTGGCTGAGAGCAGCCAGGCAGAGAGGGACCTGGGGGTGCTGATTGACAGCTGCCTGAACATGAGCCAGCAGTGTGCCCAGGGGGCCAAGAAGGCCAAGGGCATCCTGGCCTGCATCAGAAAGAGTGTGGCCAGCAGGAGCAGGGAAGTCCTTGTGCCCTGTACTCTGCATTGGCTAGGCCACACCTTGAGTCCTGTGTCTACTTTTGGGCTCCTCAGTTTAAGAAGGACATTGAGAGACTTGAAGGTGTCCAGAGAAGGGCAACAAGGCTGGGGAGAGGCCTTGAGCACAGCCCTGGGAGGAGAGGCTGAGGGAGCTGGGGTTGCTTAGCCTGCAGAAGAGGAGGCTCAGGGGAGACCTTCTTGCTCTCTGCAACTCCCTGCAGGGAGGTTGGAGCCAGGTGGGGGTTGGGCTCTTCTCCCAGGCACCCAGCAGCAGAACAAGAGGACACAGTCTCAAGCTGTGCCAGGGGAGGTTTAGGCTGGAGGTGAGGAGAAAGTTCTTCCCAGCAAGAGAGATTGGCCACTGGGATGTGCTGCCCAGGGAGGTGGTGGAGTCCCCATCCCTGGAGGTGTTCAAGAGGGGATTGGATGTGGCACTTGGAGCCATGGTTTAGCTCTCAGGAGGTGTTGGGTATTAAGTAACAGGTTGGGCTTGATGATCTCTGAGGTCTTTTCCAACCTGGTTGATTCTATGATTCTATCATCCTCCTGAGAGAGTTGTTACCCCTTGGGATGTGCTGCCCAGGGAGGTGGTGGAGTCCCCATCCCTGGAGGTGTTCAAGAGGGGTTTGGATGTGGCACTTGGTGCCATGGTTTAGTAGTCAGGAGGTGCTGGGTGGCAGCTTGGACTCCATGATCCTCAAGGTCTCTTCCAACCTTAGCTATACTGTGAGACTGTGTGATCTCCCACCTGACCACACAATCATAGAATGGTTTGGGTTGGAAGGGACCTTAAAAGTCATCTAGTTCCAACCTCCCTGCCAGGAGCAGGGACACCTCCCACAGAATGGTTTGGGTTGGGAGGGACCTCCAGAGGTCATCACGCCCAACACTCTCCCCCTCCCCACCAGAGCAGGTTGCTCAAGGCCCTCTCAAGACCCTGTTGAGCCCTGTTGCTCAACCTGGCCTTGAACACCTCCAGGGAGGGGGCAATCAGACATTGGTGTTCAAGCCCAAGAGAGGCCAGCAGCACCTGGTCTGCTCTCCTCCTGTGGCTCACTCCATGTGGCAAAGGGCTGCTGTCTTGGGGCTGACAGTGAGATGGGGGCACGGGGGGAGAATGTGGCTGGATGAAGCCTGTTGCATTTCAAGTGCTTTGCAGAACCCCACTCTTCTACCTCCCTTTTTGATATTCATGACTTGGAAAAGCCAGCAGAGCTGCTCTGCATAACCACAGGCAGGTAGCTGTGGGCTGAAGCCAGCTCCAGCTCTTCCCAGCCCCTGCCACCAGCAGCAGTCACAACAGCACGAGAGGCCAGCAAGAGGCATTTCAGCTGACACAGCCAAAGCCATCGACCTCATTAGCCTCAGAGGCTGGAGAGAAGGCAGCTCCATGTCAGGGATCTCATTTGCTTCTTTCCTCACCTTCATTTCCTCCCTCCCCACCTCTCCCTTGGCTTCTTCCCTCTGCTTAAGCACTCTGCCAGCCCCTGCCTGGGCACCGGGCTGCGCTGCGCCCGGGGGGAACCCGGGCAGACGTGACTGGGGACTTGATGCAGCTTTAGGGATATTCCAGCTGGGCAAGTACCTTGAAAAAGCAGTTCTGAGGCATGCTGGAAGTGAAACAAGGAGGATGACAGGGCTGCAGATGAAACGACCCAACAAAGGCTCTTTCAGCAGCGTCTGGGGGAAGCAGGACGCCGCCTCGCTGAGGCAGCACCAGGCGGCACCCCCAGCAGAGCCACGCTGGGGATCCTTCCCTGCCTGGCTCCAGATGGAAGCCACCTGCATTCCCAGCCTGTCTAGACACAGAGGAACCCATTTCAATGACACCTGTTTGTCTAACCCAGAGCAGGGAGGCTGAGCCCAAAGCCAAACCTGCCCAGGAGCAGCAGCCAGCGAGGGGTGGGGAGAGGCACAAAGGGCTGAAATAACTCTGGGTTTGCAGACACAGCTGGACTGGCACAGCCTGCTGGCACGGGGAGGGCAGTGGGATGTCCTCACACATAAAGGGCACAAAGCAGTCAGAGAGGGGGATGCTGTCCTCAGCACAGCAGGGTCATTCCACTCCACAAAGCTTCAGCCCTCCATCTCCCCCTGAGGCTCAGACCTGCTAAGTCATCTGAAATCCCATCCCCAGGTCCACTGCTCAGAGAAATGAGGAAAAGCTGCCTGGGCTGAAGGACATGGAAGGGGTGGAGAGGCTCCAGAGCAGGCCACAAAGAGGATCAGAGGACTGAAGAACCTCCCCTGTGGGGACAGGCTGGGAGAGCTGGGGCTGTTCAGCCTGCAGAAGAGAAGGCTCCAGGGAGACCTCAGAGCAGCCTTGCAGTAGCTGAAGGGCTCCAGGAGAGCTGGGGAGGGACTTTGGACAAGGGCTGGGAGTGCCAGGATGAGGAACAATGGCTTTGAGCTGGGAGAGGGGAGACTGAGACTGGAGATGAGGAAGGAATTCTTTGCAGTGAGGCTGGGGAGACTCTGGCACAGGCTGCCCAGGGAGGCTGTGGCTGCCTCCTGCCTGGAGGTGTTCAGGGCCAGGCTGGATGAGGCCTTGAGCAAGCTGGGCTGGTGGGAGGTGTCCCTGCCCATGGCAGGGGGCTGGAACTGGATGCTCTTCAAGATCCCTTCCAACCCAAACCATTCTGTGACTGTAAATGTGATGAGGTGCTTGAAGGAGGGAGATTATGCAGCAGCCCAAGCTCCAACAGGCAGGAACTGAGGTCTGACCCACAGCAGCTCACCAGGAGGCTGCCCCCCAGGTGTGAGGGTACAGCAGACTGCAGAGCTCCCATGGGCTGTGCTCACAGGGCAGCTGCAGGATCTCCTCTGGAGAGATCCCAAACCCACCTGGACCTGATCCTGGGCAACCTGCTTTGCAGGAGGGTTGGACTGGGTGATCTCTGGAGGGAAGGGATACACCCAGGGGGACCTGGGCAGGCTGCAGAGCTGGGCCCAGGACAATCTCAGGAGGTTCAACAACACCAAGGGCAAGGTCCTGCAGCTGGGGCAGGGCAATCCCAGGCACTGATCCAGGCTGGGCAGGGACTGGCTGGAGAGCAGCCCCAAAGGAAAGGCCTTGGGGGTGCTGGGGGAGGAGAAGCTCAGCAGGAGCCAGCAGGGAGCACTTGCAGCCCAGAGAGCCAAGCAGAGCCTGGGCTGCAGCAAGAGAAGTGTGGCCAGCAGGGCCGGGGAGGGGATTCTGCCCCTCTGCTCCACTCTGCTGAGACCACAGCTGCAGCTCTGGGGCCAGTTCTGGAGCCTCCTTGCCAGGAAGGATCTGGAGGTGCTGGAAGGTGTCCAGAGCAGGGCCAGGAGGAGGAGCAGAGGGCTGGAGCTGCTCTGCTGTGAGCACAGCCTGAGGGAGTTGGGGTTGTGCAGGCTGGAGAGGAGAAGGCTCCCAGGAGACCTCCTTGTGGCCTTGCAGGATCTGCAGGGGGCTGCAAGAAAGCTGGGGAGGGACTTCTGAGGGTGTCAGGGAGGGATAGGACTGGGGGGGCTGGAGCAGAACTAGAAGTGGGGAGATGGAGATTGGCTGTGAGGAAGAAGTTGCTCCCCAGGAGGGTGGTGAGAGCCTGGCACAGGCTGCCCAGGGAGGTGGTGGAAGCCTCCTGCCTGGAGGTGTTTGCAGGCAGGCTGGAGGTGGCTGTGAGCAACCTGCTGTGGTGTGAGGTGTCCCTGCCCATGGCAGGGGGCTGGGGCTGGCTGAGCCTTGAGCTCCCTTCCAGCCCTGCCAGCTCTGTGATTCTGTGATCTCCAGAGGTCCCTTCCAGCCCAGCATGCTGGGGTTTGGCCACACCAAGGCCTGATTGGGGAGGCTGTGACATTTTAGAAGTGCAGAGGAAATTTCAGGCCATTCCCCTGGAAGGTTCTGGTTCCAAATAACCTCTGGGTAAACCCCCCCAGAGCTGCTGTGACGTTTAACCTCTTCCTTCCCAACTTTGCCTCTCTGCTTGTGGTGGACATTTGGTAGGGAAAGAGGAAGTGGAGGCTTGCCTTTGGCCAGACAAGGCAGACTTCAGCCTGGTTACCTTTGCTGCCTTTCCATCTGTCTGTCCTCACACCACCCCCAGGTCTGACAGCAGACTCAGGCAGATCCCTAATGACAAATTGGCTGCCAGGGATCTCCACCACAGGAGGAGTCACACCCAGCCCTTCCAGCTCCTTTGGGCTGGCTGCTGTTGAGCAAGCCCAGGGATGTCTCTGCCCTGGCCGTGCATGGTGCTGCCTCCTGCCTGGAGTGGTGGCAGGGGGGAGGACAAGCAGAGTGAAGAGCAGCCAGCTCCTGTGCCAGCAGTGAAGAGAGAACAGAACAGAACAGAACAGAACAGAGTAGAATGGAATGGAATGGAATAGAATAGAATAGAATAGAATAGAATAGAATAGAATAGAATAGAATAGAATAGAATAGAATAGAATAGACCAGGTTGGAAAAGACCTCAGAGATCATCAAGTCCAACCTCTCCCCCAGCACCATCTGAGCAACTCAACCATGGCACCAAGGGCCTCATCCAGGCTTTTCCGAAACACCTCCAGGGATGGGGACTCCACCACCTCCCTGGGCAGCACATCCCGATGATGAACAACTCTCTCAGTGAAGAACTTTCTCCTCACCTCCAGCCTGAGCCTCCCCTGCCACAGCTTGAGACTGTGGCCTCTTGTTCTGCTGCTGCTTGCCTGGCAGAAGAGCCCAACCCCCACCTGGCTCCAACCTCCCTGCAGGGAGTTGCAGAGAGCAAGAAGGTCTCCCCTGAGCCTCCTCTTCTGCAGGCTAAGCAACCCCAGCTCCCTCAGCCTCTCCTCCCAGGGCTGTGCTCCAGACCCCTCCCCAGCTTTCTTGCCCTTCTCTGGACACCTTCCAGCAGCTCAACCTCTTTCCTAACCTGAGGAGCCCAGAGCTGGACCCAGGACTCCAGCTGTGGCCTCAGCAGTGCTGAGCACAGGGCACAAGGACTTCCCTGCTTCTGCTGGCCACACTGTCACTGATTATCATAGGATCCCAGACTGGTTTGGGTGGGAAGGGACCTTAAAGCTTATCCAGGCCACCCCCTGCAGCCAGCAGGGACAGCCCCAACCACAGCAGGCTGCTCACAGCCCCAACCAACCTCCCCTGCAGTGGTGCCAGGCATGGGGCAGCTCCCAGCTCTCTGGGCTGGGGGGTGGGAGGTTGGTGTTTGATTAGCCAATTTCCTCTGGCTCTGCTTAAAGAATTCAACCACATTGCCCTCACTGCAAAGCCAGCTGCAGAGAGAAGGAAATCTGTCTGGGGTTCAGTGGTGTCAGGCCAGGCAGAGCTCCCCCCTGGCTGTGGCTTCTGAGCAGGTCCTGCTGGGACAGGACAAGAGGGGAGGGTTTGAAACTCAAAGAGGGAGATTCAGGCTGGAGCCCTCAGCACAGCCAGGGAGCTGGGGGAGCAGGGCCAGAGGAGGCCACAGCAGTGCTGGCAGGGCTGGAAGCCCTCTGCTGGGAGCCAGGCTGAGAGAGTTGGCCTTGGGCAGCCTGCAGAGGAGAAGGCTCCAGGGAGAGCTTCTGGTGGCCTTGCAGTGCTTCAAGGGCCCAGCAGAGAGCTGGGGACAGAGCTCTGAGCAGGGCCTGATGGGACAGGCCAAGGGGGGAGGGTTGGAAAGGGCAAGAGGGAGCTTGAGAGTGGAGAGAAGGAGAAATGTTTGGCCCTGAGGGTGGGGAGAGCCTGGCCCAGGCTGCCCAGAGAGCTGGGAGCTGCCCCATGCCTGGCAGCAGTGCAGGGGAGGTTGGTTGGGGCTGTGAGCAGCCTGCTGTGCTGGGGCTGTCCCTGCTGGCTGCAGGGGGCTGCACTGGATGAGCTCTGCAGGTCCCTTCCCACCCAAACCATTCCATGGTTCTGTGTCCCCACAGTCTGAAATGGCTCCATGGGGACAGTCTGGAGTCACTGGAGTCCCTCTTAAGTCCCTCTGAGCTACCAGGACTGGCTCAGCCCAAGCTCTCTGTTTGGAGCATCCTCCCTCCAGGTGGTTTTGCTGCCCTGCTCTGAGCTGCTCCTCCCTCTTGTCCTTCCTGCTCTCTGCTGCCTAATTTGCACAGTACAGCACCGGTGGAGCTGTAGGGAGGCACAGGAGGACCATTAACATTCCAAAGTCTTCTTGTAACTCCTTATCAGACAGCAAATGAATTCCCCTCTGAGCTGGGCTCAGCCCAGCAGCTGCAGCTGGGCAACCTCAGCAAGGTGCTGAGCCCCTTGGGGCACAGCTCCCCTGGCCCAGGGGGGCAGCAGTGGATGCTGGGGACCTCTCCTGCTCAGGTTTGCAGGAGGGGAGGGTTGCAAGCCAGCCTTCCAGGGCCAATTCAGGCACATCCCTGCAGGAGGCAGCCTCCTGCCCCTCCTGTGGCCACCTGCCAGCCCCTGCTGGCTGCTGGCACACCACAAGCCAGCACCTTGCCTTCACCAGGGGCATTCCACTCCTGGCTGCTGGCTCAGTCTGCTTCAAAAGCCCAGCCCAGGCCTGAGCTGAGCCATGGCAGCACAGGGGGTGGCAGCACAGGGGGCTGCCCCTCATGATGGCCAGCTCTGGGAGGGGAGGGGAGAGGAGGAGAGGGAAGGAGAGGGGAGGAAGGGAGGAAGGGGAGGGAAGGGAAGGGAAGGGAAAGGAAGGGAAGGGAAGGAAGGGGAAGGAAGGGAAGGGAAGGGAAAGGAAGGGAAGGGAAGGGAAGGGAAGGGAAAGTTAGGGAAGGAAGGGAAGGGAAGGAAGGAAGGGAAGGGAAGGGAAGGGAAGGGAAGGGAAGGGAAGGGAAGGGAAGGGAAGGGAAGGGAAGGGAAGGTGGGGGTTGGTCTCTTCTCCCAGGCACCCAGCAGCAGAACAAGAGGACACAGTCTCAAGCTGTGCCAGGGGAGGTTCAGGCTGGAGGTGAGGAGAAAGTTCTTCCCAGAGAGAGAGATTGGCCACTGGGATGTGCTGCCCAGGGAGGCTGTGGAGGTGAGGGCTCAGCAGAGCAGAGCAGGGGCAGAATCCCTTCTCTGCACCTGCTGGCCATGCCCAGGATGCAATTTGCCTTCTGGGCTGCCAGAGCTCCCCTGCAGATATGGAACTGCAGCTCTGAGGTCTCCCTGGAGCCTTCTCTTCCCCAGGCAGAGCAGCCCCAACCCTCTCAGCCTTCTCCATGCTTCCCACAGCAGAGCATTTCCATGCTCTGCTGCTTGCTTTTCCTGCTGGGCTGCTGGAGCAGGGAGGCAGCAGCTCCCCCCTGGGCTGGTGCTGGGCAGAGGCTCTGGAGCCTGTGTGCCCAACCCAAGGCATCCTCACAAACCTTGCAGAGTGATCTCTGCTCCCTCCCTGCCAAAGCTGAGGCTGCAGCAGCCACCCAGCCCCACGTTTCCCTGGGAGACAGAGCTAAGAATAGCCAGGCTGGGCTGAGGGGCTGGGGCTGGGCTGGGGAATGGCTGCTAGGATGAGCCAGCACTGGGGGGCAGGACCTGCAGTGCCCACCCTCACTGCTGAGGAGCCCAAGGCTCTGCTGGCCCCTGCCCTGGGCACTGCTGAGGGCTGCCCTTCCTCCTCAGGGCAGGCTGAGTCCAGCCTGGCCCAGCTCTGGGCAAGCCCAAGCCAGCTGCTGGACTCAGCTCTGCGAAGCCAAGCTGGGGATGCAGCCCAGCTTGCAGCAGCCTGGGCTCAGCTTCCAGCTGGTGTGCAGGGTGGGGGTGGTGGCTGAGCCCAGCCTGGCAAGGAGGTGATTCTCCCCCTCTGCTCAGCTCTGGGGAGACCCCACCTGGAGTCCTGCCTCCAGGTCTGGAGCCCCTAGGACAAGAGGGATGTGGAGGTGCTGGAAGGTGTCCAGAGCAGGGCCAGGAGGAGGAGCAGAGGGCTGGAGCTGCTCTGCTGTGAGCACAGACTGAAGGAGTTGGGGCTGTTGAGTGTGGAGAAGAGAAGGCTCTGAGGTGACCTCATTGTGGCCTTCCAGGATCTGCAGGGGGCTCCAGGAGGGCTGGGGAGGGACTGCTCAGGCTCTCAGGCAGTGCTAGGACTAGGGGGAATGGAATGAAGCTGGAGGTGGGGAGATTGAGGCTGGAGGGGAGGAGGAAGTTCTTCCCCATGAGAGTGGTGAAGCCCTGGACTGGGTTGTGCAGGGAGGTGGTTGAGGCCCCAGCCCTGGAGGTGTTTGCAGCCAGGCTGGCTGAGGCTGTGGCCAGGCTGATCTAGTGTGGGGTGTCCCTGCCCATGGCAGGGGGGTTGGGACTGGCTGATCCTTGTGGTCCCTTCCAACCCTGACTGATCCTGGGATACCAAAGCCTCTGCTAACCAATCCTCTCTGCTGGCACCACAGGATGCTCCACAGAGGCCTTTGGCAGCACAGCTCAGGCTCTCCAGGATGATGTGAGAAGCCTAATTTGCCTGCAAAATAAACCCCCCAACCCCTAGGAGAAGCTGAAGGCCTCCTGTGGTTTCAGAGGATCTCTCCAGACCCCAGCCCCTCCTGCCAGCAGAGCACAAAGGCTGCAGAAGGACACATCAGCAGTGGGGGTGGGGGTGGGTGGGGGGAAAGCAGCACCACCCATCAAGGGAAGTGGAAGGATCCCCCCTGGCTGAGCAGGAGCTGCCAGGGAAGAAGCCAGGGGGCCACATCCTGCACTCATTAGCAGTCTGCCAGCACTCCCTGCCAGCCTGTGAGCCAGGCAGTGCTTCAGCACACAGCAAATGAGGGTGAGGGGAGAGCATTTTAAGTAGGTCAGCAGTAAATATGATCATCATGGAGCTTCTTTTCCCCCCTCCTGTTCTCCTTTGCTGTCAGCCACTCCAAGCCTCACTGCAGAGCAGTGCTGGGGAGGAGGAGAACTGAGGCCCCAGCAGCAAGGTGGGAGCAGACCCAGAGGAGAATCCCAGACTGGTTTGGGTGGGAAGGGACATGGAAAGGTCATTTGTCCACCCCCCTGCAGCCCCCAGGGACAGCCCCAACCAGAGCAGGCTGCTCACAGCCCCACACAACCTCCCCTGCACTGCTGCCAGGCATGGGGCAGCTCCCAGCTCTCTGGGCAGCCTGGGCCAGGCTCTCCCCACCCTCAGGGCCAAACATTTCTCCTTCTCTCCACTCTCAAGCTCCCTCTTGCCCTTTCCAACCCTCCCCCCTTGTCCTGTCCCATCAGGCCCTGCTCAAAGCTCTGTCCCCAGCTCTCTGCTGGGCCCTTGAAGCACTGCAAGGCTGCTTTGGAGTAGAGAGGTGACCATGAACACACTGAAGGGAGCTGGGAGCCCACAGGAAACATTTGTGTGGGGTGAAACTCCCCCACTTCAGCATCACAGCATCAGAGTACATTACAGGTTGGAAGGGACCTCCAGAGAACCTCCAGTCCAACCCCCTGCCAGAGCAGCATCACCCAGGGCAGGGCACACAGAGAACACAGCCAGGTGGGTCATGGAAGTCTCCAGAGAAGACTCCACAACCTCTCTGGGCAGCCTGCTCCAGGCCTCTGTCAGTCCTCACACCAAAGAAGCTTCTCCTCAGGTCGAGGTGGAACCTTTTGTGTTCCAGTTTGCATCCACTGCCCCTTGGCTTATTGCTGTGCACCACCCAAAAGAGCTTGGCCCCCTCCCCTTGCCCCCCAGCCCTCAGCTATTGATAGCCATTGATCAGATCCTCTCTCAGCCTTCTCCTCTCCAGAATAAACAGCCCCAGGGCTCTCAGCCACTCCTCACAGGGGAGATGCTCAGGTCCCCTAAGCATTGCCCCTAAGGGCAATGAGGCTGGGGAGGGGTCTGGAGCACAGCCCTGGGAGGAGAGGCTGAGGGAGCTGGGGTTGCTTAGCCTGCAGAAGAGGAGGCTCAGGGGAGACCTTCTTGCTCTCTGCAACTCCCTGCAGGGAGGCTGGAGCCAGGTGGGGGTTGGTCTCTTCTGCCAGGCAAGCAGCAGCAGAACAAGAGGACACAGTCTCCAGCTGTGCCAGGGGAGGTTTAGGCTGGAGGTGAGGAGAAAGTTCTTCCCAGAGAGAGAGTTGTCAGCCATGGGATGTGCTGCCCAGGGAGGTGGTGGAGTCCCCATCCCTGGAGGTGTTCAAGAGGGGATTGGATGTGGCCCTTGGAGCCATGGTTTAGCTGTCAGGAGGTGTTGGGTATTAAGTAACAGGTTGGGCTTGATGATCTCTGAGGTCTTTTCCAACCTGGTTGATTCTATGATTCTATCATCCTCCTGCCTCTCCCTTGGGCTCTCCCCAGCAGCTCTCTGTCTCTCTGGAACTGGGGAGCCCAGAGCTGGACACAGGATTGCAGCTGTGGCCTCATCAGAGCAGAGCAGAGAGGGAGCAGAACCTCCCCAGCCCTGCTGGCCACACTTCTCTTGCTGCCCCCCAGGACCCCCTTGGCTCTCTTGGCCCCCAGGGCACTTTGCTGTCCCATGCAGACCTTGCTGCCCAGCAGCACTCCAAGGTCTCTCTCCCTGGAGCTGCTCTGCAGCAGGGCAGCCTCTGCTCTGCCCTGGTGCCTGCTGCTGTGCCTCCCCAGATGCAGGACCCTGCACTTGGCCTTACTGAGCTGCCTGAGGTGTGGCAGTCCCCCAGCTGTCCCTGCCCTGGAGAGAGTGGCAGCAGCCAAGGGGCAGCTCAGCTGGCAGAGGCAGTGTGGGAGCTGCTCCCTGGCAGCACTGAGGTGTGGCTGCTCTCACTGCTTCATCTTCTGCTCACACACTGCCCAAGGACAGGAGGGAGCTGCACAGAGCCTCAGCAAAGGGCACAGAGAATGTTAAGTGCTCTGAAAGATGAAATGTTCCTGCTTGGAAGTGTGATGGCTTCTGAAACACCTTGGTGAGGAGGAGGAGGAGGAGGAGGATGGGTTTGAAGTTGCTATTCCAGGCCACTGCAAAACAAACATCACAGCTCCTGACAGCCTCAATGCTAAGTCTTTGTTTTCCCCACAGACCACAGAGAATCCTTCCAGTTCCACACTAAACAGAATCAACCAGCTGGGAAAAGGCCTCAGAGCTCATCCAGTCCAACCTCTCTCCCAGCACCATCTGAGCAACTCAACCATGGCACCAAGGGCCTCATCCAGGCTCTTCCTGCACACCTCCAGGGATGGGGACTCCACCACCTCCCTGGGCAGCACATCCCAGTGGCCAATGACTCTGTGAAGAACTTTCTCCTCACCTCCAGCCTGAGCCTCCCCTGGCACAGCTTGAGACTGTGGCCTCTTGTTCTGCTGCTGCTTGCCTGGGAGAAGAGACCAACCCCCACCTGGCTCCAACCTCCCGGCAGGGAGTTGCAGAGAGCAAGAAGGTCTCCCCTGAGCCTCCTCTTCTCCAGGCTAAGCAACCCCAGCTCCCTCAGCCTCTCCTCCCAGGGCTGTGCTCCAGACCCCTCCCCAGCTTTCTTGCCCTTCTCTGGACACCTTCCAGCAGCTCAACCTCTTTCCTAACCTGAGGGGCCCAGAACTGGACACAGGACTCAAGGTGTGGCCTCAGCAGTGCTGAGCACAGGGCACAAGGACTTCCCTGCTCCTGCTGGCCACACTCTTCCTGCTGCAGGCCAGGATGCCCTTGGCCTTCTTTGCCCCCTGGGCACACTGCTGGCTCATGTTCAGGCAGCTGTCAATCAGCACCCCCAGGTCCCTCTCTGTTTGGCAGCTCTCAGCCACTCTGCCCCCAGCCTGTAGCACTGCCTGGGGTTGCTGTGGCCAAAGTGCAGCCCCTGGCACTTGGACTTGTTGAATGCCATCCTGTTGGCCTCTGCACATCTGTCCAGCCTGGCAAGGTCCCTCTGCAGAGCCCTTCTGCCCTCTCACTGACCAACATCTGCTCCCAACTTGCTGTCAGCTGCAAACTTGCTGCTGACTGACTCAATGCCCTCATCCAGATCATCAATGAAGATGTTAAAGAGCACAGGGCCCAGCACTGCTCCCTGGGGCACAGCACTGGTGCCTGGCTGCCAGCTGGCTGTGGCACCATTCACCACCACTCTCTGGGCTCAGCCTCCAGCCAGTTCCTCACCCAGCTCAGAGAGCTGCTGTCCCAGCCAGGGGCTGACAGCTTGGCCAGGAGTTTGCTGTGGGGGACGATGTCAAAGGCCTTGCTGAGGTCCAGGCAGACCACATCCACAGCCTGCCCCACATCCCCAGGCAGTCACCTGATCATAGACACTGCCTCTGAGCTCTCTCTGAGTGTCCTTCTTGCTGACAATGCCCCAAACCCCCAGTGCTAGATGGGTCAGCACTGAAGTTCCCAGTTCAAAGACTGGGGATAAATAATCCCAGCTGAAGCAAAGCCTCTGAGCTAGAAGGTTCAGGCACCCTCAGTGTGTCACCACCCTCAGATGTCACCACCAGCCTCCTCCTCATCTTTCCCCCACACCAGGACAGGACAACACAGAACCCTGCATGGTTTTACTGCACAAGCATCACAGAATCCCAGGTGGGAGGGGTAGGAAGGGACCTCTGAGGTGATCCAGTCCAACCCCCCTGCCAAAGCAGGATCACCCAGGGCAGGTCACACAGGAACACATCCAGATGGGGCCTGGAAGACTCCACAAGCTCTCTGGGCAGCCTGCTCCAGGGCTCAGCACCCTCACTCCAAAGAAGTTTCTCCTCCTGTTGAGGTGGAACCTCCTGGGTTCCAGCTTGTCCCTGTTGGTCCTTGTCCCATCACTGGGCACCACTGAGCAGAGCCTGGCTCCTGCATCCTGATAGCCTCCCCTCAGCTATTGATAGACATTGATCAGATCCCCTCCAGGCCTCCTCCTCTCCAGACTAAACAGCCCCAGGGCTCTGAGCCTCTCCTCAGAGGAGAGACTTGAGGCAGCTGAGTATCATTAACCATGGCTGAGTGGAGCTGTGCAACCTCAGCTGTGCTAAAGCCTCACAGAGAGCTTTCAGGCCTGGTGTTGAGCCAGCTGGGAATGGCTCTGTATGCTCAGAGAGGAGTTAAGTGACCTCCCTGGAAGCCAAGGAAGCTGCTCCCCAGGTCCCAGGTGGGGCAGAGCTCTGAAGTCCCATTAGAAGGTCACCCAGCAATTGAACTTTCAGGCTGAGGATTTGACTGCTGGAGCCACTTTCCCCTCCCAGCAGCCACTTCTGCCAGGCAGGACACAGAAAGCTGACTCTTGCCACGAGGCACAGGCAGACCTTTGGCTAATCCCCTTTAATGGGGAATTCCCAGAGTGCCTCTGGAGCCAGGGGTCAGCTAATCCCATTCATCCTGGCTCTTAGAAGGTGCAAAGTGGCTGAAGCCATCAAGATTTCCTGTTTGGATGTACAGCTGTTGCTGGGAAGAGGGAAGCCAGGGCATGGAGAATGGAATAGAAGAGAGAGGAGAGGAGAGGAGAGGAGAGGAGAGGAGAGGAGAGGAGAGGGAGAGGAGAGGAGAGGAGAGGAGAGGAGAGGGAGAGGAGAGGAGAGGAGAGGAGAGAGAGGGAGGGGAGAGGAGAGGAGAGGAGGAGAGGAGGGAGAGGAGAGGGAGAGGAGAGGAGAGGAGAGGAGAGGAGAGGAGAGGAGAGGAGAGGAGAGGGAGAGGGAGAGGGAGAGGAGAGGAGAGGAGAGGGAGGAGAGGAGAGGAGAGGGAGAGGAGAGGAGAGGAGAGAGAGGAGAGGAGAGGAGAGGAGAGGAGAGGAGAGGAGAGGATGAACGAACCAGGTTGGAAGAGACCTCAGAGATCATCATGTCCAACTTCTCACCCAACACCATCTGAGCAACTAAACCATGGCACCAGGAGCTGTTCCTGCACCTTCCTGCTCAGCCAGGAACCTGTGTTAGATGTTGGGGGGCAAAAAACAAAGGAGCTTGCAGAGCAGCCCTCCCATTTCAGCAGCTGTGCTGACCTTTAGAATCAGAGAATCAGTAAGGTTGGAAAAGACCTCAGAGATCATCAAGTCCAACCTCTCACCCAACACCTCCTGACAACTAAACCATGGCTCCAAGTGCCACATCCAAGCCCCTCTTGAACACCTCCAGGGATGGGGACTCCACCACCTCCCTGGGCAGCACATCCCAGTGGCCAATCTCTCTTGCTGGGAAGAATTTCTTCCCAACATCCAGCCTAAACCTCCCCTGGCACAGCTGGAGACTGTGTCCTCTTGTTCTGCTGCTGCTTGCCTGGCAGAAGAGCCCACCCCCCACCTGGCTCCAACCTCCCTGCAGGGAGTTGCAGAGAGCAAGAAGGTCTCCCCTGAGCCTCTTCTGCAGGCTAAGCAACCCCAGCTCCCTCAGCCTCTCCTCCCAGGGCTGTGCTCCAGACCCCTCCCCAGCTTTCTTGCCCTTCTCTGGACACCTTCCAGCAGCTCAACCTCTTTCCTAACCTCAGGAGCCCAGAGCTGGACACAGGACTCAAGGTGAAGTGGCTGAAGATGCAAAACCTTCCTGAATTCATGACAATAGGACCTCAGGGAACCCAAGCTCAGCCCCACCTCCTCCTGCCTCTTGCAGTTCTCCAGGGACCACCACAAAGACTCCATTGCCTAGGTCACAAATGGACCATGATGCTGATCAGCATCAGCCCTGAGGAGAGCCTGCTCTGAAAGAGCAAAGGAACAGCCCTGAAGGGGCAAAGGAACAGCCCTGAAGGAGCAGAGGAACAGCACTCAAGGAGCAAGGGAACAGCTCTGAAGGAGCAAGGGAACAGCACTCAAGGAGCAAAGGGAACAGCTCTGAAGGAGCAGAGGAACAGCACTCAAGGAGCAAGGGAACAGCTCTGAAGGAGCAGAGGAACAGCACTCAAGGAGCAAGGGAACAGCTCTGAAGGAGCAGAGGAACAGCTCTGAAGGAGCAGAGGAACAGCACTCAAGGAGCAAGGGAACAGCTCTGAAGGAGCAGAGGAACAGCACTCAAGGAGCAAAGGGAGCAGCTCTCAAGGTCTGGTCACCCCACACACCAGAGCTGCCATCACAGTCAGTGCTGTGCTGCTGGCCTGGGCAGTCCCCAGCTGCTCCAGGCTGTAACAGGTCAGTGCCAGTTCAGCTGTGGCTACAAGAAGCTCAATCCAGGAGAATCAGTGCAGGGCTCAGCCCAGCCACACAGCAGCCTCCTCAGAGTGATCTCCAGGAGAGCCAAGTGGCAGGGCCCAGAGCTGACATCTCACAGCTCAAGCAACAAATCATCTGCTGCTGGGAGCAGGGCAGCAAGCTGAGAAACCAGTGGCTGTGCCTCAGCTCTGCCTGGTGAGAGGTTGATGTACCAAGCATTCAGGGGACCCTGTGACACACTCCAGCTGCATCCCCAGTGCTATTTTTCCCCAGACACCTGTGCCCTGCTGAACACAGCCAGAGGGAAAGCAGAAGGGGCAAGCCAGGAGGGGCAGCTCCACAGCACAGCCCCAAAATGCAGAGAGAAGCTGCTGCTCTGTGCCCTGCCAACACAGGGAGGTGACACAGGCCCAGCCCAAGGCTGCCAGTAGCATGACTTCAGGGGAAGCTTCTGATTTGGCACAGCAGCCTGAGCTCTCCACAGCAGCCAGCTGCAGCACCTACCTCTTGAAGTGGCTGGCCAGGACTCCCACCAGCTCCCCAATCCTGCTGTCACTGGAGGGCTCTTTGCTGAAGAGGCAGACAATGAGATCCTTGTTGTCTTTGGTGTGGAAGACCACCAGCTGGTCCTTGCCATTGGAGACACTCAGTCCTACCAGCTGCAAGAGAAAGCCAGAAGCATCTCACACATGCTGGGGAATCTTTGCTACTTGCCAGGCTGAACCCTTCCTCTCCAGGAGGCATCAGCACTCCCAGCTTAGAATCACAGAACTGCCAGGAAGGGAGCTCAAGGCTCAGCCAGCTCCAACCCCCTGCCATGGGCAGGGACACCTCACACCACAGCAGGTTGCTCACAGCCACCTCCAGCCTGGCTGCAAACACCTCCAGCCAGGAGGCTTCCACCACCTCCCTGGGCAGCCTGGGCCAGGCTCTCACCACCCTCCTGGGCAACAACTTCTTCCTCACAGCCAATCTCCATCTCCTCACTTCTAGTTCTGCTCCAGCCCCCCCAGTCCTATCCCTCCCTGACACCCTCAGAAGTCCCTCCCCAGCTTTCTTGGAGCCCCCTGCAGCTCCTGCAAGGCCACAAGGAGGTCTCCTGGGAGCCTTCTCCTCTCCAGCCTGCACAACCCCAACTCCCTCAGGCTGTGCTCACAGCAGAGCAGCTCCAGCCCTCTGCTCCTCCTCCTGGTCCTGCTCTGGACACCTTTCAGCCCCTCCAGAGCCTTCCTGGCACAGAGGCTCCAGAGCTGGCCCCAGAGCTCCAGCTGTGGTCTCAGCAGAGTGGAGCAGAGGGGCAGAATCCCCTCCCTGGCCCTGCTGGCCACACTTCTCTTGCTGCAGCCCAGGCTCTGCTTGGCTCTCTGGGCTGCAAGTGCTCCCTGCTGGCTCCTGCTGAGCTTCTCCTCCCCCAGCACCCCCAAGGCCTTTCTTTGGGGCTGCTCTCCAGCCAGTCCCTGCCCAGCCTGGATCAGTGCCTGGGATTGCCCTGCCCCAGCTGCAGGACCTTGCTCTTGGTCTTGTTGAACCTCCCTCTGGATGGATCCTTCCCCCCAGCCTGTCCAGGTCCCTCTGGATGGATCCTTCCCCCCAGCCTCTCCAGGTCCCTCTGGATGGATCCTTCCCTTCAGCCTCTCCAGCTCCCTCTGGATGGATCCTTCCCTCCAGCTGTCAGCTGCACCACACAGCTTGGTGTCAGCAACCCTCGTGAGGGAGCCTCAGTGCCACTCTCCATGGCACCAATGAAGATGTTCAACAAGATTGGTCCTAGAGCTGATCCCTGAGGGACTCCACTTGTCAGTGGCCCCCACTTGGCCATGGACCATTGACAGCCACCCTTTGGGAGAAGCAAACAGTTCCTCCAGCAGAGGCCAATGGCCAAGTGCAAGCCCTTGGCCCTCCTCCCACAGGCTGGAAAAGCCAAGGTGAAGCAGGAGCTGGGATTTGGAAGTCAGGGGTCTCAGAGGTGCAAGGAAATGTTCCTGCCTGGAGTGGGCTCCCCCTGAGCAAAGCCTGCCAGGAGCAGCAGTGCCCCATGGCACTGCAGTGCCCTTTGGCTACTGCACACCCTGGGCCAGGCAACCAAGGAGGACTTGGGCTGGATTTCTCCCAGCCAGAGCTGGGTTCCTCTAACCTCACCCTGGAGGAGCCTGCAGCAGCCCTCAGGGGCTCTCACAAGCTGCCTTTTATTTCTTCCAGAGGAAACCATCTGCAGCCAGGAGTCTGCCCAGCAACCACCTTCAGATCCACACACAGAGCATGGGATGGAACCACAGAATCCCAGGGGGGCTGGAGGGGACCTCTGGGATGATCCAGGCCAACCCCCCCCCTGCTCCAGCAGGGCTCCCACAGCACCCTGCCCAGCAGCACAATGCCCAGGGGGGGTTGGAAGCTCTCCACACCAGGAGACTCCACAACCTCTCTGGGCAGCCTGCTCCAGGCCTCCAGCAGCCTCACACCAAACAACTTTCTCCTCCTGCTCAGATGGAACCTCCTGGGTTCCAGTTTGTGCCCTCTTGCCCCTTGGCCTGTCCCTGGGCACCACTGAGCAGAGCCTGGCCTCAGCCTCCTGCCCCCCACAGCTCCTTTAGCTCTTGCTGAGCATTGCTCAGCTCCCCTCTGGGGCTGCTCTTCTGCAGGCTCTCAGCCCCAGGGCTCTCAGCCTTTGGTGCTCACAGAGTTGCTCCAGGCCCCTCAGCAGTCTTCAGAGCTCCCCTGGGCTCTCTCCAGCAGTCTGTCTCTCCTGGCATCACTGCTGTCTTGCTGCCTGACAGTGCACTGGGCTGTCAGAACTGCAGAGAGCCTGAGCAAGAGGAGACACCAGCAGAGGAAACAGCCTCAGGTTGCCCCAGGGGAGGTTCAGGTTGGCCATGAGGAACAACCTCTTCCCCAAGAGAGTTGTCAAAGCCTGTGCCAGGCTGCCCAGGGTAGTGGTTGAGCTCCCATGCCTGGAGGGGTTTCAGAGCTGTGGAGATGTGGTGCTGGGGGCCCCTGTGGTGCCCTGGCAGTGCTGGGGCAAGGCTTGGAGCTGATGATCTCCAAGCTCCTTTCCAACCAAATCAGCTCTGAGCTTCAGTGAGGCCTCCTGCTCCCAGCTGCACAAATCCCAGGCCAGAGGAGTTTGTTCACCTCTTGTGAGGCTGGGGAATCCTTTGCAGCAAGCTGCAAGCTGTCTTGTTCAACATCCCTGTGGGTGCCATGGCCAGTGGCACTGAGTGCAGCCTCAGCAGGGTTGCTGATGACACCAAGCTGTGTGGGGCAGCAGACAGCTGGAGGGAAGGGATCCATCCAGAGGCAGCTGGGCAGGCTGCAGAGGTGGGCACAAGCCAACCTCAGGAGGTGCAGCAAGAGCAAGGGCAGGGTCCTGCAGCTGGCTGGAGGCAATCCCAGGCACAAATGCAGGCTGGGCAGGGACTGGCTGGAAAGCAGCCCTGAGGAGAGAGCCTTGGGGGTGCTGGGGGAGGAGAAGCTCAGCAGGAGCTCTCAGTGTGCACTTGCAGCCCAGAAAGCCAAGCAGAGCCTGGGCTGCAGCAGGAGAAGTGTGGCCAGCAGGGCAAGGGAGGTGATTCTCCCCCTCTGCTCAGCTCTGGGGAGACCCCACCTGGAGTCCTGCCTCCAGTTCTGGAGCCCCTATGGCAAGAGGGATGTGGAGGGGCTGGAAGGTGTCCAGAGCAGGGCCAGGAGGAGGAGCAGAGGGCTGGAGCTGCTCTGCTGTGAGGACAGACTGAAGGAGTTGGGGCTGTTCAGTGTGGAGAAGAGAAGGCTCTGAGGTGACCTCATTGTGGCCTTCCAGGATCTGCAGGGGGCTCCAGGAAGGCTGGGGAGGGACTGCTCAGGCTCTCAGGGAGTGCTAGGACTAGGGGGAATGGAATGAAGCTGGAGGTGGGGAGATTGAGGCTGGAGGGGAGGAGGAAGTTCTTCCCCAGGAGAGTGGTGAAGCCCTGGAATGGGTTGTGCAGGGAGGTGGTTGAGGCCCCAGCCCTGGAGGTGTTTGCAGCCAGGCTGGCTGAGGCTGTGGCCAGGCTGATGTAGTGTGGGGTGTCCCTGCCCATGGCAGGGGGGTTGGGACTGGCTGATCCTTGTGCTCCCTTCCAACCCTGACTGATCCTAGGATACTGTGACACTGTGAAGCTCCATGCCCTGCACAGCCATGCCCAGCTGTCCCTTAACCATTCAGCTGCAGCCTTCAACAACATCCTGTGAGCACAATGGCACCACAGGGACTGCTGCCACCCAGGCCTGAAATGGGCACCCAGAGTGCAGGATGAGCAAGCTGCAGCCTCTGGGTTTGAAAAGCCAACTGCAATATGAATTATTCACCAGAGCTCTCTGGGAGGGCCAAGAGCCCTTCAGAATGTTCCTGTTTCAGCCCTCCCCAGGAGCCCCTGAGCAAATCAAGGCAGCACAAAAGGACTCAGCCTGAGGAGGAGCTGCTCTCAGTGCTGACAAACCCAGCAGCAGCTCTGCTGCAGGAGCAGGGAGAGCAAGGCTGCAGCTCCTCTGCTGTGGGGACAGGCTGAGGGAGCTGGGGGTGTGCAGCCTGGGGAAGAGAAGGCCCTGAGGAGGCACTTTGGCCATGGCAACCCCAGGCAGTGCTACAGGCTGGGGGCAGAGTGGCTGAGAGCAGCCAGGCAGAGAGGGACCTGGGGGTGCTGATTGACAGCTGCCTGAACATGAGCCTGCAGTGTGCCCAGGGGCCAAGAAGGCCAAGGGCATCCTGGCCTGCAGCAGGAAGAGTGTGGCCAGCAGGAGCAGGGAAGTCCTTGTGCCCTGTGCTCAGCACTGCTGAGGCCACACCTGGAGTCCTGTGTCCAGTTCTGGGCTCCTGAGGTTAGGAAAGAGGTTGAGCTGCTGGAAGGTGTCCAGAGAAGGGCAAGAAAGCTGGGGAGGGGTCTGGAGCACAGCCCTGGGAGGAGAGGCTGAGGGAGCTGGGGTTGCTTAGCCTGGAGAAGAGGAGGCTCAGGGGAGACCTTCTTGCTCTCTGCAACTCCCTGCAGGGAGGTTGGAGCCAGGTGGGGGTTGGTCTCTTCTGCCAGGCAAGCAGCAGCAGAACAAGAGGACACAGTCTCCAGCTGTGCCAGGGGAGGTTTAGGCTGGAGGTGAGGAGAAAGTTCTTCACTGAGAGAGTCGTTCACCATTGGGATGTGCTGCCCAGGGAGGTGGTGGAGTCCCCATCCCTGGAGGTGTTCAAGAGGGGCTTGGATGTGGCACTTGGAGCCATGGTTTAGTCATGAGGTCTGTGGGGACAGCTTGGACTCGATGATCTTTGAGGTCACTTCCAACCTTAGTGACACTGTGAGACTGAGGGACCTCAGAGCTGCCTGCCAACACCTGAAGGGGTCCTCCAGGAAGGCTGCAGAGGGACTTCTCATGAGGGAGACAGGAGAGGGGGGAGTGAATGGTTTGGAGCTGAGGCAGTGCAGGGTCAGACTGGAGCTGAGCAAGAAGTTCTGCAGTACCAGGGTGGGGAGCCTGGCACAGGTTGCCCAGGGGAGCTGTGCCTGATGCAGAGATCCAGCACTCACCTCAGCCCACCAAGCTGCCCTCTCCTTACAGGGACACCTCCCTGACTAAGGGACAGAGCATTTGCAAGGACATGGAACTGTTGGAGAGGCTCCAGAGCAGGCCACAAAGAAGAGGGCTGCAGAACCTCCCCTGTGGGGACAGGCTGGGAGAGCTGGTGCTGTTCAGCCTGCAGAAGAGAAGGCTCCAGGGAGACCTCAGAGCAGCCTTGCAGTACCTGAAGGGCTCCAGGAAAGCTGGGGAGGGACCTTGGACAAAGGCTGGGAGGGACAGGATGAGGAGCAATGGCTTTGAGCTGGGAGAGGAGATTGAGACTGGAGAGGAGGAAGAAATGGTGAGGGTGGGGAGACTCTGGCACAGGTCACCCAGGGAAGCTGTGGCTGCCTCCTCCCTGGAGGTGTTGAAGGCCAGGCTGGATGAGGCCCTGGGCAGCCAATTCCAGCACAGAGGCATCCCTGGGCATGGCAGGAGGAGGTGGAGGTGTTTGCAGCCAGGCTGGAGGTGGCTGTGAGCAACCTGCTGTGGTGTGAGGTGTCCCTGCCCATGGCAGGGGGCTGGGGCTGGCTGAGCCTTGAGCTCCCTTCCAGCCCTGACAGTTCTGTGGTTCTAAGCTAAGCTCTGCTCCCACAGCCCTGTGTGTAGCACCAGACACTCCTAACCTACTTTCTCAGGTCCCCTCCAGCCCTGACCATGCTATGATTCTATCTCTGAGGTCCCTTCCAGCCTGAGCCATTCTAGGATCCACAGCACCTCCCTGACTGCATTCACCTCTGCACTGGGGGAGGGACCTGCAGGACCCTTTGTGCTGCTCAGCTGCCTTTGAATCCCCCTTGCCCTCATCTGGGGGTTCTTTCCTCTGCAGGTAAGAACAAAGAGCAGCTGTGAGCTGCTGCTGCTGAGGCAGAACATCCCTGGCAGAGGCAGCTCCATCCACAGCCAGGCCTGCAAGGGAAGGGCTTGCTTGGTCACCTCCTGCAGACAGGGGCAGGCTCCTCACACAGGCCATGGGATCCCAGAGCAGAGCTGGGGACTGTAGGCTCCACCTGACCCACTTCCATGTCAGCAGGAGGGAGCTGTGTGCCATAGCTGCAGCCACAAACAGGCTGCTGCTGGTAACAGACATCAGCTGACTGTCTCCACTCAGGTTGCCATGGAAACAGCAGCCCTGAGGATGCTGCCCTGGTGACAGGGTGGTGCTGACAGCCAGCAGCACGGTGACAGCAGCACAGAGTCAGCCAGGGTCACCTCCACACATGGGGAAGAGAATTCCTCTTCCCTGTGACAAGGACCCTCCTGGTAGGACACAGCTGACACAGATCACAGCAGCAGAGGATGTTAGGGGCTGGAAGGGACCTGGTGGCAGCACAGTGCCAGCCAGGGTCACCACAGACATGGGGAAGACAGAAAGACAATTCCCCTTCCCTGTGCACAAGGTCCTCCTGGTAGGACACAGCTGACACAGATCACAGCAACAGAGGATGTTAGGGGTTGGAAGGGACCTGATGGCAGCACAGTGCCAGCCAGGGTCACCTCCAGACATGGGGAAGACAGAAAGACAATTCCCCTTCCCTGTGCACAAGGTCCTCCTGGTAGGACACAGCTGACACAGATCACAGCAACAGAGGATGTTAGGGGTTGGAAGGGACCTGATGGCAGCACAGAGTCAGCCAGGGTCACCTCCACGCATGGGGAAGAGAATTCCTCTTCCCTGTGCACGAGGACCCTCCTGGTAGGACACAGCTGACACAGATCACAGCAACAGAGGATGTTAGGGGTTGGAAGGGACCTGATGGCAGCACAGAGTCAGCCAGGGTCACCTCCACGCATGGGGAAGAGAATTCCTCTTCCCTGTGCACGAGGACCCTCCTGGTAGGACACAGCTGACACAGATCACAGCAACAGAGGATGTTAGGGGCTGGAAGGGACCTGATGGCAGCACAGTGCCAGCCAGGGTCACCTCCACACATGGGGAAGACAGAAAGACAATTCCCCTTCCCTGTGCACAAGGCCCTCCTGGTAGGACACAGCTGACACAGATCACAGGAGGATGTTAGGGGTTGGAAGGGACCTGATGGCAGCACAGTGCCAGCCAGGGTCACCTCCACACATGGGGAACACAATTCCCCTTCCCTGTGCACAAGGACCCTCCTGGTAGGACACAAGTAATGCAGATCACAGGAGCACAGAACCTTAGGGCTTGGGAGGGACCTCTGGAGCTCACCCAGCCCAGCTCCCCCTGCCAGAGCAGGAGCAGCCAGGGCAGGGCACACAGCAACACCTCCAGGTGGGCTTGGGAAGCCTCCAGAGCAGGAGACTCCACCAGCTCTCTGGGCAGCCTGCTCCAGGCCCAGCAGCACTCTGCAGTGATCAGCCATTGGCTCCTCAGCACTTCAGCTCAGCTCAGAGAGCTGCTCCTGCCTCCAGAGGTGGAATCTCCCTGCTCTGATGGGCTGCTGACAGCTCCCCAGGGGCACTGCAGAGGGGTTTCCACAGGAGAGGGGATCAGGCTGGTGGAACAATGAGAGGGGGAAGCCAGGCAGCTCAAGAGGTGAAAGACAACGACTGAGAGATCATTTAGGAGCCAACAGAAAAGAGAAGCACAAGAGGAGAACCATGAGCAACCTGCTGCAGGTGCAATGTCCCTGCTGACTGCAGGGGCTTGGGCTGCAGGAGCTGGCCAGGTCCCTGCCCACCCACACTGCTTGCATAGAGTCACAGAAAGGCTTGGAAGGGACCTTAAAGGTCATCCAGTGCCAACCCCCTGCCATGGACAGGGACACCTCCCCCCAGCCCAGCTTACTCAAGGCTTCATCCAACCTGGCCTTCAATACCTCCAGGCAGGAGGCAGCCACAGCCTCCCTGGGCAGCCTGTGCCAGAGTCTCCCCAGCCTCACTCTCAACAATTTCTTCCTCATCTCCAGTCTCAGTCTCCCCTCTCCCAGCTCAAAGCCATTGTTCCTCAGCCTGCCACTCCCAGCCCTCATCCAAAGTCCCTCCCCAGCTCTCCTGGAGCCCTGCAGCTACTGGGAGGCTGCTCTGAGGTCTCCCTGGAGCCTTCTCCAGGCTGAACGGCTGCAGGTCTCTCAGCCTGTCCCCACAGGGGAGGATCTCCAGCCTCTGATCATCTTCATGGCCTCCTCTGGAGCCTCTCCAGCAGCTCCAGGTCCTTCTTGTGCTGGGGGCTCCAGAAATGGAAGCAGTGCTGGGGTCTGAGCAGAGCAGAAGGCAGAATCCTGAATTGAATCCCCAGGCTGAGGAAACTTCCTCACATTGCCCCAGGAAAGGTTCAGGTTGGCCATGAGGAGCAGTTTCCTCCCCAGAGGCATTGCCAAGGCCTGGCCCAGGCTGCCCTGGGCAGTGGTGGAGTCTCCACCCTCGAAGGAATTCAGCACTGTGTGAATGTGGTGCTGAGGGCCGTGGCTCAGAGGCCAGGGTGGTGTGGGGCTGGCAGCTGCACTTGGTGCTCTTAGTGAGTGCCTGCTGCCCTCCACACCTGTGGGTCAGACTGCCCCATCACCTAATCCCATCTCTGCTCTCTCAGCACCACAGGGACACCACATTTGTTACTCCTCCAGCTCCCTTGTGTGCAACCCCCCCAGGAACCCAGGCAGGTCCTGCAGGCTGCAGATAACAGAGGCAGCCTCAGGCTGAGGCAAGCAAGCAAGCAGCTAAATCCACCCCCCAAGGATGCTCAAGAGCCAGGATGAGGCTTCCCCCATCCCCTCTCCTCCCAGTGCTACTGTTCTGCTTTGTCACCAGCAGCTAAGCTCTGCACCCCCAGAGCCCAGAGCCCTCACTTGGCTTCTGAATGCAGCTTTGATCAGATGGACTTCAAACATCCACACAGAGGAGAAGCAATTCAAACCTGGCCTGAAGGATCAAGCAAAGCCCCAGAGCTCAACAGCTGCAGTGAAATTCAGAGCCCCCCTGGAGCCCAGGACCTTGCAGAGCACAGCAAAGGACAAAGGAAATAGGAGAAGGAGCAGGAGAGAGGGAGAGGGGCAGGGTGGGGGCTAGCTGGGATTTTAGGCACTGACATTGAAAGTGTTTGATGCATTGGGGCTGAAGACCCCAGGATCCCAGCATGGTGGTGGCTGGAAGGGACCTCAGGACATCATCCAGCCCAACCCCTGCCCCAGCAGGGCTCCCACAGCACCCTGCCCAGCAGCACAATGCCCAGGGGGGGTTGGAAGCTCTCCACACAAAGAGACTCCACAGCCTCTCTGGGCAGCCTGCTCCAGGCCACCAGCAGCCTCACACCAAACAACTTTCTCCTCCTGCTCAGATGGAACCTCCTGGGTGCCAGTTTGTGCCCCCTGCCCCTTGCCCTGTCCCTGGGCACCACTGAGCAGAGCCTGGCCCCAGCCTCTTGCCCCCCAGCCTTTAGCTCTTGCTGAGCATTGCTCAGCTCCCCTCTGGGGCTGCTCTTCTGCAGGCTCTCAGCCCCAGGGCTCTCAGCCTTTGCTGCTCACAGAGCTGCTCCAGGCCCCTCAGCAGCTTCAGAGCCTCCCCTGGGCTCTCTCCAGCAGTTCCCTGTCCCTCTGGAGCTGGGGAGCTCAGAACTGGAGTGAATTCTCCCCACAGCAGAGCAGAGCAGGAGGAGAGCCTCCCTTGACCTGCAGGTCACACTCTTCACAATGCTCCCCAGGAGCCCATTGCCCTTCTGGGCCACGAGGACCCCAGGCTGGCCTTTGGTGTGGTGTTTCCTGGACACATTCATTACCCTGGTAGTGAGATGCTCCTTTCCCCTGTGGAATCCCAGCCTTGGCTGCAGCCCAGGCTGCCCTTGGCCTCCTGTGCTGCAGGCTCACCCTGCCTGCTCCTGCCCAGCCTCTCCCCCACCAGCACCCCCAGGTCCTTTTCCTCAGGGCTGCTTTCTCTCACCTCCCCCCTGGCCTGGAATTGTGCCAGGGCAGGTTTAGACTGGAGAGGAGGAACAATTTCTTTGCTGCAGGACTGCTCAGGGACTGGCAGGGGCTGCCCAGGGAGGTGGTGGAGTCCCCATGCCTGGAGGGGTTCAAGCAGCCTGTGCCCATGGCCCTTGGGGCCAGGGTTTGGTGGCCAGGGTGGGGTTGGGTTGCTGGTTGGACTGGGTGAGCTCAGAGAGCTTCTCCAACCTTGCTGATTCCCTCACCCTGGGTATCTAAACAGCACCTGGGCTGATGCCAGCACAGAATGGGTTAGGTGGAAAGGGCCCTGTGGAGGGCTGGGCTCCAACCTCCTGCTCCAGTCAGGGCTGGTTTCAGGGCTAGGTGATGGCACTCAGACTCCCAGTGTTGAACATGGCCAAGGCCCTGGCCTCCCCTGGGCTCTCTCCAGCAGTTCCCTGTCCCTCTTGAACTGTGGAGCTCAGAACTGGACCCAGGACTCCACATGTGGCCTCCCTAGGGCAGAGCAGGGGAGGAGGAAAACCTCCCTCGCCCTGCTGGCCACACTCTTACTAATGCCCCCCAGGAGCCCATTGCCCTTCTTGGCCATCAGGGCAGCTTGCTGGCTCCTGGGGAGCTTGTCCCCCAGCACTCCCAGCTCCTTCTCTGCAGAGCTAACTGCCCTGCAGTCACTTTGACTGTGCCACAAAGCCTGCCCCAGGCTGTTCTCCCTCTGTGGGTTGTGCCAGTGGGGCTGAGCAGGAGGTGCACTGCCCAGGCCTGAGAGCCCAAGGTGAGGCTCCCCAGGCCTTGTACTCACATTATAGAGGGGGATGGTCTTCATCACCTTGTACTGCTTCATGGGGTCCATCTTGTAGAGGTGTCTGTCAGTGATGAAGATCGCTCTGTCCTCCACCTTGTTGAAGCGATTGACCTGCAAGGAGGAGAAGCTTCAGCTCCCAGCAAGCCCAGCAGCAAGGCAGCCCCAGAAGGGCTCAGGCTGGAAGGGACCTCAGAGACCCTCTGCTTCAAGCCTTCTGCTGTGGGCAGGGACACCTCTCAACTGGATCTGGCTGAGGAAAGGAAAGGAAAGGAAAGGAAAGGAAAGGAAAGGAAAGGAAAGGAAAGGAAAGGAAAGGAAAGGAAAGGAAAGGAAAGGAAAGGAAAGGAAAGGAAAGGAAAGGAAAGGAAAGGAAAGGAAAGGAAAGGAAAGGAAAGGAAAGGAAAGGAAAGGAAAGGAAAGGAAAGGAAAGGAAAGGAAAGGAAAGGAAAGGAAAGGAAAGGAAAGGAAAGGAAAGGAAAGGAAAGGAATAGGAATGGAATAGGTCCATCATCAGTAAATGTGCAGCTGACAGCAAGCTGTGGGCAGGAGTTGAGCTGTTAGAGAGTAGGAGAGGCTCTGCAGAGGGACCTTGCCAGGCTGAGCAGATGGGCAGAGGCCAAGGGCAGGAGATTGAACACATCCAAGTGCCAGGGGCTGCACATTGGCCACAACAACCCCAGGCAGTGCTACAGGCTGGGGGCAGAGTGGCTGAGAGCAGCCAGGCAGAGAGGGACCTGGGGGTAGTGGTGGACAACAGCTGAACAGGAGCCAGCAGTGTGCCCAGGGGGACAAGAAGGCCAAGGGCATCCTGGCCTGCAGCAGGAAGAGTGTGGCCAGCAGGAGCAGGGAAGTCCTTGTGCCCTGTGCTCAGCACTGCTGAGGCCACACCTGGAGTCCTGTGTCCAGTTCTGGGCTCCTCAGGTTAGGAAAGAGGTTGAGCTGCTGGAAGGTGTCCAGAGAAGGGCAAGAAAGCTGGGGAGGGGTCTGGAGCACAGCCCTGGGAGGAGAGGCTGAGGGAGCTGGGGTTGCTTAGCCTGGAGAGGAGGGTGGCAGCCCTGGGACAGGGCTCAGAGAGGTTGTGTAAGCTTCACCCTTGGCCATGTTCAACACTGGGAGTCTGAGTGCCATCACCTAGCCCTGAAGCCAGCCCTGACTGGAGCAGGAGGTTGGAGCCCAGCCCTCCACAGGGCCCTTTCCACCTAACCCATTCTGTGCTGGCATCAGCCCAGGTGCTGTTTAGATACCCAGGGTGAGGGAATCAGCAAGGTTGGAGAAGCTCTCTGAGCTCACCCAGTCCAACCAGCAACCCAACCCCACCCTGGCCACCAAACCCTGGCCCCAAGGGCCATGGGCACAGGCTGCTTGAACCCCTCCAGGCATGGGGACTCCACCACCTCCCTGGGCAGCCCCTGCCAGTCCCTGAGCAGTCCTGCAGCAAAGAAATTGTTCCTCCTCTCCAGTCTAAACCTGCCCTGGCACAATTCCAGGCCAGGGGGGAGGTGAGAGAAAGCAGCCCTGAGGAAAGGACCTGGGGGTGCTGGTGGGGGAGAGGCTGGGCAGGAGCAGGCAGGGTGAGCCTGCAGCACAGGAGGCCAAGGGCAGCCTGGGCTGCAGCCAAGGCTGGGATTCCACAGGGGAAAGGAGCATCTCACTACCAGGGTAATGAATGTGTCCAGGAAACACCACACCAAAGGCCAGCCTGGGGTCCTCGTGGCCCAGAAGGGCAATGGGCTCCTGGGGAGCATTGTGAAGAGTGTGACCTGCAGGTCAAGGGAGGCTCTCCTCCTGCTCTGCTCTGCTGTGGGGAGAATTCACTCCAGTTCTGAGCTCCCCAGCTCCAGAGGGACAGGGAACTGCTGGAGAGAGCCCAGGGGAGGCTCTGAAGCTGCTGAGGGGCCTGGAGCAGCTGTGTGAGCAGCAAAGGCTGAGAGCCCTGGGGCTGAGAGCCTGCAGAAGAGCAGCCCCAGAGGGGAGCTGAGCAATGCTCAGCAAGAGCTAAAGGCTGGGGGGCAAGAGGCTGGGGCCAGGCTCTGCTCAGTGGTGCCCAGGGACAGGGCAAGGGGCACAAACTGGCACCCAGGATGTTCCATCTGAGCAGGAGGAGAAAGTTGTTTGGTGTGAGGCTGCTGGTGGCCTGGAGCAGGCTGCCCAGAGAGGCTGTGGAGTCTCCTGGTGTGGAGAGCTTCCAACCCCCCCTGGGCATTGTGCTGCTGGGCAGGGTGCTGTGGGTGCCCTGGTTTGGCAGGGGGTTGGACTGGATGAGCTCCAGAGGTCCCTTCCAACCCCTCCATGCTGGGGCTGTGTTTGATGCCATCTGGACTTCCAGCAGACAGAGGCAGGACACTGAACAGTCAGCTGGCAAGAGGCAAACGTTTGTCAGAAGTGAGGAAGCAGCACATGAAGCAGAAACTGTTCCCAGGCAGGGCCAGGCTGCAGCCAGGGCTGTGGCACAGCCACTCTGCTGTCTGTTAAGCAGCTGGGAAGGGCAGACAAGGGTGAGCTGTGATGGGGAGGATGAGCAGAAATAGGATTTTCCTGGGTGAAGCCAGGAGGCAAAGAGAGACCTGAAATAGTCTCAGTCACAGGCAGCAGTGTGGCAAAAATCAGAGCAGAGAAGGGCAAGGAATGCAAACTGCAGAGCTCCAGGACAGCTTCAGCCCAACAGCTCCAGCTCAGTACCTGGAGATGGCTTCAGACAGCTCTGGAGAGATCCTGGCACACACACAGAGCTGAGACCAAGCCAAGCTTTAGCATGAAGTGCAGAGCAGCATGAGGAAGAATGCCCTGGGTGCCAGGATCTGGCTTGGGTGTTGTGAGGAGCACTGGGATGGAGAGTGTGAAGGAGACTCTGATGGGTCAGAGGATGATTGAGGGCCTGGAAGACCTCCCAGGAGGAAATGCTGAACAACTGGGACTGGTTTAGGAAGCAGATGAATGGGAGAGCAAAAAAAAAAAAGTCAATAAAGGCTCTGAAAGACTGAATGGCCCTGAGGAAGTAGGTTAGGAGTGGCTGGTGCTGCACACAGAGCTGAGGGAGCAGAGCAGCTCCTCAGAGCACAGCTTAGAACCACAGAGCTGGCAGGGCCTGGAGGGACCTCAGGATCAGCCAGTCCCAACCCCCTGCCATGGGCAGGGACACCTCACACCACAGCAGCTTGCTCACAGCCACCTCCAGCCTGGCCTTCAAAACCTCCACCCCCACTCTGCCATGCCCAGGGATGCCTCTGGGCTAGAATTGGTTGCCCAGGGCCTCACCCAGCCTGGCCTTGAACACCTCATTTTCCAGGACAAGCTGCACTGATCCCATCTCATCCCTGGGACTGAACTCCCTGCTGGAGCTCACAGAGCTGTCAGGGCTGGAAGGGAGCTCAAGGCTCAGCCAGCTCCAACCCCCTGCCATGGGCAGGGACACCTCACACCACAGCAGGTTGCTCACAGCCACCTCCAGCCTGGCTGCAAACACCTCCAGGCAGGAGGCTTCCACCACCTCCCTGGGCAGCCTGGGCCAGGCTCTCACCACCCTCCTGGGCAACAACTTCTTCCTCACATCTCCCCACTTCTAGTTCTGCTCCATCCTCCCCAGTCCTATCAGCCTGAAAAGTGAACACAGAATACAGAACACAGAATGAACCAGGTGGGAAAGACCTCAGAGCTCATCCAGTCCAACCTCCCACCCAGCACCATCTGAGCAACTCAACCATGGCTCCAAGGGCCTCAGCCAGGCCCTTCCTAAACACCTCCAGGGCTGGGGACTCCACCACCTCCCTGGGCAGCACATCCCAGTGGCCAATCTCTCTTGCTGGGAAGAATTTCTCCTCACCTCCAGCCTAAACCTCCCCTGGCACAGCTTGAGACTGTGTCCTCTTGTTCTGTCACAGGTTTCCTGGCCTCATGCTGCACCAGGGGAGGTTTAGTCTGGATACCAGGTAGAATTTCTCACCTGCAAGAGTGGTCAGGGTTTGGAACAGTCCCTCCCCAGCTTTCCTGGAGCCCCCTTCAGACACTGGAAGGCCACAATGAGCAATGAGGTCTCCTTATTGGCTCTGCAGCTCACAGGACCATGCCCTGTAGCTTAGGACTTTGGGCCAAGGCTTCTCCAGGCTGCTAGGCTGTGGCAGATGCTCTGTGGCTGTGGGTCCCAAACACATCTGCTGTGTTTCTCTGAATGGTTTGGTTGCTGAAGGGCCTGACAACATCCCCACTGCCATGCTGCTCTCTGCTGCTCCCATCATGTCCTGCCTGCTGTCCATGCACAGAGCCCACAGTGACAAAGACCTCACCAAGCTGTGCCAGCAGAGCTACCCCACAGCTGGAGGTCCTGCAGCTGCTGCCCAGGAAACAGGGACAAGAAGCAGGCTCAGCTGTCAGCAGGCATTAGGAATGCTGCTCAGCTCTGCTCTGCTCAGAGCCCACCTGCAGCACTGCCTCCACTTCTGGAGCCCCCAGCACAAGAAGGACCTGGAGCTGCTGGAGAGGCTCCAGAGGAGGCCATGAAGATGACCAGAGGGCTGTCCTGGGGGGACAGGCTGAGAGAGTTGGGGCTGTTCAGGCTGGAGAAGAGAAGGCTCCAGGGAGACCTCAGAGCAACCCTCCAGTAGCTGAAGGGCTCCAGGAGAACTGGGGAGGGACTTTGGACAAGGGCTGGGAGTGCCAGGCTGAGGAACAATGGCTTTGAGCTGGGAGACGAGAGACTGAGAGTGGAGAGGAGGAAGAAATTGTTGAGAGTGAGGCTGGGGAGAGCCTGGCACAGGCTGCCCAGGGAGGCTGTGGCTGCCTCCTGCCTGGAGGTGCTGAAGACCAGGCTGGATGAGGCCTTGAGCAAGCTGGGCTGGGGGGAGGTGTCCCTGCCCATGGCAGGGCGTTGGCACTGGATGAGCTTTGAGCTCCCTTCCAAGCCATTCTATGATCATGCAGGAGTCCCACAAGCATGGTTTGGATCCCTCCCCTTCCTTGTGCTTCTCCACTGCTCTCAGTGTTCACCCTGAGCAAGAAATTCAGCTGAGGAGATGTGCTGAGGGGGAGGTCCAGCAGCTTACCCCCACCTGAGAAGCAGCCTCTGACAGCTCCATGCTGGGGGGGGGGGGGGTTGGAAGTAAACACTGTGGTGCTGGGAGGCAAGAGAAGAGACCCCTCAGCTGCCAGCACCATGGCAAATGGCAGTGTTCTGAGTCTGTAGGAGTGGAGACAGGCCCTTATGTTCTCAGCTCCCAGCTCCCCCCCTCCTGAAGAGCAGCCCTGCCCAGCTCTGTGTTCCCTGCACCTTCTGGGTGCCTTTTATTTATATCTGTGTTGATGCACTGTGGTTAGCTCTGAACTGAGCTTCTTGAGGAGCTCAGGGAGGGGTGAGGGGTGGGGGGTGGGAATGAAGGTCTAGCCTCTAGCAGGAAAACCTCCAAATCAGCTTCTCAGCTCTCTGCCAGGGGGCCTGCAGGGCAGCAGGCTCTGGAAGAGATGAGCCTCTCAGGGGAGCTCGGTGCCACCAGTGCTGAGGGAGAAAGAGGCAGCAAAGCCTGAGTGTGTGAAGAGGAGAGGCTGCTGTTGCCTAGGTGACACACCAAATCTGGGGCTCTCCATGAAATATGCAGTTGGCTTCCCAAGGCAAAAAGCCTTCAACATCTCCCTTGCAAAGCACAGAGCTCCACAATGCTCAGAGCAGATGGATTTTTCCAGGGGCTGGAGTGACCTGCTTCCACCTCTACCTGCTGCAGGAAGCTCCTGAAGCAAGGCAGCTCCAGCAGGGAGACTTCAAAGTCTCCTCACAGCCCTCCTCTAAAAAAAGAGCTTGAGGAGCTTTGGTCCCAACACTCACCCCTGATGATTCCTCTCAAGCTGCTGAAGGCAAGACCCCAAGCACTGAAGCTACAGCAAGCTCCAGGGGCAGCTCTCTCTCAGTGCCTCAAGAGCAGCTCCCTGCCTGCTCAGAGCTCTTCTTGCTGCAGCAAACCAGCAGCAATCGGCAGCTAAAACAGTCAACAAGCTCAGGGCTTGGCAAAGCCCTCCCAGGTTCTGTAGAGCAAGAGCTGCACTGGCTCCAGCTCCAGGCTCACCTTGGCTGTGCTCAGCTGTGCAGGGAACCCTGGGATTGTTTTGGTTGGGAGAGACCTCTAAGCTCACCCAGTCCAACCAGCAACCCAACCTCACCATGGTCTCTAAACCCTGGCCCCAGGTGCTGTGGCCACAGGTTGCTTGAACCCCTGCAGGGATGGGGACTCCACCACCTCCCTGGGCAGCCTGTGCCAGGCCCTGAGCACTCCTGCAGGAAGGAATTCTTTCCTAACATCCAACCACCTGCTGCTGACAGCCAGGAACCACTTCAGACCTGGTGTGATGGCTGAGTACCTTACTGAGCACCACAAGGGAAGCCTGATGCAGAGATCCAGCACTCACCTCAGCCCACCAAGCTGCCCTCTCCTTACAGGGACACCTCCCTGACTAAGGGACAGAGCATTTGCAAGGACATGGAACTGTTGGAGAGGCTCCAGAGCAGGCCACAAAGAGGGCTGCAGAACCTTCCCTGTGGGGACAGGCTGGGAGAGCTGGGGCTGTTCAGCCTGGGAGAGAAAACTCAGTGAGAGCCTCAGGAGCCTGTGCATCACCAGCCCCTAGCAACCTTTAATGAACAGAGCATGGCTTAAGTACCTTCCTCCTGCCTTCACAGCTCCTGCCCTCCAACATGCCCAGAGCAGACCACTGCCCCCTCATTCTCCTATCTCCACAGCTGCTCTCTCCCCTGGAGCTATTCACCTTGCAAGTCAAGGGAGGATACCAGGCTGCCTTTAACACCAAGGCTGCTCAGTAGCACTTCAGGCTGCCTGCAGCCTTTGCAATCCAGAGGGAACAAGCTCCTGCTCCTTGTCCTCCAAAAGTAACCAGAAGGCATCAACTGCATGGCACAGATGCAGGGGGATGGGAGGCAGCAATGGGCACTGGCAGCCCAGAAGGCAAATTGCATCCTGGGCATGGCCAGCAGGTGCAGAGAAGGGATTCTGCCCCCCTGCTCTGCTCTGCTGAGACCTCACCTGCAGTGCTGGGCCCAGCTATGGGCCCCCAGCACAAGAGAGGCATGGACCTGATGGAGAGGGGCCAGAGGAGGACACAAAGGGGATCAGAGGGCTGCAGCAGCTCCCTTATTGGGACAGGCTGTAGGAGTTGGGGCTGTGCAGCCTGGGGAAGAGAAGGCTGCAGGGAGACCTCAGAGCAGTCTTGCAGTACCTGAAGGGCTCCAGGAGAGCTGGGGAGGGACTTTGGATGAGGGCTGGGAGGGACAGGAGGAGGAACAATGGCTTTGAGCTGGGAGAGGGGAGACTGAGAGTGGAGATGAGGAAGAAATGGTGAGGGTGGGGAGACTCTGGCACAGGTCACCCAGGGAGGCTGTGGCTGCCTCCTCCCTGGAGGTGCTGAAGGCCAGGCTGGATGAGGCCCTGAGCAAGCTGTGCTGGTGGGAGGTGTCCCTGCCCATGGCAGGGGGTTGGCACTGGATGAGCTTTCAGCTCCCTTCCAACCCAACCCCTTCTGTGCTTCTATGATTTTTTCTTGCTCAAGAATCCCCAAATCAGCTGAGTGATGAAATTCCAGCAGGAATGAGCTTCAGCAGCCTCATCCTGGGGGCTGCAGCTTTGGGAAGGGAATGGCTGGAGGGAAGCAGTGACATCACCTCACACTGCATTGCTTTCCTGGCTGTAACTCTGCTAAAGCCTCCCATGAGCCAAATTTCAGCTGAGAAAGAAATCCTCAGCCTGCAGCCCCCCAGCAGAGCAGGGTTGGTGTAAGGAATGTGACAAAGATCCCTGCAGTGCAGGTGGCTCCAGTTCCAATGCCCTGAGCACCAGGGCAGCCCAGCACCAAGTGCCACAGCTGTGCAAATAACACTTGGGGTGACACAGGCACATGGAAAGGGCTCTTCCAACCCAAACCACTCTGTGGTTCTGTGGGGGATTAGAGATTGCACACAGCCCAAAGAGACAAGAACAAAAGGAAATATAACTAAGGAAAGGGAGGACAGAAGCAAGCAGAAGAAATTCTCCTGCCCCCCAGCACTGAGAGCTGCTGGCACTTGATAGGTAAGAGGCAGAAGGCTACAGCTTAGGTTTGACAAGAGAAATGTGGGGCAGGACAAGCCCTGGTGTCACTCCAGGCTGGGGGTGAAGGGCTGGAGAGCAGCCCTGTGCCCACCAGCAGGGTGGGCAGCAGGGGCAGGGAGGGGATTCTGCCCTCTGCTGTGCTCTGCTCAGACCTCCCCTGCAGGGCTGGGGCAGCTCTGGAGCCCTCAGCACAGACAGGGAGCTGGGGGAGCAGGGCCAGAGGAGGCCACAGCAGTGCTGGCAGGGCTGGAAGCCCTCTGCTGGGAGCCAGGCTGAGAGAGTTGGCCTTGGGCAGCCTGCAGAGGAGAAGGCTCCAGGGAGAGCTTCTGGTGGCCTTGCAGTGCTTCAAGGGCCCAGCAGAGAGCTGGGGACAGAGCTTTGAGCAGGGCCTGATGGGACAGGCCAAGGGGGGATGGTTGGAAAGGGCAAGAGGGAGCTTGAGAGTGGAGAGAAGGAGAAATGTTTGGCAGTGAGGGTGGGGAGAGCCTGGCCCAGGCTGCCCAGAGAGCTGGGAGCTGCCCCATGCCAGGACAAGGGGGGATGGGTGGAAAGTGAAAGCCCAAAGCAGTCTCTGATCCCAGGCAACTCCTCTGCTTCACAGAGACAGCTTAGGACACCACTGGCTTCCTGTGCAGGGAAGCAGCAGGCTGACAGTTGTCAGGTGAGGGCTCTGCTCTTGCAGGCTCAGCAGGGAGACCCTCCCAGGCTCCCTGAGACTCTTCAGTGCTGCTTAGGCTGCAAAGCTGCTGTGCACATTTCAGGCCTCACAGCTCCCCTGCAGCAGAGCCTGGCTGGGAACACGAAATGCTGCACCTTCAAATGTCAAATCTTTATCTTGTTAGCTTTCAAAGTTCAGCACTGTTTGTCTTCTCTGCTGTGCTGCCTTCAGGGCTGCCTGGATGTCTCTTGGCCATACCAGAAGGCAGACAAACTGCTCCCTCCCAAGGACAGCCACCTCCCAAGCTGGATTTGGCAGGGGCCATTTGCTTTGGGCTTTCCAGGTGGAGCCAATCTCAACCATCAGCACAGGCCCTGCACAGCTGCACTTTGGCCAGCAGCAGCCACACTGCACTGGTTCCATCCCTCTCTTGCAGGAGAAGTGCTCCTACCTGCCTGCTCAGCACCACCATCTCCCTAGAGGCATTTTCACTCACTTGGGTGAGTGGATTTGTCCAAGGGCAGGAGACTGAACACATCCAAGTGCCAGGGGCTGCACTTGGGCCACACCAACCCCAGGCAGTGCTACAGGCTGGGGACAGAGTGGCTGAGAGCAGCCAAGCAGAGAGGGACCTGGGGAATGGTGGACAGCAGCTGAACATGAGCCAGCAGTGTGCCCAGGGGGCCAAGAAGGCCAAGGGCATCCTGGCCTGCAGCAGGAAGAGTGTAGCCAGCAGGAGCAGGGAAGTCCTTGTGCCCTGTGCTCAGCACTGCTGAGGCCACAGCTGGAGTCCTGTGTCCAGTTCTGGGCTCCTGAGGTTAGGAAAGAGGTTGAGCTGCTGGAAGGTGTCCAGAGAAGGGCAAGAAAGCTGGGGAGGGGTCTGGAGCACAGCCCTGGGAGGAGAGGCTGAGGGAGCTGGGGTTGCTTAGCCTGCAGAAGAGGAGGCTCAGGGGAGACCTTCTTGCTCTCTCCAACTCCCTGCAGGGAGGTTGGAGCCAGGTGGGGGTTGGTCTCTTCTGCCAGGCAAGCAGCAGCAGAACAAGAGGACACAGTCTCCAGCTGTGCCAGGGGAGTTTAGGCTGAATGTTAGGAAGAAATTCTTGCCAGCAAGAGAGATTGGCCACTGGGATGTGCTGCCCAGGGAGGTGGTGGAGTCCCCATCCCTGGAGGTGTTCAGGAAGAGCCTGGATGAGGCCCTTGGTGCCATGGTTGAATTGATTAGGTGGTGCTGGGTGAGAGGTTGGACTGGATGATCTCTGAGGTCTTTTCCAACCTGGTTAATTCTATTCTATTCTATTCTATTCTATTCTATTCTATTCTATTCTATTCTATTCTATTCTATTCTATTCTATTCTATTCTATTCTATTCTATTCTATTCCATTCCATTCTATCCCATTTCATTCCATTCCATTCCACTCTATTTTTTCTGTCTAACAGAGATCCTTAAGGACAAAGAAGAAGCATTAAGGATCCCAAAGCTTAATGCAGAGCTGGGGGGTGCCTGGGCAGCAGCTCCCCTGTGCCTGCTGAGGTCCCCCAAGACTTCCTGCAGGCCTGTGCTGGTGGCTGCAGCTCTGCTTGTCTCACCTTGGCCCTGCTGGCTCTGCTCCTGCTCTGCTGCCTCCCTTCTGGGTGTGCTTCCCTCACTGGTGGCTTCAAAAGCCACCCAAAGGCATCTCCAGCCAAGCAGGCAGCACAGGATTCATCCTGAACTCTCTGCTAGCATTGACACAAGAGAATTCAGACCTAGCAGGCTGCAAGTCTCCAGCCTGGCAGTCTCTGCAGGTTTCAGCTGAGCTCCTGTCTTTAATCACTGCTGCTAAGCTAAAGCTTTCTTCCCCTCTGAAAGCCCTGAGCCTAACCTCCCAGGCACTCCATGGCAGCTAACAACCACCCCAGCTCCAGGCTGCTTCTGTTACTGAGGGGCTGGCAGCAGTGCACCAAAGCCCAGCAGAAAGCAGCTTTGTCCTGCAAGCAAACACAGCAGCAGAGGGGCAGGGGCCAGGCCTGGCTGTGTGCTCAGCGCCTCCATCAGACACCTGCAGCCCAACACAACTGCTCAGACCTTGCTGGAAGGCTCTGTGCTCCTGAGCAGCTCCTGAGCAGCTCCTGAGCAGCAACTGAGCAGCAACTGAGCAGCAGCAGAGCAAATTCTGAGCAGCTCCTGAGCAGTAACCGAGAAACTTCTGAGCAGCAACTGAGCAGCAACTGAGCAGCATCTGAGCAGCTATAGAGCAGCTACTGAGCAGTAACTGAGCAGCAGCTGAGCAGCTCCTGAGCAGCAACTGAGCAAATTCTGAGCAGCAACTGAGCAGCATCTGAGCAGCTCCTGAAGAGCAGCTGAGCAGCTCCTGAGCAGCATCTGAGCATTAACTGAGCAGCAACTGAGCAGCTCCTGAGCAGCAACTGAGCAGCAACTGAGCAGCTACTGAGCAGCTATAGAGCAGCAACTGGGCAGCTACTGAGCAGCAACTGAGCAGCAACTGAGCAAATTCTGAGCAGCTACTGAGCAGCATCTGAGCAGCTCCTGAACAGCAGCTGAGCAGCTCCTGAGCAGCATCTGAGCAGCAACTGAGCAGCATCTGAGCAGCTACTGGGCAGCTCCTAAGCATTAACTGAGCAGCAGCTGAGCAGCTCCCAAGCAGCAACTGAGCAGCAGCTGAGCAGCTACTGAGCAGCTCCTGAGCAGCAACTGGGCAGCTACTGAGCAGCAACTGAGCAGCTCCTGAGCAGCTCCTGAGCAGCAGCAGAGCAAATTCTGAGCAGCTCCTGAGCAGTAACTGAGCAGCTCCTGAGCAGCAACTGAGCAGCTCCTGAGCAGCTATAGAGCAGCTACTGAGCAGTAACTGAGCAGCAGCTGATCAGCAAGTGGGCAGCTCCTGAACAGCAGCTGAACAGCAGCTGAGCAGCTCCTGAGCAGCAACTGAGCAAATTCTGAGCAGCTCCTGAGCAGCAAGTGGGCAGCTCCTGAGCAGCTCCTGAACAGCAGCTGAGCAGCTCCTGAACAGCAGCTGAACAGCAGCTGAGCAGCTCCTGAGCAGCAACTGAGCAGCTCCTGAGCAGCAACTGAGCAAATTCTGAGCAGCTCCTGAGCAGCTCCTGAACAGCATCTGAGCAGCAACTGAGCAGCAGCTGAACAGCTCCTGAGCAGCTCCTGAGAAGCAACTCAGCAGCAAGTGAGCAGCTCCAGTGCAGCAATTGAACAGCAGCTGAGCAGCTCCTGAGCAACTTCCGAGCAGCAACTCAGCAGCAGCTCAGCAGCAGCTGAGCAGCTCCCAAGCAGCAACTGAGCAGCAGCTGAGCAGCAGCTGAGCAGCTCCTGAGCAGCAACTGGGCAGCTACTGAGCAGCAACTGAGCAGCAGCTGAGCAGCTTCTGAGCAGCAACTGGGCAGCTACTGAGCAGCAACTGAGCAGCTACTGAGCAGCAACAGAGCAGCAACTGAGCAGCAACAGAGCAGCTACAGAGCAACTTATGAGCAGCAACTGAGCAGCAAATGAGCAGCAACTGAGCAGCAACAAAGCAGCAACAGGGCAGCAACAGAGCAACTTATGAGCAGCAACTGGGCAGCTACCGAGCAGCAACTGAGAAGCTCCTGAGCAGCTCCTGAACAGTAGCTGAGCAGCTCCTGAGCAGCATCTGAGCAGCAACTGGGCAGCAAATGAGCAGCAACTGAGAAGCACCTGAGCAGCATCTGAGCAGCAACTGAGAAGCAACTGAGCAGCTACTGAGCAACTCCTGAGCAGCAACTGAACAGCTCCTGAGAAGCAACTAACAGCAGCTGAGCAGCTACTGAGCAGCAACTGGGCAGCTCCTGAGCAGCTCCTGAGCAGCAACTGAGCAACAACTAAGCAACAACTGAGCAGCTCTGGAGCAGCAAGTGAGCAGCAAGTGGGCAGCTCCTGAGCAGCAACTGAGCAGCTCCTAAGCAGTAACTGAACAGCAGCTGAGCATTCCTGAGCAGGAGCAGGAGTGGATCTGTGCTCACACCTGCTTGCACAGGACATTGTCCTTCAGAGCTGACTCAGGAGCAGGCAGAGCACTGTAAGGACTTAAAAGCTTTAGAGTTGTGTAAGAGGCAGCAGAGCTAAGTCCCACATGGCAGCCCTGCATGCCACCCCCTGAGGGATCTCCTCACGTCATTCCCTTCCTATTCTGAGCAACGTTTCCTACAACCACATCTTCCAGACCTCAGCACTGGATTGGTGCAGCAGCTCCAGCTGAGCTGGGAACAGCAACAGTTGGGCACCAGCTGATGAAATGCAGCAGAAAAGGAACTGTTTGGGTTTCAGCCTAAAGGGCAAAAAGCTGAGGGGAATTCTCCTGCATCCCCTTGTCCCTGACACAGGTTCCAGCCAAACTGCTGCAAGGCTGTGCAGAGCAGCTTTGGATTCAGACTCACCTGAGCCTCCCTTAATCCTAACAACAGACCCCAAAATTCTCTCAAACCACTCACCCAGACCCCAATAGTCTCTCAAACCATCACCCAGACCCCAACATTGTCTCAAACCATCACCCAGATCCCAACATTGTCTCAAACCACTCACCCAGATCCCAATAGTCACTCAAATCATCACCCAGACCCCAATATTATCTCAAATCACTCACCCAGACCCCAATATTCTCCCAAACCATCACCCAGACCCCAACATTGTCTCAAACCACTCACCCAGACCCCAACATTGTCTCAAACCATCACCCAGACCCCAACAGTCACTCAAACCACTCACCCAGACCCCAACATTATCTCAAATCACTCACCCAGACCCCAATAGTCACTCAAATCATCACCCAGACCCCAATATTATCTCAAGTCACTCACCCAGACCCCAATATTCTCCCAAACCATCACCTAGACCCCAATATTGTCTCAAACCACTCACCCAGACCCCAATATTCTCCCAAACCATCACCCAGACCCCAACATTGTCTCAAACCACTCACCCAGACCCCAATAGTCTCTCAAACCATCACCCAGACCCCAACAGTCACTCAAACCACTCACCCAGACCCCAACATTCTCCCAAACCACTCATCCAGACCCCAACATTGTCTCAAACCACTCCCAGACCCCAATAGTCTCTCAAACCATCACCCAGACCCCAATATTCTCTCAAACCACTCACCCAGACCCCAACATTCCCCCAAACCACCACCCAGCTGCCCAACCAGGCTCCTGAAGAGCACATGGGGAAGGTGAAGAATTCTCCACTGAGACTTCTCCCTTTGGAGAGCAACAAGAGCTATCTGCTTTCATCCAGACTGATAGAAGGCTGGAGACCTCCTGGTGGCCTTTCAGTGCTTTTCAGTGCTGAGAGAGTTGGCCTTGGGCAGCCTGCAGAGGAGAAGGCTCCAGGGAGAGCTTCTGGTGGCCTTGCAGTGCTTCAAGGGCCCAGCAGAGAGCTGGGGACAGAGCTTTGAGCAGGGCCTGATGGGACAGGCCAAGGGGGGAGGGTTGGAAAGGGCAAGAGGGAGCTTGAGAGTGGAGAGAAGGAGAAATGTTTGGCAGTGAGGGTGGGGAGAGTCTGGCCCAGGCTGCCCAGAGAGCTGGGAGCTGCCCCATGCCTGGCAGCAGTGCAGGGGAGGTTGGTTGGGGCTGTGAGCAGCCTGCTGTGGTTGGGGCTGTCCCTGCTGGCTGCAGGGGGTGGCCTGGATGAGCTTTGCAGATCCCTACCCACCCAAACCACTCCATGGTTCCATGCCATTACTATTCAGGTAATATAATTCACTGTTAGAAGCATAAAAGTCTGGACACCCAGTGAGGGTCACAGTGCTGCAAAACAAATCTTGGTGCTGTCACACAGGATGTTTGCAGAATGAGGAGCAACAACCATGCTCCTGCTCCACCCTGGTGAGTGAGGACCTGCTGCAACTTGCCCTGGGCTTCCCCAGGTGTCACCTTGAGCACCTGAGCTCTTTTCACTTGCAAGGGGCAATGGATGGAAACTGCAGCCCAGGAGGTTGCAGCCCAGCATGAGGAGGAACTTCTACACTGTGAGGCTCCCAGAGGCCTGGAGCAGGCTGCCCAGAGAGGTTGTGGAGTCTCCTGCTCTGGAGCCTTCCCAGCCCTGCCTGGATGTGTTCCTGTGGGACCTGTGCTGGATTCTCTGCTCCTGCTCTGGCAGGGGATTGGGCTGGATGATCTTTGGAGGTCCCTTCCAACCCCTCTCATCCTGTGAGCCTGTGAACATGAGGAGGAACTTCTGCACTGTGAGGGTCCCAGAGCCCTGGAGCAGGCTGCCACTCATGTCAATAGATATTGATGTTACTGAGGTCAATAGATATTGAGGTCAATTGATATTGATGTCATTGATGTCAATAGATATTGATGTTATTGAGGTCAACAGATATTGAGGTCAATAGATATTGAGATCAATAGATATTGATGGTATTGATGTCAACAGCTATTGATGTCAATAGATATTGATGTCATTAATATCAATAGATATTGATGTCATTGATGTCAGTAGAAATTGATGTTATTGAGGTCAACAGATATTGAGGTCAGTAGATATTGAGATCAATAGATATTGATGTTATTGAGGTCAACACATATTGATGTCAATAGATACTGATGTCATTAATATCAATAGATATTGATGTCATTGATGTCAATAGGTGTTGATGGTCTTGATGTCAACAGCTATTGATGTCAACAGGTATTGATGTGATTGATGTCAATAGATACCAACAGATATCGATGCCAATAGATATTGATGGTATTGATGTCAGTAGATATTGATGTCATTGGTGTCAATAGACACTTATGGTATTGATGTCAGTAGATATTGATGGTATTGATGTCAATAGATATTGATGGTATTGATGTCCACCTCAACCTGAGGAGAACATCCTCCCTGTGAGGCTCCCAGAGCCCTGGAGCAGGCTGCCCAGAGAGGTTGTGGAGTCTCCTGCTCTGGAGCCTTCCCAGCCCTGCCTGGATGTGTTCCTGTGGGACCTGTGCTGGATTCTCTGCTCCTGGGGTTGGACTGGAGGATCTCTTTGGGTCCCTCCCAGGCCCTGGCATGCTGTGGTGCTGTGAGCAGGAGCTTGCAGCCTGCCTGCTGCAGGGCTCAGGTTCTTACCTTGCGGACGTGGCAGGAGAAGAGGACGTTCATGTACTTGTCCTTCCGCTTCAGCTCGTTGGCCACAGGGATGAAGGAGCCTGTGGCCTGAGGGCTCTCTGCCTTCTGCAAGAGCAAAGACAGGCACATCACTCCTCCTGCCCACTGCAGGGCCAATCACCCACAGTATGGTGGCCCAGGGAGCTTGGTGGCCACACTGCCTCCTGCAAAGGCAGCTGGAGAGATGGGCAGAGCCCAACAGGATGGCACTGAACAAGTCCACGTGCCAGGGGCTGCACTTGGGCCACACCAACCCCAGGCAGTGCTACAGGCTAGGGACAGAGTGGCTGAGAGCAGCCAGGCAGAAAGGGACCTGGGAGGAGTGGGGGACAGCAGCTGAACAGGAGCCAGCAGTGTGCCCAGGGGGACAAGAAGGCCAAGGGCATCCTGGCCTGCAGCAGGAAGAGTGTGGCCAGCAGGAGCAGGGAAGTCCTTGTGCCCTGTGCTCAGCACTGCTGAGGCCACACCTGGAGTCCTGTGTCCAGTTCTGGGCTCCTCAGGTTAGGAAAGAGGTTGAGCTGCTGGAAGGTGTCCAGAGAAGGGCAAGAAAGCTGGGGAGGGGTCTGGAGCACAGCCCTGGGAGGAGAGGCTGAGGGAGCTGGGGTTGCTTAGCCTGCAGAAGAGGAGGCTCAGGGGAGACCTTCTTGCTCTCTGCAACTCCCTGCAGGGAGGTTGTAGCCAGGTGGGGGTTGGTCTCTTCTTCCAGGCAAGCAGCAGCAGAACAAGAGGCCACAGTCTCAAGCTGTGCCAGGGGAGGTTTAGGCTGGGTCTTAGCAAGAAGTTCTTCCCAGAGAGATTGCCTTCTGGGATGGGCTGCCCAGGGTAGGGGTGGGGTTGACATCCCTGGAGGTGTTCATGAGGGGCTTGGATGAGGCACTTGGTGCCATGCTATAGTTCTCAGGAGGTGTTGGGTGAGAGGTTGGATTGGATGATCTCTGAGGTCTTTTCCAAGCTTATTGATTCTATGATTCAGTGAAAGGCCCCCTCCAGCCTGTGCCCAGGCAGAGCATGGGGAGCTCTGTGTGCTCTGAAACCCTGCACAGAGCAAGAGCTGCAAGGAGGGCTGGGCTGAGGGGCAGCACTTCAGTCTGCCTGGAGGGAGAGGATTGCTTTGGTCCTTTTCATTTCAACCCATTTCTTATCAGCCCATTAGGTCCAGAAGGTCAGTTTGAAAGATCACGGAGCAGATCCTCCTGGAGGCACTGCTGGCTCAGATGAATAGTGAAGAGGTGATTGGGAGCAGTCAGCATGGCTTCCCCAAGGGCAAACCCTGCCTGCCCAACCTGGTGGCCTTCTCTGAGCAGCTGACAACATCAACAGCTGAGGGGAGAGCAACTGATGTCAGGGCAAAGCCTTTGACACTGTCCCCACCACAGCCTGGGCTCCAGGCTGGTGACACATGGGTGTGATGGGTGACCACTGCATGGATACAGAACTGGCTTGATGGCTGCACCCAAAGAGTGGCTGTCCATGGCTCCATGGCCCAGGGGAGGCCAGGGACAAGCAGAGTCCCTCAGGGATCAGCCCTGGGCCCAGGCTTGTTCAACATCTCTGTGGGTGCCATGGCCAGTGGCACTGAGTGCAGCCTCAGCAGGGTTGCTGATGACACCAAGCTGTGTGGGGCAGCAGACAGCTGGAGGGAAGGGATCCATCCAGAGGGAGCTGGGCAGGCTGCAGAGGTGGGCACAAGCCAACCTCAGGAGGTGCAACAAGAGCAAGGGCAGGGTCCTGCAGCTGGCTGGAGGCAATCCCAGGCACAAATGCAGGCTGGGCAGGGACTGGCTGGAAAGCAGCCCTGAGGAGAGAGCCTTGGGGGTGCTGGGGGAGGAGAAGCTCAGCAGGAGCTCTCAGTCTGCACTTGCAGCCCAGAAAGCCAAGCAGAGCCTGGGCTGCAGCAGGAGAAGTGTGGCCAGCAGGTCGAGGGAGGTGATTCTCCCCCTCTGCTCAGCTCTGGGGAGACCCCACCTGGAGTCCTGCCTCCAGTTCTGGAGCCCCTATGGCAAGAGGGATGTGGAGGTGCTGGAAGGTGTCCAGAGCAGGGCCAGGAGGAGGAGCAGAGGGCTGGAGCTGCTCTGCTGTGAGCACAGACTGAAGGAGTTGGGGCTGTTGAGTGTGGAGAAGAGAAGGCTCTGAGGTGACCTCATTGTGGCCTTGCAGGATCTGCAGGGGGCTGCAAGAAGGCTGGGGAGGGACTGCTCAGGCTCTCAGGGAGTGCTAGGACTAGGGGGAATGGAATGAAGCTGGAGGTGGGGAGATTGAGGCTGGAGGAGAGGAGGAAGTTCTTCCCCAGGAGAGTGGTGAAGCCCTGGACTGGGTTGTGCAGGGAGGTGGTTGAGGCCCCAGCCCTGGAGGTGTTTGCAGCCAGGCTGGCTGAGGCTGTGGCCAGGCTGATCTAGTGTGGGGTGTCCCTGCCCATGGCAGGGGGGTTGGCACTGGCTGATCCTTGTGGTCCCTTCCAACCCTCACTGATCCTAGGATACTATGATGACATCCAGGTCTCTCCTGGCTCTGGCCATCTGAGGAGACAGCTGATGGCAGCACTCTGTCAGGGCTGCTGGAGATGCCCAGGCTGGGCTCAGTGTGCAGAGTCCCAGCTAGAGCAGTAGAGGTCCAAGGCTCTGGGGCTGCTGAGCTTGGAGGAGAGAGGCTGAGGGGGGATCTGAGCAGTGCTTGCAAATACCTCAGGGGTGGGTGCCAGGGGGAAGGGGCCAGACTCTTCTCAGTGGTCTCCAGTGACAGGACAAGAGGCAAAGGGCATAAACCTGAGCACAGGAAGCTCCATCTGGCCAGGAGGAGGAACTGCTGTCCTTTGAGGGTGGCACAACCCTGCAGCAGGCTGCTCAGACAGGTGGTGCAGCCTCCATCTCTGGAGACATCCAGGGCCTGCCTGGATGTGTGCCTGTGTGACCTGCCCTAGGTCACCCTGCTCCAGCCTGAGGGCTGGACTGGATGCTCTCCAGAGGCCCCTTCCAACCCTACCCCTCTGTGAATCTCTGACTCTGAAACCTACTTACAGAGGAGATTCCAAAGGGCTTCTCCCTCCCAGGAAGCCAACAGCCACCTGTTCACCCTTTCAGCACCCAAAGCCCCAGCCCCTGATGGCTGCCCTGGACTCACCAGTGCGATGTAATTCCCCTCCCAGGCTCTCTGCAGGCCAATGTCAGCTCTGTGACCCTTCAGCACCTCCATGGCAGCGACCTTGGCCCTCAGCTGGGGGAGGACTTCTGGTGGGACGCTCCGGATGAGTTCCCCTGCCCTCCACCTGCCACCAAAGGCCTCAGTCAGTTCCACAGTCTGCACCACACACTGTGGGGGCTGCTGCCAGGGCAGCAGGAGGACACCTCTGGGCTGGAGATGCCAGGGGACAAGAAGAAGAGGAGGCTCAGGGGAAGCCTCATTGCTCTCTGCAACTCCCTGCAGGGAGGTTGGAGCCAGCTGGGGGTTGGGCTCTTCTGCCAGGCAAGCAGCAGCAGAACAAGAGGACACAGTCTCAAACTGTGCCAGGGGAGACTCAGGCTGGAGGTGAGGAGAAAGTTCTTCATAGAGAGAGAGATTGGCCATGGGAAAGTGCTGCCCAAGGAGGTGGTGGAGTCCCCATCCCTGGAGGTGTTTAGGAAGAGCCTGGATGAGGCCCTTGGTGCCATGGTTGAGTTGCTCAGATGGTGCTGGGGGAGAGGTTGGACTGGATGATCTCTGAGGTCTTTTCCAACCTGGTTAATTCTATTCTATTCTATTCTATTCCATTCCATTCCATTCCATTCCATTCCATTCCATTCCATCCTACCCTATCCTATCCTATCCTATCCTATCCTATCCTATCCTATCCTTATCCTATTCCATTCCATTCCATTCCATTCCATTCCATTCCATTCCATTCCATTCCATTCCATTCCATCCTATCCTATCCTATCCTATCCTATCCTATCCTGTCCTATCCTATTCCATTCCATTCCATTCCATTCCATTCCATTCCATTCCATCCTACCCTATCCTATCCTATCCTATCCTATCCTATCCTATCCTATTCCATTCCATTCCATTCCATTCCATTCCATTCCATTCCATTCCATCCTACCCTATCCTATCCATCCCATCCCATCCCATCCCATCCCATCCCATCCCATCCCATCCCATCCCATCCCATCCCATTCCTCTCCTCTCCAGCAACCAGGCTGCTGCCCACCTGTGGTAGATGCTCTGGAGAGCCTCCTCGAAGCGGTGCAGGACCCTGGGGGGGGTTGGCCACTGGAGGTGCTTGCCGTAGTCCCTCATGTGCCTGACGCCCTGGAAGCGCCCGCAGCACCTCCGCAGGTAGGCCCTGACCTTGTAGCGCCGGTAGGAGCCGAGGATGGTGAGGGCAGCCTTCGTCCTCCTGTAGCGCAGCCGGGCCAGCGTGCCCCTCCACACCTAGGAGGCAGCGCAGACATCGACTCAGTGCACAGCAGGAAGGGTTTCTGCTCACAGCAACGGAGGATGTTAGGGGCTGGAAGGGACCTGGTGGCAGCACAGTGCCAGCCAGGGTCACCTCCACACATGAGGAAGACAATTCCTCTTCCCTGTGCACAAGGACCCTCCTGGTAGGACACAGCTGACACAGATCACAGCAGCAGAGGATGTTAGGGGTTGGAAGGGACCTGGTGGCAGCACAGAGTCAGCCAGGGTCACCTCCAGACATGGGGAAGACAGAAAGACAATTCCTTTTCCCTGTGACAAGGACCCTCCTGGTAGGACACAGCTGACACAGATCACAGCAGCAGAGGATGTTAGGGGCTGGAAGGGACCTGGTGGCAGCACAGAGTCAGCCAGGGTCACCTCCACACATGGGGAAGAGAATTCCCCTTCCCTGTGTACAAGGTCCTCCTGGTAGGACACAGCTGATGCAGATCACAGGAGGATGTTAGGGGTTGGAAGGGACCTGGTGGCAGCACAGAGTCAGCCAGGGTCACCTCCACACATGGGGAAGAGAATTCCCCTTCCCTGTGTACAAGGTCCTCCTGGTAGGACACAGCTGATGCAGATCACAGGAGGATGTTAGGGGTTGGAAGGGACTGCTGGAGATCGTCCAGTTCCAACCCCCCCTGCCAGAGCAAGGTCACCCAGGGCAGGTCACACAGGAACACACCCAGGTGGGTTTTGGGTTTCTCCAGAGGAGACTCCACAACCTCCCTGGGCAGCAGGGAAAGTGAGGAAGTTTTTCCCTCCTGTGTGGAAGGGATCTCCAGAGAGAGAATGGAATGGGATGGAATGGAATGGAATGGGATGGGATGGGATGGGATGGGATGGAATAGAATAGAATAGAATAGAATAGAATAGAATAGAATAGAATAGAATAGAATAGAATAGAATAGAATAGAATAGAATAGAATAGAATAGGAGGCTGGAGAAGAGGAGGCTCAGGGGAGACCTTCTTGCTCTCTCCAGCTCCCTGCAGGGAGGTTGGAGCCAGCTGGGGGTTGGTCTCTTCTCCCAGGCAGCCAGCAGCAGAACAAGAGGACACAGTCTCAAGCTGTGCCAGGGGAGGTTTAGGCTGGAGGTGAGGAGAAAGTTCTTCCCAGCAAGAGAGATTGACCACTGGGATGTGCTGCCCAGGGAGGTGGTGGAGTCCCCATCCCTGGAGGTGTTTAGGAAGAGCCTGGATAAGGCACTTGGTGCCATGGTTGAGTTGATCAGATGGTGCTGGGGGAGAGGTTGGACTGGATGATCTCTGAGGTCTTTTCCATCCTGGTTAATTCTATTCCATTCCATTCCATTCCATTCCATTCCATTCCATTCCATTCCATTCCACTCTGCCCTACTCTACTCTACTCTGCCCTACTCTACTCTACTCTACTCTACTCTACTCTACTTTATTCTGCCATTACCAGACCCCAGTCCCTGTTAGGAGCCAGGAGGGTATGGGAACAGAGGGCTGCTTCAGCTGGCAGGGAAGAGCTGAAGCAGTGAGACAGGACCTGGGGGGAGAGGTAAAGCAGGGAGCAGAGGGCTCTGGGCAGCCAGATCTAGCTGAGGATGTCCCTGCTGACTGCAGAGGGCCTTGGACCTCTGGAGGCCCCTTCCAACCCAGACCATCCTCTGACCCTGTGATCAAGCACTGTCAAATGAAATGTACAAAAGCTGACCTCCAGAGCTGGGTTTCTCAGAGCACTGAACAGATTCTCCTCTTGCTAAAGCTCTTCGCTGTTAGATGCTGGAGGCCAGTGGCAGAGCCATGGCCAGAATGGGAGACCTGCATGCCAAAGCCCAACAGAAAGCAGATCTCTGCATCCTGGCTTCTGCTTCCTTCTTCTGGCCCTTGGTACCCAAACCAAAGTCCAGGTCCATGGGCAGGTCAGGGAGGATTCAGCAGCTCCCACACATCACCTTTCTGCAACCTGGCAGGCAGAGAGCAGCTTGCAGCTCCCACTTGCCTCAAAGCTGCACCCCAGCGAGCTGCTCGCTCCAGCTCCTGCTTTTGGCAGCCCTTGCAAGGGCAGGGGACACTGCCATGCCCTGGCTACCTCCTGCCACCTTGCTGTGGCCTTCACTTCAGCTTAACCTGGCTGCCCACAGAAAGGAGGCTAAAGATAACCCTGTCCCCACCTGACCTCCTGAGAGTGCCCTGAGAGCTTCTGAACCTCTCGCCAGAGTCAACCAAATCTGACAGAGGCACAGAAGCCTCCAAGAGGCAAGTCCAGGAATCCTTCAGGAAGAATCAGCAGCAAAGCCTGAGATGAGAGTGACATGGCTGGAAAGGCTTCAGGATGAGCTCAGGAGCCATCTGCCCTCTCTGATCTCCACATCCCAACCAGCACACAGGAAGCTCCCAGCCAGGCACAGCCACACCAGGCTGTGTGCCAAGCCAAGCAGGTAAAGGATACCAGAAGGATCTGGCAGCATTCCAAAGGGATGGGAAGGTGGAGATGTGAGCAAGACACACGGGAAGGAGTGGAGGATATAATGAAGATGACTGGAGAGTGCTGGATTGGAAAGCAGCCCTTCTACGCTGCCCTAGGGAGGCCACACTGTGTCCAGCTCTGGGCTCCCCAGTTCCAGAGGGACAGGGAACTGCTGGAGGGAGTCCAGGGGAGGCTCCAAAGCTGCTGAGGGGCCTGGAGCAGCTCTGTGAGCAGCAAAGGCTGAGAGCCCTGGGGCTGAGAGCCTGCAGAAGAGCAGCCCCAGAGGGGAGCTGAGCAATGCTCAGCAAGAGCTAAAGGCTGGGGGGCAAGAGGCTGGGGCCAGGCTCTGCTCAGTGGGGCCCAGGGACAGGCCAAGGGGCAGAGGGCACAGAGTGGCACCCAGGAGGTTCCATCTGAGCAGGAGGAGAAACTTCTTTGTTGTGAGGGTGCTGGAGGCCTGGAGCAGGCTGCCCAGAGAGGTTGTGGAGTGTCCTGGTGTGGAGAGCTTCCAACCCTCCCTGGGCATTGTGCTGCTGGGCAAGCTGCTGTGAGAGCCCTGCTGGAGCAGGGGCTTGGACTGGATGAGCTCCAGAGGTCCCTTTCAAGCCCTCCATGCTGGGGATGTGTGGCAGTGCAGCAGCTGTCTGTCATCACTGTGGGGTGTCAGCAGCAGAGGCCACAGGAAGCCAGGCTGCCAGCAAGGCTTTGTCCGTGGCCCTTTGCAAAGCAACTGAGGAGCAGAAGCCAAAGCAGTGATTTGGTCACCAGTTGGCACAGTGCTGGGTGGCCAAGGCAGAGCAGGAGGCACAGTGCAGGACTGAGCAGATTGTCCTCCTGCAAGGGGAGCTGCCCAAGGACACAAGGCAGGGCAGGGAATAGGAAGGGAACAGCAGCAGCCTGTGTTGGTTCCACAAGGATGTGCACAGGGAAGGGAGCCCTCAGCAGGTGCAGGACTCAGGCTATGGTTGTGTTACAAATGGAGAGAAAATCGGGGTTTAGGCTTTAAAAACCCCTTTCCCTCACCCAGATCCCACCCATGCTCTCTCCTCATCTCCTGCAACATCTCTGCCTTCTGCTCCATGCTCCAAAGGTCAGGTGAGGAAAAAGAGAGCAAGGGAAATGGTGACTAAGAGGCTGGGAGCATGGATAGGGAGAAAGGAGAAGGGAAAATGGAAAGGGGAAAGAGGAAGAGGGAAAAGGGAAGAGGGAAGGGGAAAGGGGGAAAGGAGAAAGGGAAAGAGGGAAAGGGAATGAGGGGAAGGGAGAAGAGGGAAGGGGGAAGGGGGAAAACGGAGGAGGAAAAGGGGAAGAGGGAAAGGGCAGGAGGGAAAGGGGAGGAGGGAAAGAGGAAGAGGGAAGAGGGAAGAGGGAAAGGGGAGGAGGAAAAGGGGAAGAGGGAAAGGGGAAGAGGGAAAGGGGAAGAGGGAAAGGGGAAGAGGGAAAGGGGAAGAGGGAAAGGGGAGAAGGAAAGAGGAGGAGGAAAAGGGGAAGAGGGAAAGGGGAGAAGGAAAAGCGGAGGAGGAAAAGGGGAAGAGGAAGGGGAAGAGGGAAAGGGGAGGAGGGAAAGGGGAAGAAGGAAAGGGGAGGAGGAAAAGGGGAAGAGGGAAGGGGAAGAGGGAAAGGGGAAGAGGGAAGGGGAAGAGGGAAAGGGGAAGAGGGAAAGGGGAAGAGGGAAAGAGGAGGAGGGAAAGGGGAAGAAGGAAAAGCGGAGGAGGAAAAGGGGAAGAGGGAAGGGGAGGAGGAAAAGGGGAACAGGGAAAGGGGAGGAGGGAAAGCACAGCTCAGCTCAGCACAGCACAGCACAGCTCAGCACAGCAGACAGCTCTGCTCCCATCCATGCATCCCAGGCTTGGCTGCAGGCTGCCAGCACCTGGATTTGCCATTAGAAAAGAGAGGGAGAGGGAGAGGGAGAGGGAGAGGGAGAGGGAGAGGGAGAGGGAGAGAGGGAAAAAGGAAAAAAGGGGGGAAAAGTGGAAAGGGGAAGGAGAGGAAAGGGCAAAGGGGAAAAGGGGAAAGGGAAAAAAAAGGGAGAGGAAAAAGGGAAAAGGGAAAGAGGAGAAAAGGGGGAAAGGGGCAAAGGGAGGAAGGGAAAAGGGCAAAGGAGAAAAGGAAAAAAAAAAGGAGAGGGGAAAGGGAAGAGGAGAAAAAGGGAAAAGAGAAGAAGGGGAAAGGGCAAAGGGTAAAAGGGGAAAGGGAAGAAGGGAAAAAGAGAAGAAGAGGAAAGGGCAAAGGGAAAAAGGGGAAAGGGAAAAAAAGGGGAGAGGGAAAAGGGGAAAAGGAGAAAAGGGGGAAAGGGGCAAAGGGAAGAAGGGGAAAGGGCAAAGGGAAAGAGGGGAAAGAGGACAAAAGGGGAAAGGGCAAAAGGGGAAAAGAGAAGAGGAAAGGGCAAAGGGAAAAAGGGGAAAGGGAAAAAAGGGGAGAGGGAAAAGGAGAAAAGGGGGAAAGGGGCAAAGGGAAGAAGGGGAAAAGGGGACAAAAGGGGAAAGGGAAAAAAAAGGGGAAAGGGGAAAAGGGGAAAAGGGAAGAAAGAAAAGGGGAAGAAGGGAAAGGGAGGAAGGGAAGGGAAGGGAAATGTAAGGCAAACAATGCAAGAGGCCCTGTGGAGAGCAGGGAGCAGCAGCAGAGCAGGCAGGGTGGGCTGGGGCTGCCTGTGGCTCTTCCATGGCAAAAAGGATAATCTAGATGTGACCCAGATGCTGCAGTCTCTGGGAGTGGGGAAGGAAACCTCGCAGCACATGAGCCAAACAGATGAGCAAGCAAACCAATGCCCAGACTTCAGCAAAGCAGCTGGGCTGCTCTAAACAAACCCCAGCCTTAGGGGTTTTGAGCAGCTCTGCAGCAAACTGAAGCTGGAGAAGCTCCTTGCTGCCTGCTGGAGCCCAGCACACCTCCTCCCACCAGCCTCCTTCCCACCAGCCTCAGCTGGCTCCTGATCAATATTTCATGCTGCCCTAGCACAAGCTGCCCTCCAGCAGCCAAGCTGAAGAGAATCAACCAAAACCCAGCTAGAAATTCACACAGGCATGAACCTGCCTGCAGGGCTTTAAAGGATCCCTCAGGGATCAGTCCTGGGACCAGTTTTGTTGAACATCTTCATTGGTGCCATGGAGAGTGGCACTGAGGCTCCCTCAGCAGGGTTGCTGACCCCAAGCTGTGTGGTGCTGCTGACAGCTGGAGGGAAGGATCCATCCAGAGGGACCTGGAGAGGCTGCAGAGCTGAGCCCAAGCCAACCTCATGAGGTTCCACAAGTCGAAGGGCAGGGTCCTGCAGCTGGGGCAGGGCAATCCCAGGCACTGCTAGAGGCTGGGCAGGGACTGGCCTGAGAGCAGCCTTGGGGGTGCTGGGGGAGGAGAAGCTCAGCAGGAGCCAGCAGGGAGCACTTGCAGCCCAGAGAGCCAAGCAGAGCCTGGGCTGCAGCACGAGAAGTGTGGCCAGCAGGGCCAGGGAGGGGATTCTGCCCCTCTGCTCCCACAGCTGGAGCTCTGGGGTCAGCTCTGGAGCCTCTGTGCCAGGAAGGATCTGGAGGGGCTGGAAGGTGTCCAGAGCAGGGCCAGGAGGAGGAGCAGAGGGCTGGAGCTGCTCTGCTGTGAGCACAGCCTGAGGGAGTTGGGGTTGTGCAGGCTGGAGAGGAGAAGGCTCCCAGGAGACCTCATTGTGGCCTTCCAGGATCTGCAGGGGGCTGCAAGAAAGCTGGGGAGGGACTTTGGAGGGTGTCAGGGAGGGATAGGAGCAAAACTAGAAGTGAGGAGATGGAGATTGGCTGTGAGGAAGAAGTTGTTGCCCAGGAGGGTGGTGAGAGCCTGGCACAGGCTGCCCAGGGAGGTGGTGGAAGCCTCCTGGCTGGAGGTGTTTGCAGCCAGGCTGGAGGTGGCTGTGAGCAACCTGCTGTGGTGTGAGGTGTCCCTGCCCATGGCAGGGGGTTGGGACTGGCTGAGCCTTGAGCTCCCTTCCAGCCCTGACAATTCCATGATTCTATGATCCCAAGGGAGATAGGGTATGGAATGTTGTGGTCACTGGTGCAGCTAAGGAGCTGCAGCTCTGCCATGGGCTCCTCCGAGGCACCGCAGCTGGAACCAACACTCCTGGCTGAAGCAAACCTCAGTCCTGCTGCTCCTCACTGCCTTGGGAAGGGCTCACCTCCTCACTGCCTTGGGAAGGGCTCACCTCCTCACTGCTTTGGAAAGGGCTCACCTCCTCACTGCCTTGGGAAGGGCTCCTGCTCCTGATTGCCTTGGAAAGGGCTCACCTCCTCACTGCCTTGGAAAGGGCTCACCTCCTCACTGCCTTGGAAAGCAGTGAGAGATGTCTACAGAGTCCTCCACAGAGTCCTGAGCAGAGTCAGCCCTGCCAGTGCAGGGGTGAGTGGCTATCAAGTGAAGCCAGCAGATGCAAGGACCCAACCAAGGCAAAGCCTCTCCATGCAGGGCCTGGCTGAGCTTGCCAAGGGCAGCTACAAAACCTGGGAGCTGGTGGCACGTGTCTGAAGGCAGGTTCAGGGAGAAGGACTCCAACAGGTGGTACTGAACACAAAACCCCATGCCCAGCTTGGGTCAGCCCAAGAACAAATGTCTGAGGGGGCTGGGAAGGCATGAAGGGAGAGGCATGAGGGAGAGGCATGAAGGAGAGGCATGAAGGGAGAGGCATGAAGGGAGAGGCATGGAGGAGAGGCATGAAGGAGAGGCATGAAGGGAGAGGCATGAAGGGAGAGGCATGAAGGAGAGGCATGAAGGGAGAGGCATGAAGGAGAGGCATGAGGGAGAGGCATGAAGGGAGAGGCATGAAGGAGAGGCATGAAGGAGAGGCATGAAGGGAGAGGCATGGAGGAGAGGCATGAAGGAGAGGCATGAAGGAGAGGCATGAAGGGAGAGGCATGAAGGAGAGGCATGAATGGAGAGGCATGAGGGAGAGGCATGAAGGAGAGGCATGAAGGAGAGGCATGAAGGGAGAGGCATGAAGGAGAGGCATGAATGGAGAGGCATGAGGGAGAGGCATGAAGGAGAGGCATGAAGGGAGAGGCATGAAGGGAGAGGCATGAAGGAGAGGCATGAAGGAGAGGCATGAAGGGAGAGGCATGAAGGGAGAGGCATGAAGGGAGAGGCATGAAGGAGAGGCATGAAGGAGAGGCATGGTGCACACTTGCTGCTGTCCTCCAAGGTGGCTCTTGCAGACTATGGTCCCAAGAGACCTTCAGCCTGACGTGACACAGCAGCTGCTGCAGCTGAAAGCCTGCATCCAGCCAGCCAAGAGGGCCAGGCTTAAGCTCCAGCTGCATTTCTAAGCTGTGACAGCAAAGCTCTGCCTTTCTGCAACACAGAGCAGGCACAGGCAAAAGGGAGACTTGCAAAGACCTGGGAGCCACTGCTGACCTTTGTCTGAAGGCCACAACCACTGCCAGAAGAAGCCTTTCTGCTGGGGGAGAGAGGAACCCCAAATGAATGCAGGACTATTCCAGCACAGGTCGCTCACCAGAGGCTTCTTTGTGCCCCAAAGCCTCGGCAGCAGCGTGAGCAGCTCGCTGCCCATCCCCATCGACGAGTGAGCAACCCCCTCCAAGGACCACGATGTGTACTGCAGGGTCCTGTTGGGAAGGAGGCAGCCAGAGGAAGGGTCTGTGCCTCTCTGCCTCACCACAGCCCCCAGCTCACCTCAGCCTGCTCCTTCTCTCTCATCTCCAGTTCAGATCTTTGCCTTTATCCTTGATTCTGAAGGCACAGAGCAGCCTCCACACAGGGCTGAATAATCACAGCATCACAGAGCTGTCAGGGCTGGAAGGGACCTCAAGGCTCAGCCAGCTCCAACCCCCCTGCCATGGGCAGGGACACCTCACACCACAGCAGGTTGGCCACAGCCACCTCCAGCCTGGCTGCAAACACCTCCAGGGCTGTGCAGCCTCTGATCATTTTACAGCACCCCAGCAGCACTTTACAGTTCAAACAAGGCTTCAAGACAGCCTTGGGGTGCAGCAGAGCAGCACCTTTTCAAAACTCAAAAGCTCAGGCAGAAGAAAAGAGCAAACCCAGGGAAACAACAGGGGAGCATCAGGAGCAATGGCTGCAGGCTGCTCCTCCCGAGTGGGCTCTGATGCACAGGGAAAGCCAACCCCAAAGTGTGAAAGGAGGGGAGGGAGAACCTGAAACACCCAATTTGCAAGATCAGAACTACAAAGAGTCTGCTTCCCAAGCAAGAAGCTGCAGAGATGTTTGCTGAAAGTTCATTCAGGAGGTGGGGCATGAAAAGGACACATCTGAGAGAGATCCTGGGCTGCAGCAGGAGAAGTGTTCAAGTGTTCAAGTGTTCAAGTCCATGGGACCCGATGGGATACACCCACGGGTACTAAGAGAAGTGGCAGAGGAGGTTGCTAAACCCCTCTCTGTTATATTTCAAAAGTCATGGCAATCTGGTGAAGTCCCCACGGACTGGAAAAGGGGAAACATTGCCCCCATCTTCAAAAAGGGTAAGAAGGAGGAACCAGGGAACTACAGGCCAGTCAGTCTCACCTCTGTGCCTGGAAAGATCATGGAGCAGATCCTCCTGGAGTCACTACTTGCTCAAAAGAATAGTGAAGAGGAGATTGGGAGCAGTCAGCATGGCTTTGCCAAGGGCAAATCCTGCCTGACCAACCTGGTGGCCTTCTATGAGCAGGTGACAACATTAATAGATGAGGGGCGAGCAACTGATGTAATTTACCTGGACCTGAGCAAAGCCTTTGACACTGTCCCGCACCACATCCTGGTCTCCAAACTGGTGACACATGGGTTTGATGGGTGGAGCACTGGATGGATAAGGAACTGGCTTGATGGCCGCACCCAAAGAGTGGCTGCCAATGGGTCCATGTCCCAGTGGAGGCCAGTGACAAGCGGAGTCCCTCAGGGATCAGTCCTGGGACCTGTCTTGTTCAACATCTTTGTGGGTGCCATGGACAGTGGCATTGAGTGCACCCTCAGCAAGTTTGCTGATGACACCAAGCTGTGTGGTGCAGCAGACACACTGGAGGGAAGGGAGGCCATCCAGAGGGACCTTGACAGGCTGGAGAGGTGGGCACAAGCCAACCTCATGAAGTTCAATAAGAGCAAGTGCAGGGTCCTGCATCTGGGTGGAGGCAATCCCAGGCACAAATACAGGCTGGGCAGTGACTGGCTGGAAAGTAGCCCTGAGGAGAGAGACTTGGGGGTGCTGGTGGACAAAAAGCTCAACATGAGCTCCCAATGTGCACTTGCAGCCCGCAAGGCCAATCAGATCCTGGGCTGCATCAGGAGAAGTGTGGCCAGCAGGTCGAGGGAGGTGATCCTCCCCTCTACTCAGCCCTGGTGAGACCCCACCTGGAGTACTGTGTCCAGTTCTGGAGCCCCTATTACAAGAGGGATGTGGAGGTGCTGGAACGTGTCCAGAGAAGGGCCACAAGGATGATCAGAGGGCTGGAGCACCTCTCCTATGAGAGCAGACTGAAGGAGTTGGGGCTGTTCAGTCTGCAGAAGAGAAGGCTCCGAGGTGACCTAATTGTGGCCTTCCAGTATCTGAAGGGGGCCTACAGGAAGGCTGGGGAAGGACTTCTCAGGATGTCAGGTAGTGATAGGACTAGGGGGAATGGAATGAAGCTGGAGGTGGGGAGATTCAGGCTGGATGTGAGGAGGAGGTTCTTCACCATGAGAGTGGTGAGACCCTGGAATGGGTTGTCCAGGGAGGTGGTCGAGGCCCCGTCCCTGGGGGTGTTTAAGAGCAGGCTGGATGAGGCTCTGTCCAGCCTGATCTAGTGTGGGGTTTCCCTGCCCATGGCAGGGGGGTTGGAACTAGATGATCCTTGTGGTCCCTTCCAACCCTGAATGAAACTATGAAACTATGAAACTATGAAACTAAGTGTGGCCAGCAGGGCAAGGGAGGTGATTCTCCCCCTCTGCTCAGCTCTGGGGAGACCCCACCTGGAGTCCTGCCTCCAGTTCTGGAGCCCCTAGGACAAGAGGGATGTGGAGGTGCTGGAAGGTGTCCAGAGCAGGGCCAGGAGGAGGAGCAGAGGGCTGGAGCTGCTCTGCTGTGAGGACAGACTGAAGGAGTTGGGGCTGTTCAGTCTGGAGAAGAGAAGGCTCTGAGGTGACCTCATTGTGGCCTTCCAGGATCTGCAGGGGGCTGCAAGAAGGCTGGGGAGGGACTGCTCAGGCTCTCAGGGAGTGATAGGACTAGGGGGAATGGAATGAAGCTGGAGGTGGGGAGATTGAGGCTGGAGGGGAGGAGGAAGTTCTTCCCCAGGAGAGTGGTGAAGCCCTGGACTGGGTTGTGCAGGGAGGTGGTTGAGGCCCCAGCCCTGGAGGTGTTTGCAGCCAGGCTGGCTGAGGCTGTGGCCAGGCTGATCTAGTGTGGGGTGTCCCTGCCCATGGCAGGGGGGTTGGAACTGGCTGATCCTTGTGGTCCCTTCCAACCCTGACTGATACTAGGATACTGTGATACTATGATCTCCAGAGGGCCATGGAGACACAGCACTCCTCAGGGCCTCTGAGCCCTTCAGCAAATCAGCCCAGACTCCTTTCCAAGCCCTTTTCACTTGCTCTGGAAACAGGAATCAGGCAAAACAAGGCCTGAAGACATGGGATGGGGCAAGCAGTGGCCACTGCTAGCAGGTTCTGCTGCATCACCTATGAGAAGCTTCCAGCAGAGCTGCAGCAGCAGCAGGCCAGGATGAAGTGGTCACAGCACTGGGCAGAGACCAGGCTTGGCTGCAGCTGCTGGGCCCTCCACCACCCACTGAAGCTGTTCCTGACCTCAGCACAGCACAGATTCTTTGGGATGCTGGCTATGGGCTGGGGGAAGAGTTTGGGGTTGAGGGGTGTTGTTATTGTCTTTCCCGACACACAGAAGAGTGAACAAACCAAGGTCTAAGGTGACTCTAACAGCCACAGGACCATGGAATGGTTTGGGTGGGAAGGGGTCTGCGGAGCTCATCCAGTCCAAGCCCCTGCAGCCAGCAGGGACAGCCCCAGCCACAGCAGGCTGCTCACAGCCCCACACAACCTTCCCTGCACTGCTGCCAGGCATGGGGCAGCTCCCAGCTCTCGGGGCCAGGCTCTCCCCACCCTCACTGCCAAACCTTTCTCCTTCTCTCCACTCTCAAGCTCCCTCTTGCCCTTTCCAACCATCCCCCCTTGGCCTGTCCCATCAGGCCCTGCTCAAAGCTCTGTCCCCAGCTCTCTGCTGGGCCCTTGAAGCACTGCAAGGCCACCAGAACGTCTCCCTGGAGCCTTCTCCTCTGCAGGCTGCCCAAGGCCAACTCTCTCAGCCTGGCTCCCAGCAGAGGGCTTCCAGCCCTGCCAGCACTGCTGTGGCCTCCTCTGGCCCTGCTCCCCCAGCTCCCTGTCTGTGCTGAGGGCTCCAGAGCTGGACACAGAGCTCAGGATGAGGTCTCAGGGTCTCAAAGCTGGGACTCAAGTGTCCTGAAACCACTGCCCTGCCATCCAGCTTCTGCTGGGCTGTGCTGCAGACACCCAGTGCCCTCTCTCCTCCCTTGCTCCCCAACAGATGGACACTGACATTGATTTAGGCTAAAGGAAGTGTTCACAGCATGCCCTAGGAGAGGAAACAGGTAAGAACCAAGCATCCAGGTGCCTCCCTGTGCCTGCTGCTGCAAGGCAGGATCCAGATCCACTTCTCCCTGTTTTGCTTTCCCCACAGGCATGTCCCTGACTGCCCCCAAGTCCCTGTTTCACCAGCAGGACTGTTCAGGGAAGCTGAGCTGGTTGTGGAGCTAAACTGGCAGAAAATATCCTCCCCCTCTTTCTTTTCTTTGGGTGGAAGGTGGGCTTTGGGGTTGGTTTTATTCCAGAGTGGTTGGAGTGTGGGTTGGTTTCTTCCCTTGGAGTAGGAGATGCCTCAGTGCATCAGAAAAGCGCTGCTAGAGGCACGAGGAGGCAAGCAGCAGGGGGGAAGCGATGGGCTCACTCACATCAGCTTGGCCAGCCTGGCAAGGGGACACATCCAGTCCTTCAGCTCCTTTGGTACTCCCAGCACCCAAGTGATGCTCAGCAGAGTAGGACTTGGTGATACTGAAGGTCCTTTGCCTTAGGGCAAGGGGTAATGGACATAAACTCCAGCCCAGGAGGTTCCACATCAGCATGAGGAGGAAATTCTACACTGTGAGGGTCCCAGAGGCCTGGAGCAGGCTGCCCAGAGAGGCTGTGGAGTCTCCTGCTCTGGAGCCTTCCCAGCCCTGTCTGGATGTGTTCCCATGGGACCTGTGCTGGATTCTCTGCTCCTGCTCTGGCAGGGGGCTGGACTGGATGATCTCTGGAGGTCCATTCCAACCCCTCACACCCTGTGAGTCTGTGAGCTGCAGCTCCTCTCGCAGCTCCTCCCTGCCAAAGCCTCTCAAGATCAAAGCCTGGGTCCAGGCTGCAAATCCACAAGCAATTACCCAGCCTACTGCCACTGAGATGCAAAACCTGAGCAGCACATTCCCTCAAGATGGCAAATGCCTCCAGTCCAGCTGGCAGAGGCCTCACACCACCTTTGATTGGGGTCACTGAGCCGCAGCATCCCCCGCAGCCGCCGACCCGGCCCTAATCCGCCGTGAAAGCTCCTCCTTTGTCGGGCCGGGAGCCGCTTTGTGCCTGCCGCCTGCCGGCACGCCGGGCTCCGGGGCTCCTGGGGCTGCAGGAGAAAGGGAAGGTGAAGCATTAAATGCTGACAAGTCAGCCACGGCTCTGCGCCGCTGCTCTTCCCCGCGGGGCTGAGGGACGTTGCCATAGCGATGAGAGCTGCGGGGCTGCGGCCACAGCTCTGCCAGCGCTGCCCCTGCGAGCCCTGCGCCTCTGCCCCTGCGAGCCCAGAGCCTCTGCCCCTGCGAGCCCAGCCCTGCTGCCCCTGCGAGCCCAGAGCCTCTGCCCCTGCGAGCCCAGAGCCTCTGCCCCTGCGAGCCCAGCGCCACTGCCCCTGCGAGCCCAGAGCCTCTGTCCCTGCGAGCCCAGAGCCTCTACCCCTGCGAGCCCAGAGCCTCTGCCCCTGCGAGCCCAGCGCCGCTGCCGCTGCGAGCCCAGCCCCGCTGCCCCTGCGAGGCCAGAGCCTCTGCCCCTGCGAGCCCAGAGCCTCTGCCCCTGCGAGCCCAGAGCCTCTGTCCCTGCGAGCCCAGAGCCTCTGTCCCTGCGAGCCCAGAGCCTCTGCCCCTGCGAGCCCAGAGCCTCTGCCCCTGCGAGCCCTGCGCCTCTGTCCCTGCGAGCCCAGAGCCTCTGCCCCTGCGAGCCCAGAGCCTCTGCCCCTGTGAGCCCAGCCCCTCTGTCCCTGCGAGCCCAGAGCCTCTGCCCCTGCGAGCCCAGAGCCTCTGCCGCTGTGAGCCCAGCCCCTCTGTCCCTGCGAGCCCAGAGCCTCTGCCCCTGCGAGCCCAGCCCCTCTGCCCCTGCGAGCCCAGCCCTGCTGCCCCTGCGAGCCCAGCCCCTCTGCCCCTGCGAGCCCAGCCCCTCTGCCCCTGCGAGCCCAGCCCTGCTGCCCCTGCGAGCCCAGCGCCTCTGCCCCTGCGAGCCCAGCCCCGCTGCCCCTGCGAGCCCAGCCCCTCTGCCCCTGCGAGCCCAGCCCCTCTGCCCCTGCGAGCCCAGTGCCTCTGCCCCTGCGAGCCCAGAGCCTCTGCCCCTGCGAGCCCAGAGCCTCTGTCCCTGCGAGCCCAGAGCCTCTGTCCCTGCGAGCCCAGAGCCTCTGCCCCTGCGAGCCCAGAGCCTCTGCCCCTGCGAGCCCAGAGCCTCTGCCCCTGCGAGCCCAGCCCTGCTGCCCCTGCGAGCCCAGAGCCTCTGCCCCTGCGAGCCCAGCCCTGCTGCCCCTGCGAGCCCTGCGCCTCTGCCCCTGCGAGCCCTGCGCCTCTGCCCCTGCGAGCCCAGAGCCTCTGCCCCTGCGAGCCCAGCCCTGCTGCCCCTGCGAGCCCAGAGCCTCTGCCCCTGCGAGCCCAGAGCCTCTGCCCCTGCGAGCCCAGCCCTGCTGCCCCTGCGAGCCCAGCGCCTCTGCCCCTGCGAGCCCTGCGCCTCTGCCCCTGCGAGCCCAGAGCCTCTGCCCCTGCGAGCCCAGCCCTGCTGCCCCTGCGAGCCCAGAGCCTCTGCCCCTGCGAGCCCAGCGCCGCTGCCCCTGCGAGCCCAGCCCTGCTGCCCCTGCGAGCCCTGCGCCTCTGTCCCTGCGAGCCCTGCGCCTCTGTCCCTGCGAGCCCAGCCCCTCTGCCCCTGCGAGCCCTGTGCCTCTGTCCCTGCGAGCCCAGAGCCTCTGTCCCTGCGAGCCCAGAGCCTCTGCCCCTGCGAGCCCAGAGCCTCTGCCCCTGCGAGCCCAGAGCCTCTGCCCCTGCGAGCCCAGCCCTGCTGCCCCTGCGAGCCCAGAGCCTCTGCCCCTGCGAGCCCAGCCCTGCTGCCCAGAGCCTCTGAGCCCAGAGCCTCTGTCCCTGCGAGCCCAGAGCCCAGAGCCTCTGCCCCTGCCCGAGCCCAGAGCCTCTGTCCCTGCGAGCCCAGAGCCTCTGTCCCTGCGAGCCCAGAGCCTCTGCCCCTGCCCCTGCGAGCCCAGAGCCTCTGCCCAGCCCTGCTGCCCCTGCGAGCCCAGCCCTCTGTCCCTGCGAGCCCAGAGCCTCTGCCCTGCGAGCCCAGAGCCTCTGCCGCTGCGAGCCCAGCCCTCTGTCCCTGCGAGCCCAGAGCCTCTGCCCCTGCGAGCCCAGCCCTGCCCCTGCCCCTGCGAGCCCAGCCCTGCTGCCCCTGCGAGCCCAGCGCCTCTGCCCCTGCGAGCCCAGCCCCTCTGCCCCTGCGAGCCCAGCCCCGCTGCCCCTGCGAGCCCAGCCCCTCTGCCCCTGCGAGCCCAGAGCCTCTGCCCCTGCGAGCCCAGAGCCTCTGTCCCTGCGAGCCCAGAGCCTCTGCCCCTGCGAGCCCAGAGCCTCTGTCCCTGCGAGCCCAGAGCCTCTGCCCCTGCGAGCCCAGCCCTGCTGCCCCTGCGAGCCCAGAGCCCAGAGCCTCTGCCCCTGCGAGCCCAGAGCCTCTGCCCCTGCGAGCCCAGAGCCTCTGCCCCTGCGAGCCCAGCCCTGCTGCCCCTGCGAGCCCTGCGCCTCTGCCCCTGCCAGCCCTGCGCCTCTGCCCCTGCGAGCCCAGAGCCTCTGTCCCTGCGAGCCCAGAGCCTCTGTCCCTGCGAGCCCTGCGCCTCTGCCCCTGCGAGCCCTGCGCCTCTGCCCCTGCGAGCCCAGCCCCTCTGCCCCTGCGAGCCCAGAGCCTCTGCCCCTGCGAGCCCAGAGCCTCTGTCCCTGCGAGCCCAGAGCCTCTGCCCCTGCGAGCCCAGAGCCTCTGTCCCTGCGAGCCCAGAGCCTCTGCCCCTGCGAGCCCAGAGCCTCTGCCCCTGCGAGCCCAGCCCTGCTGCCCCTGCGAGCCCAGAGCCTCTGCCCCTGCGAGCCCAGAGCCTCTGTCCCTGCGAGCCCAGAGCCTCTGCCCCTGCGAGCCCAGAGCCTCTGCCCCTGCGAGCCCAGAGCCTCTGCCCCTGCGAGCCCAGCCCTGCTGCCCCTGCGAGCCCAGAGCCTCTGCCCCTGCGAGCCCAGAGCCTCTGCCCCTGCGAGCCCAGAGCCTCTGCCCCTGCGAGCCCAGCCCTGCTGCCCCTGCGAGCCCTGCGCCTCTGCCCCTGCGAGCCCTGCGCCTCTGCCCCTGCGAGCCCAGCCCCTCTGCCCCTGCGAGCCCAGAGCCTCTGCCCCTGCGAGCCCAGAGCCTCTGTCCCTGCGAGCCCAGAGCCTCTGCCCCTGCGAGCCCAGCCCTGCTGCCCCTGCGAGCCCAGAGCCTCTGCCCCTGCGAGCCCAGAGCCTCTGTCCCTGCGAGCCCAGAGCCTCTGCCCCTGCGAGCCCAGCCCTGCTGCCCCTGCGAGCCCAGCGCCTCTGCCCCTGCGAGCCCTGCGCCTCTGCCCCTGCGAGCCCAGAGCCTCTGCCCCTGCGAGCCCAGCCCTGCTGCCCCTGCGAGCCCAGAGCCTCTGCCCCTGCGAGCCCAGCGCCGCTGCCCCTGCGAGCCCAGCCCTGCTGCCCCTGCGAGCCCTGCGCCTCTGTCCCTGCGAGCCCTGCGCCTCTGTCCCTGCGAGCCCAGCCCCTCTGCCCCTGCGAGCCCAGCCCTGCTGCCCCTGCGAGCCCTGCGCCTCTGTCCCTGCGAGCCCAGAGCCTCTGTCCCTGCGAGCCCAGAGCCTCTGTCCCTGCGAGCCCAGCGCCTCTGCCCCTGCGAGCCCAGCCCTGCCCCTGCGAGCCCTGCCCCTGCGAGCCCAGAGCCTCTGTCCCTGCAGAGCCTCTGCCCCTGCGAGCCCAGAGCCTCTGTCCCCGAGCCCAGCGCCTCTGCCCCTGCGAGCCCAGAGCCTCTGCCCCTGCGAGCCCAGAGCCTCTGTCCCTGCGAGCCCAGCGCCTCTGTCCCTGCGAGCCCAGCGCCTCTGCCCCTGCGAGCCCAGCGAGCCCAGAGCCTCTGTCCCTGCGAGCCCAGAGCCTCTGCCCCTGCGAGCCCAGAGCCTCTGCCCCTGCGAGCCCTGCGCCTCTGCCCCTGCGAGCCCAGAGCCTCTGCCCCTGCGAGCCCAGCCCTGCTGCCCCTGCGAGCCCAGAGCCTCTGCCCCTGCGATCCCAGCCCTGCTGCCCCTGCGAGCCCTGCGCCTCTGTCCCTGCGAGCCCAGAGCCTCTGCCCCTGCGAGCCCAGAGCCTCTGTCCCTGCGAGCCCAGCCCTGCTGCCCCTGCGAGCCCTGCGCCTCTGCCCCTGCGAGCCCAGAGCCTCTGTCCCTGCGAGCCCAGAGCCTCTGCCCCTGCGAGCCCAGCCCCGCTGCCCCTGCGAGCCCAGCCCTGCTGCCCCTGCGAGCCCAGAGCCTCTGCCCCTGCGAGCCCAGAGCCTCTGCCCCTGCGAGCCCAGCCCTGCTGCCCCTGCAAGCCCAGAGCCTCTGTCCCTGCGAGCCCAGAGCCTCTGCCCCTGCGAGCCCAGCCCTGCTGCCCCTGCGAGCCCAGAGCCTCTGCCCCTGAGAGCCCAGCGCCGCTGCCCCTGCGAGCCCAGCCCTGCTGCCCCTGCGAGCCCTGCGCCTCTGTCCCTGCGAGCCCTGCGCCTCTGTCCCTGCGAGCCCAGCCCCTCTGCCCCTGCGAGCCCAGCCCTGCTGCCCCTGCGAGCCCTGCGCCTCTGTCCCTGCGAGCCCAGAGCCTCTGTCCCTGCGAGCCCAGAGCCTCTGTCCCTGCGAGCCCAGAGCCTCTGCCCCTGCGAGCCCAGCCCTGCTGCCCCTGCGAGCCCAGAGCCTCTGTCCCTGCGAGCCCAGAGCCTCTGCCCCTGCGAGCCCAGCGCCTCTGCCCCTGCGAGCCCAGAGCCTCTGTCCCTGCGAGCCCAGCGCCTCTGCCCCTGCGAGCCCAGCGCCTCTGCCCCTGCGAGCCCAGAGCCTCTGCCCCTGCGAGCCCAGAGCCTCTGTCCCTGCGAGCCCAGCGCCTCTGCCCCTGCGAGCCCAGCGCCTCTGCCCCTGCGAGCCCAGAGCCTCTGTCCCTGCGAGCCCAGAGCCTCTGCCCCTGCGAGCCCAGAGCCTCTGCCCCTGCGAGCCCTGCGCCTCTGCCCCTGCGAGCCCAGAGCCTCTGCCCCTGCGAGCCCAGCCCTGCTGCCCCTGCGAGCCCAGAGCCTCTGCCCCTGCGAGCCCAGCCCTGCTGCCCCTGCGAGCCCTGCGCCTCTGTCCCTGCGAGCCCAGAGCCTCTGCCCCTGCGAGCCCAGAGCCTCTGTCCCTGCGAGCCCAGCCCTGCTGCCCCTGCGAGCCCTGCGCCTCTGCCCCTGCGAGCCCAGAGCCTCTGTCCCTGCGAGCCCAGAGCCTCTGCCCCTGCGAGCCCAGCCCCGCTGCCCCTGCGAGCCCAGCCCTGCTGCCCCTGCGAGCCCAGAGCCTCTGCCCCTGCGAGCCCAGAGCCTCTGTCCCTGCGAGCCCAGAGCCTCTGCCCCTGCGAGCCCAGCCCTGCTGCCCCTGCGAGCCCAGAGCCTCTGTCCCTGCGAGCCCAGCCCCTCTGCCCCTGCGAGCCCAGAGCCTCTGCCCCTGCGAGCCCAGAGCCTCTGTCCCTGCGAGCCCAGAGCCTCTGCCCCTGCGAGCCCAGCGCCTCTGCCCCTGCGAGCCCAGAGCCTCTGTCCCTGCGAGCCCAGAGCCTCTGTCCCTGCGAGCCCAGCCCGGCTGCCCCTGCGAGCCCAGAGCCTCTGCCCCTGCGAGCCCAGAGCCTCTGTCCCTGCGAGCCCAGAGCCTCTGTCCCTGCGAGCCCAGCCCGGCTGCCCCTGCGAGCCCAGAGCCTCTGCCCCTGCGAGCCCAGAGCCTCTGTCCCTGCGAGCCCAGAGCCTCTGTCCCTGCGAGCCCAGAGCCTCTGTCCCTGCGAGCCCAGAGCCTCTGCCGCTGCGAGCCCAGAGCCTCTGCCCCTGCGAGCCCAGCCCTGCTGCCCCTGCGAGCCCAGAGCCTCTGTCCCTGCGAGCCCAGCGCCTCTGTCCCTGCGAGCCCAGAGCCTCTGCCCCTGCGAGCCCAGCCCCGCTGCCCCTGCGAGCCCAGCCCCGCTGCCCCTGCGAGCCCAGCCCTGCTGCCCCTGCGAGCCCAGAGCCTCTGTCCCTGCGAGCCCAGCGCCTCTGCCCCTGCGAGCCCAGCCCCGCTGCCCCTGCGAGCCCAGCCCTGCTGCCCCTGCGAGCCCAGAGCCTCTGTCCCTGCGAGCCCAGCACCTCTGCCCCTGCGAGCCCAGCGCCTCTGCCCCTGCGAGCCCAGCCCTGCTGCCCCTGCGAGCCCGGCGCCTCTGCCCCTGCGAGCCCAGCCCCGCTGCCCCTGCGAGCAGTTGAGGGCAGCGCGGGCTGAGGGCAGCAGAGGCTGAGGGCAGCGCAGGCTGAGGGCAGCAGGGGCTGAGGGCAGCAGAGGCTGAGGGCAGCAGGGGCTGAGGCAGCGTGGGCTGAGGGCAGCAGAGGCTGAGGGCAGCAGAGGCTGAGGGCAGCATGGGCTGAGGGCAGCACGGCTGAGGGCAGCAGAGGCTGAGGGCAGCGCAGGCTGAGGGCAGCAGAGGCTGAGGGCAGCACAGGCTGAGGGCAGCACAGGCTGAGGGCAGCGCGGACTGAGGGCAGCAGTGGCTGAGGGTAGCACAGGCTGAGGGCAGCAGAGGCTGAGGGCAGCAGTGGCTGAGGGTAGCAGAGACTGAGGGCAGCGCGGACTGAGGGTAGCAGAGGCTGAGGGCAGCAGAGGCTGAGGGCAGCAGCGGCTGAGGGCAGCAGTGGCTGAGGGTAGCACAGGCTGAGGGCAGCAGAGGCTGAGGGCAGCGCGGACTGAGGGCAGCGCAGACTGAGGGCAGTGCAGGCTAAGGGCAGCGCAGGCTGAGGGCAGCATTGCCATGCTCAGCACCACAGCTCTGATCAACCAGCACCCAAGCAGGCACCAAATAGTTTCATAGTTTCATTCAGGGTTGGAAGGGACCACAAGGATCAGCCAGTTCCAACCCCCCTGCCATGGGCAGGGACACCCCACACTAGATCAGCCTGGCCACAGCCTCATCCAGCCTGCTCTTAAACACTCCCAGGGACGGGGCCTCGACCACCTCCCTGGACAACCCATTCCAGGGTCTCACCACTCTCATGGGGAAGAACCTCCTCCTCACATCTAGCCTGAATCTCCCCACCTCCAGCTTCATTCCATTCCCCCTAGTCCTATCACTACCTGAGATCCTGAGAAGTCCTTCCCCAGCCTTCCTGTAGGCCCCCTTCAGATATTGGAAGGCCACAATTAGGTCACCTCGGAGCCTTCTCTTCTCCACACTCAACAGCCCCAACTCCTTCAGTCTGTCCTCACAGGAGAGGTGCTCCAGCCCTCTGATCATCCTCGTGGCCCTTCTCTGGACACGTTCCAGCACCTCCACATCCCTCTTGTAATAGGGACTCCAGAACTGGACGCAGTACTCCAGGTGGGGTCTCACCAGGGCTGAGTAGAGGGGGAGGATCACCTCCCTCGACCTGCTGGCCACACTTCTCCTGCTGCAGCCCAGGATCTGATTGGCCTTGCGGGCTGCAAGTGCACATAGAGAGCTCATGTTGAGCTTTTTGTCCACCAGCACCCCCAAGTCTCTCTCCTCAGGGCTACTTTCCAGCCAGTCACTGCCCAGCCTGTATTTGTGCCTGGGATTGCCTCGACCCAGATGCAGGACCCTGCACTTGCTCTTATTGAACTTCATGAGGTTGGCTTGTGCCCACCTCTCCAGTCTGTCAAGGTCCCTCTGGATGGCCTCCCTTCCCTCCAGCTGTCTGCTGCCCCACACAGCTTGGTGTCATCAGCAAACTTGCTGAGGGTGCACTCAGTGCCACTGTCCATGGCACCCACAAAGATGTTGAACAAGACAGGTCCCAGGACTGATCCCTGAGGGACTCCACTTGTCACTGGCCTCCACTGGGACATGGACCCATTGGCAGCCACTCTTTGGGTGCAGCCATCAAGCCAGTTCCTTATCCATCTAGTGCTCCACCCATCAAACCCATGTGTCACCAGTTTGGAGCCCAGGATGTGGTGGGGACAGTGTCGAAGGCTTTGCTCAGGTCCAGGTAAATGACATCAGTTGCTCTCCCCTCATCTATTAATTTTGTCACCTGCTCATAGAAGGCCACCAGGTTGGTCAGGCAGGATTTGCCCTTGGCAAAGCCATGCTGACTGCTCCCAATCACCTCCTCACTATTCTTTTGAGCGAGTAGTGACTCCAGGAGGATCTGCTCCATGATCTTTCCAGGCACAGAGGTGAGACTGACTGGCCTGTAGTTCCCTGGTTCCTCCTTCTTACCCTTTTTGAAGATGGGGGCAATGTTTCCCCTTTTCCAGTCTGTGGGGACTGCCCCAGACTGCCATGACTTTTGAAATATAATAGAGAGGGGTTTAGCAACCTCCTCTGCCAGTTCTCTCAGTACCCGTGGGTGTATCCCGTCGATGCCAGTGGCAAAGCCACCAGCCCTGCCCACCACACATGCTGCCTGCCTGGGCTCCTTCCTCCCACCAAAGCAAAGCTGCTGAAGGCAGGGGAAGGCTCCCGAGGGTACAAAAGCAGCAGAGCTTTGCCGCAGCTCCTTTCCTTTTACTGTTCCCATTTGCACTCCTGAAGGCAGCCCCAGGCAGGGCCAGGGCACAGGTACAGGAGACACACTTCAACTGCTCCCCACAAGCAGCAGAGATGTTCCCTGCTGGTGCTGGCTGCCGGGTTTGCTGCCACCAGCCACGGTGCCTGCTAGCTCAAAGCTCCTGCAGCCAGCCAGTTGCCACCGTTGAATCACATCACATCTGCTGCCTGCCTGCCTGCCTTTGGTCTGGAGGAAAGCTGCAGCCTGCAGTCTCACCAACAGAGAATCACAGAGCTGTCAGTCTTGGAAGGATCTCAAGGCTCAGCCAGTCCCAACCCCCTGCCATGGGCAGGGACACCTCACACCACAGCAGGTTGCTCACAGCCACCTCCAGCCTGGCTGCAAAACACTCCAGGTGGTTTCCACCACCTCCCTGGGCAACCTGTGCCAGTCTCTCACCACCCTCCTGGGGAACAACTTCTTCCTCACATCCAACCTGAACCTCCCCACTTCCACTTGTGCTGCATTCACAGAATAACAGAAAGTTAGGGTCTGGAAAGGACCTCAAGAGATCATCCAATCCAACCCCCTTGCCAGCACAGGACCACCTATAGCAGATCACACAGGATTCCCCCCAGTCCCATCACTACCCCACATCCTAACATTTTACCACAGAAGAAAAAGGAAGCTTGAGGAGGGCAGACTGAGACTGGAGGTGAGGAAGAAATTCTGTAGAGTGAGGCTTGGGAGACACCAGAACAGGTTGCCCAGGGAGCCTGTGGCAGCCTCCTCCCTGGAGGACTTCAAGGCCAGGTTGGATGAGGCCTTGAGCAAGCTGGGCTGGGGGGAGGTGTCCCTGGGCATGGAAGGGGGGTTGGAACTGGATGAGCTTTGAGGTCCCTTCCAACCCAACCCATTCTGTGAGTCTGTGAGTCTCAGCACACTGAAATCTCCCAGGACACACAGCAGCTAAGTGCAGCTCCCTCTGCCATCCCCAACCATTCCTGTGCAAAGAAAACAGCTCTTGGAGCCCAGCCCATGGTCTGCTGCTTGCAAGGCTAAGCCTTGCATCTCCCCTCAGCTTCCCTCACACAAGTGCCTATTGTCACAACACCACATTTCCTCTCCAGTTGTCTCTCCCCCTTCCTCAACTGCAGTTTGAGGAACTCCAAGGCAACAGAAGGCTCCATTCTCTCACAGCAGCCAAGTTAAGCTCTCTCTTCCCTCTTAGATGCCATCACACTTTGCTTACTCAGCCTTGGATGCTCCCAGCCAAAACCAAAGCAAGGAAAGAGGAGGAGCAAGCAGTAAATCCTTGGGTGAGGTTTTAATGGAAGCCAGCTGAGAAGAGGAATCAGGGCACAGGCTAAACTGCCCTGATGGTTCCAGAGCACAGGGAAGGTCCCTTCAGAGCCTTCCTCTGATTGGATTTCTCGCTGTGTTGATTGACTGTCCCTCTGCCAGCACTGCCAGTCCCCTGCTGCCCCATCTACTGGCAGCTGAGCAGGGCTGGTGCAGAAGCAGAGGAGCTGAGAATGAGATGACCTGAAGAGAGAGCAGCAGGTGGAAGGAAGCCCCCAGCGTTTTTCAGACAGGTTGAACACCCTACAAGGACTCTGAACACTCACCTACAGACACCAGCCCAGCACCTGCCCTTTGCCTCATGAGCTCTTCAGCAAGCCTCGAGGGATTTCTTGGCTTTCATTCCCAGTTCTAGGACTGGGAGAGGTGATTCTGCCCCTCTGCTCTGCTCAGACCTCACCTGCAGTGCTGTGTCCCACAAAAGAAGGATGTGGAACTGCTGGAGAGGCTCCAGAGGAGGCCACAAAGGTGATCAGAGGCCTGGAGAGCCTCTGCTATAGGTACAGGGTGAGAGAATTGGGGCTGCTCAGCCTGGAGAAGAGAAGGCTGCAGGGAGACCTCAGAGCTGCATTTCAGTATCTGCAGGGGAGCTCCAGGCAGGCTGAGGAGGGACTGTTCAGGGGGGGCTGTGGGGATAGGTTGAGAAGCAATGGCTTGAAACTGGAGCAGGGCAGATTTGAGTTGGACATCAGGAGGAAGTTCTGCACTGTGAGGCTGGGCACACACTGGAACCAGGTTGCTGTCAACATTGTGCCTCAGACTGCTGGGAGGATTGGATGTGAAGGAGGATCTTCAGTGCTCACCTTGCAGAGAGCCATCCTCTGCTCCCCAGCACAGCCTGCCTGGGCTTTTGGACTGCTCCTCAGCAGCTGCACCTTTCAACACCACAAAAGGTCACCTCCCAGTTCCTCAGATGGTTACTATGAAAGCTGAGGGCATCTGGGAGCAAGAGGTCTCCCCTGCAGCTTTATTCTACAAGGAAGTCATGAGCTTCCCTCACACCACTGAGGGAAGAAAGAGAGACTCCAGACGCGTGGCATGACCCAGGGAGCTCACCAAGAAGCCCAACATGCTCAGGAAAGGGGCTGCAGGCAGGGAACTCCCCCTGAGGAAGCAGAGTGAGCAGGGTGAAGGGCAGCTGATAACCCAGGGAAACCTGAGAGAGGGCTGTGAGAGGGGCCCCACAGACCAGCTGCTCCTCTCCAGAAGGGTAAGCTCATGGCAAGGCATTTGCCACTTGCAGGGAAGATGACAGTGAGCCCAGGGAAGCTGCTGATCAGCAGGGCCAGCAACACACTGCTGCAAAAGGAAGAGGAGATGCTGAACTGCACAAACCCCAGAAACAGGCAAGGCCTGCAGCCTCACACAGCCTGAGCTCTGCCTTTCCAGGGACATGAATCCCAGCCACAACCACAGAGACACAGAATCACAGAGCTGCTTGGGTTGGAGAAGCCCTCTGAGGTCACCCAGTCCAACCAGCAACCCAACCCCACCATGGCCACCAAACTGTGGCACAGGCTGCTTGAACCCCTCCAGGGATGGGGACTGCACCACCTCCCTGGGCAGCCTGTGCCAATCCCTGACCACTCCTGCAGCAAAGAAATCTTTTCTCATCTCCAACCTAACCTTCTCCTGGCACAATTTCAGCCATTTCTTCTCACTTTATCCCCTGAGACTGGGGAGCAGAGCCCAACCCCCACCTCACTGCAGCCTCCTTGCAGGGAGAAGTAGAGAGCAATGAGGTCTCCTCCCAGCCTCCTCTTCTCCAGGCTAAACACCCCCAGCTCCCTCAGCTGCTCCTCCCCAGCCCTGTTCTCCAGACCCTCCCCCAGCTTTGTTGCCCTTCTCTGGACCTGCTCCAGCCTCTCAATGTCCTTCTTGGGGTGAGGAGCCCAAAACTGAACCCAGGATTTGAGGTGTGGCTTCACCAGTGCCCAGTCCAGGGGCAAGACAAGGACAAACCCCTCACAACCTGGCATAAGAAAGGCCAACAGAGCTGCAGCCCTGGACCTGACACTTGCTGGCCACAACCACCCCAGGCAGTACTGCAGGCTGGGGACAGAGTGGCTGAGAGCAGCCAGGCAGAAAGGGACCTGGGGGTGCTGATTGACAGCAGCTGAACAGGAGCCAGCAGTGTGCCCAGGGGGCCAAGAAGGCCAAGGGCAGCCTGGCCTGCAGCAGGAAGAGTGTGGCCAGCAGCAGCAGGGAAGTCCTTGTGCCCTGTGCTCAGCACTGCTGAGGCCACAGCTGAGTCCTGTGTCCAGTTCTGGGCTCCTGAGGTTAGGAAAGAGGTTGAGCTGCTGGAAGGTGTCCAGAGAAGGGCAAGAAAGCTGGGGAGGGGTCTGGAGCACAGCCCTGGGAGGAGAGGCTGAGGGAGCTGGGGTTGCTTAGCCTGGAGAAGAGGAGGCTCAGGGGAGACCTTCTTGCTCTCTCCAACTGCCTGCAGGGAGGTTGGAGCCAGGTGGGGGTTGGTCTCTTCTCCCAGGCAAGCAGCAGCAGAACAAGAGGACACATTCTCCAGCTGTGCCAGGGGAGGTTTAGGCTGGAGGTGAGGAGAAAGTTCTTCCCAGCAAGAGAGATTGGCCACTGGGATGTGCTGCCCAGGGAGGTGGTGGAGTCCCCACCCCTAGAGGTGTTTAGGAAGAGCCTGGATGAGGCCCTTGGTGCCATGGTTGAATTGATTAGGTGGTGCTGGGTGAGAGGTTGGACTGGATGATCTCTGAGGTCTTTTCCAACCTGGTTAATTCTATTCTAGCCTACTTCTACTTCCTCCTCCCATGCTGCTCCAGTTGGTTTGCTCTCCAGGAAGGGAATCAGACCAAACAGGTTGGAAACCCAGAACTATGAAACTATTACAGCTTGTGCTGTGGATCTCCTCCTTCACAGCCTCCTGCTCTTTGCCAGCAGTGATTCAGTCCATGGAGTTCAGCAAGTTTGCCCAAACTGCAGCGAGCTGCACAGCTTTAGAGGAGGCTCTGGGAAGGTTTCACAGCCATCTGTCAGCAGTTTCTATTTCTGAGAGCCTTTCAGCAGTTGTCTTGTTTCCTGGGTTCCAAGGATGACAAAGGGAAAAAGGTTTTGGGGAAATAAATTTCTAAGCATCTTGAGCTGTCCTGGCAGCCAGGACAGAGTCAGCTCCAGCACTCCTGCAGCTGTGCAAGGGAGAAGCTGCTGCTCCTCAGCAGACAGATCCCTGTCCCAGACCACAGCCTTCAGCCAGGAATAAGCTCTGCTATGCTTTCCCCTCCTGGAATGCTGCTTTTGAGGTTACAAAAGCTGCTTCTCTGGTGTAGCTGTGGCCCCCAAAAGCCCCTCAGTGGTTTAGGAGGCAGCCAAGTCCCAGCCAACTCTCCTGGCTCTGAGGGTGCCTTGCTCAGCAAAGCCTGGGAAGGGGCTTGGCCTGCAGGGGACTTGCCCTGAAGCCACAGAATGTAACATTATTTATCCTAAGGGTAACAGCAGAGAGATCTGGAGCTCAAATCCCATGTTCAGAGAGCAAAGGCAAGTGCACAGGTCCTGCTGCAGGTGCCTCAGGTGTCTCAGCCTCTGTAATGCTCTGACCTTCCATGCCCTGTCCTGCAGTCAGCCTTGGGCCTTTCAGCCAAGCTGCTGAGGCAGCATTTTCTCTTCTTCCTGTGCTGTGCTCAGCCCTTTCATTTTGTTGAAAAAGCCCTCCAGGATCACCCAGTCCAACCCAACCCCACCATGGCCTCTAAACCATGGCCCCACATCCCATGGCCACAGGGTTCTGGAACACCTCCAGGGCTGGGGACTCCACCACCTCCCTGGGCAGCCTGGGACAGTCCCTGACCACTCCTGCAGCCTCCTCATCTCCAACCTCATCCTCTCCTGCCACAACTTCAGGCCATTTCCTCTCCTGATACCAGGCACAAGAGACCCTCAGGAGTTTCACCTTTGGAGTTGCCACACTCCATCAGCTAGCATCCACAGATTTACAGACTGCATCAGCCTGGAAGGGACCCTCCAAGGTCATCTGGCCCAAGCCTGCTACAGTCAGCAGGGTCACCTCCAACTAGAGCAGGCTGCCCAGGGCCACATCAAGGCTGATCTTTAATGTCCCCCAAGGGACTTTCTGCAGGTCAGCTCTGTCTGAGCAGCACTTGTGCAGCGCTCTCACACTCACCCACAGAGCTCCCCCAGGTTTCTGGCTGACCTGCTCTCCCTGAGTGCAGAGCAGGTTTTCAAGCAGCATCCTTACAGGCCCTACAGCTCAGAGCACAGCCCCCAGCATCCAGACCTCAGTGCCAACACTGCCAGAGAAGCGTGAGCCAAATCGGAATGGAATGGAATGGAATGGAATGGAATGGAATGGAATGGAATAGAATAGAATAGAATAGAATAGAATAGAATAGAATAGAATAGAATAGAATAGAACAGAACAGAACTAACCAGGTTGGAAAAGACCTCAGAGATCATCAAGTCCAACCTCTCCCCCAGCACCATCTGAGCAACTCAACCATGGCACCAAGGGCCTGCTCCAGGCTCTTCCTAATCACCTCCAGGGATGGGGACTCCACCACCTCCCTGGGCAGCACATCCCAATGGCCAATCTCTCTTGCTGGGAAGAATTTCTTCCTCACCTCAAGCCCAAACCTCCCCTGGCACAGCTTGAGACTGTGTCCTTTGTTCTGCTGCTGCTTGCCTGGGAGAAGAGCCCAACCCCCACCTGGCTCCAACCTCCCTGCAGGGAGTTGCAGAGAGCAAGAAGGTCTCCCCTGAGCCTCCTCTTCTGCAGGCTAAGCAACCCCAGCTCCCTCAGCCTCTCCTCCCAGGGCTGTGCTCCAGACCCCTCCCCAGCTTTCTTGCCCTCTCTGGACACCTTCCAGCAGCTCAACCTCTTTCCTGACCTGAGGAGCCCAGAACTGGACTCAGGCAGCAACCAACCTGTGGCTGCCAGGGGTGTGTGAGTTGGCACTCGGCCATGAGGCTGCCAAGGCAGCAAAGGGGTTTGAGGGAGCCTGCCCTGAGCTGTACCTTCTGCAGGAAGAGGACAATCCTGACCAGCATCCTGGCGTGCAGCTCCTCCAGGGTGAAGAGCGTCCGCGGCGTGCGGATGAAGATCTTGCTCCTGCCGTAGGCCACGTCGTGCTGGAAGCCGTGGGCCTCCAGCAGCTTCCGCACCGCCTCCTGGTCCGAGGGCAGGTCATGGTTGGGCCAAGTGAACTCCGACAGCATCTTGTACCTGCAAGGGGAAGTTGCAGCCTCAACCTCCGGGCCCCCAGGAGCCACAGAGCCCAGCAGGGCAGCAGGCTCTGCCTGCATCCACTGAGAAACCATTGTGACTGCTGGCACTGGTGCCAAGAGGTAGTGATGGTGATGTCAATAGACACTGATGGTGGTGGTGATGTCAACAGATACTGATGGTGGTGCTGATGTCAATAGACACTGATGGCACTGGTGCCAAGAGGTAGTGATGGTGATGTCAATAGACACTGATGGTGGTGGTGATGTCAACAGATACTGATGGTGGTGCTGATGTCAATAGACACTGGTGGCACTGGTGCCAAGAGGTAGTGATGGTGGTGCTGATGTCAATAGACACTGATGGCACTGGTGCCAAGAGACACTGATGGTGGTGCTGATGTCAATAGACACTGATGGCACTGGTGCCAAGAGACACTGATGGTGGTGCTGATGTCAATAGACACTGATGGCACTGGTGCCAAGAGACACTGATGGTGGTGCTGATGTCAATAGACACTGATGGCACTGGTGCCAAGAGGTAGTGATGGTGGTGCTGATGTCAATAGACACTGATGGCACTGGTGCCAAGAGATAGTGATGGTGGTGGTGATGTCAATAGACACTGGTGGCACTGGTGCCAAGAGATAGTGATGGTGGTGCTGATGTCAATAGACACTGATGGCACTGGTGCCAAGAGACACTGATGGTGGTGCTGATGTCAAGAGACACTGATGGTGGTGCTGATGTCAATAGACACTGGTGGCACTGGTGCCAAGAGGTAGTGATGGTGGTGCTGATGTCAATAGACACTGATGGCACTGGTGCCAAGAGACACTGATGGTGGTGCTGATGTCAATAGACACTGATGGCACTGGTGCCAAGAGACACTGATGGTGGTGCTGATGTCAATAGACACTGATGGCACTGGTGCCAAGAGACACTGATGGTGGTGCTGATGTCAATAGACACTGATGGCACTGGTGCCAAGAGACACTGATGGTGGTGCTGATGTCAATAGACACTGATGGCACTGGTGTGATGGTGGTGCTGATGTCAATAGACACTGATGGCACTGGTGCCAGTGATGGTGGTGGTGATGTCAATAGACACTGATGGTGCAAGAGACACTGATGGTGGTGCTGATGTCAATAGACACTGATGGTGGTGGTGATGTCAATAGACACTGATGGCTCTGATGCCAATAGATATTGATGGTGGTGCTGATGTCAATAGACACTGATGGCACTGGTGCCAAGAGATAGTGATGGTGGTGCTGATGTCAATAGACACTGATGGCACTGGTGCCAAGAGACACTGATGGTGGTGCTGATGTCAAGAGACACTGATGGTGGTGCTGATGTCAATAGACACTGGTGGCACTGGTGCCAAGAGGTAGTGATGGTGGTGCTGATGTCAATAGATACTGATGGCACTGGTGCCAAGAGACACTGATGGTGGTGCTGATGTCAATAGATACTGATGGCACTGGTGCCAAGAGACACTGATGGTGGTGCTGATGTCAATAGATACTGATGGCACTGGTGCCAAGAGACACTGATGGTGGTGCTGATGTCAATAGATACTGATGGCACTGGTGCCAAGAGACACTGATGGTGGTGCTGATGTCAATAGATACTGATGGCACTGGTGCCAATAGATATTGATGGTGGTGTTGATATCAATAGACACTGATGGCTCTGATGCCAATAGATATTGATGGTGGTGTTGATATCAATAGACACTGATGGCTCTGGTGCCAATAGATATTGATGGTGATGTTGATATCAATAGACACTGATGTCTCTGATGCCAATAGATATTGATGTTATTGAGGTCAATAGATATTGATGTCATTGATGTCAATAGATATTGATGATGGTATTGATGTCAATACATATTGATGTTATTGAGGTCAATAGATATTGAGGCCAATAGATATTGATGTCATTAATATCAATAGATATTGATGTTATTGAGGTCAATAGATATTGATGTCAATACATATTGATGTCAATACATATTGATGTTATTGAGGTCAATAGATATTGAGGCCAATAGATACTGATGTCAATAGATATTGATGTTATTGAGGTCAGTAGATATTGATGTCATTGTTGTCAATAGATATTGATGATGGTATTGATGTCAACAGATATTGATGTCAGTAGATATTGATGTAATTGGTGTCAATAGACACTGATGGTATTGATGTCAATAGATATTGATGTCATTGATGTCAATAGATATTGATGGTGTTGATGTCCACCTCAACATGAGGAGAAGCTTCCTCACTGTGAGGCTCCCAGAGGCCTGGAGCAGGCTGCCCAGAGAGGTTGTGGAGTCTCCTGCTCTGGAGATGGCCAAGGCCCACCTGGATGTGTTCCTGTGTGCCCTGCCCTGGGTGACCCTGCTCTGGCAGGGAGGGTTGGAACTGGATGATCTCTTTGGGTCCCTTCCAACCCCTAACATTCTGTGACTCCATGGTTCTGTGATGTTGCAAGAACTCAGTTGCCCTTCAGCATCCTTGTAGCCCTCTGTAGATCCCTGTCCCTCTCGAGCTGGGGGGCCCAGAACTGTCCTGACCTTGCAGCTCCTCTCAAGCCCCCAAAGCTCATTCAGTAGATGAGAGAGAGCTGACACAGAATCACAGAATCAGCCAGGCTGGAAGAGGCCTCTGAGATCCTCAAGCCCAACCAATCACCCAGCCCAACCCTACCTAATCAACCAGCCCATGGCACTGAGTGCCTCCTCCAGGCTCCCCTTAAACACCTCCAGGGACATCAACCCCACCCCCTCCCTGGGCAGCACATCCCAAAGGCAATTTCTCTGTCTGGGAAGAGCTTCTTGCTAAGACCAAGCCTAAACCTCCCCCTGGCACAGCTTGAGACTGTGTCCTCTTGTTCTGCTGCTGCTTGCCTGGCAGAAGAGCCCAACCCCCACCTGGCTGCAGCCTCCCTGCAGGTAGGGAAGGTCAAGCTTCAGCAGGCTGCAGAAACTGTGGTGATCTAAAGCCTAATAACAGTGATCAGGGACAGAGGAGCCTCAAGATGTCATCTGTGGGAATGAGGACCCTCAAAGTTCAAGAGAGCTGAATACAGGAGAGGCCTTTTAGCTGCAAAAGGGTAGATGTAGATTAGATGTAAGGAAGGAGTTCTTCTCTGGGAGGGTGGTGAGACATTGGCCCAGGTTGCCCAGGGAGGCTGTGGATGTCCCCTCCCTGGAAGTGTTCAAGGCCAGGGTGGATGAGGCCTTGAGCAACCTGGGCTGGGGGGAAGTGTCCCTGCCCATGGCACAGGGGTTGGATTAGAGGACCTTGAAGGCTCCTTCCCATCCAAAGCATTCTGTGATGCTCTGATTTTCTGAGCTAGAGGAAAAAAAAAACCCTAGCACCACCCAAACCACCCCTGAGAGGAGCTCACTTCACCAGCACCAACCTGATGCAGCTTGACAAACCTCAGCACTGCCTTCCTGCACCTTTGGCACTGCCATTATTCACCCTCCCAGCACTCCTCTGCAATTTGTTTTTCTTGTCAGGAAGAGAAGCTTTGCTTTGCTGACACTCAGTGTGGGAAGCCAACTGCAATCAATTCCTGTCTCAGAACAGATGGGCTTCAAAAGGATGGAGAGATTTTCCCTTCTCCCTCACTTTGGTGGCCACTTCTAACAAGTTGTTCACCAGAGCAGAGGATAACAGAAAGGGACCTGGGGAGCTGATTGACAGCTGCCTGAACAGGAGCCAGCAGTGTGCCCAGGGGGCCAAGAAGGCCAAGGGCATCCTGGCCTGCAGCAGGAAGAGTGTGGCCAGCAGGAGCAGGGAAGTCCTTGTGCCCTGTGCTCAGCACTGCTGAGGCCACACCTGGAGTCCTGTGTCCAGTTCTGGGCTCCTGAGGTTAGGAAAGAGGTTGAGCTGCTGGAAGGTGTCCAGAGAAGGGCAAGAAAGCTGGGGAGGGGTCTGGAGCACAGCCCTGGGAGGAGAGGCTGAGGGAGCTGGGGTTGCTTAGCCTGCAGAAGAGGAGGCTCAGGGGAGACCTTCTTGCTCTCTGCAACTCCCTGCAGGGAGGTTGGAGCCAGGTGGGGGTTGGTCTCTTCTCCCAGGCAGGCACCCAGCAGCAGAACAAGAGTCCTCAGTCTCAAGCTGTGCCAGGGGAGGTTTGGGCTTGAGTTGAGGATAAAGTTCTTCACTGAGAGAGTTGTTAGCTGTTGGAATGTGCTGCCCAGGGAGGTGGTGCAGTCCCCATCCCTGGAGGTGTTCAAGAGGGGATTGGATGTGGCACTTGGAGCCATGGTTTAGTCAGGAGGTCTGTGGGGACAGGTTGGGCTTGGTGATCTTTGAGGTCTCTTCCAACCTTTGTGATTCTGTGATAATTGAGAGCCACAGTTTGTGTGAGCACCAACTGCTGCCTGGAGCTGTTGTTGATTGAATCACAGAGCTGTGGAGTTGTTTTGTTTGGGTAAGCCCTCTGAGGTCACCCAGTCCAACCAGCAACCCAGCCCCACCATGGCCACTGAACCATGGCCACAAGTGCCATGGCCACAGGTTTCCTGAACACCTCCAGGGCTGGGGACTCCACCACCTCCCTGGGCAGCCTCTGCCAATCCCTGACCACTCCTGCAGCAAAGAAATTTTTTCTCCTCTCCAACCCAACCCTCCCCTGGCACAATTTGAGGCCATTTCCTCTCCTTCTTTCACCTGACCCTGGGGAGCAGAGCCCAACCCCCACCTCACTGCAGCCTCCTCTCAGGGAGCTGCAGAGAGCAATGAGGTCTCCCTCAGCCTCCTCTGCTCCAGGCTCAACACCCCCAGCTCCCTCAACTGCTCCTCCCCAGCCCTGTTCTCCAGACCCTTCCCCAGCTCTGTTGCCCTTCTCTGGCCCTGCTCCAGCCTCTCAATGTCCTTCTTGCAGTGAGAGGCCCAAAACTGAACCCAGGATTCAAGGTGCAGCCTTACACAGTGCTGAGTACATGGGCAGTCCCTGCCCTGCTCCTGCTGCCCACACCATTGCTGCTCCAGCCCAGGCTGCTGGAGGCCTTCTTGTCCACCTGGGCACTCCCTGGCTCATCTTCAGCTGCTGACACCCAGCACCCCCAGGGCCTTTTCTGCTGGGCACTTTCCAGCCACTCTGCCCCCAGCCCCAGGTTGTTGTGACCCAGCTGCAGGACCCTACCCTTGGCCTTGCTGAACCTCACACAACTGCTCTCAGCCCATGGATCCAGCCTGTTTGGACCCCTCTGCAGAGCCTCTTGCCCTCCAGCAGTTCCACCCTCCCACCCAATTTGGTGTCATCTGCAACCCTGCTGAGGGTGCCTCAGTCCCCTTGCCCAGCTCACTGGCAGAGGCATTAGTGAGGAGTGCTCAGCCTTCCCCTCCCATCCCCACTGCCAGCAGATGAGAGCAGAGCAGAACCAAGGGAGCTGCAAATCAAGCAGGGATGTGCCTGGGTCGGACACAGCTCTCTGGGAGATTTACCAACCCTGCCAGGCAGCCATGAGGGGAGCAGCTGCTGGCAAAAAGCAGCAGGGAGTTTCTGCACAAGATTTATGGAGATAATCAGGGCTGCACCAGCCATTTGCACTCTGCCAGTACCCACAGGCATGTTCTAAATAAAGCCAGCAGGCAGCAATCTCCACCACTTCCCTGTTTCAAAGCCCACAGGCCCAGCCCAGCATTCATCTCAATGTCTCAGCACTCAGATTTTCCAGCCACTGCTTCATGGACACAGCAATGAAGCTTCTCAGGGGGAGAGGCTGCACTGCAGAGGTCATCCAACAGCCTCAAATGAGCCTGGAGGGAAGCACATCCCAGGGGGGCTTCAGTCCTCAAAGGGGGCTCCTGACTGAGCTGCTGGAGAGGGGAGAGGTGGAGGTGTCTGAGCAGGGTACAGAGGTGCCCTCAGTCTGAGGTGCCCTCAGCCTGAGATCACAGCACACACAGCAGGAGCTGGGGAGGGACTTGTGACAAAGGCTTGGAGTGGAAGGGTGGAGAGGCAATGGCTTTGAGCTGGGAGAGAGCAGATTGAGACTGGAGATGAGGAAGACATTCTTGAGACTGGGGGTGGGGAGAGGCTGGCACAGGCTGCCCAGGGAGGCTGTGGCTGCCTTCTCCCTGGAGGTGTTCAGTGCCAGGCTTGGATGAGGCCTTGAGCAAGCTGGGCTGGGGGGGAGGTGTCCCTGCCCATGGCAGGGGGTTGGAACTGGGTGAGCTTCGAGGTCCCTTCCAACCCAAACCCTTCTGTGACTCTGGGAGTGATAAATAAATCAGGCACATTCCAACCCCTCCTCAGCCTCAGCACAGACCATTCTGCACTTACACTTGGCTGGCAGGAGCATTGCTCCTCTCTCTCTCTCTCTCACACACACACACACAGCACATCAATATTTCACACTGCTTTCTCTTCCCTGCTCTCAACAGCAAAATGCTCCTGCAGTAATTAACTCCCTGGGAAAATCTCCTACCTGGAGACATTTATAGGCCAGAGAGCAAAAAGAGGCAGACAGGATGGCAGCAAAACCTCCACATCCTGGCCAGGCCTGGGCTGCTGGTAGGGCCAGGAAAAGTTCATGGAATCATGGAATGGTTTTGGGTGGGAAGGGACCTGCAGAGCTCATCCAGTCCAACCCCCTGCAGCCAGCAGGGACAGCCCCAGCCAGGGCAGGCTGCTCACAGCCCCAACCAACCTCCCCTGCACTGCTGCCAGGCATGGGGCAGCTCCCAGCTCTCTGGGCAGCCTGGGCCAGGCTCTCCCCACCCTCACTGCCAAACATTTCTCCTTCTCTCCACTCTCAAGCTCCCTCTTGCCCTTTCCAACCATCCCCCCTTGGCCTGTCCCATCAGGCCCTGCTCAAAGCTCTGTCCCCAGCTCTCTGCTGGGCCCTTGAAGCACTGCAAGGCCACCAGAAGCTCTCCCTGGAGCCTTCTCCTCTGCAGGCTGCCCAAGGCCAACTCTCTCAGCCTGGCTCCCAGCAGAGGGCTTCCAGCCCTGCCAGCACTGCTGTGGCCTCCTCTGGCCCTGCTCCCCCAGCTCCCTGGCTGTGCTGAGGGCTCCAGAGCTGCCCCAGCCCTGCAGGGGAGGTCTGAGCAGAGCACAGCAGAGGGCAGAATCCCCTCCCTGCTCCTGCTGCCCACCCTGCTGGGGCTCAGCCCAGGCCAGGCTGGGGCTGGGCTGGCAGTGCTTGGTGCCAGCTCCTGTCCAGCTTTTCACCCCCAAGCCCTTCTCCACAGGGCTGCTCTCCAGCCCTTCACCCCCAGCCTGGATTGATCCTGGGGTTTGTCCCAATCCATGTGCTTGGCCTTGTGGTACCTGATGCACTTCCCATGGCTGCACTTCTCCAGCCTGCCCAGGTCCCTCTGGCTGGATCCCATGCCTCAGGTGCCTCAGGTGTCTCACCTGCAAGCTTGCTGAGGGTGCAGCAATAAGATGTCAGAGGACTAAAAACCTGAGCAGAGCAGATGCTGAGTTCTGTTTCTCCTTTACAAGCAGCCCAGGATGAAGCTGTTTAAAGACACCCAAAGGCAAACACAGCCCCAGGTGCTGGGAGCAGCAGTGGGACACTGTGGCAGCCCTGCTCCTTTTGTTCCTCCCATGGCATGTGCAGTGCAGTGCCACAGGCTCAGAGCAAGGACCTGGATGCCCCAGCAAGCCAAACCCCAACCTCACTGCTAATGATAGTGAGGCAGAGCCCAAAATAAATCTGCTCCCTGACACCACAACCCTTCCCTAAGCCTGCCTAGAGCCCCTGACAGCTTTCAAGGGCAGCTGTGCATGAAAGCCTCCAGCTCTGCAGCACCTTTCCCCTTCCACAGCTACACAAACAGGCAGCAGGCATGGGGGAGCCACCAGAGTTCACAGCTTCCAGCACAGCTCTCCTAGGAGCCAAGTTTCTGTGATCACAGAATCTACCAGGTTGGAAGAGACCTCCAAGATCATCCAGCCCAACCTGTCACCCAGCCCTATCCAATCAAGCAGACCTTGGCACTGAGTGCCTCATCCAGGCTACTCTTGAAGATCTCCAGGGACAGCAACTTCACCACCTCCCTGGGCAGCACATTGCAGTGGCAAATCACTCTCTCTGGGAAGAACTTCTTCCTAACATCCAGCCTGAACCTCCCCTGGCACAGCTTCAGACTGTGTCCTCTTGTTCTGCTGCTGCTTGCCTGGGAGAAGACCCCAACCCCCACCTGGCTACAACCTCCCTGCAGGCTTTAAGGACTCACTTTGGGTCTGTCCATGGAGCTGGGACAGACTCTTCTCCCACCAGTGTGGGGTTCACAGCTACAGGCTGGGGGCAGAGTGGCTGAGAGCAGCCAGGCAGAGAGGGACCTGGGGGTAGTGGGGGACAGCAGCTGAACAGGAGCCAGCAGTGTGCCCAGGGGGCCAAGAAGGCCAAGGGCATCCTGGCCTGCAGCAGGAAGAGTGTGGCCAGCAGCAGCAGGGAAGTCCTTGTGCCCTGTGCTCAGCACTGCTGAGGCCACACCTGGAGTCCTGTGTCCAGTTCTGGGCTGCTCAGGTTACGAAAGAGGTTGAGCTGCTGGAAGGTGTCCAGAGAAGGGCAAGAAAGCTGGGGAGGGGTCTGGAGCACAGCCCTGGGAGGAGAGGCTGAGGGAGCTGGGGTTGCTTAGCCTGCAGAAGAGGAGGCTCAGGGGAGACCTTCTTGCCCTCTGCAACTCCCTGCAGGGAGGTTGGAGCCAGGTGGGGGTTGGTCTCTTCTGCCAGGCAAGCAGCAGCAGAACAAGAGGACACAGTCTCAAGCTGTGCCAGAGGAGGTTTGGGCTTGAGTTGAGGATAAAGTTCTTCACTGAGAGAGTTGTTAGCTGTTGGAATGTGCTGCTCAGGGAGGTGGTGGAGTCCCCATCCCTGGAGGTGTTCAAGAGGGGATTGGATGTGGCACTTGGAGCCATGGTTTAGGTGTCAGGAGGAGCTGGATGATAATTTGGGCTTGATGATCCTTGAAGTCTTTTCCAACCTTATTGATTCTATGATTCACACACCATGGTCAGCACAGCCTGCAGCAGGAGTGCTGAGGGTTGGCTTACACCTGCAGATGCCTCATGTGTGCTGCTCTGCCCCTGCCCCCAAACCTACCCCCTCTGAAACCTCCAGGTGTTTGGGGGTGGCAACTAAGAGCTTCAACCAAAAAGATGCAGCAGATCTCTTTAAGACTCATGGTCCTGCTGTGCAGTGCACACAACTGAAGAGGCAGCTCCCAAGTGAACACACAAAGGTCTTTTGGTCTGAGGAGAAAAGATTTACATCTTCCTTCTAGAAACTGCTGAGGGCAGGCTGGGCTTAGCTCAGCTACATCAGAGCTCAGGAAAGTCTTCTTCAGCTCAAGGAAAGCTTGTAAAGGACATTTGCTAATGGTATTAACTGTGCTGAGCTGTGCTTCCTTTCCTTTCCTTTCCTTTCCTTTCCTTTCCTTTCCTTTCCTTTCCTTTCCTTTCCTTTCCTTTCCTTTCCTTTCCTTTCCTTTCCTTTCCTTTCCTTTCCTTTCCTTTCCTTTCCTTTCCTTTCCTTTCCTTTCCTTTCCTTTCCTTTCCTTTCCTTTCCTTTCCTTTCCTTTCCTTTCCTTTCCTTTCCTTTCCTTCCTTCCTTTTTCCTTCCCTTCCCTTCCCTTCCCTTCCCTTCCCTTCCCTTCCCAAACCTTCCCTTCCCAAACCTTCCCTTCCCAAACCTTCCCTTCCCTTTTTCCTTCCCTTCCCTTCCCTTTTTCCTTCCCTTCCCTTCCCTTTTTCCTTCCCTTCCCTTCCTTCCTTTTTCCTTTCCTTCCTTCCTTCCTTTTCCCTTTTTCCTTCCCTTCCTTCCTTTTTCCTTCCCTTCCTTCCTTTTTCCTTCCCTTCCCTTCCCTTTTTCCTTCCCTTCCCTTCCCTTTTTCCTTCCCTTCCCTTCCCTTTTTCCTTCCCTTCCCTTCCCTTTTTCCTTCCCTTCCCTTCCCTTTTTCCTTCCCTTCCCTTCCCTTTTTCCTTCCCTTCCCTTCCCCCTTTCCTTTCCTTTCCTTTCCTTTCCTTTCCTTTCCTTTCCTTTCCTTTCCTTTCCTTTCCTTTCCTTTCCTTTCCTTTCCTTTCCTTTCCTTTCCTTTCCTTTCCTTTCCTTTCCTTTCCTTTCCTTTCCTTTCCTTTCCTTTCCTTTCCTTTCCTTTCCTTTCCTTTCCTTTTTCCTTCCCTTCCCAAACCTTCCCTTCCCAAACCTTCCCTCCCCAAACCTTCCCTTCCCAAACCTTCCCAAACCTTCCCCCAGCACCACTTCCAGAGGCTTCCTCTAGCACACCAAGTCACTGTGAGCCACCAGGCACTTCCCAGTGGAATTGAATAGAGCAGAATAGAATGAACCAGGTTGGAAAAGACCTCAGAGCTCAGCAAGTCCAACCTCTCACCCAACACCATCTGATCAACTCAACCATGGCACCAAGGGCCTCAGCCAGGCTCTTCCTAAACACCTCCAGGGATGGGGACTCCACCACCTCCCTGAGCAGCACATCCCAGTGGCCAATCTCTCTTGCTGGGAAGAACTTTCTCCTCTCCTCCAGCCTAAACTTCCCCTGGCACAGCTTGAGACTGTGTCCTCTTGGTCTGGTGCTGCTTGCCTGGGAGAAGAGACCAACCCCCTCCTGGCTACAACCTCCCTGCAGGTAGCTGTAGACAGCAAGAAGGTCTCCCCTGAGCCTCCTCCACTCCAGGCTAAGCAACCCCAAAGACACACAGTGTCTGTCTGTCTGCCTCTCACTGCAGCAATTAAACAATGTTCAGAGAGAAAACAGCAGTTAATTAACTCTGGGTTTGGGGTTATGCTCTGGGGAAGAACCTCCTGGCAGTTTCCTGCTGCAGACAGTAACAGAGGAAATGGATTTCAGCAGAGAGGTTCAGCCACAGAAAGAGAATCACAGAAGGGGTTTGGCTTGGAAGGGAACTCAAAGCTCATCCAGTTCCAATCCCACCCTGCCATGGGCAGGGACACCTCCCACCAGCCCAGCTTGCTCAAGGCCTCATCCAGCCTGGCCTTCAGCACCTCCAGGGAGGGGACAGCCAGAGCCTCCCTGGGCAGCCTGTGCCAGAGTCTCCCCAGCCTCACTCTCAACAATCTCTTCCTCATCTCCAGTCTCAGTCTCCCCTCTCCCAGCTCAAAGCCATTGTTCCTCATCCTGTCCCTCCCAGCCCTTGTCCAAAGTCCTTCCCCAGCTCTCCTGGAGCCCCTTCAGGTACTGGAGCCTCTACCTCTAAACACATCTGCTGCCACCAAAGGAGAGCAACCAGAGTCTTAGACTTGTGCTCTCCCATACCCAACAGCAGCTACCAAACCAAACTCCTCCCCACCCATCTGCTCCAGCGTGAGGATCACAAGCCTGGAGCATCTCAGGCTTCCCACTCCAGGGGCCACAGCCAGACCACACTCTTCATGCGGAGGCCTGAGCAGCCTGCAGCAAGCTGAGCTGCTTCACTCTCCAGAATCACAATGTAAGAGGTTGGAAAGGAGCTCCAGAGATCATCCAGTCCAACCCCCTGCCAGAGCAGCTTCACCCAGGGCAGGGCACACAGGAACACAGCCAGGTGGGCCCTGAAAGTCTCCAGAGAAGGAAACTCCACAACCTCTCTGGGCAGCCTGCTCCAGGCCTCTGTGATCCTCACTGGAAAGAAGTTTCTCCTCATGTTGAGATGAAACCTTCTCTGTTCCAGTTTGTCTCCACTGTTCCTTGGCTTATTGCTGTGCATCACCCTAATGGCCCCCTCCCCTTCACCCCCACCCCTCCCAGATATTTATATCCCTTCTTCTCCATCCCCATTCTTCTCCATCTCCCTTCTTTCCCAACCCCCTTCTTCTCCATCCCCCTTCTTCTCCATTCCCCCTTCTTCTCCATCCCCCTTCTTCTCCATCTCCCTTCTTCTCCATCCCCCTTCTTCTCCAGACCCTTCTTCTCCAGCCCCTCCTTCTCCATCCCCCTTCTTCTCCATCTCCCTTCTTCTCCATCCCCCTTCTTCTCCAGACCCTTCTTCTCCAGCCCCTCCTTCTCCATCTCCCTTCTTTCCCAACCCCCTTCTTCTCCATCCCCCTTCTTCTCCATTCCCCCTTCTTCTCCATCCCCCTTCTTCTCCATCTCCCTTCTTTCCCAACCCCTTCTTCTCCATCCCCCTTCTTCTCCATTCCCCCTTCTTCTCCATCCCCCTTCTTCTCCATCTCCCTTCTTCTCCATCCCCCTTCTTCTCCAGACCCTTCTTCTCCAGCCCCTCCTTCTCCATCTCCTTCTTTCCCAACCCCTTCTTCTCCATCCCCTTCTTCTCCATTCCCCTTCTTCTCCATCCCCCTTCTTCTCCATTCCCCCTTCTTCTCCATCCCCCTTCTTCTCCATCCCCCTTCTTCTCCATCTCCCTTCTTTCCCAACCCCCTTCTTCTCCATCCCCCTTCTTCTCCATCTCCCTTCTTTCCCAACCCCTTCTTCTCCATTCCCCCTTCTTCTCCATCCCCTTCTTCTCCAGCCCCATTCTTCTCCATCCCCCTTCTTCTCCATCTCCCTTCTTCTCCATCCCCCTTCTTCTCCAGACCCTTCTTCTCCAGCCCCCTCCTCACCTCTGGAGGAACTTCTGGTAGGTCTGTCTGTAGGCAAAGCCTGCCCTGCGCACCCGGACGTTCTCCAGCAGCCCCAGGTACTCCACCTGGTGGCGGCAGCGCTCCTCATCGAACAGCTGCGGAGACTTCTTGTCGTTGGGCTTGATGCAGCGCACGTAGTAGGGCTCCTGAGGGCACAAACCGAGGCAGCTGTCACTCACCCACCCCCGGGGGACAGGGCCAGGCTCCTTCCCTGGACACATTCAAAACTCCTCTGGAGGCATTTCTGTGCAGACTGCCCCAGGTGATGCTGCTCTGGCAGCAGGGTTGGACCTGATGGGCTCTGGAGGTCCCTTCCAACCTGAGATGTTCTGTACTGTGTCCAGTTCTGGGCCCCTCAATTCAAGAAAGAGGTTGAGCAGCTGGAAGGTGTCCAGAGAAGGGCAAGAAAGCTGGGGAGGGGTCTGGAGCACAGCCCTGGGAGGAGAGGCTGAGGGAGCTGGGGTTGCTTAGCCTGCAGAAGAGGAGGCTCAGGGGAGACCTTCTTGCTCTCTGCAACTCCCTGCAGGGAGGTTGCAGCCAGGTGGGGGTTGGTCTCTTCTCCCAGGCAAGCAGCAGCAGAACAAGAGGACACAGTCTCAAGCTGTGCCAGGGGGAGGTTTAGGCTTGGTCTTAGCAAGAAGCTCTTCCCAGACAGAGAGATTGCCTTTGGAATGTGCTGCCCAGGGAGGGGGTGGGGTCGATGCCCCTGGAGGTGTTTAAGGGGAGCCTGGAGGAGGCACTCAGTGCCATGGGCTGGTTGATTAGGTAGGGTTGGGCTGGGTGATTGGTTGGGCTTGAGGATCTTGGAGGTCTCTTCCAGCCTGGCTGATTCTGTGATTCTGTGTCAGCTCTCTCCCATCATCTGAATGAGCTTTGGGGGCTTGAGAGGAGCTGCAAGGTCAGGACAGTTCTGGGCCCCCCAGCTCGAGAGGGACAGGGATCTACAGAGGGCTACAAGGATGCTGAAGGGCAACTGAGTTCTTGCAACATCACAGAACCATGGAGTCACAGAATGTTAGGGGTTGGAAGGGACCCAAAGAGATCATCCAGTTCCAACCCTCCCTGCCAGAGCAGGGTCACCCAGGGCAGGGCACCCAGGAACACATCCAGGTGGGCCTTGGCCATCTCCAGAGCAGGAGACTCCACAACCTCTCTGGGCAGCCTGCTCCAGGGCTCTGGGAGCCTCACAGTGAGGAAGCTTCTCCTCATGTTGAGGTGGACATCAACACCATCAATATCTATTGACATCAATATCATCAATATGTATTGACACCAATACCATCAATATCTATTGACATCAATACCATCAATATCTATTGACACCAATACCATCAATATCTATTGACATCAATACCATCAATATCTATTGACATCAATACCATCAGTGTCTATTGACATCAATACCATCAATATCTACTGACACCAATGACATCAATATCTATTGACACCAATACCATCAATATCCATTGACATCCATATCTATTTTCCCTCAGTATATGCAGGCAGAGCCTACTGCCCCTGAGTCTCACCAGAACCAAGGAGAGACCTCAGAGGAGGATCTCAGGCAGCTCAGAAAGGGACAGTTTGTGCAGGGCCTTGCTTCAGAGGACAAGTCACAGTATCCTGTACCAGTCAGGGTTGGAAGGGACCACAAGGCTCAGCCAGTTCCAACCCCCCTGCCATGGGCAGGGACACCCCACACTAGATCAGCCTGGCCACAGCCTCAGCCAGCCTGGCTGCAAACTCCTCCAGGGCTGGGGCCTCAACCACCTCCCTGCACAACCCATTCCAGGGCTTCACCACTCTCCTGGGGAAGAACTTCCTCCTCCCCTCCAGCCTCAATCTCCCCACCTCCAGCTTCATTCCATTCCCCCCAGTCCTATCACTCCCTGAGAGCCTGAGCAGTCCCTCCCCAGCCTTCTTGGAGCCCCCTGCAGATCCTGGAAGGCCACAATGAGGTCACCTCAGAGCCTTCTCTCCACACTGAACAGCCCCAACTCCTTCAGTCTGTCCTCACAGCAGGTCAGCTCCAGCCCTCTGCTCCTCCTCCTGGCCCTGCTCTGGACACCTTCCAGCACCTCCACATCCCTCTTGTCCTAGGGGCTCCAGAACTGGAGGCAGGACTCCAGGTGGGGTCTCCCCAGAGCTGAGCAGAGGGGGAGAATCACCTCCCTTGCCCTGCTGGCCACACTTCTCCTGCTGCAGCCCAGGCTCTGCTTGGCTTTCTGGGCTGCAAGTGCACACTGAGAGCTCCTGCTGAGCTTCTCCTCCCCCAGCACCCCCAAGGCTCTCTCCTCAGGGCTGCTTTCCAGCCAGTCCCTGCCCAGCCTGCATTTGTGCCTGGGATTGCCTCCAGCCAGCTGCAGGACCCTGCCCTTGCTCTTGTTGAACCTCCTGAGGTTGGCTTGTGCCCTCAGACAGAAGGTGGCTTCCCAAGCTCCTCTTCAGCTTCATTTTCTACCACTTGCCTGTGATGCATCCCTGTTTGCTGTGATTTTTTAACTCCCTTACCTAACCTCAGGATAAGATCCAAGGCCCCAAATCACTGATTTGCCTTCAGCAGTATTGAAGCACCAGGATCACCCTTGGCTGTCACAACCACCTGGAGGTCTGCAGCACTAAGGCCATGCACACAGAGCTTCCACTCCTGAGGGGAAATAGGCTGAGCCACAAACAGCTCAAGGCAGGGTGGCCTTGGAAAAGCAGAGCCTTGCATCCTAGAAACTGATCCAAGCCACTGGATCTTGGGGGGAAGGACTGGAACACTTCCCTGCTTTGCTCCTGGAGGATTGTGCCTGGAGTAGGAACATATGGCACTGAGGGGTGTGAGGCAAACGTAGCCAAGCCCCCCCCCAGCAGAGCTGGCAGCATCCCTGTGCTGCCCACCCTCCATGCAGCACCCAGGGCCGGGTGGGCAGGGTGTGGGCACACAGCAGGCCGTGGGCAATGCAGGCTCTGACGTCAGCTCCTTCTCCCCTGCTGACTTCTCCTCTCCTCACAGCGTGGCAGGGACGGCTCCTGCAGTCTGCTTTGGCTCCTTCTCTTCCCAGGGAGGCCAAGGCAAAGCTGCAGGCAGTGACCACTGCCCTGCCTCCAGGGAAGCAGCTGAGCCCCTGCTAGGGCACTGCTCTCCTCAGCCTGCTCTTCCTCCATGTCCTCAGGGGGCAGTGGGCTCAAAACCAGAAGGAACACCAAGGACCTCTGGAAGTGTTCCTGGGTGACCTTCCCTAGGTGACCCTGCCTGACCCACGATCTCCAGAGGTTCCTTCCAACCCTTTCCATTCTGTGTCCCCAGGGTGCCACAAAGCCAAGCTCCAAGTGAAGTCTCCCACTGAGGTCACCAGCAGGCTGAGCCCTTTCTTCTGCCACAGCAATGCAACACAACCAAGCCTACCCAATTTGTCCTCCTTTCCTTAAGGAGAGGATGAGGGAATGAACACCCTGGAGATGTCTCAGTGGCTCAGAGATGTGGTGCTGAGGGACATGGCTCAGCCCCAGCCTTGGCAGAGGTAGAGAATGGTTGGAGTGGAGGATCTGAAAGGGCTTCTCCATCCTGTGAGTCTCTGAAGACTATGTGCTGGGAAAACTCAGACTTCTAAGAGATTTCCACAGTCACCTCCTTGGCTTGCTCCTGCAAATTGCCCCTGCACTGAAGGCAGCAATGCCTGCAGGGTCTTTGTTCCCTCAACAGCCTCCTACCAGAACCTGCAGGCTGTGTGGGTGATGGTTTTGCCCTCAGTGGCAGAGCCTGGCTGTGCCCCAGCAATGCTCCCACCTCTGTGTCAGACTGGGGGTGGGGTAGGAGCAGCCCTCAGCAGGGAGCTCATGGCAGCTCCAAGTGATGAGGAGCAGCAGTGACTCCACCACCTCCCTGGGCAGCACATCCCAGTGGCCAATCTCTCTTGCTGGGAAGGACTTTCTCTTCACCTCCAGCCTAAACCTCCCCTGGCACAGCTTGAGACTGTGGCCTCTTGTTCTGCTGCTGCTTGCCTGGCAGAAGAGTCCAACCCCCACCTGGCTACAACCTCCCTGCAGGGAGTTGCAGAGAGCAAGAAGGTCTCCCCTGAGCCTCCTCTTCTCCAGGCTAAGCAACCCCAGCTCCCTCAGCCTCTCCTCCCAGGGCTGTGCTCCAGACCCCTCCCCAGCTTTCTTGCCCTTCTCTGGACACCTTCCAGCAGCTCAACCTCTTTCCTAACCCCAGGAGCCCAGAGCTGGACACAGGACTCCAGGTGTGGCCTCAGCAGTGCTGAGCACAGGGCACAAGGACTTCCCTGCTCCTGCTGGCCACACTCTTCCTGCTGCAGGCCAGGATGCCCTTGGCCTTCTTGGCCCCCTGGGCACACTGCCACTCCAAACTGGAGCTAACCTCACTGCCAAGGCTCTGTGGCTTCAAGGGCAGCACAGAGAGGAGCAGCCTGGGGCTTCCTCAGGCTGCAGAGGCACAAGGCAGGGCAGTGGGGAGTGCCTGCACAGGCAGGAAGGAGCTCATCTGTCAGTGCAGTTGCAGTGTAATTAAAGCCTCTCAGCAGCCACTGCTGCTGGGGGGGAATTCTAAAGCAGATTATTCCATGCTCACAATCCCACCAGCCCCAGCTCTTCAGGGGGATAATTATGCAGCTCCCATTATTGCACCACGAAGCTGTCAAGCCTGGGAGCTGCGTTTCAGCAAGGGAAGAAGGGAAATGGAGAGACAAAGGCCCTGGCTCTGAAGGCTGTTCAGATGCTTAATTAGCAGTGATTGCCCTTTTTTTGTGTGTGTTTGCTTTTCAATCAATCTGAGCGATTTTCAGGTTTGTGAGTGCTGGAAAGAAAAGAAACCAGTCTGGAATCGTTGGACCCTAACCAAATCCTCCTGGAGAGATCCCTCCTCCATGGCTGATAGCTCATTAGATGAGAGAAGGGATAAGGACAGAGGAGTGAAGTGTGTGCTGGATTGGTCAGCCAGTCCCACTGATGGCTTCCTGGAGATGAAGGCTGTCAATCTGGAGAGGAGAGGCAGGGGAGGGAGGAGAGGCAGACAAAAAGAGCTACAGGGAAGGAGGGGTGGGGGAGGGGGAAAGGAAAGAAAGAGAGATGCAGGCGCAGAGAGTGCTCCTGGAGAGCCTCATCACTTACAGCCCTGGCAGCCAAAGGCCTTCCCCTGTCAGAATGGAACAGGAAAGGCACCCACAGTAATCCATCAGAGAGAGCAGCCCTCAGCAGGGGCAGCAGGACATGTGCTGCACAAGCACAGCAGCTGTGTGAGGCTGGCTGCTGGGGCTGCCCAGGAAAGCACTTGGGTTCCACCTGCCAGAGCTCTCTGCCCAAAGGACTCTCTGGGGAAGCCTGGAGGGCTGCAGTGCATTTGGGATACCAGCACTGGGAGCTGCCCCCTCAGCTCTGCCCCCTCAACTCTGCCCCTTCAGCTCTGCCCCCTCAGCTCTAGCCCCTCAGCTCTGCCCCCTCAGCTCTGCCCCCTCAGCTCTGCCCCTTCAGCTCTGCCCCCTTCAGCTCTGTCCCCTCAGCTCTGTCCCCTCAGCTCTGTCCCCTCAACTCTGCCCCTTCAGCTCTGCCCCCTCAACTCTGCCCCCTCAGCTCTGCCCCCTCAGCTCTGCCCCCTCAGCTCTGCCCCCTCAGCTCTGCCCCCTCAGCTCTGTCCCCCTCAGCTCTGTCCCCTCATCTCTGCCCCCTCAGCTCTGCCCCCTCAGCTCTGTCCCCTCAGCTCTGTCCCCTCAACTCTGCCCCTTCAGCTCTGCCCCTTCAGCTCTGCCCCCTCAGCTCTGTCCCCTCAACTCTGCCCCTCAGCTCTGCCCTCAGCTCTCAGCTCCCCCTCAGCTCTGCCCCTCAGCTCTGTCCCCTCAGCTCTGTCCCCTCAACTCTGCCCCCTCAGCTCTGCCCCCTCAGCTCTGTCCCCTCAGCTCTGTCCCCTCAGCTCTGCCCCTTCAGCTCTGTCCCTTCAGCTCTGCCCCTTCAGCTCTGCCCCTTCAACTCCCCCTCAGCTCTGCCCCTTCAGCTCTGCCTGCCCCTCAGCTCTGCCCCTCAGCTCTGCCCCCTCAGCTCTGCCCCTCAGCTCTGCCCTTTCAGCTCTGCCCCTCAGCTCTCTGCCCCCTCAGCTCTGCCCCCTCAACTCTGCCCCTTCTCAGCTCTGCCCCTGCCCCTCTGCCCCTCAGCTCTGCCCCTTCAGCTCTGCCCCTCAGCTCTGCCCCCTCAGCTCTGCCCCCTCAGCTCTGCCCCCTCCCCTCAGCTCTGCCCCCTCAGCTCTGCCCCCTCAGCTCTGCCCCTCAGCTCTGCCCCTTCAGCTCTGTCCCCTCAGCTCTGCCCCCTCAGCTCTGCCCCTTCAGCTCTGCCTCTTCAGCTCTGTCCCCTCAGCTCTGTCCCCTCAGCTCTGCAGCCCCTCAGCTCTGCCTCTGCCCCTCAGCTCTGCCCCCTCAGCTCTGCCCCTCAGCTCTGCCTCTTCAGCTCTGCCCCTCAGCTCTGCCCCATCAGCTCTGCCCCCTCAACTCTGCCCCTTCAGCTCTGCCCTTTCAGCTCTGCCCCCTCAGCTCTGCCCCCTCAGCTCTGCCCCTCAACTCTGCCCCTCAGCTCTGCCCCTTCAGCTCTGCCCCCTCAGCTCTGCCCCGTCAGCTCTGTCCCCTCAGCTCTGTCCCCTCAGCTCTGCCCCCTCAACTCTGCCCCTTCAGCTCTGCCCCCTCAGCTCTGCCCCCTCAGCTCTGCCCCTTTCAGCTCTGCCCCTTCAGCTCTGCCCTCAGCTCTGCCCCCTCAGCTCTGCCCCCTCAGTTCTGTCCCCTCAGCTCTGCCCCCTCAGCTCTGTCCCCTCAGCTGTGCCCCCTCAGCTCTGCCCCCTCAGCTCTGTCCCCTCAACTCTGCCCCCTCCACCACCACATTTCTGAGCCTTCAGACCTAGCTGAGGCTCTGTCTGTGCTGAGGCTCTGTCTGTGCTGAGGTCCTCTGTGCTGAGGTCCTCTCTGTGCTGAGGCTCTGTCTGTGCTGAGGCTCTCTCTGTGCTGAGGCTCTCTCTGTGCTGAGGTCCTCTCTGTGCTGAGGTCCTCTCTGTGCTGAGGCTCTGTCTTTGCTGAGGGTCTGTCTGTGCTGAGGCTCTCTCTGTGCTGAGGTCCTCTCTGTCCCCTTTCAGGTACTGGGAGGCTGCTTTAAAGTCTCCCTAGAGCATTATCTTCTCCAGGCTGAACAGGTCTCAACTCTCTCAGCCTGTCCCCACAGGGGAGGTTCTGATCCACTTGGTGTCCTCCTCTGGAGCCTCTGCAGCAGCTCCAGGTCCCTCTTGTGCTGGGGGCCCCAGAGCTGGAGGCAGTGCTGCAGGTGGGGGCTGAGCAGAGCAGAGGGCAGAATCCCCTCCCTGTGCTGCTGCTCTCCCTGCTCTGGCTGCAGCTCAGCACTCAGCTGGCTCTGGGCTGCCAGGGACCACTGCTGCTTTCACCTTGGGTTTGGGAGAAAGGGCTGTGAAAAGCATGGTCTGCTGCTGCCTTTCCCCGGGGAACCACATTGCTCTGCCCCCTGCAGCCCACAGCAGCCACCCCTGCTTGTGCCACACTGTCTGCAGAGAGCTGTGCTCCTCAGCTCCCACCCCAGGCTGCCCAAGGAGAGCCCTGCAGCATCCACACTGCAGCCAGGCACACAGAGCTTGCACTGTGCCTGTGCAGCTCTGCTCCTGAGGGAAGCAAGGGGAGAATGAGCAATGTGACCCCAGGGAAGAATGAGAGCAGCCACAAGTGCAGGAGTGGTGGCCCCAGGTGACAGTGGCTGTGCCAGCCCAGGAGCAGTAACTCTCCAGCAGCTCTCCAAAAGCAAGAGAGCTGAGGTGCAGCTGCTGTGCAGGGGCCCCAGGGGGCAGATATTGAATGGAATGGAATGGAATGGAATGGAATGGAATGGAATAGAATAGAATAGAATAGACCAGGTTGGAAGAGACCTTCAAGACCATCAAGTCCAACCTATCAACCAACCCAACACCACCTAATCAACTAACCCATGGCACCAAGCACCCCAGCAAGTCTCCTCCTGAACACCTCCAGGGGTGGGGACTCCACCACCTCCCTGGGCAGCACATCCCAGTGGCCAATCTCTCTTGCTGGGAAGAACTTCCTCCTAACCTCCACCCTAAACCTCCCCTGGCACAGCTTGAGACTGTGGCCTCTTGTTACAGTATCACAGTATCACAGTATCACTTAGGTTGGAAAGGACCTCAAGGATCATCGAGTCCAACCTATCAACACAGACCCCATGCCTAGACCATGGCACCAAGTGCCACATCCAATCTCCCCTTGAACGCCTCCAGGGTCGATGACTCAACCACCTCCCTGGGCAACCCGTTCCAATGCCGAATCTGTTCTGCTGCTGCTTGCCTGGCAGAAGAGCCCAACCCCCACCTGGCTCCAACCTCCCTGCAGGGAGTTGCAGAGAGCAAGAAGGTCTCCCCTGAGCCTCCTCTTCTGCAGGCTAAGCAACCCCAGCTCCCTCAGCCTCTCCTCCCAGGGCTGTGCTCCAGACCCCTCCCTAGCTTTCTTGCCCTTCTCTGGACACCTTCCAGCAGCTCAACCTCTTTCCTAACCTCAGGAGCCCAGAACTGGACACAGGACTCCAGGTGTGGCCTCAGCAGTGCTGAGCACAGGGCACAAGGACTTCCCTGCTCCTGCTGGCCACACTCTTCCTGCTGCAGGCCAGGATGCCCTTGGCCTTCTTGTCCCCCTGGGCACACTGCTGGCTCATGTTCAGGCAGCTGTCAATCAGCACCCCCAGGTCCCTCTCTCTTTGGCAGCTCTCAGCCACTCTGACCCCAGCCTGTAGCTCTGCCTGGGGTTGCTGTAGCCACAGTGCAGCCCCTGGCACTTGGACTTGTTGAATGCCATCCTGTTGGCCTCTGCCCACCTGTCCAGCCTGGCAAGGTCCCTCTGCAGAGCCCTTCTGCCCTCTCACTGACCAACATCTGCTCCCAGCTTGCTGTCATCTGCAAATGTACTGCTGATGGACTCAATGCCCTCATCCAGATCATCAATGACGATGTTAAAGAGCACAGGGCCCAGCACTGCTCCCTGGGGCACAGCACTGGGGCCTGGCTGCCAGCTGGCTGTGGCACCATTCACCACCACTCTCTGGGCTCAGCCTCCAGCCAGTTCCTAACCCAGCTCAGAGTGAGGAGCAGAGCACTCCCTGCACTCTGCTGTGTGAAGCTCACAGTCATAGAACTGTGTCATGTGAAAAAGCCCTCTGAGAGCACCCAGTGCAACCACCACCCCAGCACCACCATGGCCACTAAACCATGGGCCAAGTGCCATGGCCACAGGTGTCTGGAACACCTCAGGCCCCAGACAATCTGCCCTTAAACACTCTTAGGTTTGGAGCCTCCACAGCTCCTCTGGGCAGCCTGTTCCAGAGCCTCCCCACCTTCATGGGCAAGAATTGCTTCCTGAGGTCTCCTCTAAATCCAGCTTCTTCCAGTCTGAAGCCATCACCTCTCATCCTGTCACTCCATGCCTCCCCACAAAGTCCCTCTCCAGCTCTCCTGCAGCCCTTTCCACATACTGAAAGCCACCAGAAGGTCTCTCTGGAGCCTTCTTTTCCCCAGGCTGAACAGCTCCAGCTCTCTCAACCTGTCCCCAGGGAGAGGTTCTGTTCCTCAGTGCTCTCAGGAGGGATGCTCCTGCTCACCTTGGCCTGTTGCTCAGCTCTTTTCCCAGCTCATTCCTTTCCTGCCTTCCCCCACACAAAGTGCTGCTTGCCAAAGCAAAAGGCTTCCCTATCCAAACTTCATTACCCAGCAAAACACAAAGCTTCATTTCCCACCCATTGCAAAGAGGAGGAAAGGAGGAAACCACACAGCACAAAAAGCCAGGGAGAGGGAATCTCCCCACTGTGAAACTGCACCCTCTGGGCCCTGTGCTTTGCTCAGGATTTAGCTGATACAATAATTATCACCTTAGAAAGTCTGCCTTACCTACAAGTGAAAGGTACAGTGGCACAGAGGAAACCAAGATCCACCTCCTTGGGATGGAGATGGCAGCTAACTGTCCCAGGAGAGGCTCAGAGGTGTCTCAACCACAGCTTGCAGCCCAGAGAGCCAAGCAGAGCCTGGGCTGCAGCACGAGAAGTGTGGCCAGCAGGGCCAGGGAGGGGATTCTGCCCCTCTGCTCCACTCTGCTGAGGCCACAGCTGGAGCTCTGGGGCCAGCTCTGGAGCCTCTGTGCCAGGAAGGCTCTGGAGGGGCTGGAAGGTGTCCAGAGCAGGGCCAGGAGGAGGAGCAGAGGGCTGGAGCTGCTCTGCTGTGAGCACAGCCTGAGGGAGTTGGGGTTGTGCAGGCTGGAGAGGAGAAGGCTCCCAGGAGACCTCCTTGTGGCCTTGCAGGATCTGCAGGGGGCTGCAGAAAGCTGGGGAGGGACTTCTGAGGGTGTCAGGGAGGGATAGGACTGGGGGGGATGGAGCAGAACTAGAAGTGGGGAGATGGAGATTGGCTGTGAGGAAGAAGTTGTTGCCCAGGAGGGTGGTGAGAGCCTGGCACAGGCTGCCCAGGGAGGTGGTGGAAGCCTCCTGCCTGGAGGTGTTTGCAGGCAGGCTGGAGGTGGCTGTGAGCAACCTGCTGTGGTGTGAGGAGTCCCTGCCCATGGCAGGGGGGTTGGGACTGGCTGAGCCTTGAGTTCCCTTCCAACCCTGCCAGTTCTGTGATGCTATGATTCCTGGCCCCCAGAGCAGCTCAGCTCCCCACTGACTGCAGCCAGAGGAAGGCAGCAGCTGCTCCATGGGGAAGCTGCACCCTGCTGAGCAGAGCTGGAGAGGCTGAGAGAGTTGGGGGTGTGCAGCCTCGAGAAGAGAAGGCTCAGGGGGATCCTTATTGCCATGGACAAGCACAGAAGGGGGGGCTACCAGGAGTGGGGAGACTCCTCTGCACAAGGAGTCCCATGGAGAAGACAAGAGGACAAGTTACTAGTTTCTAGTGTGGGGTGTCCCTGCCCATGGCAGGGGGTTGGAAGTAGATGATCCTTGTGGTCCCTTCCAACCCTGACTGATACTAGGATACTACTATGATACTATGATACTGCTGGGGACATTCCCACTGTGCTGCAGAAGAAAGGTTCCACTGTGAGAAGAGTTAGAGACTGGAATCACCTCCCAGGGCAAGTGCTGGAGTCTCAGTTTCCAGCCTCAGCTTGCACTGAGCTCCTGAGCTCCACCAGCACCTGGAAAGCTTGCACCAGGTGGTCCTTGGGGTGCCTTCCAAGCTGGCATCCTGTGGTCCTGTAGCTCTGAAACAGAAATCCTTACCTTCAGTGCCAGGTTGTCCACGAGTGCAATCATGGAGTTCTTGAAGAGGGTAGCAGCTGTCAGAGGTCTCTTGGTTACCTCTGTGATGCTCAGCTTGCCTTCAGGCCACATCATCTTCAGCACAGGGTTAGAGCTGGAAGACAGAGAGCCTCTTTAGCTGCAGAGCCCATCAGCACTCCCAGGACACTCACAATTCAACAGCTTGCTTTGGGCTGGCCCTGCTGGGCTGGTGTGTGCAGCTCAGAATGCACCAGCAGCTCAGGAGGTACCAGGCAAAGCACTCTGACACCCCTGGGCAAGACACCTCTTGCTCTCCAGCAGGGCAGGGCTCAGGCTTACAACCCCTGGGAGGAGGAGAGCAGGTTCCCCCCCTTCAGAGGAAGATGTGCAGCAATGGGCTGGCAAAAGTCCTGCAGGAGTCATCCAGCAAGGGCAGTCTGCCCTTACTGACATCAAGGGCTGCAGCAGAACAGAAGAGAACAGCCCACAACAGCCTCCCCCCACCTCCAACCCTGCCTCCAGCTCTGCTGTCCCCAGCAGGAGGACACAGAGCTGCTGGAGTGAGGCCAGAGGAGGCCACAAGGATGATCCAAGGGCTGGAGCAGCTCTGCTGTGAGCACAGGCTGAGGGAGCTGGGGCTGTGCAGCCTGGAGAGGAGCTTACAGCAGGGGCACCTCAGAGCTGCCTGCCAGGACCTGAAGGGATCCTGCAGGAGGGCTGCAGGACTTTTCCTGAGGATGGTTAGAGGTAGAACAAGGAGGAATGGTTTGAGGCTGGGGGAGCAGGGTTAGAGTGGAGATGAGGAAGTTCTTTGATATGAGGGTGGTGAGACTCTGGCACAGGCTGCCCAGGGAGGCTGTGGCTGCCTCCTGCATGGGGGTGCTCAAGGCCAGGTTGGATGAGGCCTTGAGCAACTGAGTGTAGTTGAGAGATGTCCCTGCCCAGGGCAGGGGCTTGGAGTAGATGATCTCTGAGGTCCCTTCCAGCCTGAGCCATTCCAGGATTGAGGAGATCAATAGTGGTCCATGGGCAACTGGTCCCAAAACCTGGTTGAGGACAAGTGGAGCAGCACAGGGAACCTCCACAGAGCTCTCTTGGTTGCACAGTGAGCTGCTTTCAAACCAGCACTGGAAACTGAGACCAATTAAAGGCTCTGTCAGGAGAAAAGCAACAGGAAAAGGACTTTCTCATGGCAAATTAAACCTAACAGCCTTCAGGTCACAGCAGGGACACAAAGATCAGATCCCACAGCAGTCTGTTTGCCCCCTGCACTGCACACATGAGGGAAACCTGCAGCCTCTTCCAGCATCCACTCTACACAAAGGGTTAGGAGCTGGCTGGAGGCTGAGCCCAGAGAGTGGTGGTGAATGGTGCCACAGCCAGCTGGCAGCCAGGCACCAGTGCTGTGCCCCAGGGATCAGTGCTGGGCCCTGTGCTCTTTAACATCTTCATTGATGATCTGGATGAGGGCATTGAGTCCATCAGCAGTAAATGTGCAGAGGACACCAAGCTGGGGGCAGGAGTTGATCTGCTGGAGGGTAGAGAGGCTCTGCAGAGGGACCTCAACAGGCTGGGCAGATGGGCAGAGGCCAAGGGCAGGAGATTGAACACATCCAAGTGCCAGGTGCTGCACATTGGCCACAACAACCCCAGGCAGTGCTACAGGCTGGGGGCAGAGTGGCTGAGAGCAGCCAGGCAGAGAGGGACCTGGGGGTAGTGGTGGACAGCAGCTGAAGAGGAGCCAGCAGTGTGCCCAGGGGGCCAAGAAGGCCAAGGGCATCCTGGCCTGCAGCAGGAAGAGTGTGGCCAGCAGGAGCAGGGAAGTCCTTGTGCCCTGTGCTCAGCACTGCTGAGGCCACACCTGGAGTCCTGTGTCCAGTTCTGGGCTCCTGAGGTCAGGAAAGAGGTTGAGCTGCTGGAAGGCGTCCAGAGAAGGGCAAGAAAGCTGGGGAGGGGTCTGGAGCACAGCCCTGGGAGGAGAGGCTGAGGGAGCTGGGGTTGCTTAGCCTGGAGAAGAGGAGGCTCAGGGGAGACCTTCTTGCTCTCTGCAACTCCCTGCAGGGAGGTTGTAGCCAGGTGGGGGTTGGTCTCTTCTCCCAGGCAAGCAGCCCCAGAACAAGAGGACAGATTCTCAAACTGTGCCAGGGGAGGTTTAGGCTGGATGTTAGGGAGAAGTTTTACACAGAGAGAGAGATTGGCCATGGGATGTGCTGCCTGGGGAGGTGGTGGAGTCCCCATCCCTGGAGGTGTTCAGGAAAGGCTTGGATGAAGCACTTGCATCCATGGTTTAGTTGTCAGGAGGTGTTGGGTATTAGGTATTAGGTTGGACTTGATGATCTCTGAGGTCTTTCCCAGCCTGGCTGAGTCTGTGAGCAGTTTGCTCCCTACCTGTTGTACATGAGGCGCTTGAAGTCCTGGAATAAGGTGTCCTTGTTCTTGTCAATGAAGCCAGTGACTGAGTAGCTGGAAAGGAAAGGAGAAGAGAGTTAACTGAAAAGCATCAGACAATCCCAGAATTCATAGTGTCATAGTATCATATTATCAGTCAGGGTTGGAAGGGACCATGAGGAATTGCTTGGGTTGCAAGAACCCTTGAAGGTCCGTGAGTCCAACCACTCTCTAACTCTGCCAAGGCTGAGCCCAAACCATAGAATCACAGAACTGTCAGGGTTGGAAGGGACCTCAAGCATCATCACCCTGGCCCCATCCTGCTACCACCCACCCCTGAAGTACTTCCAGGCACTGAGAAGATCTCCCCTCAGGCTTCTCTTCTCCAGGACAAAAAGCTCCAAGTCCCTCAGCCTTGCTTCATCCAGTGGTGTGCCCCAGGGAGCAGTGCTGGGCCCTGTGCTCTTTAACATCTTCATTGATGATCTGGATGAGGGCATTGAGTCCATCAGCAGTAAATGTGCAGCTGACACCAAGCTGGGGGCAGGAGTTGATCTGCTGGAGGGTAGAGAGGCTCTGCAGAGGGGCCTGGGCAGGCTGGGCAGATGGACAGAGGCCAAGAGCAGGAGATTGAACACATCCAAGTGCCAGGTGCTGCACATTGGCCACAACAACCCCAGGCAGTGCTACAGGCTGGGGTCAGAGTGGCTGAGAGCAGCCAGGCAGAGAGGGACCGGGGGGGTGCTGGTTGATGGTAGGCTGAACAGGAGCCAGCAGTGTGCCCAGGCAGCCAAGAGGGCCAATGGCATCCTGGCCTGCATTAGGAATAGTGTGGCCAGCAGGAGCAGGGAGGTCATTCTGCCCCTGTACACTGCACTGCTTAGGCCACACCTGGAGTCCTGTGTCCAGTTCTGGGCTCCTGAGGTTAGGAAAGAGGTTGAGCTGCTGGAAGGTGTCCAGAGAAGGGCAAGAAAGCTGGGGAGGGGTCTGGAGCACAGCCCTGGGAGGAGAGGCTGAGGGAGCTGGGGTTGCTTAGCCTGCAGAAGAGGAGGCTCAGGGGAGACCTTCTTGCTGCCTACAACTCCCTGCAGGGAGGTTGGAGCCAGGTGGGGGTTGGTCTCTTCTCCCAGGCAAGCAGCCCCAGAACAAGAGGACAGAGTCTCAAGCTGTGCCAGGGGATGTTTAGGCTGGATGTTAGGGAGAAGTTCTACACAGAGAGAGAGATTGGCCTTTGGAATGTGCTGCCCAGGGAGGTGGTGGAGTCACCATCACTGGAGGTGTTCAGGAGGAGACTTGACAGGGTGCTTGGTGCCACGGGTTAGTTGTTTAGATGGTGTTGGATGATAGGTTGGACACAATGATCTTGAAGGTCTCTTCCAACCTGGTTTATTATTCTATTATTCTATTATGAGAGAGATGTTCCAGTCCCTTAAGGAACACTGTAGCTCTTTGCTGTACCCCCTGAGGCAGCTTCTTCTGCCCTCCCAGTCATGGCCCAGGCTATCAGACCAGTCAGACACAACTGGCTCTTGGGGAACCCATGGTGACTGCTTCTGATAACCTTCTGTTCCTCCACATGCTGTGAGGTGCCACACCACCTTCTAACAGACCCTGAGTCCTTTCTTTTTCCACACCACACAATCATAGAATCACAGAGCTGGCAGGGCTGGAAGGGACCTCAAGGCTCAGCCAGTCCCAACCCCCGTGCCATGGGCAGGGACACCTCACACCACAGCAGGTTGCTCACAGCCACCTCCAGCCTGGCTGCAAAACACTCCCAGGTGGTTTCCACCACCCAATTCAACCCAATCCAATCCAACCCAATCCAACCCAATCCAATCCAATCCAATCCAATCCAATCAATCCAATCCAATCCAATTCAATCCAATTCAATTCAATCCAATTCAATTCAATTCAACCCAATTCCATTCCATTCCATTCCATTCCATCCAATCCAATTCAACCCAATCCAATTCAACCCAATTCAATTCAACCCAATTCAATTCAATTCAATGCAATTCAATTCAATTCAATCCAATCCAATTTAATCAAATTCAATTCAATTCAATTCAATTCAATTCAATTCAATTCAATTCAATTCAATTCAATTCAATTCAATTCAATTCAATTCAATGCAATGCAATGCAATTCAATTCAATCCAATTCAATTCAGTCCAAGCCAATTCAATCCAATCCAATTCAATTCAATTCAATTCAATTCAATTCAATTCAATTCAATTCAATTCAATTCAATTCAATCCAATTCACTTCAATTCAATCCAATTCAATTAATTCCAATTCACTTCAATTCAATTCAATCCAATTCAATTCAATGCAATTCAATTCAATTCAATCCAATTCAATTCAATCCAATCCAATTTAATCAAATGCAATTCAATTCAATTCAATTCAATTCAATTCAATTCAATTCAATGCAATGCAATTCAATTCAATGCAATTCAATTCAATCCAATTCAATTCAATTCAATTCAATTCAATTCAATTCAATTCAATTCAATTCAATTCAATTCAATCCAATTCACTTCAATTCAATCCAATTTCAAATTCTAAATTCAATTCAATTCAATCAATTCAATTCAATTCAATTCAATTCAATCAATTCAATTCAATAATCAAATTCAATTCAAATTGCAATGCAATTCAATTCAATCCAATTCCAATCCAATTCAATTCAAGCCAATTCAATCCAATTCAATTCAATTCAATTCAAGATTCAATTCAATCCAATTCACTTCAATTCAATCCAATTCAATTCAATTCATTCCAATTCAATTCAATTCAATCCAATTCAATTCAATTCAATTCAATTCAATTCAATCCAATCAATTCAATTCAATTCAATGCAATGCAATGCAATGCAATTCAATTCAATCCAATTAAATTCAATCCAAGCCAATTCAATCCAATTCAATTCAATTCAATTCAATTCAATTCAATTCAATTCAATTCAATTCAATTCAATTCAATTCAATTCAATTCAATTCAATCCAATTCAATTCAATTAATTCCAATTCACTTCAATTCAATTCAATCCAATTCAATTCAATGCAATTCAATTAAATCCAATCCAATCCAGTCCAATCCAATGCAATCCAATCTAATCCAATTCAATTCAATCAATCAATCCAATCCAATCCAATCCAATCCAATCCAATTCAATCTAATCCAATCCGATCCAATCTAATCCAATCCAATTCAATTCAGTTCAACCCAATCCAATCCAATCCAATCCAATCCAATTCAATCTAATCCAATCCGATCCAATCTAATCCAATCCAATTCAATTCAGTTCAACCCAATCCAATCCAATCCAATCCAATTCAATCCAATCCAATTCAAACCAATCCAATCTAATTCAATTCAATTCAATCCAACCCAATCCAATCCAACTCAATCCAACCCAATCCAATCCAACCCAATCCAATCCAATTCGATCCAATCCAACCCTATTCTATTCTATTCTATTCTATTCTATTCTAGTCTAGTCTAGTCTATTCTATTCCATTCCATTCCATTCCATTCCATTCCATTCCATTCCATTCCATTCTATTCACCTCTCTGGCTCTGCTGGCAGCACTGCTTTGGATGCAGCCCAGGCTGTGATTTGCCCCCTGTGCTGCAGGCTCACCCTGCCTGCTCCTGTCCAGCCTTTCCCCACCAGCACCCCCAGGTCCTTTTCCTCAGGGCTGCTCTCTGCCACCTCATCCCCCAGCCTGTATTGACAGGGAGAATTGTTTCAGGGTGAATTTAACCCCAGGGTATAAGGAATCCTAAACTATTTCCTAATGAACTCCCTCCAGACTCTGCTGGCAGGGGGAGTTACACAAACCCTACCCCACCAAAGCACTGCAGGGGTGCTCCAGCCAGCAGCTGTCCCAGGGAGCACTTCTGAGCACCTTTCGCTCCTCCTTCCTCTTCCATCCCCTTGCTCTCATGCTCTGGAGCCATTCCTGTGGAGGCTTCAGGTACAGAACACTTTTCAGCTGGGGTGGGGAAGGCTCCCTGCACTGAGCCTGACTGTGATGCAGTTTGAGTCTCTTCAGCCTGCTCTGAGGATTCCAAAGCAGGCAGTTATGTAACCACACAAACCAGATGTCTGAAGCAAGTTTGATTAGCTCAGTTCAGCCTTCCTCCACAAGCAGTGCTAGGGCTAGCTTCCCTCTCCCTCCTTTTCCCACTGAAGCACTGCTCTCCCCTCAAACCCCTCCCCAGAGAACCACAGAATGGTCTGGGTTGGAAGGGACCTCCAAAGGTCATCCAGTCCAAGTCCCCTGCACTCAGCAGGGACATCCTGCACTGGATCAGGCTGCCCAGAGCCCTGGTGAGGCTCACAGAATCACAGACTCAGAGAATCAATAAGGTTGGAAAAGACCTCAGAGGTCATCAATTCCAACCTCTCACCCAACACCTCCTGACAATTAACCCATGGCTCCAAGTGCCACATCCCAGCCCCTCTTGAATACCTCCAGGGATGGGGACTCCACCACCTCCCTGGGCAGCACATCCCAATGGCTAACAACTCTCTCTGGGAAGAACTTTCTCCTCACCTCCAGCCTAAACCTCCCCTGGCACAGCTTGAGACTGTGGCCTCTTGTTCTGCTGCTGCTTGCCTGGCAGAAGAGACCAACCCCCACCTGGCTCCAACCTCCCTGCAGGGAGTTGCAGAGATCAAGAAGGTCTCCCCTGAGCCTCCTCTTCTCCAGGCTAAGCAACCCCAGCTCCCTCAGCCTCTCCTCCCAGGGCTGTGCTCCAGACCCCTCCCCAGCTTTCTTGCCCTTCTCTGGACACCTTCCAGCAGCTCAACCTCTTTCCTAACCTCAGGAGCCCAGAACTGGACACAGGACTCCAGCTGTGGCCTCAGCAGTGCTGAGCACAGGGCACAAGGACTTCCCTGCTCCTGCTGGCCACACTCTTCCTGCTGCAGGCCAGGATGCCCTTGGCCTTCTTGGCCCCCTGGGCACACTGCAGGCTCCTGTTCAGCTGCTGTCCCCCACTACCCCCAGGTCCATTTCTGCCTGGCTGCTCTCAGCCACTCTGCCCCCAGCCTGTAGCACTGCCTGGGGTTGCTGTGGCCAAAGTGCAGCCCCTGGCACTTGGACTTGTTGAACGCCATCCTCTTGGCCTCTGCCCATCTGTCCAGCCTGGCAAGGTCCCTCTGCAATATCTCCAGACAACTAAACCATGGCTCCAAGTGCCACATCCAATCCCCTCCTGAACACCTCCAGGGATGGGGACTTCACCAGATCAGGCTGCCCAGAGCCCTGTTGAGCATCACCTTGAATATCTCCAAGCATGGAGCTCCAACCACCTCCCTGGGCAACCTGTTGCAGTGTTCCACCACCCTCATGGTGCAAAACTTGTTCCTCACATCCTCTGCTATAGATTGAAGCCACTGCCCCTGGCCCTATCACCTTGGGTTTCAATCCCAAGCCTGTAACCAGGCTAAGCTTTAAGGGACTGCTGGGCTCTGGAATGCTGTGGGGCAGCTGCTGTGGGGCAGCTGCTGTGGTTCAGAGCAGAGGCAGTGTTCAAGCAGGACGTTGGGCCACTCCAAAGCTGCCTGAGGGACAGAAAGAGGAGGTGCAGCTTCATCCCTGAGTGGAACTCACATCACGTCCCCGGCGTAGTGCTTGATCCGGAAGTCCCTGTCGAACTCCAGGGTCTTGTCAGTGGCACACAGCTGAAACAAAGGCACAAAGAGCCAGACTTCAGCCCTGGATGATCAAGGGTCAGGAAGGAGCAAGAAACAGAAACTGGAACCTGGAGTTATTCCCCTCCACAGATGCAGGTGTGGAGGTGAAACCCAGCTGTGCTGCTGCTCCAGGAGGGGCTCTGCAAGGGGACCTTACACAAACAGCTGTGCAAACCCAAGGACATATGGAAGGGGTTGGGGTGGAAGAGACCTCAAAGCTCATCCAGTTCCAGCCCCCTGCCATGGGCAGGGACACCTCCCACCAGCACAGCTTGCTCAAGGCCTCATCCAGCCTGGCCTCCAACACCTCCAGGCAGGAGGCAGCCATAGCCTCCCTGAGTGACCTGTGCCAGAGTCTCCCCAGCCTCACTCTCAAGGATTTCTTCCTCATCTCCAGTCTCAATCTCCTCTCTCCCAGCTCAAAGCCATTGTTCCTCATCCTGGCATTCTCAGCCCTTGTCACAAGTCCCTCCCCAGCTCTCCTGGAGCCCTGCAGGTACTGGAAGGTTGCTCTAAGGTCTGCCTGGAGCCTTCTCTTCTCCAGGCTCAACAGTCCCAACTCTCCCAGCCTGTCCCCAAAGGGGAGGTTCTCCAGCTTCTGATCCTCTTCATGGCCTCCTCTGGAGCCTCTCCAGCAGCTCCAGGTCCTTCTTGTGCTGGGGGCCCCAGAGCTGGAGGCAGTGCTGCAGGTGGGCTCTGAGCAGAGCAGAGGGCAGAATCCCTCCCTGTGCTGCTGCTCTCCCTGCAGCCCAGGAGTTTCCTTTGTGGCTGACAGAGGCACCTGCTGAGGGGTTTCAGCCCATGGGATCCAAGCATTCTTTGTGCAGAACATCTCTCCTGAGTCATGAGCAGTGCTCTGCTCTCCTTCCCCTTCCCTGAGCCAGAGCTTCTCTTTTCTAGCTCTGCTTTATGATGTCCCAGCAGAAAATCAGCTGACAGCATCCTGGGCCCAGTGGACAGCACAGCTAGAACCCAGCTGAGGCCAGAATGATATATGGAATGGAATGGAATGGAATGGAATGGAATGGAATGGAATGGAATGGAATAGAATAGAATAGAATAGAATAGAATAGAATAGAATAGAATAGAATAGAATTAATCAGGTTGGAAGAGACCTTCAAGATCATCGAGTCCAACCTATCAACCAATCCAACACCACCTAATCAACTAACCCAAGGCTCCAAGCACCCCAGCAAGTCTCCTCCTGAACACCTCCAGGGATGGGGACTCCACCACCTCCCTGGGCAGCACATCCCAATGGCCAATCTCTCTTGCTGGGAAGAACTTTCTCCTCACCTCCAGCCTAAACCTCCCCTGGCACAGCTTGAGACTGTGTCCTCTTGTTCTGCTGCTGCTTGCCTGACAGAAGAGACCAACTCCCTCCCAGGTACAACCTCCCTGCAGGGAGTTGCAGAGAGCAAGAAGGTCTCCCCTGAGCCTCCTCTTCTGCAGGCTAAGCAACCCCAGCTCCCTCAGCCTCTCCTCCCAGGGCTGTGCTCCAGACCCCTCCCCAGCTTTCTTGCCCTTCTCTGGACACCTTCCAGCAGCTCAACCTCTTTCCTAACCTCAGGAGCTCAGAGCTGGAGACAGGACTCAAGGTGTGGCCTCAGCAGTGCTGAGCACAGGGCACAAGGACTTCCCTGCTCCTGCTGGCCACACTCTTCCTGCTGCAGGCCAGGATGCCCTTGGCCTTCTTGGCCCCCTGGGCACACTGCAGGCTCCTGTTCAGCTGCTGTCCCCCACTACCCCCAGGTCCCTCTCTGCCTGGCTGCTCTCAGCCACTCTGCCCCCAGCCTGTGGCACTGCCTGGGGTTGCTGTGGCCAATGTGCAGCCCCTGGCACTTGGATGTGTTCAATCTCCTGCCCTTGGCCCCTGCCCATCTGCCCAGCCTGACAAGGTCGATGCAGCAGGGCAGCTCTCTCAGGACACCAGCACATGGTCCCTGGAACACTGAGCTTGGGAGGGGGCTGCACACACAACTAGCAGCCCAGCATGAAAAGCCAGAGGCGACTCTGGCAGTCTCAAGCTGTGCCAGGGGAGGTTTAGGCTGGAGGTGAGGAGAAAGTTCTTCCCAGAAAGGGTAATTGGCCTTTGGAATGTGCTGCCCAGGAAGGTGGTGGAGTCCCCACCCCTGGAGGTGTTCAAAAGGGCTTGGATGTGGCACTTGGAGCCATGGTTTAGCTGTCAGGAGGTGTTGGGTGACAGCTTGGACTTGAGGATCTCTGAGGTCTTTTCCAACCTTATTGATTCTATGATTCTAGAAAGCAAAGAGGCAACGAGCATGAAAGAGACAATCCAAGACCCTTCACCTGTGCCCAAGAGGAGACAACAGAGTGGCTGACAGGTGAAAGATAAACTGAAATGTGAAGAAAGGTGGTGGGGGGGGAGGGAAATCAGTAGGAAACCAAAAAGCTGGAGTCAGAAGGCAGAGAGAAGGTTACAAGGTGTTAGAAGTCCTTCAGAAGAGGAGCAGGCAGCACGCCGGCCTCGGCAGGGCTGATCCATGAGCAAAGGCCAGAAGGGGCACAGAGAATATGAAGAGGTGAGGCCAAGCCAGAAGACAAAGGCATTTCTCTTTGCACAGCTGTGCTGAGCAGCAAGGAGCCATGCAGGAATGTCTGTTTTCAGCCACCCCAAAGCATACAGCCAAGGCCACCTGTCGAGGGAAGAGCTACAGGAGGAGGGAGGAGGTGCTGGAATGAAGCAGCTGCTGCTAGCAGGCAGGACAGGGGTGGCTGCAGCAGCTCCTGCCTTCAAACCACCCAGGAGTGCCTGCTCTGGGTGAGAACAGAACTGATCCTGTTCAGGGATTTGGGTGCCCAGCTCAGGCTCTGCTCACTGAGGCACTGTCTGCAGCCCAGGCCAGGATGGCACAGCCAGGGGCTGCTGCTGGCAGGGAGAAGCTGATGGCAGAGTCACTGCCAAGGGCTGGCTGCAGAAAGGCTCTGCCTTGGTGTTATGGTTTGAGGCTGGAGGCCTTTAAAAACCACAGAAAAGTTCCTTAAGGTCCCCCAGAGATGAAGCCAAGAAACTGTAACTTGCTCCTCTGCACACCAAGGGCACTGCCACAGCTTGTGCCACACCTTGGGGGGCAGGAAGGCAGAGGGGGCAGGAGGGCAGAGGGGGCACCTTCAGGGAGGAGCAGACAGGACAGGTGACCCCCAACTGCCCACCAAGGGATTGCAGCCCATGGCTGGCATCTCCAGGAGCAAGCTGAGGGATCCCCAGGCTTCAGCCTCTTCTTCCCTGGCTGGTGTCCCAGGAGGATTCTGTCCCTTCTGCCTTCCAGCCCCATGCCTCTGCTCCTGAATCTGGTTCCCATCTGCTGCTGAGCCCAGGCTGGATTTGCCCAGTGCCTGCCCCCAGCAGCAGTGATGCCAAGGGTGCCATCCTTGCCATCAGGGCCTGGGTTCCATGTTGGATTGGGTCTCTGTCTCTACCCCATGGCATTGTTCTTTCCATCCCAGCTGGGGCAGCTGCTTTCCCAGCCCATCACTCTCTCTCCCTTCTTCCCTTTCTCTTCCCTGTGGGAAGCAGAGAGCCTCTGGCACTGCCTAGTGCCTGGCCCAGCCCTGCCCCATGACAGATTTACCACCACGCTGGGCTTGGGAGGGAAGCTTCTCTCTGTGAACTTTTTGTCTGCTGGGAAAATCAGCTGAGATGGTTTCCAAAGCACAGGAAGTGCATTGGCAGAGCTGGCAGCCTGCTGCCTTTGGCAGCCTTGGCACAAGGCCTCCTCACTAACCACTCCAAGAACTCAAGCTGCTGTGAAAGGCAAGAGAGAGGAAGGGTTCCTCACCCAGGGGAAGGATTCCTCACCCAGAGGAAGGGTTCCTCACCCAGAGGAAGGATTCCTCACCCAGAGGAAGGATTCCTCACCCAGGGGAAGGGTTCATCAACCAGAGGAAGGGTTCCTCACCCAGGGGAAGGGTTCCTCACCCAGGGGAAGGGTTCCTCACCCAGAGGAAGGGTTCCTCACCCAGGGGAAGGGTTCATCAACCAGAGGAAGGGTTCCTCAACCAGAGGAAGGGTTCCTCACCCAGGGGAAGGGTTCCTCACCCAGAGGAAGGATTCCTCACCCAGAGGAAGGGTTCCTCAACCAGAGGAAGGGTTCCTCAACCAGGGGAAGGGTTCCTCACCCAGAGGAAGGGTTCCTCACCCAGGGGAAGGGTTCCTCACCCAGGGGAAGGATTCCTCACCCAGGGGAAGGGTTCCTCACCCAGGGGAAGGGTTCCTCACCCAGAGGAAGGGTTCCTCACCCAGGGGAAGGGTTCCTCACCCAGGGGAAGGGCTCCTCACCCAGAGGAAGGGTTCCTCACCCAGGGGAAGGGCTCCTCACCCAGGGGAAGGGTTCCTCACCCAGAGGAAGGGTTCCTCACCCAGGGGAAGGGTTCCTCACCCAGAGGAAGGGTTCCTCACCCAGAGGAAGGATTCCTCACCCAGGGGAAGGGTTCCTCACCCAAGGGAAGGGCTCCTCACCCAGAGGAAGGATTCCTCACCCAGAGGAAGTGTTCCTCACCCAGGGGAAGGATTCCTTACACAGGGGAAGGGTTCCTCAACCAGAGGAAGGGTTCCTCAACCAGAGGAAGGATTCCTCACCCAGAGGAAGGGTTCCTCACCCAGGGGAAGGGTTCCTCACCCAGGGGAAGGATTCCTCACCCAGGGGAAGGGTTCCTCACCCAGAGGAAGGGTTCCTCACCCAGAGGAAGGGTTCCTCACCCAGAGGAAGGGTTCCTCACCCAGGGGAAGGGCTCCTCACCCAGAGGAAGGGTTCCTCACCCAGGGGAAGGGCTCCTCACCCAGAGGAAGGGTTCCTCACCCAGGGGAAGGGCTCCTCACCCAGAGGAAGGGTTCCTCACCCAGGGGAAGGGTTCCTCACCCAGGGGAAGGGCTCCTCACCCAGAGGAAGGGTTCCTCACCCAGAGGAAGGATTCCTCACCCAGAGGAAGGGTTCCTCACCCAGGGGAAGGGCTCCTCACCCAGAGGAAGGATTCCTCACCCAGGGGAAGTGTTCCTCACCCAGGGGAAGGATTCCTTACACAGGGGAAGGGTTCCTCAACCAGAGGAAGGGTTCCTCACCCAGGGGAAGGATTCCTCACCCAGGGGAAGTGTTCCTCAACCAGGGGAAGGGCTCCTCACCCAGAGGAAGGGTTCCTCACTCAGGGGAAGGATTCCTCACCCAGAGGAAGGGCTCCTCAACCAGAGGAAGGATTCTTTACCCAGAGGAAGGGTTTCTCAAGCAGAGGAGGGGTTCCTCACCCAGAGGAAGGGTTCTCACTCAGAAGAAGGATCCTCACAGAGGAAGGATTCTCACACAGAGGAAGGGTTCTCACACAGAGGAATAATCCTCACACAGAGGAAGGATCCTCAGAGGATGGATTCTCACACAGAGGAAGGATTCTCACTCAGAGGAAGGATCCATCAACCAGTCCCCCCAGGTCCCTCTCCACCTGGCTGCTCTCAGCCACTCTGACCCCAGCCTGGAGCACTGCCTGGGGTTGCTGTGGCCACTGCACTTGATCCTTTGAAAGTAGAAGAGCAACTGGGAAAAGAGCAGAGCTTAAAGAGGCTGAGAACAGGAACCTGGGAGACTGCAAAGTGCCCTCAGAAGAGTCAGCATTTGTCCAGAGCTGGGCTAGCATCAGACAAAACAGAGAAGGTTGAGCCAGGAACAAAACATGTGGCTACAAAGCACAGAATGACAGAATGCCAGGGCTTGGAAGGGACCCCTGAGAGCAGCCAGCCCAATCCCCCTGCCCAAGCAGCATCACCCAGGGCAGGGCACACAGAACACATCCAGGTGGGTCATGGAAGTCTCCAGAGAAGACTCCACAACCTCTCTGGGCAGCCTGCTCCAGGCCTCTGCCAGCCTCACACCAAAGAAGTTTCTCCTCACATTTGAGGTGGAACCTCCTGGGCTCCAGCTCATATCTGTTGTTTCCTGTCCTGTCACTGGGCACCACCAAAAGGAGCCTGGCACCTGCATAGTGACTCCCACGCCTCAGCTATTGATAGCCATTGATCAGATCCCTCTCACCCTCCTCCTCTCCAGACTAAACAGCCCCAGGGCTCTCAGCCTCTCCTCACAGCAGAGATGTTCCAGTCCCTTCCTCACCCTCAGAGCCTTAGTTGGACTCTCTCCAGCAGGTCTCTGTCTCTCTTGACCTGGGGAGCCCCAAGCTGGACACAGGATTCCAGCTGTGGTCACAGCAGGGCAGAGCAGAGGTCGAGGAGATCCTCCCCAGCCCTGCTGGCCACACTGTTCTCACTGCCCCCCAGGCTACACTGGCCTCTTGGCCACAAGGGCACCTTGCTGTCCCCTGCTGAACTTGCTGTCTATGGAATAGTCTCCAGCTGCACCAGGGGAGGTTTAGGCTGGAGGTGAGGAGAAAGTTCTTCCCTGAGAGAGTTGTTGGCCCTTGGAATGTGCTGCCCAGGGAGGTGGTGGAGTCCCCATCCCTGGAGGTGTTCCAGAGGGGATTGGATGTGGCACTTGGTGCCATGGCTTAGTCAGGAGGTCTGTGGGGACAGCTTGGACTTGATGAGCTTTGAGGTCCCTTCCAACCTGGGTGATTCTGTGATGCTGTGAGTGCTGCTGCTGGCAGTGATATCTCTCCTGCTTTGTTTGGCCCTCCCCAGGACACCCAAGCAGAAGCAGCAGCTCAGCCATGCAGCACACAAAATAGGACACTACTATTTAGGGCACAGCAGCCCCTCAGAGCTTTTCCACATGGAGCCTGTGTCCAACATGCTCTCCAGGGAAGCAGTGAAGCATTCAGTCAGGCTGAAGATGGGAGCTGTTCCCATACCACAGCAGCACACAGGAGTTAACCCCTTAGGAACAGCTTCACTCAGCACTGAGCCTGAGAGTACCTGGAGAGATGCTGACTATGGACCTCTGGCAAGAGCTCAGCACCAGTGTCTGAAGGGGACCTACAGGAAGGCTGGGGAGGGACTGTTCAGAAGGGCCTGTGGGGATAGGCTCACAGGATGCTAGGGGTTGGAAGGGACCTCTGGAGAGCTTCCAGTCCAGCCCCCTGCCAGAGCAGGAGCAGAGAATCCAGCACAGGTCCCACAGGAACACATCCAGGCAGGGCTGGGAAGGCTCCAGAGCAGGAGACTCCACAACCTCTCTGGGCAGCCTGCTCCAGGCCTCTGGGAGCCTCACAGTGCAGAAGTTCCTCCTCATGTTGAGCTGCAACCTCCTGTGCTGCAGTTTCCATCCATTGCCCCTTGGCCTATCCCAGGGCACAGTGAGCAGAGCCTGGCCCTGTCCCTGTCCCTTCCTTCCTGACCCCCAGCCCTCAGCTATTGATAGACATTGATGAGATCCCTCTCAGCCTTCTCCTCTGCAGACTGAACAGCCCCAGGGCTCTCAGCCTCTCCTCCCCAGGCAGTGCTGCAGTCCCTGCAGCATCCTTGTAGGACAGGGGGCAATGGTTTGGAACTGGAGCAGGGCAGATTTAGGTTGGACATCAGGAGGAAGTTCTGCACAGTGAGGATAGTGAGGCACTGGAGCTGGTTGCCCAGGGATGTGGTTAAGCCCCCAGCTCTGCAGACATTCGAGCTCAGCCTTGCTGTGGCCCTGAGCAGCCTGCTCTGGTTGGAGGTGTCCCTCCTGCCTGCAGGAGGGGTGGGGGGGTGGCACAAGATGACCTTTGAGGCTCCCTTCCAACCCAGTGCCATAGTATCCTAGTACCAATCAGGGTTGGAAGGGACCACAAGGATCAGCCAGTGCCAACCCCCCTGCCATGGGCAGGGACACCCCACACTAGAGCAGCCTGGCCACAGCCTCAGCCAGCCTGGCTGCAAACACCTCCAGGGCTGGGGCCTCAACCACCTCCCTGCACAACCCATTCCAGGGCTTCACCACTCTCCTGGGGAAGAACTTCCTCCTCCCCTCCAGCCTCAATCTCCCCACCTCCAGCTTCATTCCATTCCCCCTAGTCCTAGCACTCCCTGAGAGCCTGAGCAGTCCCTCCCCAGCCTTCTTGCAGCCCCCTGCAGATCCTGGAAGGCCACAATGAGGTCACCTCAGAGCCTTCTCTTCTCCACACTGAACAGCCCCAACTCCTTCAGTCTGTCCTCACAGCAGAGCAGCTCCAGCCCTCTGCTCCTCCTCCTGGCCCTGCTCTGGACACCTTCCAGCACCTCCACATCCCTCTTGCCATAGGGGCTCCAGAGCTGGAGGCAGGACTCCAGGTGGGGTCTCCCCAGAGCTGAGCAGAGGGGGAGAATCACCTCCCTTGCCCTGCTGGCCACACTTCTCCTGCTGCAGCCCAGGCTCTGCTTGGCTTTCTGGGCTGCAAGTGCACACTGAGAGCTCCTGCTGAGCTTTTTGTCCACCAGCACCCCTGTGACTCGTGGGCAGAAGCACTGCAGTCTGCAAGAGCTACTTGTGAAATGAAACCACAAAAAAGCCTCTCAAGTGCTTTGCTTCAATGGCAGCTAGCAGCAACTGGCTGAGGAAGCTCAGGTTCCCTCCAGCAGCCCTAGGTGGGACTGGAGGCAGGTAGCTGAGCTGTGTAAAGGACATCTGCAAAGACACAAGGGGAGGGAGGTGAGGAGGGGGGGAAAGAAATCATTCTGGTGCTGAGAGTTTTATGGGTCAAATTTTCCAGGCTCTATTGATTTAAAGTAGAAATTAGGAAGCCAGGAAGACACAGCCCCCTCCATAAGCAGTATTTATAGCAGGGCTCCTTCTCTCCTCAGCCTGTGCACAGGTTCCTGCCGCTGCCACCCCCTGCTGAGGGCTGCTGCAATCGGCAGTATCTCCTTTTGATGCTCCCTGTGCTGCGAAGGGACCCCTGGAGGGAAGGACTCACACTGATTGCTTTGTTAATCTTCCTTTTATAGCCTCCCCCAGCCTTCACGAAGCTCAGACCTTTCCCTTTCGCTCTCTCACTGCATCAGACGCCGCCTGCTACAGCCCCGAGGGAGCCACTCACAGCACCAAGGACAGCCCAGAACCTCAGTTCCCTTCTCTGCCACCTCACATCCTCTGAGCCGCACGGCTCCGGGGGCTGGGCTCCTTCCCCCTCTACCCCACTGCAGAGGATCGGAGCCTCCAGCCCCAGGCTTGGCTGCTCACAGCCATCAGCGCTGCCAAAGGAGGCAATTGGCATTGAAATGGAGAAACTCGGAGCAGCCTCCCTGCAGCCCTGGGCTCGGCTGAGGTTACTCTGTCCAGTTCTGGGCCCCTCAGGTTAGGAAGGACATCGAGACACTTGAAGGTGTCCAGAGAAGGGCAAGAAAGCTGGGGAGGGGTCTGGAGCACAGCCCTGGGAGGAGAGGCTGAGGGAGCTGGGGTTGCTTAGCCTGCAGAAGAGGAGGCTCAGGGGAGACCTCATTGCTCTCTGCAACTCCCTGCAGGGAGGTTGGAGCCAGGTGGGGGTTGGGCTCTTCTGCCAGGCAAGCAGCACCAGAACAAGAGGACACAGTCTCAAGCTGCACCAGGGGAAGTTGAGGCTGGAGGTGAGGAGAAAGTTCTTCACTGAGAGAGTCGTTCATCATTGGGATGTGCTGCCCAGGGAGGTGGTGGAGTCCCCATCCCTGGAGGTGTTCAAGAGGGGATTGGATGTGGCACTTGGTGCCATGGTTTAGTCAGGAGGTCTGTGGTGCCAGATTGGACTGGATGATCTTTGAGGTCCCTTCCAACCTTGGTGATTCTGTGACACTGTGACACCCAGGAGGTGCTGCTGTGACACCCAGGAGGTGCTGCTGTGACACCCAGGAGGTGCTGCTGTGTCCGTGGCTTAAGCAGCTGAAACCAGGGCTGAAAGCAGGACTCCTGCTCCCCCCTCGGGCAGGGGTGGCAGTGGCAGAGCTGTCAGGTGTGCTGCAGCTAAAGGGCACTCGAGGAAAGCCACAGCTGGGAGGAAGAAGCCGGCTGCTTTCCTTTCCAGCCTGGGCCCTGCCCAAACGAGCCCCATCCAGGCCTATTGTTTGCAGCCAGGCTCCCCGGAGGCAGCCCTGGGCACATTCCTTACCCAGCCAGGCTAATTTGGTGTTCCTGACCTACATAAAGCCTGCTGCTGGGGTGGGAGGGCCAGGGCAGGCTCTCTCCTGGGCAGTGCTGTGCAGAGAGGCCCTGATTTGCTCACCCCGAGCCTCGGACTCCTCAGCCCGGTGCCCGCGTTTGCAGGCTGCTGCCAGGGGAGGAACAGATGCAGGCTGCTCAGGCTCACACTGCAGCAGAGCCACAGCCACTGGAGGGGCTCAGGGGTGCAGCCTGGGCTGGACAAGGTCGGCAGCCAGCGATGGGGAGAGGAAAACCACCGTAAATGAGAGGGCAGGGCTGAAGCAGCAGCGTGAATAATGCCACCGGCGCCGTGTGCGGGAGCAGCCCGGCAGGGCCGTGACGTGCAGGCAGCAGCACAGCCATTGGGTGCAGATGACATCATGGCCATGGCTCAGCGCCTCGGGTGCCTGCAGTGGAGCTGCTCTCACATAGCCCAGGCTTGAGCTCCCTCTGCCGATCCTGGGCCGAGAGAGAGGAGCGACCCAAACCCAGCCCAGGCAGCCCGGACGGCGCTCAGCTGCTGCTGCGGCTCCTGGGGCTGCACTCGGGCTGGGGCATAACGACTTCACAGAGTCATTGAGGCCTGTTGGTACCACAGCCTCTGCCCCAGGCTGCTGTAGGTGTCATAGAATCACAGCCTCAGCCAGGTTGGAAAAGAGCTCAGAGATCATCAAGTCCAACCTATGACCTAATCCCTAACACCTCCTGACAGCTAACCCACGGCTCCAAGTGCCACATCCCAGCCCCTCCTGAACACCTCCAGGGATGGGGACTCCACCACCTCCCTGGGCAGCACATCCCAGTGGCCAATCTCTCTTGCTGGGAAGAACTTTCTCCTCCCCTCCAGCCTAAACCTCCCCTGGCGCAGCTTGAGACTGTGGCCTCTTGTTCTGCTGCTGCTTGCCTGGCAGAAGAGCCCAACCCCCACCTGGCTCCAACCTCCCTGCAGGGAGTTGCAGAGAGCAAGAAGGTCTCCCCTCAGCCTCCTCTTCTGCAGGCTAAGCAACCCCAGCTCCCTCAGCCTCTCCTCCCAGGGCTGTGCTCCAGACCCCTCCCCAGCTTTCTTGCCCTTCTCTGGACACCTTCCAGCAGCTCAACCTCTTTCCTAACCTCAGGAGCCCAGAACTGGACACAGGACTCCAGGTGTGGCCTCAGCAGTGCTGAGCACAGGGCACAAGGACTTCCCTGCTCCTGCTGCCCACACTCTTCCTGCTGCAGGCCAGGATACCCTTGGCCTTCTTGGCCTCCTGGGCACACTGCTGGCTCCTCTTCAGCTGCTGTCCACCACTCTCCCCAGGTCCCTCTCTGCCTGGCTGCTCTCAGCCACTCTGACCCCAGCCTGTAGCACTGCCTGGGGTTGCTGTGGCTGGAAAAGACCTCTGAGCTCATCAAGTCCAGCCTATGATCTCACACCACCACATCAGCTAAACCCTGCCACCAAGAGCTACCTCCAACCTCTTCTTAAGGACCTCCAGGGACAGGAACTCCACCACCCCCCTGGGTCTAATCCATCCCAGTGCCCAATCAGCCTTTCTGTCAGGAAGTGCTTCCTAACATCCAACCTAAACCTCCCCTGGCACAGCTTCAGGCCATGCCCTCTTGTCCTGGCACAAATTGCCTGGGAGAAGAGCCTGAGCCCCACCTGACTGCAACTTCCTTTTCCTTAGTTGTAGAGAGTGCTAAGGTCCCCTCTAAGCCTCCTCTTCTCCAGGCTGAGCACCCCCAGCTCCCTCAGCCTCTCCTCATCAGACTTTCCCTCCAGCCCCCTCAGCCTCTCCTCATCAGACTTTCCCTCCAGCCCCCTCCCCAGCTGCTCTCCTCTGGACCTGCTCCAGCACCTCAAGATCCTTCCTGCAGCGAGGGGCCCAGAGCTGCACACAGTGCTACTGCCTCCTGCCTACTCCCAGGCAAGCAGGGACAGAACAAGAGGACACAGTCTCAAGCTGCGCCAGGGGAGGTTTAGACTCGAGGTGAGGAGAAAGTTCTTCCCAGCAAGAGAGATTGGCCACTGGGATGTGCTGCCCAGGGAGGTGGTGGAGTCCCCATCCCTGGAGGTGTTCAGGAGGGGCTGGGATGTGGCACTTGGAGCCATGGTTTAGCTGTCAGGAGGTGTTAGGGATTAGGTCATAGGTTGGACTGGATGATCTCTGAGCTCTTTTCCAACCTGGCTGAGGCTGTGATTCTATGATATCTACAGCAGCCTGGGGCAGAGGCTGTGGTACCAACAGGGCATAGCCAGAAAGGTTCCCTCTGGGGACAGCTGAAGACAGGCACCAGCTGGGGCAGCAGCATCCCTGCACTGCTGCCCACAGCTCTGGGCACTGCCAGGGGCTCACAGTGCCCCAGAGCCTGACTCTGGCTCACAACTCATCTTAGAGGCTCTTGATTGATTGACTGATTGTTGAACCTGGTTGATTCCATGATTCTATGATGCTACTTGAGGTGAGGCCTCACCAGTGCCAAGCACAGGGCAGAATCCCATCCCTGCTCCTGCTGACCACACTGCTCCTGACCCACCCCAGGATGCCTTCCCTGCCAGCTGGGCACGCTGCTGGCTCCTGTTCAGGCAGCTGCCACCCAGCACTGCCAGGTCCCACCCCAGGCACCCCAAGGAAGCCAGAGAAGGGATCCTGCAGGACAGTGATGCAGTGGTGAGGGCAGGGAGGAGTCTGTTACCTTCCTGCTGGAGAAATGAGGGTGCTTGGCCAGCTTGCTGTTGAGAGCCTCCAGGAACATCTCGTCCGTCACCCTGCCGACGTTCATGCAGGCGTCGTCCAGGATGGCAATGATGCCCTTGTGCTGCTGCTCCACCAGCTCCACAATCACCTGGTTGTTGAAGTAATCGATCTGCAGAACACAAGGGGCAGGCTTCAGTGGGACTCTGGCCAGGGCACAAGCAGCAAAGCAGCGCTCAGCGCAACGAGCAGGAGCAGGGAATGGGGCTCGCTGCTCCCGGGAGAAGCAACCAGCTCTGGGTGTGCAGATCCATGGAGTCACAGCAGGGGTTGGGTGGGAAGGGAACTCAAAGCTCAGCCAGTTCCAACCCCCTGCCATGGGCAGGGACACCTCCCACCAGCCCAGCTAGCTCAAGGTCTCATCCAGCCTGGCCTTGAACACCTCCAGGAACACTCCACCACCTCCCTGGGCAACCTGTGCCAGAGTCTCCCCAGCCTCACTCTACAGAATTTCTTCCTCATCTCCAGTCTCAATCCCTCCTCTTCCAGCTCAAAGCCATTGTAGCCAGGTGGGGGTTGGGCTCTTCTCCCAGGCAAGCAGCAGCAGAACAAAAGGACACAGTCTCAAGCTGTGCCAGGGGAGGTTTAGGCTGGGTGTTAGGAAGAAGTTCTTCCCAGCAAGAGAGATTGGCCCTGGGGATGTGCTGCCCAGGGAGGTGGTGGAGTCCCCATCCCTGGAGGTGTTTAGGAAGGGCCTGGATGAGGCCCTTGGTGCCATGGTTTAGTTGATCAGATGGTGCTGGGGGAGAGGTTGGACTGATGATCTCAAAGGTCTTTTCCAACCTGGTCTGGTTCGGTTCGGTTCTATTCTATTCTATTCTATTCTATTCTATTCTATTCTATCCTATCCTATCCTATCCTATCCTATCCTATCCTATCCTATGCTATGCTATTTTATCCCATCCCATCCCATCCCATCCCATCCCATCCCATCCCATCCCATCCCATCCCATCCCCTATCCTATCCTATCCTATCCTATCCTATCCTATCCTATCCTATCCTATTCTGTCACTCCCAGCCCTTGTCACAAGTTCCTCCCCTGCAGCCCCTCCAGGTACTGGAAAGCTGCTCCAAGGTCTCCCCAGAGCCTTCTCTCATCCAGGTTGAACAACTTGACCTTGAATGTCTCCAGGCTGAACTCTCAGGGCTCAGGCTCCTGCAGAAGTGCTCTGCCAGGCCTCACTCCCACACACTGCAAATGAAACCTGCTGCTTTTTCCTCCACAGTTCCTTGAGCCACAGCTGCAAATAGCTGTGCTCCTTTTGCTCAGCCCCAGGGCAGACCTCAGAGGCCCAGCCAAGAGGATACCTGCTCAGCTTTCAGCTTGAAAGGACCTCTAAAGTCAGCACTGTGGTGCCTGTGTGCAGAGGTAAAACCTGAACTCAGTCAGATGTGATGTGAGGGACCCTGGCACAGCTTCTGTGACCTCCAGAAGCCTCCTGACAGAATGAGTAGGCCACAAGCAGGCTGTTGGTGCAGCCTTAATGTCAGAAAGGGCCTGGGAGTGCTGGTGGTCAGAGTAGTTAGCTGCCCAGGGAGGTGGTGGAGTCCCCATCCCTGGAGGTGTTCAAGAGGGGCTTGGATGTGGCACTTGGAGCCATGGGTTAGTTGTCAGGAGGTGTTGGGTGACAGCTTGGACTGGATGAGCTCTGAGGTCTTTTCCAGCCTTACTGATTCTGTGAGTCTATGACACCAAGTGCTGCATGGGGCAGCAATGGGCCCTGGGGGCCAAGAAGGCCAAGGGGGTCCTGGGCTGCACTCAGAGGAGTGTGGCCAGCAGAGCCAGGGAGGTTCTCCTCCCCCTCTGCTCTGCCCTGCTGAGATCACACCTGGAGTATTGCATCCAGCTCTGGGCTGCCCAGCTCAGGAGGGACAGGGATCTGCTGGAGAGAGTCCAAGGGAGGCTCCAAGGATGCTGAAGGGACTGCAGCACTGCCTGGGGAGGAGAGGCTGAGAGCCCTGGGGCTGTTCAGTCTGCAGAGGAGAAGGCTGAGAGGGATCTGATCAATGGCTATCAATAGCTGAGGGCTGGGGTGCAGGAAGGAAGGGACAGGGACAGGGACAGGCTCTGCTCAGCTGCACCCTGGGATAGGCCAAGGGGCAATGGATGGAAACTGCAGCACAGGAGGTTGCAGCTCAACATGAGGAGGAACTTCTGCACTGTGAGGCTCCCAGAGGCCTGGAGCAGGCTGCCCAGAGAGGTTGTGGAGTCTCCTGCTCTGGAGCCTTCCCAGCCCTGTCTGGATGCGTTCCTGTGGGACCTGTGCTGGATTCTCTGCTCCTGCTCTGGCAGGGGGCTTGGACTGGAAGCTCTCTGGAGGTCACTTCCAACCCCTCACACCCTGGGACCTGTGAGCCTGTGAAAGCAGCCACACAAACTGGGACAGCCCCCAGTCCCTGGGGCTTAGGGCATTCATTTGAGGGCTACTCAGTGCCAAGTGTTAGTAAAGAGTGAAGCAGGCTGCTGTGCCACACTGGGCAGCAGTGAAGGTGATTTCTCCAACACCTCATGCAAATCTCAAGGCCTCTGCTAAAACTCCTCTGCTCCAGGATGCATTTTAAAGTGTCTTTTAAAATCCAGCTGTGCAGTCACCACAGGGGAAACCTGGCAGCTTGGCCTTGGCATTAGGGGAGGAATTAAAGGAGGAGAAGTCAGCATTGTATCACTTGGATATCTGCAAGTGGGGAAAGCAGAGAAGCACTCAGAGCTGAGAGCCACAGGGGTGTGATGGCATCACAAAGCCACAGAACTGGCAGGGCTGGAAGGGAGCTCAAGGCTCAGCCAGTTCCAACCCCCTGCCATGCCCAGGGACACCTCACACCACAGCAGGTTGCTCACAGCCACATCAAAACCTCCAGGCAGGAGGCTTCCACCACCTCCCTGGGCAACCTGTGCCAGGCTCTCACCACCCTCCTGGGCAACAACTTCTTCCTCACAGCCAATCTCAATCTCCCCACTTCTAGTTCTGCTCCATCCCCCCCAGTCCTGTCCCTCCCTGACACCCCAGAGCAGAGGGGCAGGATCCTCTCCCTCCACCTCTGCAATGGGCACTGGCAGCACTGGCAGCTGAGCTGCCCTTGGCCTTCTGGGCTGCCAGTGCCCATTGCTGGCTCCCTGGCCCAGGCCTGATTCCTGCCCCCCTCAGAGGTGTCCCAGACCCCTATCCCTCCCTGACACCCTCCAAAGTCCCTCCCCAGCTTTCTTGCAGCCCCCTGCAGATCCTGGAAGGCCACAAGGAGGTCTCCTGGGAGCCTTCTCCTCTCCAGCCTGCACAACCCCAACTCCCTCAGGCTGTGCTCACAGCAGAGCAGCTCCAGCCCTCTGCTCCTCCTCAGGGCTCTGCTCTGGACACCTTCCAGCCCCTCCAGATCCTTCCTGGCACAGAGGCTCCAGAACTAGCCCCAGAGCTCCAGGTCTCCTCAGAGCCTTCTCTTCTCCAGCCCGCACAGCCCCACCTCCCTCAGTCTGTGCTCATTTGCTCCATGGCAAAGAAGGGAATGTTGGGAGGGAACTGCTGAGCTCTGCTCTGCAGAGAGCAAGCCTGGCAGCACAGCTGGCAGGGCCACAGATGCCCTATGGCCTGCCAGGGCAGCCTGCATGTGGAACAGCTTTGGATCTGGGGCTGAGGCTGCTGCACTGACCTCAGAGGGACCTCTCCCTCCCCTGCCAAAGCACTCACATGCTTCCAGGGAATGCCCTCTCGCTGGTACTCCTCCTGCTCCTGCTTCAGGACCAGCTGAATGAAGAGCTGCTGGAGCTTCTCGTTGCAGTAGTTGATGCAAAACTGCTCAAAGCTGCACAAACATCAGAGACAAAAACCAGGTGAGGAAGGAGAAGGCACAGCCCAGGCCTCCACCAAGGTGCCCCAGAGAATCACACAATGGTCTGGCTTGGAAGAGGCCTCCAAAGCTCACCCAGCCCAACCCTCCCTGCAGTCAGCAGAGCCACCCTCAACCACAGCAGGCTGCCCAGAGCCCAGCTGAGCCTCACCTTGAATATCTCCAGGGATGAGGCCTCAAGCACCTCCCTGGGCAGCCTGCTGCAGTGCTCCTGCAGCCTCCTGGAGCAGCACTCACCTGTTGTTGTCAAATATCTCGAAGCCATAGATGTCCAGGACCCCAATGACAGTGTTCTTGCCATGCACTGTGGTGTCATAGTTCTTCACCTCGATCACATCGTTGATGTGGGTCACGATCCAGCAGAAGAGCCTCTCATAGATGGCCTGCAGGGAGCACAGCCTGAGCAGCTACCCTGGCCCTGGCCCTGCCCCTGGCCCTGCCCCAGCTCCTGCCTGCAGCACCTGCAGCCACCAAGCTCAGCTCAAGCTGCTGCCCCTGCCCCTGGCCCTGCCCCAGCTCCTGCCTGCAGCACCTGCAGCCACCAAGCTCAGCTCAAGCTGCTGCCCCTGCCCCTGGCCCTGCCCCTGCCCCAGCTCCTGCCTGCAACACCTGCAGCCACCAAGCTCAGCTCAAGCTGCTGCCCCTGGCCCTGCCCTGCCCAGCTCCTGCCTGCAACACCTGCAGCCACCAAGCTGCTGCCCCTGCCCCTGCCCCTGCCCCAGCTCCTGCCTGCAGCACCTGCAGCCACCAAGCTCAGCCTGCTGCTGCCCCTGCCCCTGCCCCTGCCCCAGCTCCTGCCTGCAGCACCTGCAGCCACCAAGCTCAGCTCAAGCTGCTGCCCCTGCCCCTGCCCCTGCCTGCAACACCTGCAGCCACCAAGCTCAGCTCAAGCTGCTGCCCCTGCCCCTGCCCCTGCCCCAGCTCCTGCCTGCAGCACCTGCAGCCACCAAGCTCAGCTCAAGCTGCTGCCCCTGCCCCTGGCCCAGCTCCTGCCTGCAACACCTGCAGCCACCAAGCTCAGCTCAAGCTGCTGCCCCTGCCCCTGGCCCTGCCCCAGCTCCTGCCTGCAGCACCTGCAGCCACCAAGCTCAGCTCAAGCTGCTGCCCCTGCCCCTGGCCCTGCCCCAGCTCCTGCCTGCAACACCTGCAGCCACCAAGCTCAGCTCAAGCTGCTGCCCCTGCCCCTGGCCCTGCCCCAGCTCCTGCCTGCAGCACCTGCAGCCACCAAGCTCAGCTCAAGCTGCTGCCCCTGGCCCTGCCCCTGCCCCTGCCCCAGCTCCTGCCTGCAACACCTGCAGCCACCAAGCTCAGCTCAAGCTGCTGCCCCTGCCCCTGCCCAGCTCCTGCCTGCAGCACCTGCAGCCTCCAAGCTCAGCTCAAGCTGCTGCCCCTGGCCCTGCCCCTGCCCCTGACCCAGCTCCTGCCTGCAGCACCTGCAGCCACCAAGCTCAGCTCAAGCTGCTGCCCCTGGCCCTGCCCCTGCCCCAGCTCCTGCCTGCAACACCTGCAGCCACCAAGCTCAGCTCAAGCTGCTGCCCCTGGCCCTGCCCCTGCCCCTGCCCCAGCTCCTGCCTGCAACACCTGCAGCCACCAAGCTCAGCTCAAGCTGCTGCCCCTGCCCCTGGCCCTGCCCCAGCTCCTGCCTGCAACACCTGCAGCCACCAAGCTCAGCTCAAGCTGCTGCCCCTGCCCCTGGCCCTGCCCCTGCCCAGCTCCTGCCTGCAACACCTGCAGCCACCAAGCTCAGCTCAAGCTTCTGCCCCTGCCCCTGCCCCAGCTCCTGCCTGCAGCACCTGCAGCCTCCAAGCTCAGCTCAAGCTGCTGCCCCTGGCCCTGCCCCTGCCCCTGACCCAGCTCCTGCCTGCAGCACCTGCAGCCACCAAGCTCAGCTCAAGCTGCTGCCCCTGGCCCTGCCCCTGCCCCTGCCCCAGCTCCTGCCTGCAACACCTGCAGCCACCAAGCTCAGCTCAAGCTGCTGCCCCTGGCCCTGCCCCTGCCCAGCTCCTGCCTGCAACACCTGCAGCCACCAAGCTCAGCTCAAGCTGCTGCCCCTGCCCCTGCCCAGCTCCTGCCTGCAGCACCTGCAGCCTCCAAGCTCAGCTCAAGCTGCTGCCCCTGCCCCTGCCCAGCTCCTGCCTGCAACACCTGCAGCCACCAAGCTCAGCTCAAGCTGCTGCCCCTGGCCCTGCCCCTGCCCCAGCTCCTGCCTGCAGCACCTGCAGCCACCAAGCTCAGCTCAAGCTGCTGCCCCTGCCCCTGGCCCAGCTCCTGCTGCTGCCTGCAACACCTGGACACCTCCAACTAGTTCAGGTTGCTCAGGACCACAGCCTCCCTGGGCAACCTGTGCCAGAGTCTCCCCCTCCTCACTGAAAAGAATTCCTTCCTCCTCTCCAGTCTCAGTCTCTCCTCTCCCAGCTCAAAGCCATTGTTCCTCAGCCTGGCACTCCCAGCCCCTGTCAAAAGTCCCTCCCCAGCTATTCTGTAGCCCCTTCAGGTCCTGTGAAGCTGCTCTAAGGTCTCCCTGGAGCCTTCTCCTCTCCAGGACAAGCAGAACCAACTTCCTCAGCCTGTCCCCACGGGTCAGACTCTCCAGCCCTTTGATCACCTCTGTGGCCACTCCAGCAGCTCCAAGGCTCTGTTGTGTTGGGGCCCCCAGAGCTGGCCACAGTACTGCAAGTGAGGCCTCAGCAGAGCAGAGCAGAGCAGAGCAGAGGAGGAGAATCCCTTCCCTCCTCCTGCTGGCCATGCTGCTTTGGAGGCAGCCCAGGATCTTTATCCTGATCCCCCAGGATCAGGGGGAATCCTCCTGGGGGCTGAGCTGCAGAGGCGACTGGAGGCCGAGCACCTCCTGCAGGCATCACCACCCTCAGCTGCAGCAGGAACAACTCCAGCAGCAGGCAAGAGCAGGAGGAAAGGGTCTGAGGGTCCTGTCCCACAGAGGGAGAGGGAAGGGCAACTCACTTTGGCAAAGGCATCGCGGCCGTAGGTGGCCTCCTGCTCGGTGTGCTGCTTGTCGATGACGTCGCGGCCGGTCGCCACCGTGCGGAACAGCAGAGCCTTCTCCACCAGCTCGGCTCGAGTGGACAGCAGCTCAGCAATGATGGGCACCAGCTTGGCATTCTCTATCACAGGGGTGTCCCCATCCACAGAGAACCTCAGGTTCCCCTGCAATAAGCAGCGAGAGGAGAGGAGAGGAGAGGAGGAGAGGAGAGAGGAGAGGAGAGGAGAGAGGAGAGGAGAGGAGAGGAGAGGAGAGGAGAGGAGAGGAGAGGAGAGGGAGAGGAGAGGGAGAGAGGAGAGGAGAGGGAGGAGAGGAGGGAGAGGGAGAGGGAGAGGAGAGGAGAGGAGAGGGAGAGGAGAGGGAGAGGGAGGGGAGAGGAGAGGGAGGGAGGAGGAGGAGAGGGAGAGGAGAGGAGGAGGAGAGGAGAGGGAGAGGAGAGGGAGGAGGGAGAGGAGGAGAGGGAAGGGAAGGGAAGGGAAGGGAAGGGAAGGGAAGGGAAGGGAAGGGAAGGGAAGGGAAGGGAAGGGAAGAGAAGAGAAGAGAAGAGAAGAGAAGAGAAGAGAAGAGAAGAGAAGAGAAGAGAAGAGAAGAGAAGAGAAGAGAAGAGAAGAGAAGAGAAGAGAAGAGAAGAGAAGAGAAGAGAAGAGAAGAGAAGAGAAGAGAAGGGAAGAGAAGGGAAGAGAAGAGAAGAAAAGGGAAGAGAAGAGGTTGCAAAAGACCTTCAAGATGGTGACTCCACCACCTCCCTGGGCAGCACATCCCAATGGCCAAGCTCTCTCTCTGTATAGAACTTCTTCCTAACCTCCAGCTTAAACCTCCCCTGGCACAGCTTGAGACTGTGTCCTCTTGTTCTGGGGCTGCTTCCACCACCTTCCTGGCTCTAATCCATGCCAGTGCCCAATCAGCCCTTCTGTCAGGAAGTGCTTCCTAACATCCAACTTAAACCTCCCTGGCACAGCTTCAGGCCATGCCCTCTTGTCCAGTCACAAGTTGCCTGGGAGAAGAGCCTGAGCCCCACCTGACTGCAACTTCCTTTCCATTAGTTGTAGAGAGTGCTAAGGTCCCCTCAGAGGGGAGCCTCTCCTCCCAGGGCTGTGCTCCAGACCCCTCCCCAGCTTTCTTGCCCTTCTCTGGACACCTTCCAGCAGCTCAACCTCTTTCCTAACCTCAGGAGCCCAGAACTGGACACAGGACTCCAGGTGTGGCCTCAGCAGTGCTGAGCACAGGGCACAAGGACTTCCCTGCTGCTGCTGGCCACACTCTTCCTGCTGCAGGCCAGGATGCCCTTGGCCCTCTTTGCCCCCTGGGCACACTGCAGGCTCATGTTCAGCCTGCCATCAACCAGTACCCCCAAGTCCCTCTCTGCCTGGCTGCTCTCAGCCACTCTGCCCCCAGCCTGTAGCACTGCCTGGGGTTGCTGTGGCAAATGTGCAGCCCCTGGCACTTGGATGTGTTCAATCTCCTGCCCTTGGCCTCTGCCCATCTGCCCAGCCTGTCCAGGTCCCTCTGCAGAGCCTCTCAACCCTCTAACAGGTCAACTCCTGCCCCCAGCTTGCTGTCATCTGCACATTCACTGCTGATGGACTCAATGCCCTCATCCAGATCATCAATGAAGATGTTAAAGAGCACAGGGCCCAGCACTGCTCCCTGGGGCACAGCACTGGTGCCTGGCTGCCAGCTGGCTGTGGCACCATTCACCACCACTCTCTGGGCTCAGCCTCCAGCCAGTTCCTCACCCAGCTCAGAGAGCTGCTGTCCCAGCCAGGGGCTGACAGCTTGGCCAGGAGTTTGCTGTGGGGGACAGCGTCAAAGGCTTTGCTGAGGTCCAGGCAGACCACATCCACAGCCTGCCTCACAGCCACCAGGCAGTGCCCCGGGCATGGAAGGAGCTCAGGTTGGTCAGGCAGGACCTGCCCTTCCTAAACCCATGCTGGCTGGGCCTGAGCCCTTGGCCATGCTGTAAGTGCTGTGTGATTGCACTCAGGATGACTGCTCCATGATCTTGCCTGGCACTGAGGTCAGGCTGCCAGGCCTGGAATTCCCTGCCTCATCCAACCTGCCCTGCTTGTGGCTGGGCACCACCTTGGCCAGCTTCCAGCCCTCTGGGACCTCTCCAGTGAGCCAGGACTGGTGACAAATGATGGAGAGTGGCTTGGCCAGCTGCTCTGCCAGGAAAGCAGATTGCTCAGCCTGCCCCATGCTGAAAGGGACCTGCAGAGGAGGTTGTGCTTGGACCAGGACCCCAGCGAGGCCCAAAGTTCAGCCCAGCACTGCCAGGGCACCACTAAACCACAGCCCTCAGTGATGCTGATGGGAGTGAAGACAACCAAACCCATCCCTGTGCCACCTGCTGTTCAGGTCAGGCAACCTCCTCCTACACTGGAATGCAGAGCATCCTGTGTCCATGGGATGCCGTGGGAGGGGATTCTGCCCTCTGCTGTGCTCTGCTCAGACCTCCCCTGCAGGCCTGGGGCAGCTCTGGAGCCCTCAGCACAGCCAGGGAGCTGGGGGAGCAGGGCCAGAGGAGGCCACAGCAGTGCTGGCAGGGCTGGAAGCCCTCTGCTGGGAGCCAGGCTGAGAGAGTTGGCCTTGGGCAGCCTGCAGAGGAGAAGGCTCCAGGGAGAGCTTCTGGTGGCCTTGCAGTGCTTCAGGGGCCCAGCAGAGAGCTGGGGACAGAGCTTTGAGCAGGGCCTGATGGGACAGGACAACGGGGGATGGTTGGAAAGGGCAAGAAGGAGCTTGAGAGTGGAGAGAAGGAGAAATGTTTGGCAGTGAGGGTGGGGAGAGCCTGGCCCAGGCTGCCCAGAGAGCTGGGAGCTGCCCCATGCCTGGCAGCAGTGCAGGGGAGGTTGTGTGGGGCTGTGAGCAGCCTGCCCTGGCTGGGGCTGTCCCTGCTGGCTGCAGGGGGCTGCACTGGATGAGCTTCACAGATCCCTTCCCACCTAAACCAGTCTGGGATCCTATCAGTGATGCTCTCAGAGCTGTTGCAGTGATCTGCAGGATCTCCTCTAAGCACAAATCACAGCCCCAGAGGGTGCCAGGGGCTGGAAGGGACCTCTGGAGATCACAGCAAGTCCTCAGGCAGGGCTGCTTTGCTTTCTGGCCATGAAACCAGGCAGACTTCCTCAGGCCTTTGTGTTTTTCCCAGCACACTGTGACTTCAGAGCTCTGTGGTTTTGGCTGGTGAGCTGCCCCAGCAGCACAGCTCACTGCCAGCTGAGGGCCTCAGCAGACAAACTGCTGAGCCTCCAAGCAGCAGCTGCACTGGATGACATTTAATGGCCTCTTGCAAAGCAGCCCAGTCTGTGATTCCAGGATGCAGGGAAAGCAGAAGATCCTGGCTTCCAGAGCAGGGCTCCTGCTCAGCATTCAGCTCAGCCTCGGGAAGAAATGACAGCAAACTCTTGCAGAGGTTTAAGCAAACACTGCCTCGAGATTCAGGGCCTAGTGGTGGGCAATGATATTAAGTAAACATCCTGGATGCAGCATTTCCTCTTCAGTGCATCTCACAGCAAGGCCAGGCTGCAGCTGCCTCTGTGATGCTGTCACCTAGCCAGGGGATGTGTCCTGGGAAGCTGAGCAGCCAGCACAGCTCAGGGCACTGGACCAGAGAGGTTGTGGAGTCTCCTTCTCTGGAGATTTCCAAGCCCCAGCTGGATGTGTTCCTGTGTGACCTGTGCTGGATTCCATGGCCCTGCTCTGGCAGGGGGTGGGACTGGATGAGCTCAGGAGGTCCCTTCCAACCCCTAACATCCTCTGATCTGTGACCCTGTGATCATAGAATCATAGAATCAACAAGGATGGTAAAGACCTCAGAGCTCATCAAGTACAACCTAAAACCCAGCACCTCCTGACAGCTAAACCATGGCACCAAGGGCCTCATCCAGGCTCTTCCTAAACACCTCCAGGGATGGGGACTCCACCACCTCCCTGGGCAGCACATCCCAATGGCTAACAACTCTCTCTGGGAAGAACTTTCTCCTCACCTCCAGCCTAAACCTCCCCTGGCACAGCTTGAGACTGTGTCCTCTTGTTCTGCTGCTGCTTGCCTGGCAGAAGAGACCAACCCCCACCTGGCTCCAACCTCCCTGCAGGCAGTTGCAGAGAGCAAGAAGGTCTCCCCTGAGCCTCCTCTTCTCCAGGCTAAGCAACCCCAGCTCCCTCAGCCTCTCCTCCCAGGGCTGTGCTCCAGACCCCTCCCCAGCTTTCTTGCCCTTCTCTGGACACCTTCCAGCAGCTCAACCTCTTTCCTAACCTGAGGAGCCCAGAACTGGACACAGGACTCCAGGTGTGGCCTCAGCAGTGCTGAGCACAGGGCACAAGGACTTCCCTGCTCCTGCTGGCCACACTCTTCCTGCTGCAGGCCAGGATGCCATTGGCCTTCTTGGCCCCTGGGCACACTGCTGGCTCATGTTCAGCAGTTCAGATCATGATCCTGTGATCTGTGACCCTCAGTCTCAATCTGTGCCAGGGGAGGTTCAGGCTGGATGTTAGGAAGAAATTCATCCCAGACAGAGAAATTTGCCACTGGGATGTGCTGCCCAGGGAGGTGGTGGAGTCCCCATCCCTGGAGGTGTTTAGGAAGAGCCTGGATGAGGCCCTTGGAGCCATGGTTGAGTTGCTCAGATGGTGCTGGGTGGGAGGTTGGACTTGCTGATCTCTGAGGTCTTTTCCAACCTGGTTAATTCTGCATTCTGTATTCTGTGATCCTATGCCTGAGAGTGCACTGGCAGCCCAGCTTGTTCCCCAGCACTGGCAGTGCCAGGGTTCAGTGGCAGTGCCACTGCACTGGCTGCAGGAGGTGCTGTCTGTGTGGCCTGACCTGCTCTGCCTCCTGCCCTTCTGCAGCTCTGGGGCACAACCACTCCCAGGAGGAGAAGGGCCTGGAGGAAAGCTGTGGCTGTCCTTCCACCCTCCTAAAGGAACCTCCTCCACCTGCAGTGCCTCTCCCTCAGGGAAACCAGAGCTGAGCTGCAGGGACACTGTGCAGGGGAGGAGGCTCTGTGTGTCCCTGGGGAGTTCAGCTGAAGGGAGGATTCCCCCAGGGCTCTCCTGGCTCCAACACAAGGCAGAGCAGCATCCCTCCAGCCAGACCACAGTGGGGATGGTGTGAGGACAGTGAGGTGAGAGCTGCTGACCCCCTCACTGCCAAACCCTTCCTCCTGCTCAGAACATTTCCCAGCTCCCACTGCTTTGTGCTGTATCTGGTTTGTGACCTGGAGTCTGCAGGAATGTGATTCCTCTTCCAGGGAGGAATTTCACTCACCCCTGGAAGCTGGGGAGACTTTTCCAGCCCACAGATCCTCCAACTGCTTCTGCAGCAAGCAAATGATTGCTGCTGGAGCCCTCCTGAAGCCCAGCCCTTCCCCTGGCTGTGGGCAGGGAGCTTACCAAGTGAAGAATGGCTGCCACAATCTTGTAGACAGTCTGAATCTCCTCTTGCTTGAAGCCGATCACCTTCATGGCGTCAGCGACCGCCTTGAACTCTGCACCGTCGTGGATGGAGCACTGTGGGGAGAGAGGTGTTGGGGACAGAGGAAGCCAGCTGCCACAGTCCCACAGGATCCCCAAGGCTGGAAGAGACCTCAAAGATCATTGAGTCCAAGCTGTCCCCACAGACCTCCTGACTAAACCATGGCACCAAGTGCCACATCCAATCCCCTCTTGAACACCTCCAGGGATGGGGACTCCACCACCTCCCTGGGCAGCACATCCCAGTGGCCAATCTCTCTTGCTGGGAAGAACTTTCTCCTCACCTCCAGCCTAAACCTTCCTTGGCACAGCTTGAGACTGTGTCCTCTTGTTCTGCTGCTGTTTGCCTGCCTGGCAGAAGAGACCAACCCCCACCTGGCTCCAACCTCCCTTCAGGGAGTTGCAGAGAGCAAGAAGGTCTCCCCTCAGCCTCCTCTTCTGCAGGCTAAGCAACCCCAGCTCCCTCAGCCTCTCCTCCCAGGGCTGTGCTCCAGACCCCTCCCCAGCTTTCTTGCCCTTCTCTGGACACCTTCCAGCAGCTCAACCTCTTTCCTAACCTCAGGAGCCCAGAACTGGACACAGGACTCCAGCTGTGGCCTCAGTAGTGCTGAGCACAGGGCACAAGGACTTCCCTGCTCCTGCTGGCCACACTCTTCCTGCTGCAGGCCAGGATGCCCTTGGCCTTCTTGGCCCCCTGGGCACACTGCTGGCTCATGTTCAGGCAGCTGTCAATCAGCACCCCCAGGTCCCTCTCTCTTTGGCAGTTCTCAGCCACTCTGCCCCCAGCCTGTAGCACTGCCTGGGGTTGCTGTGGCCAAAGTGCAGCCCCTGGCACTTGGACTTGTTGAATGCCATCCTGTTGGCCTCTGCCCATCTGTCCAGTGGGTTGAGGTCCCTCTGCAGAGCCCTTCTGCCCTCTAACTGACCAACTCAGCAAGTTTGCTGATGACACCAAGCTGTGTGGTGCAGCAGACACGCTGGAGGGAAGGGAGGCCATCCAGAGGGACCTTGACAGGCTGGAGAGGTGGGCACAAGCCAACCTCATGAAGTTCAATAAGAGCAAGTGCAGGGTCCTGCATCTGGGTGGAGGCAATCCCAGGCACAAATACAGGCTGGGCAGTGACTGGCTGGAAAGTAGCCCTGAGGAGAGAGACTTGGGGGTACTGGTGGACAAAAAGCTCAACATGAGCTCTCAATGTGCACTTGCAGCCCGCAAGGCCAATCAGATCCTGGGCTGCATCAGGAGAAGTGTGGCTAGCAGGTCGAGGGAGGTGATCCTCCCCCTCTACTCAGCCCTGGTGAGACCCCATCTGGAGTACTGTGTCCAGTTCTGGAGCCCCTATTACAAGAGGGATGTGGAGGTGCTGGAAGGTGTCCAGAGAAGGGCCACAAGGATGAGCAGAGGGCTGGAGCACCTCTCCTATGAGAGCAGACTGAAGGAGTTGGGGCTGTTCAGTCTGGAGAAGAGAAGGCTCCGAGGTGACCTAATTGTGGCCTTCCAGTATCTGAAGGGGGCCTACAGGAAGGCTGGGGAAGGACTTCTCAGGATCTCAGGTAGTGATAGGACTAGGGGGAATGGAATGAAGCTGGAGGTGGGGAGATTCAGGCTAGATGTGAGGAGGAGGTTCTTCACCATGAGAGTGGTGAGACCCTGGAATGGGTTGTCCAGGGAGGTGGTCGAGGCCCCGTCCCTGGGGGTGTTTAAGAGCAGGATGGATGAGGCTCTGTCCAGCCTGATCTAGTGTGGGGTTTCCCTGCCCATGGCAGGGGGGTTGGAACTAGATGATCCTTGTGGTCCCTTCCAACCCTGAATGAAACTATGAAACTATGAAACTATGAAACTATGAAACATCTGCTCCCAGCTTGCTGTCATCTGCAAATGTACTGCTGATGGACTCAATGCCCTCATCCAGATCATCAATGAAGATGTTAAAGAGCACAGGGCCCAGCACTGCTCCCTGGGGCACAGCACTGGTGCCTGGCTGCCAGCTGGCTGTGGCACCATTCACCACCACTCTCTGGGCTCAGCCTCCAGCCAGTTCCTCACCCAAAGAAAGCAAAGAGTCAGGAAGCAAAGAGTCTCAAACCCAAGAGAAACAGCTGTGGGCTTTGCTGCTTCTCACATGCCAGCCTGCTCCAAGATCTCTCAGGTGATTCTGATGCCCTGCACTGTAGGCTGAGCCCCGTGGCAGCCACACTCCAGCAGGGGCTACAGGAATCCAGCACAGCAGCACTGGGGAGTTCAGCTCCCAGGGGAAGTGGTGGTGAAAGGGCAGAAGTGATCCTCAAAACACCCAGAACAGCAGCCCCAAGCAGTGCAGGGACAGACCCCCTGAGCAGAAGCTCCTGCCCCCAGCTTGCTGTCGGCTGCACATTCACTGCTGCTGGACTCAATGTGTACTTCAGGCATTTCAAGAGGCTTTTAGAACTTGCAGACAGGTTACCTGCAGCTCACTGACAGGAGCCTCACCTTTATCTGTGCTCCAGGGGAGATGTAGCTGTATGCAGATGCATCCTTCTTCAGGTGGAGAGAGTGCAGCATCTGGTCAGACCCTCCCTGGAGGAGCTGTACAAAGAGAGGGTGAAGGAAATTCTCCATCTGCTTGACAAAACCAAACCACAAAACCATCAACCTGCTGCTGCAGAGGAATCAGCTGCAGGGCCTGGAGCCATCAGCACCACATGTGCAAAACACACAGCCTGCAGCAGGGCAGGGCTCCAACCACAGGCAGAAAGAGGTTGGCTGAACAACTGGCAGAGAATCCCAGTCTGCTGAGGGTGGGAAGGGGCCTCTAAAGCTCATCCAGCCCAGTCTAAAGGGTTCTGTGCATCCCCATCTGGGAGGCTGTCCCCAAGCAGCTCAGTGACCTCCCCAGCAGCAGTAGCAGCACAGCAGCACCAGGGCTGGGCTGGATTCAGTGCAGAAGTTGTGCCAGTGCAGGGAATGCTCTTGGCTCTTGCTGCAGGAGCTGCTGCACCTGGGCAAGGCTACCTGCAAGAGCACCAGCTCTGCAACACAAATCCTTCAGGTTCCTCCTTAAGACAAAGGCCTTGGGGTGGTTTACACAGAGAATCCCAGACTGGATTGGGTGGGAAGGGACATGGAAAGGTCATTTGTCCACCCCCCTGCAGCCAGCAGGGACAGCCCCAGCCACAGCAGGCTGCTCACAGCCCCACACAACCTCCCCTGCACTGCTGCCAGGCATGGGGCAGCTCCCAGCTCTCTGGGCAGCCTGGGCCAGGCTCTCCCCACCCTCACTGCCAAACATTTCTCCTTCTCTCCACTCTCAAGCTCCCTCTTGCCCTTTCCAACCCTCCCCCCTTGGCCTGTCCCATCAGGCCCTGCTCAAAGCTCTGTCCCCAGCTCTCTGCTGGGCCCCTGAAGCACTGCAAGGCCACCAGGAGGCCTCCCCTGTCTTTCTGAGTATCAGGAGTGCTTACAAAACAAGGCTGAGCCTCTTCCCAGAGCAGACATCTTTCCATCTCTGCCAGGCCACAGATGTGTCTTGGCAATCACATTCCCCTTCCCTGCTCTGCACAGGGACTGTCCCAGTGGGAGGTGAGAGAGTGCTGAGGAAGGTGCTGACACTGCCAGCCTGCAGTGCTGCCTGAGTGGCAATCCCCCCAACAAACCCAAGGGGCCCTCACTGCACAGCTGCCAACAAAGGTTCTGCCGCTTGGCCAAGCCTCTCCCCCGAGGGCAGCCCAGGGAAGCACCACTCAGTGTGGAAGACATTCAGAGCAACTGCCCTCAAGGAAGGAAGTCAGCTTGGTGTCATGAAATGAGTTCCATACGGGCCAGAGGCCTCCAGAGGAAGCAGAGGGATTAGAGTCCTGAGAAACAGAGCAGTGAGTCCCAGAGCAGCATTCTGCCACATTGGCCTAGCTCACCTCCTTCTTCAGTGTACAAATGTGCTGACCTGGGGTGGTGGAGGCACATTATGCCCCGATACTGAATCCTGTCCCAGCGCTCGTGCTGACACCGAGCATGGCATAATTCTAGCTTCATGCTTTCTATAGGCTGAAGCCAGTCGCTTATGAGAGTGCCCACTGGTCAAGCCCAGCCTCGAGGGATCTCTAAGTATCACCCCAGCTGGTGAACACGTTGCCCCCCTCATTCACTTTGTCTCTGTGCTTGCTCGAGAGAGCAACTCTCGAGCTGCAGCCTTTGCCGTTGAGCTTATTGTTGTTAGCTTCTGTTACACATGCACACATACTGGAAGCCTCTGCATCATAAAGAAGCCCAGAGGGAGGACCTGCGCTGAGCCTGAGGAGCTCAGCGTTGCTGCAGCCAGCCGTGCCGACCGGGAGAGCCCACCGTGCCACCGGAGGACTGGACTGACCCCCGAGGGTAAGATCTGCCCAGTTGCCGGGGAGAAGGGACTTGATTAATACCGAGTCCACGTATGCCTAGCCCCACCGTAGCGGGAGAGGAGCCGCCGAGTGCCGCTCTGAGGAGCCGCCGAGTGCCGCTCTGAGGAGCCGCCGAGTGCCGCTCTGAGCCCTGTGGATCCCAGGGAAAACCAAAGCATTGTTCGTGCCTATACTGCACTGAACCTGGGACCACTCTGAGAGTCCTGTTGCTCCTTTAAGCTCGGTAAACGAGAATCTGCCACCTAACGCAGCTGCATTCTCTCCCCGAGGCTGTTTGCATCAGCCCCGAGAACCGCCATGATCGGGCCGACCCCCGTAGCTTCGCCTGCTTCCGTCGTTCGAGCCCACCTACCGGCCACTGTCGTCCCGCCCTGCCGTGCGAGCCGACTTTAGAGGGCCGACCCCACGGACCGACCCCGACCAGGACCGATCCCTGTTGCCTGAAGGGGATTGAATATCGTCCACATGCTTTCCACCCACTAGCACTCAGTTCAAAGTATCCGCGTCCAGCAGAGTCAGCGCTGACGCATAGAAAGATTGTGATATTGCTGTGTACAGCCAGGAGCCGCCCGCGTCCCGCCGAGTCTCCATCTAGTGGCCAAGCGGCAGAACTGCACCCTTTGTTATATAAGCATAGGAAGGGTTTATAGATCGATTACGTCATAATCATAACACCAAGCCAGTTGTGGAATCTATTTCACGAACATGCACTAGAACATGTATATCAGTTGGTGATTCATCGGTTATTAGAATAGAATAAATAGAATAGAAGAGAATAGACCAGGTTGGAAGAGACCTTCAAGATCATCACGTCCAACCTATCACCCAACACCGCCTAATCAACTAACCCATGGCACCAAGCACCCTGTCAAGTCTCCTCCTGAACACCTCCAGTGATGGTGACTCCACCACCTCCCCGGGCAGTCCATTCCAATCAGTCTCTCTGTGTAAAACTTCCTCCTGACCTCCAGCCTGAACTTCCCCTGGCGCAGCCTGAGACTGTGTCCTCTTGTTCTGGTGCTGGCTGCCTGGGAGAAGAGACCAACCTCTGCCTGTTGACAACCCCCCTTCAGGTAGTTGTAGAGAGCAATAAGGTCACCCCTGAGTCTCCTCCTCTCCAGGCTAAGCAGCCCCAGCTCCCTCAGTCTCTCCTCATAGGGCTTGTGTTCCAAGCCCCTCACTAACTTTGTTGCCCTTTTAATAGTTGCCCTATTAATAGTTTGATAATTAATAAAACAATATTTTTCATAATTCCTATCTCACATTCATATTCATTTCATATTAATTTCATATTCATTTCATATTCATCAATTTAATAACCTCTTCACCACACCTGGGCCTGAAGGACCCAATCTGCCCAGGCTCCTTCCCCACAGAGCCAGAGACCCTGAGAGCACCCAAGCTGCAGCAGCAAGGGAAGCCCTCTGCAAAGCACAGGAGAAGGAGGCAGCTTGAAAGCTTCCAGTGCTGCCTCATCCCTGCCAGCAGCAAGCAAATACCAACCTGGTAGAAAGAGTGGAAGCTGCGCTCCCCTGGCTGCTGCACGATCACACGAGACTGTGGGGAGACCAGAGACAGAGGTGAGTGGATGTGCCCCCGCCTCAGACACCACAGCCAGGCCAGCCCCAAGCTCAGCTTATGTCCCAGGGGGTCTGGAATGAGCATTACCAGCGAGGTGTGAGCCAGAGAATGAATCCGATGAAGAGCGACCGAAGGATTCAGGCAGGGCAGGTCCTGCCTGACCAACCTGAGCTCCTTCCATGCCCAGGTGGCTGCCTGGGGGATGTGGGGCAGGCTGTGGATGTGGTCTGCCTGGACCTCAGCAAGGCCTTTGACACTCTCCCCCACAGCAAACTCCTGGCCAAGCTGTCAGCCCCTGGCTGGGACAGCAGCTCTCTGAGCTGGGTGAGGAACTGGCTGGAGGCTGAGCCCAGAGAGTGGTGGTGAATGGTGCCACAGCCAGCTGGCAGCCAGGCACCAGTGCTGTGCCCCAGGGATCAGTGCTGGGGCCTGTGCTCTTTAACATCCTCATTATTGATCTGGATGAGGGCATTGAGTCCATCAGCAGTACCTTTGCAGATGACAGCAAGCTGGGGGCAGGAGTTGATCTGCTGGAGGGTAGAGAGGCTCTGCAGAGGGACCTGGACAGGCTGGGCAGATGGGCAGAGGCCAAGGGCAGGAGATGGAACACATCCAAGTGCCAGGGGCTGCACATTTGCCACAGCAACCCCAGGCAGTGCTACAGGCTGGGGTCAGAGTGGCTGAGAGCAGCCAGGCAGAGAGGGACCTGGGGGTGCTGGTCGATGCTGAACAGGAGCCTGCAGTGTGCCCAGGCAGCCAAGAAGGCCAAGGGCATCCTGGCCTGCATTAAGAACAGTGTGGCCAGCAGGAGATTAGGGGAGGTCATTCTGCCCCTGTACACTGCACTGCTTAGGCCACACCTTGAGTCCGGTGTCCAGTTCTGGGCTCCTCAGGTTAGGGAAGAGGTTGAGCTGCTGGAAGGTGTCCAGAGAAGGGCAAGAAAGCTGGGGAGGGTTCTGGAGCACAGCCCTGGGAGGAGAGGCTGAGGGAGCTGGGGTTGCTTAGCCTGCAGAAGAGGAGGCTCAGGGGAGAACTTCTTGCTCTCTGCAACTCCCTGCAGGATGTTAGAAGTTGGAAGAGACCTCTGGAGATCTTCCAGTCCAGCCCCCTGCCAGAGCAGGAGCAGAGAATCCAGCACAGGTCTCACAGGAACACATCCAGACAGGGCTGGGAAGGCTCCACAGCAGGAGGCTCCACAACCTCTCTGGGCAGCCTGCTCCAGGGCTCTGGGAGCCTCACAGTGCAGAAGTTCCTCCTCATGCTGAGCTGCAACCTCCTGTGCTGCAGTTTCCATCCATTGCTCCTTGGCCTATCCCAGGGCACAGTGAGCAGAGGCTGTCCCTGTCCCTTCCTTCCTGACCCCTAGCCCTCAGCTATTTATAGACATTGATCAGATCCCTCTCAGCCTTCTCCTCTCCAGCCTAAAACCCCCCAGGGCTCCCAGCCTCTCCTCATTAGAAAAGCTCCTGATACAATCTTGGGAAGGCTCCAGAGCAGGAGGCTCCACAGCCTCTCTGGGCAGCCTGCTCCAGGCCTCTGGGACCCTCACAGGCAAGAAGTTCCCTCTTGTGTTGAGGTGGAACCTCCTGTGCTGCAGCTTACATCCATTGCCCCTTGTCCTGTCACAGGGAGCAAGTGAGCAGAGGCTGTCCCCTCCCTCCTGGCACCGTGCCCTCAGGGTGAACCTTCTGACACCAGGGCACCGTTTCAGCCACAGTTCCATCTTCAGAGCACTCAGGGCGGTGTGAGGCAGCAGCAAAAGCTCTGGTGGCTGTGGCAGGAATCCAGCCAACAAGCAATGGATCCTTCCTGAATGCTACAGCCACAGCCACACACAGCCTGAGCTATGGAGGGTGGCAGGGCAGCTGCTCCCGCTGCCCTGCAGAGCCACTGTACCTGCTCCTGTCAAGCCCCACCTGGCTGTGTTCCTGTCTGCCCTGTGCTGGAGGTGTTCAAAAAGGGCTTGGATGTGGCACCTGGAGCCATGGTTTTGTGGTCAGGAGGTGTTAGGTATCACACAGTATCCCCAAGGTTGGAAGAGACCTCAAAGATCGTCGAGTCCCACCTGGCACCACAGACCTCCTGACCATTCCCTGCTCAGCCCCAGCCAGCAGAGATGGATCCAACAGCCACAGCGTGGGTTTTGCTGCTCCCCAGGGAGCACCTGGGCATGAAGGGGCAGCTTTGGGGGCACTCTGGGTCAGGCTGGGGGTGGGGAGGGTGGACCCTCTCCAGCCCAGGGAAGAATGATCCCCTGCCCCCAGCTCCCTCCTGCCACGGCTGCCAACCAATCTCCTTGGGGGCGAAGGCTGGGGGTCAGGAAGGCCCTTTGGGAGGCTCCTGGGGTTCTGGGGGTCAGGAAGGCCCTTTGGGAGGCTCCTGGGGTTCTGGGGGTAGGGCTAGGTAATAGATTGGACTTGATTCAGGCTGGAGGGGAGGAGGAAGTTCTTGCCCATGAGAGTGGTGAAGCCCTGGAATGGGTTGTGCAGGGAGGTGGTTGAGGCCCCAGCCCTGGAGGTGTTTGCAGCCAGGCTGGCTGAGGCTGTGGCCAGGCTGATCTAGTGTGGGGTGTCCCTGCCCATGGCAGGGGGGTTGAAGCTGGATGATCGTTGTGGTCCCTTCCAACCCTGACTGATCCTAGGATACTATGCTCTCTGAGGTCTTTTCTAACCTGACTGGTTCTATGATGACCCAAGAGCCAGAGGCCTCTGCACAATGCAGTGTGCTGCATGGTTTAGCAGTCAGGAGATCTTGGGTGACAGCTTGGACTTGATGATCCTTGAGGTCTTTTCCAACCTTATTGATTCTATGATTCTTTCAAAGGGTCCTCTGCTCCTGCTCTGGCAGGGGGAGGTTGGACTGGAAGCTCTCCAGAGGTCCCTTCCAACCCCTAGCACCCTGTGAGGCTGTGATTCTCTCTGGAGCAGAACCTCAGCCACCCTCAGAGTGCAGCCAAGTTTCCCTTGGGTGTTTTCCTCACCCCAAGCACATGACAGGAAGCCTCAGGATGTAGGCCACCGAAGCAGCCCCACCTCCTTTCTGCAGGGAAGCACCCAGGGGATCAATATTTGGGTCTGGCCTTGGTTTGTTTTGCTTTGACTACCAGAAAGCATTTGGCCTGCAAACAGGCTTCAGGGAGGAGGCCAAAAGACAAACAAACAAGCATGGTAGCAGATGTGGGCAGAGCTCCCAATGAAAGCCAGACCTGTGTGTCTCACACATGGGGAGAGCTGGCAAGAGCCCAGGCCCAGCTTCTCTGCACAGCTTTGCACATCCCAATGCCTTCAGCCACCACTTAGTGAGGTGGAGAAACAAATGATGCTGGAGGGGACTTGGAACAGACCAAGCCAAGGCTACTGAAAGCACAGCCAGGGCTGTGGCAGTACTCCAGAAGGACACTGCTCAAGCACACTGCTGCTGCTTGCAGACCTTGCTGCCTTCTGCTTTCATTTACCAGCCAGGACTCAGTGTGGGACACAGAAAGGAGCTCTGGAGATGTTAGGTTCACAGATTCATAGAATGGTTTGGGTTAGAAGGGACCTTGAAGATCATTTAGCTCCAACACCCCTGCCAGGGGAAGAGACACCTTCCACTAGCCCAGCCTGGTCAAGGCCTCATCCAGTTAATGCCCCTGGCCCACAGGGTGCCTGGCACAAAGCCCTCTTCCACACAACTGGCACCAGCTCTCCTGCAGCAGAGATGAGATCCATCAGCTGCTAGGTGCCAGCCAGCTGACTCCTCTGGACAGTCATTAAGTGTGCAACCAGTGCACAAAAGATGATTTCCTTCCCCCTTCTTTTCCTTCCTCAGGAGATGAGCTGATGCTGGAGTAGGGGAAGGTGCTCAGAGATTCATAGAGTGGGTTGAGTTGGAAGGGTCTTTAAACATCATCCAGTTCCAATCTCCCTTCCCCAGGCAGGGAGACCTCCCACCAGCCCAGCCTGCTCAAGGCCTCATCCAGCCTGGCCTTGAACACCCCCAGGGAGGGCACAGCCATTGAGCTCAGCTTGTTTTCTGGTTACAAAGTACCCACCCTACCTACCCCCTGCTGGGGTCAGAGGGGCTGAGAGCAGCCAGGCAGAAGGGACCTGGGGGTACTGGTGGACAGCAGCTGAACACGAGCCAGCAGTGTGCCCAGGGAGCCAAGAAGGCCAAGGGCATCCTGGTCTGCAGCAGGAAGAGTGTGGCCAGCAGCAGCAGGGAAGTCCTTGTGCCCTGTGCTCAGCACTGCTGAGGCCACACCTTGAGTCCTGTGTCCAGTTCTGGGCTCCTCAGGTTAGGAAAGAGGTTGAGCTGCTGGAAGGTGTCCAGAGAAGGGCAAGAAAGCTGGGGAGGGGTCTGGAGCACAGCCCTGGGAGGAGAGGCTGAGGGAGCTGGGGTTGCTTAGCCTGCAGAAGAGGAGGCTCAGGGGAGACCTTCTTGCTCTCTGCAACTCCCTGCAGGATGTTAGAGGTTGTAGCCAGGTGGGGGTTGGTCTCTTCTGCCAGGCAAGCAGCAGCAGAACAAGAGGACACAGTCTCAAGCTGTGCCAGGGGAAGTTTAGGCTGGAGGTTAGGAAGAAATTCTTCCCAGCAGAAGAGATTGGCCACTGGGATGTGCTGCCCAGGGAGGTGGTGGAGTCCCCATTCCTGGAGGTGTTCAAGAGGGGCTTGGATGTGGCACTTGGAGCCATGGTTTGGCTGTCAGGAGGTGTTGGGTATTAGCTTTTAGGTTGGACTTGATGATCTCTGAGGTCTTTTCCAACCTTATTGATTCTATGATTCCATAAACCTCTGAGCAACACAGCTCTGCAGGGAGCTCTGACAGCAGTGGGGTTACAGTGACAGGGCACTGCCAGTGCCTCAGCAGCACTTTGGTCACTTCCAGCAACTCCTGGGAGGAAGACAAAGCTGCAGAGCTACCAAACTCCTGTGCTCCCTGCAGCACCTGTGGCCATACCCTGGTTTGAACGAGAGACTCGCTGATGGCACAGCAGCTACTGAAACAGCACCACCAACCCCCCTCAACAGCCTCTAAGCCTGACAGCCAGGGGCCTCACCTTCTCTAGCAGGTAGTTATTGATGTGCCCCCCTATTGGGTCTCCTTTGAAGTCGAAGTTGATGTCCATGTACTTGCCAAACCTGCTGGAGTTGTCGTTGCGGTTGGTTTTGGCGTTGCCGAAGGCCTCCAGCACGCAGTTGGACTTCAGCAGGATGTTCTTCACCCTGCAGCACAGAGAGAGGGGCAAGGCAGAAGAGGGTAAGCCCCCACTCCTGCCCTCCAAGCCTGGAATTCATTTGCACAGGCTGCTCTCCAGGGGAGGTCAGGGACAGCGGAGCTGCTCCCTGCTGCCAGGCGTGGGCTGACGCCTGGGACCGCAGCGCTCCCCCAGGCGGTCAGCTGGGAGCTTGGGGCAGTGCTCCCTGCAGCCCAGCAAGTGGCAACCACTGAGTCAGGGAATCACAGAATCAACCAGGCTGGAACAGACCTCAGAGATCTTCAAGCCCAACCTCTCACCCAACACCTCCTGACTAACTAAACCATGGCTCCAAGTGCCACGTCCAACCCCTTTTGGAACACCTAACCGCAGCCTGCTTTGGGTTGGAAAGGACCTCCAAGATCATCCAGTTCCAACCCCCCCTGCCATGGGCAGGGACACCTCCCACCCCTTTCAGCCTGGCTTTGAATATTTCAAGACTTGGATCCTCCACAACCTCCCAGGTGCTGTCTGGGGACCTTCAGCAGGAGGTTTAAAACAGCTTCAGGTGTCCTTCTGCCTCCCTCTTCTCCATCACGGGTGCTCTGCAAGCTTGTGCATCAGCTTGGAGAACAGTAACAGCAGCTGGCTGCTCACTGCTCGGGCTTGATGCTCTGGAAGGTCTTTTCCAACCTGAACAACTCCATGGTTTGCTGAGCTGATGATTTCCATTTGCCAAACTTCATTGGCACAAGCCTGTGCCCTCCCAGGAACTTCAGAACTTCTCTGGGCAACCTGTCCCAGAGCCTCACCACCCTCATGGGGAAGACTTTGCTCCCAATGGTTCATCTAAATCCAGCTTCTTCCAGTGTGAAGCCATCACCCCATGTCCTGGCACTCCCAGCCCTTGTCAAAAGTCCATCCCCAGCTCCCCTGTAGCCCCTCCAGGTACTCCAAGGCTGCTCTAAGGTCTCCCCAGAGAGAGCACAGGTTCAAGGAGGCAAAGTACAAGGTCCTGCAGCTGGGTCAGGGCAATCCTCAGCATCAGGGCAGGTTGGGGGTGATGAGAGTGAGAGCAGCCCTGCAGGAAAGGATTTGGGGTGCTGGTGGGGGAGGAGCTGGAAAGCAGCCAGCAATGGGCACTGGCAGCACAGGAGGCCAAGGGCAGCCTGGGCTGCATCCAAAGCAGCTTGGCCAGAGATGGAGAGAGAGGATCCTGCCCCTCTGCTCTGGGGAGACCTCCCCTGCAGGGCTGTGTCCAGATACGGACCCCCAACACAAGAAGGACATGGAGCTGAAGGGGTGGGTACAGAGTAGAGGCCATGAAGAGGACCAGAGGGCTGGAGAACCTCTGCTATGGGGACAGGCTGGGAGAGTTGGGGCTGCTCAGCCTGGAGAAGGCTCCAGGGAGACCTTAGAGCTGCATTTCAGTATCTGCAGACTGGGGAGGGACTGTTCAGAAGGGGCTGTGGGGAGAGGACAAGAGGCAGTGGTTTGAATCTGGAGCAGGGCAGAGGTAGGTTGGACATCAGGAGGAAGTTCTGCACAGGGAGGTGGTGAGACACTGGCACAGGGAGGCAGTTGAGGCCCCACCCTTGGAGACATTCCAGGTGAAACTTGTTCTGGCCCTCAGCAACCTGCTCTAGTTGGAGATGTCCCTGCTGACTGCAGGGGGGAGTGGACAAGATGACCTTCGAGGCTTTGATGCATTCTGTGATTCTGTACTTAGCACAGAAGAGCATTTCATAGTTTCATAGTTTCATTCAGGGTTGGAAGGGACCACAAGGATCAGCCAGTGCCAACCCCCCTGCCATGGGCAGGGACACCCCACACTACATCAGCCTGGCCACAGCCTCAGCCAGCCTGCTCTTAAACACCCCCAGGGACGGGGCCTCGACCACCTCCCTGGACAACCCATTCCAGGGTCTCACCACTCTCATGGGGAAGAACCTCCTCCTCACATCTAGCCTGAATCTCCCCACCTCCAGCTTCATTCCATTCCCCCTAGTCCTATCACTACCTGAGATCCTGAGAAGTCCTTCCCCAGCCTTCCTGTAGGCCCCCTTCAGATATTGGAAGGCCACAATTAGGTCACCTCGGAGCCTTCTCTTCTGCAGACTGAACAGCCCCAACTCCTTCAGTCTGTCCTCATAGGAGAGGTGCTCCAGCCCTCTGCTCATCCTTGTGGCCCTTCTCTGGACACCTTCCAGCACCTCCACATCCCTCTTGTAATAGGGGCTCCAGAACTGGACACAGTACTCCAGGTGGGGTCTCACCAGGGCTGAGTAGAGGGGGAGGATCACCTCCCTCAACCTGCTGGCCACACTTCTCCTGCTGCAGCCCAGGATCTGATTGGCTTTCTGGGCTGCAAGTGCACACTGAGAGCTCCTGTTGAGCTTTTTGTCCACCAGCACCCCCAAGGCTCTCTCCTCAGGGCTACTTTCTAGCCAGTCACTGCCCAGCCTGCATTTGTGCCTGGGATTGCCTCGACCCAGATGCAGGACCCTGCACTTGCTCTTATTGAACTTCATGAGGTTGGCTTGTGCCCACCTCTCCAGCCTGTCAAGGTCCCTCTGGATGGCCTCCCTTCCCTCCAGCTGTCTGCTGCCCCACACAGCTTGGTGTCATCAGCAAACTTGCTGAGGCTGCACTCAATGCCACTGTCCATGGCACCCACAGAGATGTTGAACAAGACAGGTCCCAGGACTGATCCCCGAGGGACTCCGCTTGTCCCTGGCCTCCCCTGGGCCATGGAGCCATGGACAGCCACTCTTTGGGTGCAGCCATCAAGCCAGTTCCTTATCCATCTAGTGCTCCACCCATCACACCCATGTGTCACCAGTTTGGAGCCCAGGCTGTGGTGGGGACAGTGTCAAAGGCTTTGCTCAGGTCCAGGTAAATGACATCAGTTGCTCGCCCCTCATCTATTAATTTTGTCACCTGCTCATAGAAGACAACCAGCATGGTGCTGGCAGCCCACAGGGAGATCCACAACCAGACCAATCTGCCCTGCTGTTCTGCCTGTCTCTCACTCACCTCTCCACCTCAGCCCTCTGCCCAGGGTTGGTGATGGCTGCTATGTACTGCATGATGTATTTGCTGGCCTCTGTCTTCCCAGCCCCGCTCTCACCTGGGAGGGGTAAACACAAGGAGATCACAAGAGAGCAGAGAAAGCCAAGCACATTCCTGAAACACTGTCTGAATTGTACCCCAAAGAGTGTTTGGGAGGCTTCCTATTGGTTCATTTAAAGCAATCCACTTTGCCTGCACTCTGAACACTTCCTAAACACAGCCCTGGCCCTGCCTGGCTGCTGCTGGGCAGGATCCCACAGGTGGGCAAGGGCCTGGCACAGAGCAGATCAAAAGGAACATTGTTAGGGCAGAAAGGCTGGCATGGCGAGGCTGGGCCAGCAGCAGCAGCACAAGAGGCCTCTGTTGAGCCCTCCAGAGCTGGGGCTCGTGCTTTTCAGGGCTGTGAAAGCAGAGGAACAGCCAGGAGAGGGAGTGCCAGGATGCAGCCAGCCACCGCTGATGGTACCAGCCCCGCTCCCACTGTGGGAGCCACCACAGGGCACTGGTCAGGCACCAGACAAGGAACAAAACAGCTGAGGGACAAAAACCAGCAGTGCTGCAGACAGGCAGGACCCTGCTCAAGGGGCCTCTGAGCAGGGAAGACCTGTGAGCACTGCCAGACTTGGCATGCTTCCTAGTGGGGTAATTCCAGCTGCTTTCTGGGCTAAAAAGCCGTCAAAGCCTCTCTCTTGTGGGGTCAGCAGCAGCTTTCAAGCTACTGAAGCACTCATGCCTCATATCTGACTTACCCTCCAGGGGCCTCTGAGCAGGGGAGAAGGGAGCAAGCCCATAAGGATTTTAGCACAGCCTGAATGCTTTCAGTGCCTCTGGAGTTGTCCTTAGTGCCCTCTGACACAGGTTCCAGACACAAGTCTTCTGTTTTAACTACCTATTGAGTGGCCTTCTGGCAAACAAGGCCAGAGACCTTCCCAGAGCCTTTAGCAGGTTCTCTCTCAACCTGCAGTGACAACAAAGCCAAAGGGCTGGGAGGGGAAGGGAGGCAGAGGCTCGCCTTGGGAAAGGTGGTGACCAGAACTCTACTGCTGCTGCTCTGCTCAGGGGTCTGTCCCTGCACTGCTTGGGGCTGCTGTTCTGGGTGTTTTGAGGATCACTTCTGCCCTTTCACAACCACTTCCCCTGGGAGCTGAACTCCTAGGTGGTGCTGTGCTGGATTCCTGTAGCCCCTGCTGGAGTGTGGCTGCCACAGGGCTCAGCCTACAGTGCAGGGCATCAGAATCACCTGAGAGATCTTGGAGCAGGCTGGCATGTGAGAAGCAGCAAAGCCCACAGCTGCTTCTCTTGGGTTTCAGACTCTCTGCTTCCTGACAGCTGGCTTCATCTGTCCCCAACACCTCTCTCCCCACAGCTTCTGCTCAGGGGGTCTGTCCCTGCACTGCTTGGAGCTGCTGTTCTGGGTGTTTTGAGGATCACTTCTGCCCTTTCACAACCACCTCCCCTGGGAGCTGAACTCCTAGGTGGTGCTGTGCTGGATTCCTGTAGCCCCTGCTGGTGTGTGGCTGCCACGGGGCTCAGCCTCCAGCTCCTGCTCAGGGTGTCTGTGCCTGCACTGCTTGGGGCTGCTGTTCTGGGTGTTTTGAGGACCACTTCTGCCCTTTCACTGACACAGGCAGAGCAAAGCAGAGGCTCACATTGAAGCCATCACTTTGCAGACGCAGATGAAGCTGGTGACTGAGAGCAGCTCTTGAATGAGAGAAGAAGTAATTGCAGAGGTCTCCAGGCAGGGATTGGAATGCAAAGGAGCAGATTGCCGGCGCTCCCTCCGACAAAGCGCTGCCACTAGGCAAATCGTTCGGTCGCTGCCTGCCGTCCCCCGAGGGCCAGGCGCTGCCGGGGGGGCAGAGCTGCCGCAGCTCACCTGAGATCACGATGCAGGTGTCCTTGGAGCGCCTCTTCATGGCCTTGTAGGCGGCGTCGGCGATGGCGAAGAGGTGCGGAGGCCGCTCGTAGAGCTCCCTGCCCCGGTACTGCTCGATGGTGTCCCGCCCGTAGATGTTCAGGTTTTGTAGGGGTTCATGGAGACCACCACCTCCCCGATGAAGGTGTAAATGCGACCCTTCTCGAACCTGCCCGGGGGAGAGAGAAGGCAGGGAGTCAAACACAGAGCGTCCCAGCTCTGAGCCCAGAGCTACAGGATGGGGACAGAGTGGCTGAGAGCTGCCAAACAGGGAGGGACCTGGGGGTGCTGACTGACAGCTGCCTGAACAGGAGCCAGCAGTGTGCCCAGGGGGGCAAGAGGGCCAAGGGCATCCTGGCCTGTATTAAGAATAGTGTGGCCAGCAGGAGCAGGGAAGTCCTTGTGCCCCTGGACTCTGCATGGGTTAGGCCACACCTTGAGTCCTGTGTCCAGTTCTGGGCCCCTCAGTTTAAGAAGGACATTGAGAGACTTGAAGGTGTCCAGAGAAGGGCAAGAAAGCTGGGGAGGGGTCTGGAGCACAGCCCTGGGAGGAGAGGCTGAGGGAGCTGGGGTTGCTTAGCCTGCAGAAGAGGAGGCTCAGGGGAGACCTCATTGCCCTCTACAACTACCTGAAAGGAGGTTGTAGCCAGGTGGGGGTTGGTCTCTTCTGCCAGGCAAGCAGCAGCAGAACAAGAGGACACAGCCTCAAGCTGTGCCAGGGGAGGTTTAAGCTGGAGGTGAGGAGAAAGTTCTTCACCGAGTGAGTCGTTCGTCATCGGGATGTGCTGCCCAGGGAGGTGGTGGAGTCCCCATCCCTGGAGGTGTTCAAGAGGGGATTGGATGTGGCACTTGGTGCCATGGTTTAGTCATGGGGTCTGTGTTGATAGGTTGGACTCGATGATCCTCGAGGTCTCTTCCAACCTTAGTTATACTGTGAGACTGTCCCAGGGTGGCTTCCCAGCCGCTCGCCCCTCCGCGCCTCAAGGCAGCGGCAGCCGGAGCCATCGCCCAGGACGCAGGCAGAGGCTCGGCAGGGTGGCCTGGGGACATCACAGAGCCACAAGGAGAAGAACTAGGGCTAATCTGGAGCCCTACCATCCTACCATCCACTCCCTGCTGCTCCCATCCCCACAGATACCCAACTGCTCAGCTCAGTCACTGCAGCCAGCCCCTCTGCTGCTGATCCAGCTGCTGGGCAGCACACCCAGAGACTTCTGCTGCCATCAACACACTGCTGGGAACACAGCATGGAATGGTTTGGGGGGACAGGGACATGGAAAGATCATCCAATACAACTCACTGCAGCCAGCAGGGACAGCCCCAGCCAGGGCAGGCTGCTCACAGCCCCACACAACCTCCCCTGCACTGCTGCCAGGCATGGGGCAGCTCCCAGCTCTCTGGGCAGCCTGGGCCAGGCTCTCCCCACCCTCACTGCCAAACATTTCTCCTTCTCTCCACTCTCAAGCTCCCTCTTGCCCTTTCCAACCCTCCCCCCTTGGCCTGTCCCATCAGGCCCTGCTCAAAGCTCTGTCCCCAGCTCTCTGCTGGGCCCTTGAAGCACTGCAAGGCCACCAGAAGCTCTCCCTGGAGCCTTCTCCTCTGCAGGCTGCCCAAGGCCAACTCTCTCAGCCTGGCTCCCAGCAGAGGGCTTCCAGCCCTGCCAGCACTGCTGTGACCTCCTCTGGCCCTGCTCCCCCAGCTCCCTGGCTGTGCTGAGGGCTCCAGAGCTGCTCCAGGTGTGGTCTCAGCAGGGTGGAGCAGAGAGCCAGGATGTGTCTCAGCAAGATTTCAGATAACACAACTTATTGTTTCCCAACTGACTGAGAGAGTTGTGGTCAACAGCTCAGTGTCCAAATGCAGACCAGTGACAAGTGGCAAACCTCAGGGACTGAGGCACCCTCAGCACATTTGTGGATGACACCAAGTTGAGTGGTGTGGGCAACAGGCTGGAGGGAAGGATCCATCCAGAGGCATCCAGACAGGCTGCAGAGCTGGGCCCAAGACAACCTCATGAAATTCAACAAGGCCAAGTGCAAGGTCCTGCAGCTGGGTCAGGGCACTCCCAAGCACAAATCCAGGCTGGGCAAGGAGTGGCTGGAGAGCAGCCTTGAGGAGAAGGCCTTGGGGTGTCAGCTGGTGACAAACTCCCCAGGAGCCAGCAGTGGTCCCTGGCAGCCCAGAGCCAGCTGAGTGCTGAGCTGCAGCCAGAGCAGGGAGAGCAGCAGCACAGGGAGGGGATTCTGCCCTCTGCTCTGCTCTGCTCAGACCCCACCTGCAGCACTGCCTCCAGCTCTGGGGCCCCCAGCACAAGAAGGACCTGGAGCTGCTGGAGAGGGTCCAGGGAGGTCATTAAGATGATCAGAGGGCTGCAGAACCTTCCCCTATGGGGAGAGGCTGGGAGAGTTGGGGCTGCTCAGTCTGGAGAAGAGAAGGCTCCAGGGAGACCTCAGAGCAACCTTCCAGTACCTGAAGGGCTCCAGGAGAGCTGGGGAGGGACTTTGGACCAGGGCTGGGAGGGACAGGATGAGGAACAATGGCTTTGAGCTGGGAGAGGAGAGACTGAGAGTGGAGATGAAGAAGAAACTCTTGAGAGTGAGGCTGGGGAGACTCTGGCACAGGCTGCCCAGGGAGGCTGTGGCTGTCCCCTGCCTGGAGGTGTTCAGGGCCAGGCTGGATGAGGCCTTGAGCAGCCTGGGCTGGTGGGAGGTGTCCCTGCCCATGGCAGGGGGCTGGAACTGGATGAGCTTTCAGTCTGCTTCCAACCCAAACCACTCTGTGACTCTATGAATGTAGCAGAGGAGCACAGAAGGAATTTTTGATTAAGAGCTGAGGAATCCATCCAGCATCTGCTGCTGGAGAGGAGAAAGGACGGCAGCAGAGATCCCCAAGTGCTGCTGCCTGCACTTCAACCCTTACAGCATTAGATGGCACCAGCTCACCTCCGTGAGGCCAGGAGGCCTCCTCAGCGCTGATGGACTCCACACCAGCCCTAGCTCTGCTTTATTGCATCCCTTCCCACCCCCGGGTGCTGACAGCCCTGACACTTCCCATTGTTCCCTGGAGAGCTTGCAGCAGCATCTTGGCAGGGCTGGTTCCAGCAGGTGCAAGAAGACTTGAGCCACATCACCCAGCAGCAGAACTCCACTGCCCCAAAGGGGCTCTGCCTCTGTTCCCAGCTGCCCCCAGCAAGCCCCAGCAGGGTGACACCATGGCAAAAGCCTCTTCTGCTCTGCCTTCAGTTTGCACTGCTCCTGGTCCTGAGGTGCATGGCCCAGAGCTCACCAGGCAGAGAGAGTCTCTGGCTCACAGATATTTGCTACCAAAAATTGGGTTAGGAAAGATAAGGCCATGAGCAATTAGCAACAGCAGCTGCAGCTCAGCAGCTACCACATCAACACCAAGCAAACCAAGCCAGGCTGGGGATGATGAGCCTGAGAGCAGCCCTGCAGAGAAGGCCTTGGGGTGCTGGTGGGGGAGAAGCTGGGCAGGAGCCAGCAGTGGGCACTGGCAGCACAGGAGGCCAAGGGCAGCCTGGGCTGCATCCAAAGCAGCTTGGTCAGAGATGGAGAGAGAGCATCCTGCCCCTCTGCTCTGCTCTGCTCTGGGGAGACATCCCCTGCAGGGCTGGGGCCAGCTGTGGGCCCTCAACACAGGAAGGACATGGACCTGAAGGAGCAGGTCCAGGAGGTCTCAAAGATGATCAGAGGCTGGAGCACCTCTGCTATGGGGACAGGCTGGGGGAGTTGGGGCTGCTCAGCCTGGAGATGAGAAGGCTCCAGGGAGACCTCAGAGCTGCATTTCAATATCTGCAGGGAACCTACAGGAGGGCTGGGGAGGGACTGCTCAGAAGGGGCTGTGGGGAGAGGACAAGAGGTAGTGGTTTGAATCTGGAGCAGGGCAGATTTAGGTTGGACATCAGGAGGAAGTTCTGCACAGTGAGGGTGGGGAGACACAGGAACAGGCTGCCCAGGGATGTGCTTGAGGCCCCATCCCTGGAGACATTCAAGCTCAGACTTGATGGGGCCCTGGGCAGCCTGCTCTAGGTGCTCAGGGATGTGGTTGAAGCCCCATCCCTGGAGACATTCAAGCTCAGACCTGATGGGGCCCTGGGCAGCCTGCTCTAGTTGACTGCAGGGAAGTTGGCCAAGATGGCCTTTGAGGGACCCTTCCAACCTGATGCAACCTGTGAGTCTGTGCAGTGCAGGCAGGCCTGGTGTGAAGCCCAGAACCACAGCCTCCAGCAGGCAAACTCCCTCTTTATTCACTGGGAGACCAGAAGATGGACTCAGGCACCCAGGCAGCCTCCTCATATGCTAAGCCCTTGGCATCAGCCAAGCCTCATTTCAATTCTTTGAAGCAGAAAGCAGCTGGGGACCGTGGTGGGTGGAAGGTATCAGCCAGGCAGGGTGGAGAGAGATCAGATACCAGCTGCTGCTGCTCTGCCCTCCCAGGAGCACGCCAGGGACACTGCCTGGACATAGGAGAGCTGAAGCAAAACCCAACACACACCCCACAGCTTCTCCTGAGGAGATCAGATCACACTGGGACATACATTTGTAATGGAAACCATCACATCCAAATCAGCAGAATCCTCATCCTCTGGGAGCTGGGGCTTCCCAAAGCAGAGCCAACTGCTCTCCACAAGCCACTGCAGGGCAAGCACAGAAGCACTGCTGAAGGCACTGCTGATCATGAAGATCACCACAGAGCAGATTCTGGAGGGGGGGTTAAGCCTCATCATGCTGCCAGACACAGGGCCAGGGGGGCATGGGCAGCACAGAGAGCTTAAGGGGGTTTGCTTTAGCTGCTGAGAAGGGGAAAGCACAGCCCCGGTGAGGAGCCGAGCAAGGCACCATCACAGCACCCAATACTTTGACCTCTCCCTTCAGTCATCAATTATGTAAACTCTTGGGAGCAGAGCAGAGTTTAAGTTTCCTCCCCTGACAGCTCAGTGGCCCCAACTGCCTTGCAAGCTGCACCTCCAGATTTGCCTCTGCCACCTGCCCACTCATGGCTCACCCTGGAGAGCTCAGCTCGGGAGCTGCCGTGGACAGGCCCAGCAGCTGGACTTCATGGATGCATAGAACAGTTTAGGTTGGAAGGGACCTTAAAGCTCATCCAGTTCCAGCCCCCTGCCATGGCCAGGGACACCTCCCACCAGCCCAAGGCCTCATCCAGCCTGGCCTTGAACACCTCCAGGCAGGGGACATCCACAGGTTCCCTGGGCAGCCTGTGCCAGAGTCTCCCCAGCCTCACTCTCCAGAATTTCTTCCTAATGTCCAGTCTCAATCTGCCCTCCTCAAGCTCAAAGCCATTTCCCTCATCCTGTCACTCCCAGCCCTTATCAAAAGTCCTTGTGCCCTGTGCTCAGCACTGCTGAGGCCACAGCTGGAGTCCTGTGTCCAGCTCTGGGCTCCTCAGGTTAGGAAAGAGGTTGAGCTGCTGGAAGGTGTCCAGAGAAGGGCAAGAAAGCTGGGGAGGGGTCTGGAGCACAGCCCTGGGAGGAGAGGCTGAGGGAGCTGGGGTTGCTTAGCCTGCAGAAGAGGAGGCTCAGGGGAGACCTTCTTGCTCTCTGCAACTCCCTGCAGGGAGGTTGGAGCCAGGTGGGGGTTGGTCTCTTCTGCCAGGCAAGCAGCAGCAGAACAAGAGGACACAGTCTCAAGCTGTGCCAGGGGAGGTTTAGGCTGGAGGTGAGGAAGAAATTCTTCCCAGCAAGAGAGATTGGCCACTGGATTGTGCTGCCCAGGAAGGTGGTGGAGTCCCCATCCCTGGAGGTGTTCAAGAGGGGATTGGATGTGGCACTTGGTGCCATGGTTTAGTCAAGAGGTCTGTGGGGACAGCTTGGACTTGATGAGCTTTGAAGTCTCTTCCAACCTTGGTGATTCTGTGATTGCTACACACCTTTATGACAAGTCCTTCTCCAGCCTTCCTCCAGGATGGGTTGGGTTGCAAGGGGGCTTAAAGATACCCAGTTCCAACCCCCTGCCATGGGCAGGAACACCTCCCACCAGCCCAGCTTGCTCAGGGCCTCATCCAGCCTGGCCTTGAACACCTCCAGGGAGGGATCATCTACAGCCTCCCTGGGCAACCTGTGCCAGAGTCTCCTCAGCCTCACTCTGAAGATCTTCTGTCTAACACCCACTCTAATGATGGCACTTGAATAATTTCTCCCCTCTGAATATTCCATATATCAACTCTGGCACCTGAAATCAGTGTCAGCTGCCAAAGAGGCAGAGTCACAGCACTCAATCCCTGGCTGTTATTCTGATGAAGAACAGCAGCTCTCTGCTGAGAAGATTGATACCACTTTTTATTACCTTGTTAAACAGCAGTTGATAGTGAGAAAATACAACCCAGCAGGTCACAGGCTATCAATCATTTAAAGGCAGAGAAATGATTGCCTAGGAAAGAAGGCTGCCAAGGAAAAGGGGAGAAAGTCTGACTTTGGATTGCAGTTTAGGGAGGGGAATTTTCAAGGCAATATCTCAGCACTGGTTGTCATAGAATCAGTTAGAAGGGACCACAAGGATCAGCCAGTGCCAACCCCCCTGCCATGGGCAGGGACACCCCACACTAGATCAGCCTGGCCACAGCCTCAGCCAGCCTGGCTGCAAACACCTCCAGGGCTGGGGCCTCAACCACCTCCCTGCACAACCCATTCCAGGGCTTCACCACTCTCCTGGGGAAGAACTTCCTCCTCCCCTCCAGCCTCAATCTCCCCACCTCCAGCTTCATTCCATTCCCCCTAGTCCTAGCACTGCCTGAGAGCCTGAGCAGTCCCTCCCCAGCCTTCCTGGAGCCCCCTGCAGATCCTGGAAGGCCACAATGAGGTCACCTCAGAGCCTTCTCTTCTCCACACTGCTGAGGCCACACCTTGAGTCCTGTGTCCAGTTCTGGGCTCCTCAGGTTAGGAAAGAGGTTGAGCTGCTGGAAGGTGTCCAGAGAAGGGCAAGAAAGCTGGGGAGGGGTCTGGGGCACAGCCCTGGGAGGAGAGGCTGAGGGAGCTGGGGTTGCTTAGCCTGCAGAAGAGGAGGCTCAGGGGAGACCTTCTTGCTCTCTGCAACTCCCTGCAGGGAGGTTGGAGCCAGGTTGGGGTTGGTCTCTTCTCCCAGGCAAGCAGCAGCAGAACAAGAGGACACAGTCTCCAGCTGTGCCAGGGGAGGTTCAGGCTGGAGGTGAGGAGAAAGTTCTTCATAGCAAGAGAGATTGGCCACTGGGATGTGCTGCCCAGGGAGGTGGTGGAGTCCCCACCCCTGGAGGGGCTTGGATGTGGCACTTGGAGCCATGGGTTAGCTGCCAGGAGGTGTTGGGTGACAGCTTGGACTTGATGAGCTCTGAGGTCTTTTCCGCCGTGGTTGATTCTATGCTCTCCTTAAGTCTGGCCCTCCCCTGCTCAGCTCCCACTGCCAGGGGACGGGACCCGAGGCGGGATGGAATCTCCACCACCAGGGAGCACTCTGCCGTAGGCTTTCTCTCCCACCTGCCAACCCCTCCCGGCACAAATAGAGCCGCTCCGACCGAGGAAATGATGCAACTGCGAATGCACTCAGCACAAATAAAGAAGAGAGTTTAGCTGGCAAGGCTTGGAACCCGCAGCTCCCAAACAACATCTGCGGAAGGCAGACCGTTAGCCAGGCACCAACCTGCCCCGGGCCCGGCTCGGCTCCAGAGGCAGCGCCAATGAATCCTTGACTCGGCGCTGGCACACCGAAGTGTCTGCCCGCAGGCAGCAGCAGCGCTCCGCGGGGCTCCAGCTGCTCCTCCGAGCCCTTCTGAGACAGCCTGTGCCAGCTACCAGCGGACCAGGCTGCGGCCAGATGCCAAGCTGGGCTGTGCTGGGCTGTTAAACAGCTCTTCAGACGCTCTTGGCCAGCCCTTCCCTCCCTCCGTGCAGCGTCTTGACCTTGACAGGCTGGAGAGGTGGGCACAAGCCAACCTCAGGAGGTTCAACAAGAGCAAGGGCAGGGTCCTGCAGCTGGCTGGAGGCAATCCCAGGCACAAATGCAGGCTGGGCAGGGACTGGCTGGAAAGCAGCCCTGAGGAGAGAGCCTTGGGGGTGCTGGGGGAGGAGAAGCTCAGCAGGAGCTCTCAGTGTGCACTTGCAGCCCAGAAAGCCAAGCAGAGCCTGGGCTGCAGCAGGAGAAGTGTGGCCAGCAGGGCAAGGGAGGTGATTCTCCCCCTCTGCTCAGCCCTGGGGAGACCCCACCTGGAGTCCTGCCTCCAGTTCTGGAGCCCCTATTACAAGAGGGATGTGGAGGTGCTGGAAGGTGTCCAGAGAAGGGCCACAAGGATGAGCAGAGGGCTGGAGCTGCTCTGCTGTGAGCACAGACTGAAGGAGTTGGGGCTGTTCAGTGTGGAGAAGAGAAGGCTCTGAGGTGACCTCATTGTGGCCTTCCAGGATCTGCAGGGGGCTCCAAGAAGGCTGGGGAGGGACTGCTCAGGCTCTCAGGGAGTGCTAGGACTAGGGGGAATGGAATGAAGCTGGAGGTGGGGAGATTGAGGCTGGAGGGGAGGAGGAAGTTCTTCCCCAGGAGAGTGGTGAAGCCCTGGACTGGGTTGTGCAGGGAGGTGGTTGAGGCCCCAGCCCTGGAGGTGTTTGCAGCCAGGCTGGCTGAGGCTGTGGCCAGGCTGATCTAGTGTGGGGTGTCCCTGCCCATGGCAGGGGGGTTGGCACTGGCTGATCCTTGTGGTCCCTTCCAACCCTGACTGGTACTAGGATACTGTGATACTATGATCTGAGGAGCAGAGCAACCACACCAAGCCACCAGGCAGCCCCTTTCCTGCTCCTGCAGGAGAGCTGAGGGTAGCTGTGGTGCCATGGATCCTTTGCTCCTGGGGAAAGTCTCTGCTCTGGGACTGCTCCTCTCTCACCCCTGAGCTCAGTCTGACCTCACACTCTGCCTCACACACATTCAGACACTGAAGGGAGGTTGTAGCCAGGTGGGGGTTGGGCTCTTCTCCCAGGTAAGCAGCACCAGAACAAGAGGACACAGTCTCAAGCTGTGCCAGGGGAGGTTTAGGCTGGAGGTGAGGAGAAAGTTCTTCCCAGCAAGAGAGGTTGGCCACTGGGATGTGCTGCCCAGAGAGGTGGTGGAGTCCCCATGCCTGGAGGTGTTCAAGAGGGGATTGGATGTGGCACTTGGTGCTGTGGTTTAGCCATGAGGTCTGTGGGGACAGGTTGGACCTGATGAGCTTTGAGGTCTCTTCCAACCTTGGTGATTCTGTGAGAGCTGTGGCCACATCAGCCTGTGCTAGTCAACAGCTCACCTACCACCACTGAAGGTTAAAAGAACAACAGCTGACATTTTGAAGTGATTACCTCTGCCCAGCTCACTGATTAAAGCATGAGAGAACTGAACCCTGGTTTTCCTTCCTTCCTCCTCCGTGCACAGGAAGAAGAAGGATCTACCAGCTGCATACCTTTGGCACACCAAGGAGACACAGCTCCTTCAGCTGCTGCCAGCACCCTCTGTGATGTGGCTTATTCCCCCTAAGTTCTTAGCTAATTTATTTTACCACCAAATACAGGCATTAAAAATTCCCTGCTGAGGGCTTTGACCCCACTCTCACTGAAGGCTTTGACCCCATTCCCTCTGAAGGCTTTGACCCCATTCCCTCTGAAAGCTTTGACCCATTCTCATTGCAAACAGGCCTGGAGCTGTGTCATGAAAACTCAGGGCTGTGGGGACTCAAGGCAGGGCCATGAGGATGTGCTCATCAAGGGACAGTCAGAAGGCTTCTGGCACTGAGATCCCCTTCACCTGGTTGTAAATGCCAGCTGCACTGACCCAAAGGCACAACCCCTCTCTTGCCCTGCTTTGGGATGCTGGATGGGTTGGATCAATGGGTTATGGCCAATGGGATGAGGTTGAACAAAGCCAAGTGCTGCACTTCATAGAATCAATAAGGTTGGAAAGGACCTCAGAGATCATCAAGTCCAAGCTGTCACCCAACACCTCCTGACAACTAACCCATGGCTCCAAGTGCCACATCCAAGCCCCTCTTGAACACCTCCAGGGATGGGGACTCCACCACCTCCCTGGGCAGCACATTCCAATGGCCAATGACTCTCTCAGGGAAGAACTTTCTCCTTACCTCCAGCCTAACCCTCCCCTGGCACAGCTTGAGACTGTGTCCTCTTGTTCTGCTGCTGTTTGCCTGCCTGGCAGAAGAGACCAACCCCCACCTGGCTCCAACCTCCCTGCAGGGAGTTGCAGAGAGCAAGAAGGTCTCCCCTGAGCCTCCTCTTCTCCAGGCTAAGCAACCCCAGCTCCCTCAGCCTCTCCTCATAGGGTTTGTGCTCAAGACCTCTCCCCAGCCAGTCTCTGGACACATTGGGTCACAACAGCCCCAGGGAGGCTCCAGGCTGGGGTCAGAGTGGCTGGAAACTGCCCAACAGAAAAGGACCTGGGAGTGTTGGTTGACAGCAGCTGGAGATGAGGCAGCAGTGCCCAGGTGGGCAAGAAGGCCTCCAGCAGCCTGGGCTGGAGCAGCAATGCTGTGGGCAGCAGGAGCAGGGCAGGGATCATGCTCCTGTATTAGGCACTGCTGAGGCTGCACCTCAAATCCTGGGCTCAGTTGTGGGCACTGCAGTGTGAGAAAGACACTGAGGGACTGGAGCAGGTCCAGAGAAGGGCAGTGAAGGTGGTGAGGGGTTTGGAGGGCATGTCTTCTGAGGAGCAGCTGAGGGAACTGGGGGTGTTTAGTCTGGAGAGGAGGTGGCTGGGAGGAGCCCTCACTGCTCTCCACAGTTCCCTGAACGGGGAGTGGAGTGAGGCTGGTGTTGGTCTCTGCTCCCAAGTAACTAAGGACAGGAGGAGAGGAAATGGCCTGAAATTGTGCCAGGGGAGGGTTAGGTTGGAGATCAGGAAGAATTTCCTTGTTGCAAGGGATTGGAACAGGCAGCCCAGGCCTGGAGGTGTTGAAGCAATGAGTGCATGTGGCACTGTGGGGCATGGGCAGGGGAGGAGGTTGGACTCAGTGGTCTTAGAGGCCTTTTCCTACCTGAATGCTTCCCTGACTCTGTCATTTAGAGGAGCCTGAGCACACCTCAGCCAGCTGTGCCTTTTCTTTGCCACACCAGGGCTGTCCCCTGAGAGTTCAGTGCTACACTGGGGGGGAGGGCAAGCTCAAAACCACCTCAGCTGGCAGGCAGCACAGAGCAACTCTCCAACCTTGCAGCAGATTGCTCATGAGCTGCATTCTAACCACTCACCCTCCCGACCAAGAGCTCTCAGATAAACAGGATTTGTGTTGGCAGAGCTGCAGCTGAAATATTCCTGCTGCTGCTCTTGGAGAAACAGCCCAAGAAGCTCTCCAGCCACTGCCACCTCCCCGTGCTCAGCCACCAGCCCCAGGCTCTCAGGATGCTGAGTGGGGTTGTCTGTGAGGTTGTGCTGCAGGGGAGGGGGCAGTGGAGCTGGTTCCATCTGCAGGTGGCATTTCTGCCTGCAGCTCTCCTGCCTGGATTCAGGTCTCAGATGCTGCCAGCTGAAGAAAATAGGAAATGCCATTGAGAGCCTTCTGCACCACTCCTTTCCTGTTGGGAGGGAGCAGCAAGGGCAGGCTGAGGAGCACTGCACTCAGCTGCACTGCTCACAGGCAGCTCAGCAAAGGAGGTGAAAAGGATCCTTTGTAGTGCAAATAGGAAACTCAGAGTGACCAGAGCCACATCTCCCCCACCAAAGCAGCCTGCAAGCAAAGGGACTGCAACTTGCCAAGGCTGATTCAGCTCCACCAGAAGCTGACCCTCAGGTACCTACAGAGCTCTGCAAAGCCACTGGGTGAGGCTGGGGGAAAGGGGAGGGTGGAGGCCAAGCTAAGCTCTGATGAACACTGAATGAAGGTTACAGCTGTGAAAGGGGGCTAGAAGTGGGAATTGTGTTTAAATCCCTCTCCTTTGACATTCAGAATCACAGAGTATCCCTGCTTGGAAGAGACCTTCAAGATCATCAAGTCCAATCTTGGACCCAGCACTGCAAGGCCACCACTAAGCCACAGAGTCATAGAATTGTCAGGGCTAGAAGGGACCTCAAGGCTCAGCCAGTCCCAACCCCCTGCCATGGGCAGGGACACCTCACACCACACCAGGTTGCTCACAGCCACCTCCAGCCTGCCTGCAAACACCTCCAGGCAGGAGGCTTCCACCCCCTCCCTGGGCAGCCTGGGCCAGGCTCTCACCACCCTCCTGGCCAACAACTTCTTCCTCACAGCCAATCTCCATCTCCCCACTTCTAGTTCTGCTCCAGCCCCCCCAGTCCTATCCCTCCCTGACACCCTCAAAGTCCCTCCCCAGCTTTCTTGCAGCCCCCTGCAGATCCTGGAAGGCCACAAGGAGGTCTCCCTGGAGCCTTCTCCTCTCCAGCCTGCACAACCCCAACTCTCTCAGGCTGTGCTCACAGCAGAGCAGCTCCAGCCCTCTGCTCCTCCTCCTGGCCCTGCTCTGGACACCTTCCAGCCCCTCCAGATCCTTCCTGGCACAGAGGCTCCAGAACTGGCCCCAGAGCTCCAGCTGTGGTCTCAGCAGAGTGGAGCAGAGGGGGAGAATGCACTGGGCACTAAGCTCCAGATCCACATGCCACTTAAACACCTCCAGGGCTGGGGATGCCACCACCTCCCTGGACAGACCATTCCAGTGTTTGAGAACCCTTTCAGTGAAGAAATATCTCCTAACATCCAGCCTGAACCTCCTCTGGCAGCTGGCATCCATTTCCTCTGGCCTGTTACTTGCCACCAAGAAGCAGAGGCTGCTCCCTTCTTGCTCCAGCCTCCTCTCAGGGAGCTGCACAGAGCAAGGAGGTCTCCCTCAGCCTCCTTTTTTCTCCAGGCTCAACACTCCCAGCTGCCTCAGCTGCTCCTCACAGGACCTGTGCTCTTGGCCCTTCTTGCCCATCTCTGGACAGGCTCCAGCCCCTCAATGTCCTTCCTGCAGCGAGGCTGAGAGCTGAGCACAGCACTGGAGGTGCTGCCGGGCCAGTGCTGGGCACGGGGGGGACAACCTCAGTCTCACTGAATCACCAAGGTGGGAAGAGACCTTGAGGATCATGGAGTTCAACCTGTCCCCACAGACCTCCTGACTAGACCATGGCACCAAGTGCCACATCCAATCCCCTCTGGAACACCTCCAGGGATGGGGACTCCACCACCTCCCTGGGCAGCACATCCCAATGGCCAATGACTCTCTCTGGGAAGAACTTTCTCCTCAGCTCCAGCCTAAACTTCCCCTGGCACAGCTTGAGACTGTGTCCTCTTGTTCTGCTGCTGGGTGCCTGGGAGAAGAGACCAACCCCCACCTGGCTACAGCCTCCCTGCAGGGAGTTGCAGAGAGCAAGAAGGTCTCCCCTGAGCCTCCTCTTCTGCAGGCTAAGCAACCCCAGCTCCCTCAGCCTCTCCTCCCAGGGCTGTGCTCCAGACCCCTCCCCAGCTTTCTTGCCCTTCTCTGGACACCTTCCAGCAGCTCAACCTCTTTCCTAACCTGAGGAGCTCAGAACTGGACACAGGACTCCAGCTGTGGCCTCAGCAGTGCAGAGTCCAGGGGCACAGTGACCTCCCCTAATCTCCTCCCTGCTCCTGCTGGCCACAGCGTTTCTAACACAAGCCCCAGGGAGTGAGACTACTACCCTTGCTCTACAGAAGGGCCAGGCCTCCAGAGACAGGAGCAGAGCCTCCCCCCCTGCTGGTGCTGCCAGCCCCAGCTCTCCCAGCACAGGGAGGTGCTGCTCCCCCTCCCTGCCAGCCCAGCAGCGGCGCAGCAGGCAGCAGCAGCCTGGAGCCGCAAGGAGACTAAAGGAAGTTCTTTGAAGAGCTTCCAGGGACAGCAGCATGCTCTGAGGGCTTGTTCCAAGCCACACAAGGGAAAGCTGCTGTCGAGCACAGGTAGAGAGGGGCTGGCTGCCCTCTCTGTGCCTCAGCAGCAGCCACACTCTGACTGCCCATGGGCACAACCTGGCAGCAGCCCTGCACAGTCCTGCTGCAGTAATGGCATTAGTCTGAGCAGAGCAGCAGGCTGCCCCCACTGACCTCCTGGGGCTGAGTGATCCCAGCTCCCACAGCCAGCCAGGAAAGAGGAGAACAGCCTTGGGAGAGCAGGCAGCAGGCTGCCACTTGCACAGGATCCTGGGGATTCAGAAGGGCCAAACAAAAGCAGAAGTGACAGACCCTGGAGTGGCAGAAGTGACAAACAAAAGCACCCCACCTCTGAAAGGATAGGAACAAGAGGACACAGCCTCAAGCTGTGCCAGGGGGAAGTTGAGGCTGGAGGTGAAGAGAAAGTTCTTCACTGAGAGAGTTGTTGGCCACTGGGATGTGCTGCCCAGGGAGGTGGTGGAGTCCCCAGCCCTGGAGGTGTTCCAGAGGGGATTGGATGTGGCACTTGGAGCCATGGGTTAGTCAGGAGGGCTGTGGGGACAGGTGGGACTTGATGAACTTTGAGGTCTCTTCCAACCTTGGGGATTCTGTGACTCTGTGTAAGAAGGAAGCTCAGAAGCCAGTGGCTTCTATCAGCTCCCACCACACCTGAAGCCACCTGGAGCCTGTGTGCAGAAGAACTATAGACTGGTGGGGGTTGGAAGGGACCTCTGGAGAGCATCCAGTGCAACCCCCCCTGCTAGAGCAGGTTCAGCTAGATCAGGCTGCACAGGAATGCATCCATGCAGGCTTTGAAAGCCTCCAGAGGAGGAGGCTACACAACCTCTCTGGGCAGCCTGCTCCTGGGCTCTGTGACCCTCCCACCAAAGAAGTTTCTCCTTGAGTTCCAGTGAAAGCCCTCATCTTCTAGCTTGTACCCATTGCCCCTTGGCACTGGGCACCACTGAAGAGAGCCCAGCTCCATCCCCATGACCTCCACCCTCTAGCTCTTGCTGAGCATTGCTCAGCTCCCCTCTGGGGCTGCTCTTCTGCAGGCTCTCAGCCCCAGGGCTCTCAGCCTTTGCTCCTCCCAGAGCTGCTCCAGGCCCCTCAGCAGCTTTGTGGCCTCTGTTGAACTCTCTCCAGTAGTTCCTTATCCCTCTTGAACCGGGGAGCCCAGAAATGGACACAATGGTCCAAGTGCAGCCTCCCTATGGGAGAGGAGGAGGAGAGGAGAGGGAGAGGGAGGAGAGGAGAGGAGAGAGGGAGAGGAGAGGAGGAGAGAGGGAGAGGAGAGGAGAGGAGAGGAGAGGAGAGGAGAGGAGAGGAGAGGAGAGGGAGGGAGGGAGGAGAGGAGAGGGAGAGGAGAGGAGAGGAGAGGGAGAGGAGAGGGAGGGGAGGAGAGGAGAGGAGAGGAGAGGAGAGGGAGGGAGGGGAGGAGGAGAGGGAGGAGAGGAGAGGGAGAGGAGAGGAGAGGAGAGGGAGAGGAGAGGAGAGGAGAGGGAGAGGAGAGGGGAGAGGAGAGGAGAGGAGAGGAGAGGAGAGGAGAGGAGAGGAGGAGAGGAGAGGAGAGGAGAGGACTTCCCTCACCCTGCTGGTCACACTCTCCTTAGAGTCAAAGAATGCACTGGGTGGGAAGTGGCCTCTAAAGCTCATCCAGTCCAAGCCTCTGCACAAAGCAGGGACACCCACAGCTAGAGCATGTTGCTCAGAGCCCCACCAAGCCTGGCCTTGGATGCTGAATGTCTCATGGCACAGGGCCTCACCACCTCCCTGGGCAACCTGTCCCAGTGTTCCATCCCCCCATAGCAAAGACCTTCTAACTTCTTCCTAATGTCCAACCTCTTAATGCCCCCAAGGACACTGCTGGCCACCCTGGCCACAAGGGCACACTGCTGGCTCATGGTGAGGGCTCCCAGGCTGAGGCATGGAAGAGAACTGAAAAGCTTGAGAGTGGTGAAGCTAACCAAGGAGGAGGCCAAGGTGGAAGCAGACTCCCTGTGAGCATGGCATGAGGATCACTGTGCCAGGTAGTCAGAACTGACTGAACACAGAAACCTGCAGAGGAGCACTGGGGATGAGTCCCCCTGGGCAGCACAGCTCACACCTGGAGGCTGGCACAGGAGCAGGCCTGGCAGAGTGCTCCAGCAGAAGCTGCAAGGACTGGCGAGCCCTGCTGGGTGCTGCTGAGCTGATCCTGTGGATGTGCTTAGAGGATTTGGCTTCCTGCACTGTCCAGCAGCTGACTTTGTGCTCCAGGAGGTTCCTTCTGCCCTGACATACCATTAGAATTAGAGTAGAATGAACCAGGTTGGAAAGGACCTCAGAGATCATCAAGCCCAACCTCTCCCCCAGCACCATCTGATCAACTCAACCATGGCACCAAGGGCCTCATCCAGGCTCTTCCAGGGCTGGGGACTCCACCACTTCCCTGGGCAGCACACTGAATTATGGCATCCAGGTACTAGAGATGCTTCACCTTCACTCAGCACCACCTCTGTCCAAACCATATTCATAGAATCACAGAGTCAGAGAACTCTGAGCCTCTAAGTTCACCCAGTCCAACCAGCAACCCAACCCCACCATGGCCCCCAAACCATGGCCCCAAGGGACATGGCCACAGCTTTCCTGAACCCCTCCAGGCATGGGGACTCCACCACCTCCCTGGGCAGCCTCTGCCAACCCCTGAGCACTCCTGCAGCAAAGAAATTGTTCCTCATCTCCAACCTGAGCCTCCCCTGCCACAACTTCAGGCCATGTCCTCTTGTCCTATCACCTGACACCAAGGAGCAGAGACCAACCCCTCCTCACTCCAACCTCCTCTCAGGGAGCTGCAGAGAGCAAGGAGGTCTCCCTCAGCCTCCTCTTCTCCAGGCTGAACACCCCCAGCTCCCCTCCCCAGCCCCTTCACCTGGCCTTCTTTGGACCTGTTCCAGAGAGTCCTCCTTGAGGACCCAGGATTTGAGATGTGGCCTCACCACTGCCCAGGACAGGAGGACAATCCCTGCCCCGCTCCTGCTGCCCACACCACAGACTGCAACCTGCCACACCATGATCACCACCAGGGTTGCCTTGGGCTTCTTCCTTCAGCACTGGGAGTCCAGCTCTGTTCATTGGTTTATACAGCACCGAGGTTGCCTTCAACCAAAGGCCTTCAGTGGAGGAAGCTGCAGCCCCCAGCCAAGCAGCAGAGGAGAGGCTGGAGGCTGGGCAGGTCTGCAGCCTGCAGAAGGCACCACCTGATCTCCTTGTCCTGGTTCAGTGGGGTGTGAATCCTGCAAGGGTAGGGCTGGCTGAGCAGTGCCCTGCCAAGGACCATCCTCCATCTCCAAACAACAGCCTTCTGCCAAGGGCTGCTGCAGGAGCTCTAAAGCCCTGCAGCCCAGCAGAAAGCTGAAGAAACAGAAGGAAAAGGCCTCCAAGCTCACCCAGCCCAGCCAGCAGCCCAACCCCAGCATGGCCACCAAACCATGGCCCAAGTGCCAGGGCCACAGGGTTCTGGAACAAGCCCAACCTCTCCCCCAGCACCATCTGATCAACTCAACCATGGCACCAAGGGCCTCAGCCAGGCTCTTCCTAAACCCCTCCAGGGCTGGGGACTCCACCACCTCCCTGGGCAGCCTGTGCCATCCTCTGAACACTCTTCCAGTAAGGAACTTTTCCCTAATCTCCAAGCTAAGCCTCCCCTGGCACAATTCCAGGCCAGTTCCACTCCTTCTATCACCTGAGACCAGGGAGCAGAGAGCAGCCCCCACTCGACTCCAGCCTCCTTCCAGGGAGAGCAATGAGGTCAAGGAGGAGCAGCACAGAGCATGACTGCTGCCCTGCTACTCCCTCCTCCCTTCTCCAGCCACTCCAGGCAGCAAAGCTCATCCCCATCACTGCTGCTGGCCCCAAGACAAGAGGACCAGAGGACACAGTCTCAAGCTGTGCCAGGGGAAGTTCAGGCTGGAGGTGAGGAGAACCACACTGTGAGGGCTTCTGCCAGGGCAGCAGGAGGACACCACTGGGCTGTAGATGCCAGGGGACAAGGAGAAGAGGAGGCTCAGGGGAGACCTTCTTGCTCTCTGCAACTCCCTGCAGGGAGGTTGGAGCCAGGTGGGGGTTGGTCTCTTCTGCCAGGCAAGCAGCACCAGAACAAGAGGCCACAGTCTCAAGCTGTGCCAGGGGAGGTTTAGGCTGGAGGTGAGGAAGAAATTCTTCCCAGCAAGAGAGATTGGCCATTGGGATGTGCTGCCCAGGGAGGTGGTGGAGTCCCCATCCCTGGAGGGGATCAAGAAGTAGATGAGGCACTTCAGGATGTGGTTCAGAGGTTGTGGTAGCTGAGTAATCAGAGAATCAATAAGGTTGGAAAAGACCTCAGAGATCATCAAGTCCAACCTCTCACCCAACACCTCCTGACAACTAATCCATGGTTCCAAGTGCCACATCCAAGCCCCCCTTGAACACCTCCAGGGATGGTGTTCACCTCCCTGGACAGACATTCCAGTGGCCAATCTCTGTTTCTGTGAAGAACTTCTTCCTAACATCCAGCCTGAACCTCCCCTGGCACAGCTTGAGACTGTGGCCTCTTGTTCTGCTGCTGCTTGCCTGGCAGAAGAGACCAACCCCCACCTGGCTCCAACCTCCCTGCAGGGAGTTGCAGAGAGCAAGAAGGTCTCCCCTGAGCCTCCTCTTCTGCAGGCTAAGCAACCCCAGCTCCCTCAGCCTCTCCTCCCAGGGCTGTGCTCCAGACCCCTCCCCAGCTTTCTTGCCCCAGCACTCTGCTGGTGCCTGGCACACCTCCCCCAGCCTGCAGCCAAGGTACAAACAGCATTTCACAGGTTTGCTCTGCAGAGGCTTGGAGAAGCCTTTAGCAGTCAGCTGGCCATGAGCTGCTGCTGCTCTGACTCCTCATTGTTCTGCTCTGAAGGAAGATTCTGCCTTTGTGGAGCTCGTGCCCTGTGCTGAACGCTGCTGGAGCCTCCTGAATGCAGCATTGTTTGGCAACAGGGCTCAAACCCCCCCCCAGGAATCATCCTGCATCTCTGGAGATACATCTGCAAGCACTCCAAAAGCCTTGCTCAGCCCTTTGGGAAGGTTAGAGCTAAAATGAAATCAGCTGTCTTATTTATAGCCCCCCAGGCTGTGCAAGTGGTGCAACAACAGCTGCAAAGCATGCAACAAAAATGACTTGGGTTTGTGTGCCCGGCTCTGGAGGCCTCAGCACAGACAGGGAGCTGGGGGAGCAGGGCCAGAGGAGGCCACAGCAGGGCTGGAAGCCCTCTGCTGGGAGCCAGGCTGAGAGAGTTGGCCTTGGGCAGCCTGCAGGGGAGAAGGCTCCAGGGAGAGCTTCTGGTGGCCTTGCAGTGCTTCAAGGGCCCAGCAGAGAGCTGGGGACAGAGCTTTGAGCAGGGCCTGATGGGACAGGACAAGGGGGGAGGGTTGGAAAGGGCAAGAGGGAGCTTGAGAGTGGAGAGAAGGAGAAAGGTTTGGCAGTGAGGGTGGGGAGAGCCTGGCCCAGGCTGCCCAGAGAGCTGGGAGCTGCCCCATGCCTGGCAGCAGTGCAGGGGAGGTTGGTTGGGGCTGTGAGCAGCCTGCCCTGGCTGGGGCTGTCCCTGCTGGCTGCAGGGGGCTGCACTGGATGAGCTTCACAGATCCCTTCCCACCCAAACCAGTCTGGGATCCTATCAGTGATGCTCTCAGAGCTGTTGCAGTGATCTGCAGGATCTCCTCTAAGCACAAATCACAGCCCCAGAGAGTGCTAGGGGCTGGAAGGGACCTCTGGAGATCACAGCAAGTCCTCAGGCAGGGCTGCTTTGCTTTCTGGCCATGAAACCAGGCAGACTTCCTCAGGCCTTTGTGTTTTTCTCAGCACACTGTGACTTCAGAGCTCTGTGGTTTTGGCTGGTGAGCTGCCCCAGCAGCACAGCTCACTGCCAGCTGAGGGCTTCAGCAGACAAACTGCTGAGCCTCCAAGCAGCAGCTGAAGACACTCCACCTCCAGGGGCCCATCCAGCTCCTCCAGCACAGGTTCCCTTCTGCCACATCTGCTGAAGGCACAGAGCTGCACAGCCATGCCCTTGGCCACCCCAGATCATCACTGCCAGCAGTCCCTGCAGCTTCAGGCAGTGAGCAGAGGACTACAAGCAACAGAATCACAGAATCATAGAACCAAAAGGTTGGAAAAGACCTCAGAGCTCATCAAGTCCAAGCTGTCACCCAACCCCTCCTGCCAACTAAACCATGGCTCCAAGTACCACATCCAAGCCCCCCCCTGGAATACCTCCAGAGCTGGGGGCTCCACCACCTCCCTGGGCAGCACATCCCAGTGGCCAATCTCTCTTGCTAGGAAGAACTTTCTCCTCACCTCCAGCCTAAACCTCCCCTGGCACAGCTTGAGACTGTGTCCTCTTGTTCTGCTGCTGCTTGCCTGGTAGAAGAGACCAACCCCCACCTGGCTACAACCTCCCTGCAGGTAGTAGGGGAAAGTAAGGCTGTAAATGACAAAGCAACGAGGCCTCAGCACAGTGTGTCCTTTGCTCAGGGAAGGAATGGACATCTCCTGCTGCTTTCTGGAAGCCTGGCTAGTCAGGAGCAGACTCCCTCTTTCTGGCCTTAGATCCAGCTCAGGTTTGCTGTGGGGCTTTCAATCTTCTGTATTGTTTTGGTGTGCAGGGGAAAAGCTTCAGGTCACCTAAGGGCAATCTGGACTGCAGGGAAATCCTCTCTTCACCACCTCAGTCCATTCTCCACCACCTCAGTCCCCTCTTCACCACCTCAGTCCCCTCTCCATCACCTCAGTCCATTCCCCACCACCTCAGTCCCCTCTTCCCCATCCCAGTCCCCTCTCCACCACCTCAGTCCATTCTCCACCACCTCAGTCCCCTCTTCCCCATCCCAGTCCCCTCTCCACCACCTCAGTCCATTCTCCACCACCTCAGTCCCCTCTTCCCCATCCCAGTCCCCTCTCCACCACCTCAGTCCATTCTGCACCACCTATCCATTCTCCACCACCTCAGTCCCCTCTCCACCACCTCAGTCCATTCTCCACCACCTCAGTCCCCTCTTCCCCATCCCAGTCCCCTCTCCACCACCTCAGTCCATTCTCCACCACCTCAGTCCCCTCTTCCCCATCCCAGTCCCCTCTCCACCACCTCAGTCCATTCTGCACCACCTATCCATTCTCCACCACCTCAGTCCCCTCTCCACCACCTCAGTCCCCTCTTCCCCATCCCAGTCCCCTCTCCACCACCTCAGTCCATTCTGCACCACCTATCCATTCTCCACCACCTCAGTCCCCTCTCCACCACCTCAGTCCCCTCTCCACCACCTCAGTCCATTCTCCACCACCTCAGTCCATTCTCCACCACCTCAGTCCCCTCTCCACCACCTCAGTCCATTCTCCACCACCTCAGTCCATTCTCCACCACCTCAGTCCCCTCTCCACCACCTCAGTCCATTCTCCACCACCTCAGTCCATTCTCCACCACCTCAGTCCCCTCTTCCCAATCCCAGTTCCCTCTCCACCACCTCAGTCCATTCTGCACCACCTATCCATTCTCCACCACCTCAGTCCCCTCTCCACCACCTCAGTCCCCTCTCCACCACCTCAGTCCATTCTCCACCACCTCAGTCCATTCTCCACCACCTCAGTCCCCACTTCACCACCTCAGTCCCCACTTCACCACCCCAGGCCCTCTTCACCACCCTCCTTTGCCACCCCTCTTCACCATCTCAGTCCATTCGCCACCACCTCAGTCCATTCTCCACCACCTCAGTCCATTCTCCACCACCTCAGTCCCCTCTCCACCACCTCAGTCCATTCTCCACCACCTCAGTCCATTCTCCACCACCTCAGTCCCCTCTCCACCACCTCAGTCCATTCTCCACCACCTCAGTCCCCTCTCCACCACCTCAGTCCATTCTCCACCACCTCAGTCCATTCTCCACCACCTCAGTCCCCTCTCCACCACCTCAGTCCCCTCTCCACCACCTCAGTCCATTCTCCACCACCTCAGTCCCCTCTCCACCACCTCAGTCCCCTCTCCACCACCTCAGTCCATTCTCCACCACCTCAGTCCCCTCTCCACCACCTCAGTCCATTCTCCACCACCTCAGTCCCCTCTCCACCACCTCAGTCCATTCTCCACCACCTCAGTCCATTCTGCACCACCTCAGTCCATTCTCCACCACCTCAGTCCATTCTCCACCACCTCAGTCCATTCTGCACCACCTATCCATTCTCCACCACCTCAGTCCCCTCTCCACCACCTCAGTCCCCTCTTCACCACCTCAGTCCCCTCTCCACCACCTCAGTCCATTCTCCACCACCTCAGTCCCCACTTCACCACCTCAGTCCCCACTTCACCACCCCAGGCCCTCTTCACCACCCTCCTTTGCCACCCCTCTTCACCATCTCAGTCCATTCTCCACCACCTCAGTCCCCTCTTCACCATCTTAGTCCTCTCTCCACCACCTCAGCCCATTTTCCACCACCTCAGTCCCCTCCCCACCACCTCAGTTCCCTCTTCAACATCCCAGTCCCCACTTTACCACCTCAGTCCATTCTTCACCACCTCAGGCCTCTCTTCACCACCCCAGCCCTACAGCAAGGAGCTGCAGGGTGTGTGAGTGCTGAGAAGGCCTGGCAAGCAGCCCAGCTTTGTGCTTCCAATTAGAGGCAAATTAATATTTCACAGAAAGTTTAGTCTGGAAACAAAGGGGGAGGGAGGGGAGGTGTTTGACTCCAAGCCAGGGCAGTGAGTGCTTTCAGCCCAAGCAAGGAGTGTGGCTGAGCTGGCAGAGCCAGCCAGGACCTTTCTGCCTAGCACTGAGAGGACAACTGGAAAGGAGGAGGGAAGAACAGAACAGGATAGGATAGGATAGGATAGGATAGGATAGGATAGGATAGGATAGGAATAGAATAGAATAGAATAGAATAGAATAGAATAGAATAGACCAGACCAGGTTGGAAAAGAGCTCAAAGATCATCAAGTCCAACCTATCATCCAGCACCACCTAATTAACTAACCCATGGCACCAAGCACCCTGTCAAGTCTCCTCCTGAATACCTCCAGGGATGGGGACTCCACCACCTCCCTGGGCAGCACATCCCAGTGGCCAATCTCTCTCTCTGTGTAGAACTTCTTCCTAACCTCCAGCCTAAACCTCCCCTGGCACAGCTTGAGACTGTGTCCTCTTGTTCTGCTGCTGCTTGCCTGGGAGAAGAGCCCAACCCCCACCTGGCTACAACCTCCCTGCAGGGAGTTGCAGAGAGCAAGAAGGTCTCCCCTGAGCCTCCTCTTCTGCAGGCTAAGCAACCCCAGCTCCCTCAGCCTCTCCTCCCAGGGCTGTGCTCCAGACCCCTCCCCAGCTTTCTTGCCCTCCTCTGGACACCTTCCAGCAGCTCAACCTCTTTCCTGACCTGAGGAGCCCAGAGTTGGACACAGGACTGCAGGTGTGGCCTCAGCAGTGCTGAGCACAGGGGCAGAATGACTCTGCAAACATTGCTATGGATAGGGGAAAGCAGGGCAGGAGAGGCAAGATAAGCAAATGAAGGCACAGCAGCCTGAAGTGCATTCCTGGGCTGGAGGAGCAGCCCTGCAGGGGCAGCGCTGTGAGTGCTGCATCCCCCCTGCCCTGCAGGAGCAGTGGCTGCGGAGCGCCAGGGCAGCACCGGCAGCCTGCAAAGGGCCTTGAAGGAGCTGCCGGGAGAGCGCAGCGCAGCGCCTGCCTCCCCCCCTGCTTGCTCCCGAGCTTCGAACTGCCCCCAGCGAGACTGTGGCCCGTTGCTGCCCCTGGAGCACCTGTGTTTATGTCAAGACAGAAAGATCACGGAGCAGATCCTCCTGCAGGCACTGCTGACTCAGGAGAATACTGAGGAGGTGATTGGGAACAGTCAGCATGGCTTCCCCAAGGGCAAACCCTGCCTGCCCAACCTGGTGGCCTTCCCTGAGCAGCTGCCAACATCAACAGCTGAGGGGAGAGCAATTGATGTCAGGGCAAAGCCTTTGACACTGTCCCCACCACAGCCTGGGCTCCAGGCTGGTGACACATGGGTGTGATGGGTGACCACTGCATGGATACAGAACTGGCTTGATGGCTGCACCCAAAGAGTGGCTGTCCATGGCTCCATGGCCCAGGGGAGGCCAGGGACAAGCAGAGTCCCTCAGGGATCAGCCCTGGGCCCAGGCTTGTTCAACATCTCTGTGGGTGCCATGGCCAGTGGCACTGAGTGCAGCCTCAGCAGGGTTGCTGATGACACCAAGCTGTGTGGGGCAGCAGACAGCTGGAGGGAAGGGATCCATCCAGAGGGAGCTGGGCAGGCTGCAGAGGTGGGCACAAGCCAACCTCAGGAGGTGCAACAAGAGCAAGGGCAGGGTCCTGCAGCTGGCTGGAGGCAATCCCAGGCACAAATGCAGGCTGGGCAGGGACTGGCTGGAAAGCAGCCCTGAGGAGAGAGCCTTGGGGGTGCTGGGGGAGGAGAAGCTCAGCAGGAGCTCTCAGTGTGCACTTGCAGCCCAGAAAGCCAAGCAGAGCCTGGGCTGCAGCAGGAGAAGTGTGGCCAGCAGGGCAAGGGAGGTGATTCTCCCCCTCTGCTCAGCTCTGGGGAGACCCCACCTGGAGTCCTGCCTCCAGCTCTGGAGCCCCTATGGCAAGAGGGATGTGCAGGGGCTGGAAGGTGTCCAGAGCAGGGCCAGGAGGAGGAGCAGAGGGCTGGAGCTGCTCTGCTGTGAGGACAGACTGAAGGAGTTGGGGCTGTTCAGTCTGGAGAAGAGAAGGCTCTGAGGTGACCTCATTGTGGCCTTCCAGGATCTGCAGGGGGCTCCAAGAAGGCTGGGGAGGGACTGCTCAGGATCTCAGGGAGTGCTAGGACTAGGGGGAATGGAATGAAGCTGGAGGTGGGGAGATTGAGGCTGGAGGGGAGGAGGAAGTTCTTCCCCAGGAGAGTGGTGAAGCCCTGGACTGGGTTGTGCAGGGAGGTGGTTGAGGCCCCAGCCCTGGAGGTGTTTGCAGCCAGGCTGGCTGAGGCTGTGGCCAGGCTGATCTAGTGTGGGGTGTCCCTGCCCATGGCAGGGGGGTTGGCACTGGCTGATCCTTGTGGTCCCTTCCAACCCTGACTGATCCTATGATTTCTCTGACAGACCTGGTTCAGCCCCAGGGAGCTCCAGGCAGTAATTAGCACAGGGTTGCAGATTAATTTTGCTCTCAGCACTATTCAGGTTGATCTCTTCCTTTTCAGAGCTCAGTTTAATTACCAGCTCTGAGCCAAGCCACAGCCTCCCCCAAGCACAGCTGAGGCTCTTCCCCTCCTCTGAGCTGCTAAGCCCTCCCACAGCAGCAACACAGAGCCATAGGATTGTTTGGGTTGGAGAAGCCCTCTGAGATCACCCAGTCCAACCAGCAGCCCAACCACACACCAGGGCTGCTTCCCCCAGGCACCAAACCACAGCCCAGGGGCACAGTTTCAGCCTGAGCAGCCCTGCAGGACAAAGCCAGCTTAGAATCACAGAACTGTTCTGCTGGGAAGGCCTCTGAGATCACCCAGCCCAGCCAGCAACCCAACCAGCTGCTTTTACACAGAGGCTACCTCAGCAACCTCTGGAACCTCTGGAAGGTGTCCAGAGAAGGGCAAGAAAGCTGGGGAGGGGTCTGGAGCACAGCCCTGGGAGGAGAGGCTGAGGGAGCTGGGGTTGCTTAGCCTGCAGAAGAGGAGGCTCAGGGGAGACCTTCTTGCTCTCTGCAACTCCCTGCAGAGAGGTTGGAGCCAGGTGGGGGTTGGGCTCTTCTGCCAGGCAAGCAGCAGCAGAACAAGAGGACACAGTCTCAAGCTGTGCCAGGGGAGGTTTAGGCTGGAGGTGAGGAGAAAGTTCTTCCTAGCAAGAGAGATTGGCCACTGGGATGTGCTGCCCAGGGAGGTGGTGGAGTCCCCATCCCTGGAGGTGTTCCAGAGGGGATTGGATGTGGCACTTGGAGCCAGGGTTTAGTCAGGAGGTCTGTGGGGACAGCTTGGACTTGATGATCTTTGAGGTCTCTTCCAACCTTGGGGACTCTGTGATTCTGTGATACCTCAAAGGAGGTTGGAGCCAGGTGGGGGTTGGTCTCTTCTCACATGCAAGAAGTGACAGGATGAGAGGAAATGGCCTCAACATGCACCAAGGGAGGCTCGGGTTGGGTATGAGGAACAATTTCTCCCCAGAAGGGCTTCTCCGACTCTGTCCCAGGGAGGTGGTGGAGTGCCCAGCCCTGGAGGTGTTTAACAGCTCTGTGGAGGTGGTGCTGAGGGCTGTGGTTCAGTGGCAGTGGCTTAGCAGCAGTGATGGCTTTGTGAGCTCTGGCTGAGTGCTTGGAGTGAGGACCTCAGAGGTCTCTTCCAACCTCAAGAGTTCTGTGGCTCTAGCAAGTCTCACACCCACTGCTGCCTGCTCTTCCTGGAGGGTCACTGGCACAGCACAGGCAGAAACTGCCTCTGGAGCCTGGGGAGCTGAGGCAAGGGTTTGATGGACTTGCAGATAAGGAGGAGGTTCAAGTGTTTCATCCACAGCCCTTTCATGCAGTGCCAGCAGAGCTGCTGCAGACCCTGGGTGTGTGCAGGGGAGAGTGGAATGCAGCTCTGAAAGGGCTCTTTTCCTCCTGAAATGTATTCAGGAGGCACTGACAGGAAAAGCAATAAAGCTCAGTTATTTCCTGCTCACATCTTTGTCCTTTGAGCAGGGGAACAATGGAAGCTGACACTTCCCAGCCCCACTCCTCAGCACCACTCAGCCTGGGTGCAGGCTGGCACTGAGGGCTGGGGCAATGCCCCAGGGAGGGGAAAAGTCAGAGGTGTTGAGAAGTGATGGGGACACAGGTTGTTGATGCTGATGAGAAGGAAATTAGGCCAGAATGAAAGCCACAGCATCTCCAACCCTCTCCAAGTCCCAGGGCAGAGCAAATAAAAGCCAGCAGCTCCTCCTTCCTTCTGCTGCTCTCCCAGGCAAGCTCTGCCTCCTGCAGCTGCCCAGGGAAGTGCCTGCCTCAGCTCCAAAAGCCTCACAGCTCAGCAGTGCAGATGCCAAGGGGTGCAGGAAAGGGGCCATGCAAACCCCTCCTCAGCTGTCACACAGCCACACAATCCCCAAGGCTGGAAGAGACCTCAAGGATCACCAAGTCCAACCTGTCCCCATGGCTCCCCATGGCTCTCCCCACCCTCAGTGCCAAACCTTTCTCCCTTCTCTCCACTCTCAAGCTCCCTCTTGCCCTTTCCAACACTCCCCCCTTGGCCTGTCCCATCAGGCCCTGCTCAAAGCTCTGTCCCCAGCTCTCTGCTGGGCCCTTGAAGCACTGCAAGGCCACCAGAAGCTCTCCCTGGAGCCTTCTCCTCTGCAGGCTGCCCAAGGCCAACTCTCTCAGCCTGGCTCCCAGCAGAGGGCTTCCTGGGGCCTGTTCACTGCACCATTTCCTTGCCTCTGCTGGCTGCACCTCCTCCCACTGCACCCCAGGGCCTCAGGAGTGCTTTCCAGAAGCACACTGCATGGGTGGCTGCATCACACAGTGCCTGCAGTGTCCTCTCATCATCCCCTGCCACCCAGCCATGAGCCTGCAGCTCCCAGCACACTGCTGCCCTGTGACTGCCCAGCTCAGCACATTGTACAGCTGGGTTCCAGCCAGGGGATGACCCAGGAATCTTCAGGAAGAGCAGCACCTCTCCCAGCCAGGCACCAGGGGCATGGGGGCTTGTTTTTACACAGAGGCTACCTCAGCAACATCTGGAACCTCTGGGTGGGGAGGGGTTTGTCCCAGAGGCCAGCTGGGGATGCCCAGCAGCTCCCAGGCATGGTGTCCCTGCTAGCTCCTTGTCAAGCAGATGGCTGCCCAGCCACACTGCCCAGGGTGCCCCAGGACCAGGACCTGCCCAGGTCTGGTTGTTAGGATAGGATAGGATAGGATAGGATAGGATAGGATAGGATAGGATAGGATAGGATAGGATAGGATAGGATAGGATAGGATGGGATGGGATAGGGTAGGATAGGATGGGATAGGGTAGGATTAGATTAGGATAGGGTAGGGAAGGGTAGGGTAGGGAAGGGTAGGGTGGGGTAGAGTAGGGTGGGGTGGGATGGGATGGGATGAGATGGAATGGAATGGAATGGAATGGAATGGAATGGAATGGAATGGAATAGAATAGAATAGAATAGAATAGAATAGAATAGAATAGAATAGAATAGAATAGAATAGAATAGAATAGAATAGAATAGAATAGACCAGGTTGGAAGAGACCTTCAAGATCATCAAGTCCAACCTCTCCCCCAGCACCATCTGAGCAACTCAACCATGGCACCAAGGGCCTCATCCAGGCTCTTCCTAAACACCTCCAGGGATGGGGACTCCACCACCTCCCTGGGCAGCACATCCCAGTGGCCAATCTCTCTTGCTGGGAAGAATTTCTTCCTCACCTCCAGCCTAAACCTCCCCTGGCACAGCTTGAGACTGTGGCCTCTTGTTCTGCTGCTGCTTGCCTGGGAGAAGAGCCCAACCCCCAGCTGGCTCCAACCTCCCTGCAGGGAGTTGCAGAGAGCAAGAAGGTCTCCCCTGAGCCTCCTCTTCTGCAGGCTAAGCAACCCCAGCTCCCTCAGCCTCTCCTCCCAGGGCTGTGCTCCAAGCCTCCTGCCAGCAGCTCAACCCCCCCTCAGCAGAGCCTGGTTAATCTGCAACCAGCTCAGCCCCTGCAGGGCAGCTGAGGATTGACTGTGCAGGAAGGAAACCAGAGATGGCCAAAACTAAACATTAACTTCCTGCTGCTCGGCTCCCTCGATTTGAAGGCCTCCTGAAGAGCAGAAGGAAGGGGGTGCTGACACCCAGCACCCACTGCTGACACCCAGCACCCACTGACACCACCCAGCACCCCCTGCCAGCACCCAGCACCAGCTCAGTTCAGGTGCAGCAGCACCCACAGCATCTCCTGGCCAGGCTGGCAGCCCCTGGCTTGGGCAGCAGATCTGTGCTGGGTTAGGAACTGGCTGGAGGCTGAGCCCAGAGAGTGGTGGTGAATGGTGGATGCCCTGCTCCTGCTGGCCACAAGAAGGTCTCCCCTGAGCCTCCCCTTCTCCAGGCTAAGCAACCCCAGCTCCCTCAGCCTCTCCTCCCAGGGCTGTGCTCCAGACCCCTCCCCAGCTTTCTTGCCCTTCTCTGGACACCTTCCAGCAGCTCAACCTCTTTCCTAACCTCAGGAGCCCAGAACTGGACACAGGACTCCAGGTGTGGCCTCAGCAGTGCTGAGCACAGGGCACAAGGACTTCCCTGCTCCTGCTGGCCACACTCTTCCTGCTGCAGGCCAGGATGCCCTTGGTCTTCTTGGCCCCCTGGGCACACTGCTGGCTCCTGTTCAGCTGTTGTCCACCACTCTCCCCAGGTCCCTCTCTGCCTGGCTGCTCTCAGCCACTCTGCCCCCAGCCTGCAGCACTGCCTGGGGTTGCTGTGGCCAAAGTGCAGCCCCTGGCACTTGGACTTGTTGAGTCTCCCAGAGTGCTGTACCTCTGTTTACTGAACACCTCCAGGGATGGGAACTTCCCCTCTCCCCTGGGCAGCCCCTTCCAGGCTCCCACCACTCCTTCAGTAAAGAAATCCTCCCTAGCCTCTCCAGGCTCAAGGCACTGCTCCAGATATTGATTCCCTGAGGCACCCAAACAAAGTTTGTTTCCAGTGCAAACATCTGACAGGAGGGCAGGACTCAGGAGAAAGCAAAGTGTCTGTTCAACACAGTGAGCAAAAGTCATCTCCAGAGCTCCTCCAAATCCTTCAGTGTCTCAGGGGGAGGAAAAGGAAATCAGTTTCCAGGGCAGGATTAGACACAAATGTGAAACTCCAACTGATTGATGAGCACAGCCCAAAGCCTTTGCAGCTCCTCACAGGAGCACAGGATGGGACCTCTGGAGATCTGTGAGCCCAGCCCAGAGCAGGAGCAGAGAATCCAGCACAGGTCCCACAGGAACACATCCAGGCAGGGCTGGGAAGGCTCCAGAGCAGGAGACTCCACAACCTCTCTGGGCAGCCTGCTCCAGGCCTCTGGGAGCCTCACAGGGAGGAAGCTCCTCCTCAGGTTGAGGTGGACATCAATACCATCAATATCTATTGACATCAATGACATCAATATCTATTGACCTCAATATCTATTGACCTCAATAGCATCATCAATATCTATGGACATCAATGACATCAATATCTATTGACATCAATATCTATTGACCTCAATAACACCAATATCTATTGACATCAATACCATCAATATCTATGGACATCAATGACATCAATATCATCAATATCTATGGACATCAATGACATCAATATCTATTGACATCAGTATCTATTGACCTCAATAACATCAATATCTATTGACATCAATACCATCAATATCTATTGACATCAATGACATCAATATAGAATAAACCAGGTTGGAAGAGACCTTCAAGATCATCATGTCCAACCTATCACCCAACACCACCCAATCAACTAACCCATGGCACCAAGCACCCTGTCAAGTCTCCTCCTGAACACCTCCAGTGACGGCGACTCCACCACCTCCCCAGGCAGCCCATTCCAATGGGCAATCTCTCTCTCTGTGTAAAACTTCCTCCTGACCTCCAGCCTGAACTTCCCCTGGCGCAGCCTGAGACTGTGTCCTCTTGTTCTGGTGCTGGCTGCCTGGGAGAAGAGACCAACCTCTGCCTGTTGACAACCCCCCTTCAGGTAGTTGTAGAGAGTAATGAGGTCACCCCTGAGTCTCCTCCTCTCCAGGCTAAGCAGCCCCAGCTCCCTCAGCCTCTCCTCACAGGGCTGTGCTCCAAGCCCCTCACTAACTTCGTTGCCCTTCTCTGGACTCGTTCCAGCAAGTCAACCTCCTTCCTAAACTGAGGGGCCCAGAACTGGACACAGTACTCGAGGTGTGGCCTAACCAGTGCAGTGTACAGGGGGAGAATGACCTCCCTGCTCCTGCTGGCCACACTGTTCTTAATGCAGGCCAGGATGCCATTGGCCCTCCTGGCCGCCTGGGCACACTGCAGGCTCATGTTCAGCCTACCATCAACCAGCACCCCCAGGTCCCTCTCTGCCTGGCTGCTCTCCAGCCACTCTGCCCCCAGCCTGTAGCGCTGCCTGGGGTTGTTGTGGCCAATGTGCAGAACCTGGCACTTGGATGCATTAAATCTCATGCCCTTGGCCTCTGCCCATCTGTCCAGCCTGTCCAGGTCTCTCTGCAGAGCCTCTCTACCCTCTAGCAGATCAACTCCTGTCCCCAGCTTGGTGTCATCAGCAAATTTACTGATGATAGACTCAATGCCCTCATCCAGATCATCAATGAAGATGTTAAAGAGGATGGGGCCCAGCACTGATCCCTGGGGCACAGCACTGGTGCCTGGCTGCCAGCTGGCTGTGGCACCATTCACCACCACTCTCTGGGCTCAGCCTCCAGCCAGTTCCTAACCCAGCTCAGAGTGCTGCTGTCCCAGCCAGGGGCTGACAGCTTGGTCAGCAGTTTGCTGTGGGGGACAGTGTCAAAGGCCTTGCTGAGGTCCAGGTAAACTACATCCACAGGCCTCCCCACATCCACCAGGCAGGTCACCTGACCTCAATAACATCATCAATATCTATTGACATCAATGACATCAATATCTATTGACATCAGTATCTATTGACCTCAATAACATCAATATCTATTGACATCAATATCATCAATATCTATGGACATCAATGACATCAATATCTATTGACCTCAATATCTATTGACCTCAATAACATCAATATCTATTGACATCAGTAACTATTGACCTCAATAACATCAATATCTATTGACCTCAATATCTATTGACCTCAGTAACATCAATATCTATTGACCTCAATAACATCAATATCTATTGCCATCAATGGCAGCCTGCTCCAGGGCTCTGGGAGCCTCACAGTGCAGAAGTTCCTCCTCATGCTGAGCTGCAACCTCCTGTGCTGCAGTTTCCATCCACTGCCCCTTGGCCTATCCCAGGGCACAGTGAGCAGAGCCTGGCCCTGGCCCTGGCCCTGGCCCTTCCTTCCTGACCCCCAGCCCTCAGCTATTGATAGGCATTGATCAGATCCCTCTCAGCCTTCTCCTTTCCAGACTGAACACCCCCCCAGGTCTCTCAGCCTCTCCTCCTAAGGGAAGCTCCTGATGCAATCTTTCTCTCCTCCAGCTTTGCTTTCCCAGGATGGGAAAGCGAGGCAGAGGTCAAGGGTGACCCAAGGAGGAGCTGCTCTCCAGAGCCTTCCCTGCTGCTGCACCATGGCACAGTTCCTCCACAGCTTCAACCCTGGCCAGAATCTTGAGAAATCCTCTGTCTGCAGTGGCCTGCAGGGAACATGGAACATTTCCAGTGCCAGACCTTTCCTGCCCTGCTCCTCCAGGACAGGAGCAGGCAGAAGCCCTCAGCAGCCAGCTGCTGCTGCTGCTCCAGCGACCTTCTCACTCCTCTGCTGCCACCTCTGTGGCCATGAAGGTTGAGCAGCTGATGGCATTGACCTGAGCACAGCCTTTGACACTGTCCTGCACCACATCCTGCTCTCCAGACTGGCACAGGATGGGTTCCAGGGAAGGACCATTCAGTGGATACAGAACTGCCTTGATGGCTGCACCCAAAGGTGGCTGTCAATGGTCCATGGCCAAGTGGAACCCAGGGACAAGTGGAGTTCCTCAGGGATCAGCACTGGGACCAGGCTTGGTTAACAGCTTTGCTGGGGCCATGTAGAGTGGCACTGAGGCTCCCTCAGCAGGGTTGCTGACATCAAGCTGTGTGGTGCAGCTGACAGCTGGAGGGAAGGATCCATCCAGAGGGACCTGGAGAGGCTGGAGGGAAGGGATCCAGCCAGAGGGACCTGGAGAGGCTGGAGGGAAGGGATCCAGCCAGAGGGACCTGGAGAGGCTGGAGGGAAGGGATCCAGCCAGAGGGACCTGGAGAGGCTGGAGGGGAAGGGATCCAGCCAGAGGGACCTGGAGAGGCTGAAGGGAAGTGATCCATCCAGAGGGACCTGGACAGGCTGGAGGGGAAGGGATCCATCCAGAGGGACCTGGAGAGGCTGAAGGGAAGGGATCCATCCAGAGGGACCTGGACAGGCTGGAGGGGAAGGGATCCATCCAGAGGGACCTGGAGAGGCTGAAGGGAAGGGATCCATCCAGAGGGACCTGGACAGGCTGGAGGGGAAGGGATCCAGCCAGAGGGACCTGGACAGGCTGCAGAGCTGGGCCGAGGACAGCTTCAGGAGGTTCAACAACACCAAGGGCAAGGTCCTGCAGCTGGGGCAGGGCAATCCCAGGCACTGATCCAGGCTGGGCAGGGACTGGCTGGAGAGCAGCCCCAAAGGAAAGGCCTTGGGGGTGCTGGGGGAGGAGAAGCTCAGCAGGAGCCAGCAGGGAGCACTTGCAGCCCAGAGAGTCAAGCAGAGCCTGGGCTGCAGCAAGAGAAGTGTGGCCAGCAGGGCCAGGGAGGGGATTCTGCCCCTCTGCTCCACTCTGCTGAGACCACAGCTGCAGCTCTGGGGCCAGTGCTGGAGCCTCTGTGCCAGGAAGGCTCTGGAGGGGCTGGAAGGTGTCCAGAGCAGGGCCAGGAGGAGGAGCAGAGGGCTGGAGCTGCTCTGCTGTGAGCACAGCCTGAGAGAGTTGGGGTTGTGCAGGCTGGAGAGGAGAAGGCTCCCAGGAGACCTCCTTGTGGCCTTGCAGGATCTGCAGGGGGCTGCAAGAAAGCTGGGGAGGGACTTTTGAGGGTGTCAGGGAGGGATAGGACTGCGGGGGATGGAACAGAACTAGAAGTGGGGAGATTGAGATTGGCTGTGAGGAAGAAGTTGTTCCCCAGCGGGTGGTGAGAGCCTGGCACAGGCTGCCCAGGGAGGTGGTGGAAGCCTCCTGCCTGGAGGTGTTTGCAGCCAGGCTGGAGGTGGCTGTGAGCAACCTGCTGTGGTGTGAGGTGTCCCTGCCCATGGCAGGGGGTTGGAGCTGGCTGAGCCTTGAGCTCCCTTCCAGCCCTGCCAATTCTATCCTATGATCCCTCTGTTTGCAGGATTTTCTGGGTTACTTTCAGGACACACAGAGACAAAAGAAGGCAATTTGCTCCCAGAGAACAAACACTCCAAGTCCTGATCCTATCTCAGCCTCCACCTCCCCCAGCCAGATCGAACAGTCTAAGGATTCCCTACATGGAAATGGAACCAACACGAGGCTTAAAGGTCAGCTCAAAGGAAAACTGCATGCAGCAGCCACAACAGAAATGGCCTGGTGATTCCACACACATGATTGCAGGCTGCCCTGAGAGCAGGCAGGGCAAACAAAAACAGCAAAAAGAGAAAGTCAAGGAAAATGAAGTAGTTGGCTGAAGGGAATTTAAGGAGGTTCTGAGCAATGCTCTGTGGGATAGGGTAGGATAGGATAGGATAGGATAGGATAGGATAGGATAGGATAGGAGAATAGAATGGAATGGAATGGAATGGAATGGAATGGAATGGAATGGAATGGAATGGAATGGAATGGAATGAACCAGGTTGGAAAAGACCTCAGAGCTCATCCAGTCCAACCTCTCCCCCAGCACCATCTGATCAACTCAACCATGGCACCAAGGGCCTCATCCAGGCTCTTCCTGAACACCTCCAGGGGTGGGGTCTCCACCACCTCCCTGGGCAGCACATCCCAGTGGCCAATCTCTCTTGCTGGGAAGAATTTCTTCCTCACCTCCAGCCTAAACCTCCCCTGGCACAGCTTGAGACTGTGTCCTCTTGTTCTGGTGCTGGGTGCCTGGCAGAAGAGCCCAACCCCCACCTGGCTCCAACCTCCCTGCAGGGAGTTGCAGAGAGCAAGAAGGTCTCCCCTGAGCCTCCTCTTCTCCAGGCTAAGCAACCCCAGCTCCCTCAGCCTCTCCTCCCAGGGCTGTGCTCCAGACCCCTCCCCAGCTTTCTTGCCCTCCTCTGGACACCTTCCAGCAGCTGAACATCTTTCAGGAAGAGGACACACTGCCTTTCTAAACACAGCTCACCCTGCCTCACTGCTGCCTGCTCTGACACTTGGAATGTGGCTGCCACAAGACAGACCACAGCAGAGCCTTCCTCTGTTTCCTTGTGAAAAATCCCCTCCCTGATGCCAAACCCTTCCAGCTTACATAACCCTGGCCTCTGCCCAAAGCAACAAAAGCCTTCTGGAAAAATCAACAGGCCTTAAATTAGAGCTGCTCTAAGATTTGAAGCAAACTTGAGTAAGCTCTTTAAGCTGCTGCAGGCTCTCAGCTGCCTCAGTGTGTGCTGGGCTTTCAGACCTTACTGAGGGACACAGGGAGCAGGGGCTGCCAGCTCCTGCTCTGCACTAGGAGCTGCAACCATCACGTGCCCTGCATCTGGGGAGGCACAGCAGCAGGCACCAGGGCAGAGCAGAGGCTGCCCTGCTGCAGAGCAGCTCCAGGGAGAGAGACCTTGGAGTGCTGCTGGGCAGCAAGGTCTGCATGGGACAGCAAAGTGCCCTGGGGGCCAAGAGAGCCAAGGGGGTCCTGGGGGGCAGCAAGAGAAGTGTGGCCAGCAGGGCTGGGGAGGTTCTGCTCCCTCTCTGCTCTGCCCTGCTGAGGCCACAGCTGCAATCCTGTGTCCAGCTCTGGGCTCCCCAGTTCCAGAGAGACAGAGAGCTGCTGGGGAGAGCCCAAGGGAGAGCCAGGAGGATGCTTAGGGGACTTGAGCATCTCCCCTGTGAAGAGAGACTGAGAGCCCTGGGGCTGTTCAGGCTGGAGAGGAGAAGGCTGAGAGGGATCTGATCAGTGGCTCTCAATAGCTGAGGGGTGGGCTTAGGGACCTTAGACATCATCTACTCCAAGCCCCCTGCCATGGGCAGGGACACCTCTCAACTAGACTTTAGCTGTCCAAGGCCTCATCCAACCTGGCCTTGAACACCTCCAGGGAGGAGGCAGCCACAGCCTCCCTGGGCACCTCCTTCTGGAGGCTCACCACCCTGCTGCTGAAGAACCTCTTCACAGCATCACAGAATCCCCAAGGCTGGAAGAGACCTCAAGGATCACCAAGCCCAACCTGTCCCCACAGACCTCCTGACTAAACCATGGCTCCAAGTGCCACATCCAATCCCCTCTTGAACCCCTCCAGGGATGGGGACTCCACCACCTCCCTGGGCAGCACATCCCAGTGGCCAACAACTCTCTCAGTGAAGAACTTTCTCCTCACCTCCAGCCTGAACCTCCCCTGGCACAGCTTGAGACTGCGTCCTCTTGTTCTGGTGCTGGTTGCTTGAGAGAAGAGACCAACTCCCTCCTGGCTACAACCTCCCTTCAGGGAGTTGCAGAGAGCAAGAAGGTCTCCCCTGAGCCTCCTGCTCAGGCTAAGCAACCCCAGCTCCCTCTTCCTAAGCTCCAGCCTAACCCTGCTCTCCCCCAGCTTCAAACCATTCCCCCCTTGCCCTGCCTCTAGACACCCTCAGGAAGAGTCCCTCTGCAGCCTCCCTGGAGGATCCCTTCAGGTGTTGGAGGCTCCCTCTCTGCTGCCTCCACTTGCTTTCAGCAGGGTGCTGGGCAGCAAACAGCACATTTACCACTGCTGCTTGCAGGAAGACATGAGAACCCAATGCCACAACCCAAAGCAGGGCTGGCCCTGCCTGCAGGCTGCATGCATCCTGCATCTGGGGCAGAGGCAACACCAGAGAAACATCCCACTGGCATTTGCAGTCCTCCAACCCAACCACTGCAGCCTGAGAGAGGCTGGAAGCTTTCTAGAGCAAGTGCAGCTTGAGTTAGGTTCAGATCAGAGCTTTCTGTCCTGAGCAGAGCCTTAGTCAAATGCACAAACTGCCACGAAAGCCATGGAAGCAGCAAGCACAACCTTGCTGGCCAAGGAGAGGGTCAGAAAGAGAAATGCCAGCTCCTGGAGGCACAAATCAGTTGTGTCCCAGGGAAACTACAGCAGTGGAGCTGCAGGGTGATTGGAGCTGCTGAATCAAACCCTGTTCAATATCTTTGTTGATGATCTGGAGGAGGGGGTTGAGTCCATCAGCAGTGAATGTGCAGATGACACCAAGCTGGGGGCAGGAGTTGATCTGCTGGAGGGTTGAGAGGCTCTGCAGAGGGACCTGGACAGGCTGGGCAGATGGGCAGAGGCCAAGGGCAGGAGATTGAACACATCCAAGTGCCAGGTGCTGCACATTGGCCACAACAACCCCAGGCAGTGCTACAGGCTGGGGGCAGAGTGGCTGAGAGCAGCCAGGCAGAGAGGGACCTGGGGGTGCTGGTGGACAGCAGCTGAACAGGAGCCAGCAGTGTGCCCAGGGGGCCAAGAAGGCCAAAGGCATCCTGGCCTGCAGCAGGAAGAGTGTGGCCAGCAGGAGCAGGGAAGTCCTTGTGCCCTGTGCTCAGCACTGCTGAGGCCACAGCTGGAGTCCTGTGTCCAGTTCTGGGCTCCTCAGGTTAGGAAAGAGGTTGAGCTGCTGGAAGGTGTCCAGAGAAGGGCAAGAAAGCTGGGGAGGGGTCTGGAGCACAGCCCTGGGAGGAGAGGCTGAGGGAGCTGGGGTTGCTTAGCCTGCAGAAGAGGAGGCTCAGGGGAGACCTTCTTGCTCTCTGCAACTGCCTGCAGGGAGGTTGGAGCCAGGTGGGGGTTGGGCTCTGCTCCCAGGCAAGCAGCAGCAGAACAAGAGGCCACAGTCTCAAGCTGTGCCAGGGGAGGTTCAGGCTGGGTGTTAGGAAGAAATTCTTTCCAGCAAGAGAGATTGGCCACTGGGATGTGATAGAATAGAATAGAATAGAATAGAATAGAATAGAATAGAATAGAATAGAATAGAATAGAATAGAATAGAACAGAACAGAACAGAATAGCATTAACCAGGTTGGAAGAGACCTTCAAGATCATCGAGTCCAACCCACCAACCAATCCAACCCACCTGTGCTGCCCAGGGAGGTGGTGGAGTCCCCATCCCTGGAGGTGTTCAAGAGGGGCTTGGATGTGGCACTTGGAGCCATGGTTTGGTTGTCAGGAGGTGTTGGGTGAGAGGTTGGACTTGATGATCTCTGAGGTCTTTTCCAACCTTATTGATTCTCTGATTACTCAGCTACCACAACCTCTGAACCACATCCTGAAGTGCCTCATCTACTTCTTGAACCCCTCCAGGGGTGGGGACTCCCCCACCTGCCTGGGCAGCCTGTTCCAGTGCCTGACCCTCTTTCAGCAGAGACGCTTTTCCTGATAGCCAATGTTTCAGTAGCTCAGAGGCCATCACAAAGCCAGCAGCTGCAGCACTGCCTCTCTGAGCAGCACTTTCTCTGCCTGCTCTCTCCAGACCTTGCTCTCTGGAGAATCCTCCCAGCACACTCTCCAGATCAGAAGTGCTTCCCTCTGAGTCCTCCATGCCTCCTGGCTGCCCTCCTCCCAGCTTCCCTCAGCCAGAGGGAATGCAGCCAGGCAGCAGCTCCCCAATACCAACCCAGCTGCCGTTGTGCAACAGTGAAACTGCCACCCAGCCGGAGCTTGCTCAGGGACTATCTAGGAAATTAACAGCCTAATTAACCAGCAGCCCTCCCACAGGCCTCTGCAAGCTGCACTCTGAGCTCTCCAGCCACCAGGAAACAGAAACCATGGCAGGAATAAGCTGTTCTTGCTCCCTGGAAGATGACCTTGGGCAACTTCCACTCCCAGCTATAAAAGCAAAGCAGATGGGAGGGCAGGGGAGCAGCAGAATACAGGGACAGAGCCAGGCTCCAGCTGCACCTGGGGGCTGTGCTTTGTCTTGAGGGGGACAAATGGGTGAAGAAAAAGCCAGCTCCCAGTTAAAGGCAACCAGTTCAGGTTCAGTGACCACTGCCCAGAGGATGAAGTAGCCTTACATAAAAGCCAGGCTCACAGCACAGCCTGGCTGTGCCCCAGGTGGATCTGGCAAGCGTGAGTCACCTCTGGAGGAGATCCCACACTGCTCTCCCAACACAGAGCTCACCTGGAGACACAAGGAGCTGAGTCCATAGGAGGGGAAAGTCACCTCCATGCTAACACTGGACCTGGGCAAATTGGTCAGGGAACTGTGGCTGGGCAACTTCAAAGCCCATGTGGATGAAGATCAGGGATGGTTATACCTGGAGGAAGAGGAACAATCTGCTGCACTGTCTTCACAAGCATGACCTGAGAAGTAAGTTTGCAAGAGACCCCAAAATAGACTTGGTAAGAAAAGAAGTCAGACCAAGGCTGGAAGATGCTCTCTGCTTAGCAGGGAGGTGATGTGTTCCACTCCTGCACCTCCCCTGTGGTGCAATGCAGGGCAAATCCAGCAAGGAAAGCATAGGATCAACCAGGTTGGAAAAGACCTCAGAGATCACCAAGTCCAACCTCTCCCCCAGCACCATCTGAGCAACTCAACCATGGCACCAAGGGCCTCAGCCAGGCTCTTCCTAAACACCTCCAGGGATGGGGACTCCACCACCTCCCTGGGCAGCACATCCCAGGGGCAAATCTCTCCTGCTGGGAAGAACTTTCTCCTCACCTCCAGCCTCAACCTCCCCTGGCACAGCTTGAGACTGTGTCCTCTTGTTCTGCTGCTGCTTGCCTGGCAGAAGAGACCAACCCCCACCTGGCTCCAACCTCCCTGCAGGGAGTTGCAGAGGAGCAAGAAGGTCTCCCCTGAGCCTCCTCTTCTGCAGGCTAAGCAACCCCAGCTCCCTCAGCCTCTCCTCCCAGGGCTGTGCTCCAGACCCCTCCCCAGCTTTCTTGCCCTTCTCTGGACACCTTCCAGCAGCTCAACCTCTTTCCTAACCTCAGGAGCCCAGAACTGGACACAGGACTCCAGGTGTGGCCTCAGCAGTGCTGAGCACAGGGCACAAGGACTTCCCTGCTCCTGCTGGCCACACTCTTCCTGCTGCAGGCCAGGATGCCCTTGGCCTTCTTGGCCCCCTGGGCACACTGCAGAAGGGTTGGTTACAGTCTGGAGCTGTGACATCCCAGAGCAACAGAGGGACAAGCAGAGGGATCCAGAAGCAGCAGCAGATGATCAGGAGTGTGTGCAGCCACACTGTTGGAAATGCTGTGTCCAGAGGAGCAGGGAGGGGACTGTCCCCTTGAGACTCAGCTCTGGGGAGGCCACACCTGGAGTGTTGTGTTCAGCTTTGGGCACCTCAATACAAGAGAGATGTGGAGGTGCTGGAGGGAGAGCAGAGGAGGGCAAGGAAGCTGGGAAGGGCCTGGAGAATAAATCTGATGAAGAGTGACTGAAGGAGCTGGGGATGGTTAGCCTGAAAGAGAGGAGGCTGAGGGAGACCTCACTGCTGTCTGAAAGGAGGTTGTGGAGAGGCTGCTGCTGGTCTCTGCTCACAAGTAATTAGTGACAGAGCAAGAGGAAACAGCCTCAAGCTGCCACTGGGGAGGTTCAGACTGGACAGCAGGATGATTTTTTCCCCAGCTGTGCTGCCCAGGGGAGGTGGTGGAGCCCCCAGCCCTGGAGGTGTTCCAAGGTGGTTTTAATGTGGGGCTTGGGGCTATGGTTCAGGGATGAACAAGGCAGAGTAGGGCTCTGGGTTGGACCTGGGGATCCTGAAGGTCTTTTCCACCCTGGATGTTTCTGTGATTGTGTAACTGAGGAGCAGAGCAGCAAGGAGAAGACTTTGCACCAGGGTAAGGTGAGAGAGGCTTCTGTGGGCTCCAGAGGGCCAAGAGCTGGCTGAACAGCAAGGCCCTGAAGGACATTTCTGACAGGTGAGGTAACCACAGCAGAAGGGAAAACTTCACACAAACATGCTCAGACAAGAATGTCTCAAGGGAGACCTGAGAGGGCTCAGGGGGCAGGAGCAGCATGGAACCTGTCCAGAGAAGGGCAAGGAGGCTGGGGAGGGGTCTGGAGCACAGCCCTGGGAGGAGAGGCTGAGGGAGCTGGGGTTGCTTAGCCTGCAGAAGAGGAGGCTCAGGGGAGACCTTCTTGCTCTCTGCAACTCCCTGAAGGGAGGTTGTAGCCAGCTGGGGGTTGGTCTCTTCTGCCAGGCAAGCAGCAGCAGAACAAGAGGACACAGTCTCAAGCTGTGCCAGGGGAGGTTTGGGCTGCATGTTAGGAAGAAATTCTTCCCAGCAAGAGAGATTGGCCATGGGAATGTGCTGCCCAGGGAGGTGGTGGAGTCCCCATCTCTGGAGGAGTTGTTGTGACCAAACTGCAGCACCCAGCACTTGGACTTGTTGAATGCCATCCTGCTGGGCTCTGCCCACCTGCCCAGCCTGCCAAGGTCCCTCTGCAGAGCTCTCCTACCCTCTAACAGATCACCTCCTGCCCCCAGCTTGCTGTCATGCTTTGGTTAAAATCAGAGTCCCTCTCACAGTAAGCAGCCCCCCCTTTAACTCCCCAGCAGTGTAGCTCCTTACTGGAAGACATCTTTCCTGTCAAGGGCTGGGGAAGATGAAGCAAACCATTCCAAATCATTTCAGAGCTCTTTGATTTGCCTTCACTTCCCTATCAGGTTCTAGAGCAGATTTCAAAGGGCTCCCACAGCTCTGCTGCTCCTTGGTGTTCCCTCCCAGGGCATTCAGCTCAGCCCAGCTCCAGAGGCTCAGCTGCCAGAGCCTGGAGAGGTCCAGCTCAGGAATGTCTGCATCCCTCAAAGCCAGGAGGCAGCAGGGCCCAAAAAAAACCCCAAGAGCAGAACAAACAAAGAGATTCCTGTTGTTGGCTTTGCTGTTGGCAGTGCTGTGTGGAGGACAAGAAGGGAAATTCACTGAGTCAGGAATGGGTTTGGGCTGGAAGGGAGCTCAAAGCTCAGCCAGCTCCAAGCCCCTGCCATGGGCAGGGACACCTCCCACCAGCCCAAGCTGCTCAAGGTCTCATCCAGCCTGGCCTTGAACCCTCCAGGGAGGAGGCAGCCACAGCCTCCTGGGGTTTGCACTGCAAGGCACCAGTGAGAAAGAGCAGAACCAGCACTTGTGCCTATTTTTCAGCTAAATGCAGGGCTGTGCCCTCACTAAATGTTGTTTTAAGAGCTCAGCAATCACTGAGTGTGTGGCAGGGAGCAGCCACAGCCTCCCTGGGCAACCTGTGCCAGTGTCTCACCCCCCTCACTGGAAAGAATTTCTTCCTAATTTCCAGCCTAAATCTATCCTCCTCAAGCTGCAATCCATTCCCTCTTCTCATCTCACTACAAGCCCTGGTCAAAGCACTATGGGAGAGGCTGAGGGAGCTGGGGTTGCTTAGCCTGCAGAAGAGGAGGCTCAGGGGAGACCTTCTTGCTCTCTGCAACTCCCTGCAGGGAGGTTGGAGCCAGCTGGGGGTTGGGCTCTTCTGCCAGGCAAGCAGCAGCAGAACAAGAGGACACAGTCTCAAGCTGTGCCAGGGGAGGTTTAGGCTGGAAGTGAGGAGAAATTCTTCCCAGCAAGAGAGATTGGCCACTGGGATGTGCTGCCCAGGGAGGTGGTGGAGTCCCCAGCCCTGGAGGTGTTTAGGAAGAGCCTGGCTGAGGCCTTTGGTGCCATGGTTGAGTTGCTCAGATGGTGCTGGGGGAGAGTCTGGACTGGATGATCTCAAAGGTCTTTTCCAATCTGGTTCATTCTGTATTCTGTATTCAAAAGTCCCTTCCTGGCTTTCTTGTAGGCCTCATTCAGGTACTAAAAGGCTGCTCTAAGGTCTCCCAAGAGGCTTCTTTTCTCCTCTTTAGAACAGAACAGAAAGGATAGGATAGGATAGGATAGGATAGGATAGGATAGGATAGGATAGGATAGGATAGGATAGGATAGGATAGGATAGGATAGAACTGAACCGAACCAACCAGTTTGGAAAAGACCTTTGAGATCATCAAGTCCAACCTCTCACCCAGCACCATCCGAGCAACTAACCCATGGCACCAAGCACCCCATCAAGTCTCCTAAACACCTCCAGGGATGGGGACTCCACCACCTCCCTGGGCAGCACATCCCAGGGGCTAATCTCTCTTGCTGGGAAGAACTTTCTCCTCACCTCCAGCCTAAACCTCCCCTGGCACAGCTTGAGACTGTGTCCTCTTGTTCTGGTGCTGGCTGCCTGGGAGAAGAGACCAACCCCCACCTGGCTCCAACCTCCCTGCAGGGAGTTGCAGAGAGCAAGAAGGTCTCCCCTGAGCCTCCTCTTCTCCAGGCTAAGCAACCCCAGCTCCCTCAGCCTCTCCTCCCAGGGCTGTGCTCCAGACCCCTCCCCAGCTTTCTTGCCCTTCTCTGGACACCTTCCAGCAGCTCAACCTCTTTCCTGACCTGAGGAGCCCAGAACTGGACACAGGACTCAAGGCCTCAGCAGTGCTGAGCACAGGGCACAAGGACTTCCCTGCTGCTGCTGGCCACACTCTTCCTGCTGCAGGCCAGGATGCCCTTGGCCTGGGCACACTGCTGGCTCCTGTTCAGCTGCTGTCCTCCAGCACCCCCAGGTCCCTTTCTGGCTCCCTGCACACACTCAGAGATTCCTGAGCTCTTAAAGCAGCCTTTAGTGAGAGCACAGCCCTGCACTGGATGTGGCACTTGGTGCCATGGTTCAGCCATGCGGTCTGTGGGGACAGGTTGGCCTTGGTGCTCTTTGAGGTCTCTTCCAACCTTGGGGATGCTGTGATTGAGCTAAACACCAGGCAGCAGTGCTGCTCCTCAATGTCCTTCTTAAACTGAGGGGCCCAGCAGTGGACACAGAGGGTGATGCCTGCAGGCACAGCACAGGACCTCTCCTCCAGGGGGGGCAGCAGCCACAGCCCAGCAGGCAAAGGCACTTCCTCCGTGCTGCACAGCCCCCAGCTCCCTGGAGGAGAGCCTGGGTCACCCAGCAGCTCTGGCCATGCAGTTCCACAGCTCAGCCTCAGTCCTATTTTAGCCCATCTCCCCTGCTCATTTCCCTGCTGCTCTGGAGGAGCAGCCATGTGGTTTGAGTTAGCAGAGGTTACAGGGCCATAGCTGTGGCAAAGTTGGGCTTTCATTTGAAGCAAAACAACAACAGCAACAAAACCAACCCCAAAAAAACTCCAAAGCCAACCAAAAATGACCCAAAGAAAAAAAAACCCTCCCAGTGCTCCAGGAAACCTCTCTGCAGTAACATTTTCTGGTCATGGCTAAGCACTTTTCAAGCAAGGTTCAGAGCTACTGTTCCAAGCAGCTGTTGCCATCCAAGCTGAAAAGGAGTCCTGAGGTACTGCTGGCTCTGCAGGCTGAACAGGAGCAGCCCAGCACCTCCCTGAGGCTTTGAGAGGCAAGCAAATGTGAGAAGGTTCCCTGTGGGGTGCAGGGGAAGTGCTCTTCTGAGCAAGGTCACTGCAGAGAGGCTCTGGGACTGCTCTGGAGGCCTGAACTGTACTTGTGAGTCCAGAGACCTCTTCTGTTCCTTCCTCTGGTCTTTACATACAGCACCCAGAGGAAGGAGCAGAGCAGCCAGAGGAAGGAGCAGAGCACCCAGAGGGAAGGAGCAGAGCACCCAGAGGGAAGGAGCAGAGCACCCAGAGGAAGGAGCAGGGCACCCAGAGGAAGGAGCAGAGCACCCAGAGGAAGGAGCAGAGCACCCAGAGGAAGGAGCAGGGCACCCAGAGGAAGGAGCAGGGCACCCAGAGGAAGGAGCAGGGCACCCAGAGGAAGGGCAGGAGCACCCAGAGGGAAGGAGCACAGGAGGAAGGAGCAGAGCACCCAGAGGGAAGGCAGAGCACCCAGAGGAAGGAGCAGAGCAGCCAGAGGGAAGGAGCAGGGCACCCAGAGGGAAGGAGCAGAGCACACAGGAGGAAGGAGCAGAGCACCCAGAGGGAAGGAGCAGGGCACCCAGAGGAAGGAGCAGGGCACCCAGAGGGAAGGAGCAGAGCACCCAGGGGGAAGGAGCAGGGCACCCAGAGGAAGGAGCAGAGCACCCAGAGGAAGGAGCAGAGCACCCAGAGGGAAGGAGCAGGGCACCCAGAGGGAAGGAGCAGAGCACACAGGAGGAAGGAGCAGAGCACCCAGAGGGAAGGAGCAGAGCACCCAGGAGGAAGGAGCAAGGCACCCAGAGGAAGGAGCAGAGCACCCAGAGGAAGGAGCAGGGCACCCAGAGGAAGGAGCAGAGCACCCAGAGGGAAGGAGCAGAGCACCCAGAGGGAAGGAGCAGAGCACCCAGGAAGGAGCAGGGCACCCAGAGGGAAGGAGCAGAGCACCAAGGAAAGAGCCAAAAAGCACCAAGGAGGGAGCAGAGCACCAAGGAGGGAGCAGAGCACCAGCCAAAAAGCACCAAGGAAGGAGCAAAGCACCAAGGAAGGAGCAAAGCACCAAGGAGGGAGCAGAGCACCCAGGAGGGAGCAGAGCACCAAGGAGTGAGCAGAGCACCAAGGGAGGAGCCAAAAAGCACCAAGCAAAGTGGCAGTAAGAAGTGGGAGGCAGTTTCTAGCCTGGGAAGCTCCTAACCTCGATATCCAGATGCTGGATAAAGAGTGCAGGGGGGAAAGAGGCCTCCAAACCAGGGGAGCTGGCTGGTGATGCCTTTGAAGGTGGAGCTGGGGTTATCATCACTCTTGGACACAAAGCAACCATTTAGAGGCAGCTTAGCAGGCTGAATCCAAGCAAAGCTTTCACTGCAAGCCTCTGGAAGCTGCCTGGCCCCTGAAGGCTTCATTGTGCCCTTGCTAACCAGGGTTTGAAGGCTCTTCCAACCCCACAGCTTTCCCAGGCTGACAGGCCAGGTTTGCCCACCTCAGCAGGGCACAGCAGAGCTCTCCCCAGAGCTCTCCCAGCCCCAGAGCTGCCTGCCCTGCAGTGGCAAAGGGGAAGGTGCTGGGCTGCTTTGATTTGCTTCCCTGCTCATGGGCAGGCAGCTGTTAAACCCTGGCTGCTCAGTGCTGCTTGGCTGCTTTGCTTCCTGCACAGAACCTGGAATGAAACTGCTCAAGGCTGCTTCAGTTGCCCTACTGCCAGTTTGCCCTGGGCACCACAAACCACAGCATGGGCTGGGCTGGAAGGGACCTCCAGAGCTCATCCATCCAACCCCCTGCACTCAGCAGGGACATCCTCCACCAGAGCAGGCTGCCCAGAGCCCTCTCCAGCCTCACCTGGAATATCTCCAGGGATAAGGCCTCAAGCACCTCCCTGGGCAGCCTGTTGCAGTGTTCCACCACCCTCCTGGTGCTGCACTTGCTCCTCACATCCAATCTAAATCTGCTCTGCTCCAGTTTGAAGCCCTTGCCCCTGGTCCTGTCACTGCAGGCCTTTGGAAACTGTCCCTCTGCAGCCTCCTTGTAGCTCCTTCAGGTACTGGAAGGTCACTGTAAAACCCAGCCCAGTGCCCAAGGCACTGACCAGAGTGATGCCTACAGTGGAAGGCAGATGTGAAAAGGGAACCTCTTCAGGAGGCTTCAATTGGTGCTTCACAGCCTAATTACCTGGAGAGGTAACAGTGAGTCATAGAATCAACCAGGTTGGAAAAGACCTCAGACATCATCCAGTCCAACCTCACACCCAACACCATCTGATCGACTCAACCATGGCACCAAGGGCCTCATCAATCCCCTCTGAACACCTCCAGGGATGGGGACTCCACCACCTCCCTGGGCAGCACATCCCAAAGGCCAATTCCTCTTCCTGGGAAGAACTTTCTCCTCACCTCCAGCCTAAACCTCCCCTGGCACAGCTTGAGACTGTGTCCTCTTGTTCTGCTGCTGCTTGCCTGGCAGAAGAGACCAACCCCCACCTGGCTCCAACCTCCCTGCAGGGAGTTGCAGAGAGCAAGAAGGTCTCCCCTGAGCCTCCTCTTCTCCAGGCTAAGCAACCCCAGCTCCCTCAGCCTCTCCTCCCAGGGCTGTGCTCCAGACCCCTCCCCAGCTTTCTTGCCCTTCTCTGGACACCTTCCAGCAGCTCAACCTCTTTCCTAACCTCAGGAGCCCAGAACTGGACACAGGACTCCAGGTGTGGCCTCAGCAGTGCTGAGCACAGGGCACAAGGACTTCCCTGCTCCTGCTGGCCACACTCTTCCTGCTGCAGGCCAGGATGCTCTTGGCCTTCTTGGCCCCCTGGGCACACTGCTGGCTCATGTTCAGGCAGCTGTCAGTCAGCACCCCCAGGTCCCTTTCTGTTTGGCAGCTCTCAGCCACTCTGCCCCCAGCCTGCAGCACTATGTACACCTGCTCTGCATCACAGAGCTCTGCAAACTTTTTCACCTGGATGAGCAGAGTGATGCCAAAGGTTGTCAGAAGCTGCAGTGAGCTGCTGCTGAAGTTGGCTGGATTCAAAGGCAGCCTGTGAGACTGCATGTGTGCAGGGGCAACACAAACACACAGCAGAGGAGCAGGGGATCATTTTGGTTGGAAGAGACCCTTTCAGATCATCAGGTGCAGCCACTAACCCTGCACTGCCAGCTGGGGAGGGGTCTGGAGCACAGCCCTGGGAGGAGAGGCTGAGGGAGCTGGGGTTGCTTAGCCTGCAGAAGAGGAGGCTCAGGGGAGACCTTCTTGCTCTCTGCAACTCCCTGCAGGGAGGTTGTAGCCAGCTGGGGGTTGGTCTATTCTGCCAGGCACCCAGCAGCAGAACAAGAGGACACAGTCTCAAGCTGTGCCAGGGGAGGTTTGGGCTGCATGTTAGGAAGAAATTCTTCCCAGCAGGAGAGATTGGCCACTGGGATGTGCTGCCCAGGGAGGTGGTGGAGTCCCCATCCCTGGAGGTGTTTAGGAAGAGCCTGGCTGAGGCCCTTGGGGCCATGGTTGAGTTGCTCAGATGGTGCTGGGTGAGAGGTTGGACTGGATGAGCTCTGAGGCCTCTTCCAACCTGGTTAATTCTACTCTGTTCTAAACCACAACTCCAAGTGGATCTGCTGTGCCCTGTCAGCTTGGCCAGGCCAGCTGAGAACAGCACCCACCGGCTGCAAGAGCTCCCAGGAACAGCCCACACCTCCTCCCTAGCTGCAGAGAGAGGTTAGCTCAGGAGCAGTTTGCTGTGCTAGATTTGAAGAGGAGGGGTGGAAAAGGCCTCGTCAGCAGGTTGCATCTATGCAATGCCTCCCTTTTCACTCCCAAAGGCAGAACATCCTCTCCAAGCTCTTCTTTTAGCATGTGAAAGCACCGCGAGGAAAACTCAGACTCCCTGCTGGGCTGTTTTAACAGGGCCAGGACCATCAATACCTGCCAGGAGCAGCCTGAGCTGGGATCACCTCAGCTCTAACAGGAAGGGAAATCTTCTCCTAGAAACTGCCTTTGTGTTTCTGAGAGCTGGAGATCAGCATCTGCTGAGGGAACATCTGCTGAGGTGATTGGGAGCAGTCAGCATGGCTTCCCCAAGGGCAAACCCTGCCTGCCCAACCTGGTGGCCTTCTCTGAGCAGCTGACAACATCAACAGCTGAGGGAGAGCAACTGATGTCAGGGCAAAGCCTTTGACACTGTCCCCACCACAGCCTGGGCTCCAGGCTGGTGACACATGGGTGTGATGGGTGACCACTGCATGGATACAGAACTGGCTTGATGGCAGCACCCAAAGAGTGGCTGTCCATGGCTCCATGGCCCAGGGGAGGCCAGGGACAAGCAGAGTCCCTCAGGGATCAGCCCTGGGCCCAGCCTTGTTCAACATCTCTGTGGGTGCCATGGCCAGTGGCACTGAGTGCAGCCTCAGCAGGGTTGCTGATGACACCAAGCTGTGTGGGGCAGCAGACAGCTGGAGGGAAGGGATCCATCCAGAGGGAGCTGGGCAGGCTGGAGAGGTGGGCACAAGCCAACCTCAGGAGGTGCAACAAGAGCAAGGGCAGGGTCCTGCAGCTGGCTGGAGGCAATCCCAGGCACAAATGCAGGCTGGGCAGGGACTGGCTGGAAAGCAGCCCTGAGGAGAGAGCCTTGGGGGTGCTGGGGAGGAGAAGCTCCCAGGAGCTCTCAGTGTGCACTTGCAGCCCAGAAAGCCAAGCAGAGCCTGGGCTGCAGCAGGAGAAGTGTGGCCAGCAGGGCAAGGGAGGTGATTCTCCCCCTCTGCTCAGCTCTGGGGAGACCCCACCTGGAGTCCTGCCTCCAGTTCTGGAGCCCCTAGGACAAGAGGGATGTGGAGGTGCTGGAAGGTGTCCAGAGCAGGGCCAGGAGGAGGAGCAGAGGGCTGGAGCTGCTCTGCTGTGAGGACAGACTGAAGGAGTTGGGGCTGTTCAGGCTGGAGAAGAGAAGGCTCTGAGGTGACCTCATTGTGGCCTTCCAGGATCTGCAGGGGGCTCCAGGAGGGCTGGGGAGGGACTGCTCAGGCTCTCAGGCAGTGCTAGGACTAGGGGGAATGGAATGAAGCTGGAGGTGGGGAGATTGAGGCTGGAGGGGAGGAGGAAGTTCTTCCCCAGGAGAGTGGTGAAGCCCTGGAATGGGTTGTGCAGGGAGGTGGTTGAGGCCCCAGCCCTGGAGGTGTTTGCAGCCAGGCTGGCTGAGGCTGTGGCCAGGCTGATCTAGTGTGGGGTGTCCCTGCCCATGGCAGGGGGGTTGGAGCTGGCTGATCCTTGTGGTCCCTTCCAACCCTGACTGATACTAGGATACTATGCCAGGCAGCTCCCTCTGCTAACACCCCCAGGCAGACCTGGGCTCAGGCTTCTCTCCCCTCTCAGAACTTCCACACTGCACAAGAAGCTGCAGTCCTGACCCCAGGCCTGGGAAAGGAGAGCAATGAGGTAAGTGTCAAACACCCACTGGGACCTGCACCTCTGAGAGGAATGTGGCAAGAGGAGAGATGCTCAGCTCCTGGGAGAGCTTGCTCAGCCCCAAAGGAATGCAAGGGCTGGGGAGGGGCAGAACAGCAAAACCATCTCAGGAGGTAGAGCTTGGAGCAGAAGTCAGCCCAGAGGACTCCTGGCTGAAGGGCACCATGAGACTCACTGGGAGTGTTAGCTCACACTTCCTGGAGGAATGTGGCAGATCTTAAAGGCAGCCTGCAGCCAAGGAGGTGCAGATTGGCCATGGGGATGTGCTGCCCAGGGAGGTGGTGGAGTCCCCAGCCCAGGAGGTGTTTAGGAAGAGCCTGGATGAGGCCCTTGGTGCCATGGTTGAGTTGCTCAGATGGTGCTGGGGGAGAGGTTGGACTGGATGATCTCTGAGGTATTATCCATCCTGGTCTATTCTATTCTATCCTATTCTATCCTATTCTATCCTATTCTATTCTATTCTATTCTATTCTATTCTATTCTATTCTATTCTATTCTATCCTATTCTATTCTATTCTATTCTATCCTATTCTATTCTATCCTATTCTATTCTATCCTATTCTATTCTATCCTATCCTATTCTATTCTATCCTATTCTATTCTATTCCGTCCCATCCCATCCCATCCCATCGGGTTGGAAGATCATCAGGTCCAACCTTTAACCCAGCCCTGCAGGTCCCCACTGGCCACATCCCCTCAGCACCACATCCACACAGCCTTGGAACTCTTCCAGGGGTGGAGACTCCACCACTGCCCTGGGCAGCCTGGGCCAGGCCTTGACAACCCTCCAGGGGAAGAAATTGTTCCTGATGGCCAACCTAAACCTGCCCTGGGGCAGCTTGAGGCTGCTTCCTCTTGTCTTGTTGCTGGTCCTTTGGAAGAAGATACCAACCTCATCTGGCTCCAACCTCCTTTCAGGGAGCTGCAGAGAGCAGTGAGGTCTCCCTCAGCCTCCTCTTCTCCACACTAAAGAGCTTCAGTTCCCTCCTCTGCTCCTCACAAGCTCTGTCCTCCAGAGCCTTCAGCAGCTTCATTGTCCTTCCCTGGGCTCACCAGTTAACCTCACCAGAAGGAGCTGACTTCAGCTGAGCCTGCACAAAGCATTTCAACCAGGCAGCAGCCACAGAATCAACCAGGTTGGAAAAGACCTCAGAGCTCATCCAGTCCAACCTCTCACCCAACACCTCCTGACAGCTAAACCATGGCTCCAAGTGCCACATCCAATCCCCTCTTGAACACCTCCAGGGATGGGGACTCCACCACCTCCCTGGGCAGCACATCCCAAGGCCAATCTCTCTTGCTGGGAAGAATTTCTTCCTCACCTCCAGCCTGAATCTCCCCTGGCACAGACAAACCCAAGAAGATTCTACTTCCCAGGAGCACCAGGAGATGTGCTGCCCCATCCTGAGGATCACTTCATCAAAACCTCCAAAGCAAGAGCAGAGAGGAGGCAAGGATGAAAGGGAAAAGGCCACCTGGGAGACCCTTCATTAGCACTGATGATTGCAGCCAGACTTGGTGTAAACACACCAAGTAGCAGTGGCACTGAGTGCAGCCTCAGCAGGGTTGCTGATGACACCAAGCTGTGTGGGGCAGCAGACAGCTGGAGGGAAGGGATCCATCCAGAGGGAGCTGGGCAGGCTGCAGAGGTGGGCACAAGCCAACCTCAGGAGGTGCAACAAGAGCAAGGGCAGGGTCCTGCAGCTGGCTGGAGGCAATCCCAGGCACAAATGCAGGCTGGGCAGGGACTGGCTGGAAAGCAGCCCTGAGGAGAGAGCCTTGGGGGTGCTGGGGGAGGAGAAGCTCAGCAGGAGCTCTCAGTGTGCACTTGCAGCCCAGAAAGCCAAGCAGAGCCTGGGCTGCAGCAGGAGAAGTGTGGCCAGCAGGGCAAGGGAGGTGATTCTCCCCCTCTGCTCAGCTCTGGGGAGACCCCACCTGGAGTCCTGCCTCCAGTTCTGGAGCCCCTAGGACAAGAGGGATGTGGAGGGGCTGGAAGGTGTCCAGAGCAGGGCCAGGAGGAGGAGCAGAGGGCTGGAGCTGCTCTGCTGTGAGGACAGACTGAAGGAGTTGGGGCTGTTCAGGCTGGAGAAGAGAAGGCTCTGAGGTGACCTCATTGTGGCCTTCCAGGATCTGCAGGGGGCTACAGGAGGGCTGGGGAGGGACTGCTCAGGCTCCCAGGGAGTGATAGGACTAGGGGGAATGGAATGAAGCTGGAGGTGGGGAGATTGAGGCTGGAGGGGAGGAGGAAGTTCTTCCCCAGGAGAGTGGTGAAGCCCTGGACTGGGTTGTGCAGGGAGGTGGTTGAGGCCCCAGCCCTGGAGGTGTTTGCAGCCAGGCTGGCTGAGGCTGTGGCCAGGCTGATCTAGTGTGGGGTGTCCCTGCCCATGGCAGGGGGGTTGGAACTGGCTGATCCTTGTGGTCCCTTCCAACCCTGACTGATACTAGGATACTATGAACCAGCAGAACCCCAAATGCATTACAAGAAGATGCAGGAAGCAGCACCTCCTGCAGCTGGCTGACAAGAGCTCTGCTCACAGAACTGCTCCTGCAGGGCTTTGTCTTTCCACCTGATGCTCTGGGGCATGGAAATCCCTCCCCAGCTTGCTGCTCACTCTCTGCCTACAATTAAACTTCTGTTAGGTGTGCTCTGGCAACTTCCACAGCTGCAGCTCAGCCCCACCTGGCCAGCCAGGCCCAGCAGGGTGAGGATTGGAAGCTGTCAGGTACCCTGAGCCACTGATCTCCATCATGCATCTGCCCTCAGGTATTATTCAGCACCCCTGGGTTACAGCTATTAAACACCACCTCACCCACACTGCTGTGAAAGTCCCTCTGAGGGCTTCAGGAGCCAGGGGAGGGCAGGCAGGGAAAACAGAATTCACACAGTTACAGACTGCTTTGGGTGGGAAGGGACCTGCAGAGCCCATCCAGTCCAAGCCCCTGCAGCCAGCAGGGACAGACCCAGCCAGGGCAGGCTGCTCACAGCCCCAACCAACCTCCCCTGCACTGCTGCCAGGCATGGGGCAGCTCCCAGCTCTCTGGGCAGCCTGGGCCAGGCTCTCCCCACCCTCACTGCCAAACCTTTCTCCTTCTCTCCACTCTCAAGCTCCCTCTTGCCCTTTCCAACCATCCCCCCTTGGCCTGTCCCATCAGGCCCTGCTCAAAGCTCTGTCCCCAGCTCTCTGCTGGGCCCTTGAAGCACTGCAAGGCCACCAGAAGCTCTCCCTGGAGCCTTCTCCTCTGCAGGCTGCCCAAGGCCAACTCTCTCAGCCTGGCTCCCAGCAGAGGGCTTCCAGCCCTGCCAGCCCTGCTGTGGCCTCCTCTGGCCCTGCTCCCCCAGCTCCCTGTCTGTGCTGAGGGCTCCAGAGCTGCCCCAGCCCTGCAGGGGAGGTCTGAGCAGAGCACAGCAGAGGGCAGAATCCCCTCCCTGCTCCTGCTGCTAGGGCTGAGCCCAGGAGATGCTTCAGCACATACAGAGGCAGAAGCCCCTCAGGGTCACCACCTCACTCCCTGCTTCATTCATCCCAAGCTGCCAGGGAGCAGAGAGCTCACCTGCAGGGTCCCTGTGCTGAGGGCTGGATCCCTGCAGCCATCAGGAGCTTGGCCTTGATCCTCCCTGCTGCTCCTGCTCTGCTCAGGGTCTGCTTGCTAAGTGAGATTGATGTCCTTCTCCCTCTGCAGCTGGACCCTGGCCAAGCTCCTAAGTCAGCCTCTGATGGACTCAGGGGAATTTTCATTCCACTCATTCCAGAGCCTGACAGGAGGCAGCTCCCTGCCAGCTGAGCAGCTCTGCAGGGGCCAAGAAGAGCTGAGGCTGCCCCAAGAGGGTCCGGCAGCACCCCCGGCGGCAGGCAGCCCTCCCCGGGCGGGGAGCAGCCTCCTGCCCCCGCGGCTGCCTCACTCAGCACCACCACAACGATCCACACAGGCAGCACTGCTTCAAAGGAGGACACTTGAACGGCTTGAAGGCATGGAAAGCTCCTCCATCCAGCAGGAAGATTTCACTCCCAGAAGCATGAATGGCTCCAAGCAGTCACAGAGTCTTTCCTCGGCCAGGATTGAAGGCACTTCATAACCTGCAGTGTGAAGTCAAACCTCTCCCACCACAACTCCAAGCAAACCCAGGAGTGTTCAAGATGCTGCTGGAAAGGCAAGAGAGCTGGTGGGGTGCAGACTGCAGCAGGACACAGCCAGCAGCTCTTGGCTCCAAGGCTGGCAGTCCCTGGCAGAGCAGGAATGCTGCTGGAGGGATGGAGAATCACAGCCTCACAGTCTCACAGTCTCACAGTATCCCTAAGGCTGGGAGAGACCTCAAGGATCATCAAGTCCAAGCTGTCCCCACAGACCTCCTGACTAAACCATGGCACCAAGTGCCACATCCAATCCCCTCTGGAACACCTCCAGGGATGGGGACTCCACCACCTCCCTGGGCAGCACATCCCAGTGGCCAATCTCTCTTGCTGGGAAGAACTTTCTCCTCAGCTCCAGCCTAAACCTCCCCTGGCACAGCTTGAGACTGTGGCCTCTTGTTCTGCTGCTGCTTGCCTGGCAGAAGAGACCAACCCCCACCTAGCTCCAACCTCCCTGCAGGGAGTTGCAGAGAGCAAGAAGGTCTCCCCTGAGCCTCCTCTTCTGCAGGCTAAGCAACCCCAGCTCCCTCAGCCTCTCCTCCCAGGGCTGTGCTCCAGACCCCTCCCCAGCTTTCTTGCCCTTCTCTGGACACCTTCCAGCAGCTCAACCTCTTTCCTAACCTGAGGAGCCCAGAACTGGACACAGGACTCCAGGTGTGGCCTCAGCAGTGCTGAGCACAGGGCACAAGGACTTCCCTGCTCCTGCTGGCCACACTCTTCCTGCTGCAGGCCAGGATGCCCTTGGCCTTCTTGGCCCCCTGGGCACACTGCTGGCTCATGTTCAGGCAGCTGTCAGTCAGCACCCCCAGGTCCCTTTCTGTTTGGCAGCTCTCAGCCACTCTGCCCCCAGCCTGTAGCACTGCCTGGGGTTGCTGTGGCCAAAGTGCAGCCCCTGGCAGTTGGAGTTGTTGAATGCCATCCTGTTGGGCTCCTCAATTAAATTAAATGCTGCCAATGAGGCAGGGATCTTAGGCTGGAGGGAGGGGAGAAACGTTTGAGGGTGGGGAGAGCCTGGCCCAGGCTGCCCAGAGAGCTGGGAGATGTCCTGTTCCTAGAACCATCCCAGGGGAGGTTGGTTGGGGCTGTCCCTGCTGGCTGCAGTGGGGTTGGGACTGGATGAGCTTTGCAGGTCCCTTGCAGCTCGACCCAGGTTGTGACTCTGGGGTTCTCTATGATGCCTTTCAGTCTTGAATTCAACTCTTGGCAGCCACTCAGGGCTGTGAACCCCTAAGACCTCTCTGATTCTAAGACCTGAAACACTTGCAGAGACTACAGACCCAAGCTCCACATCATCCAGGAGGAAAAGAGCTCTTTGTGAGTGAGAGACAAAAGGCATAGCTCAGACACAAGAGAACCCCTTCCAGACATCCCTCTGCTGCACCTGCAGCCCAGCTCCCTGCTGCAGGCTGCTGCAACCCTGCAGCCTGCACCCCCCCAGCAGCAACCACAGCAAACCCTCAGGGACAGAGATTTTGCTCTGCAGATCCTTGGGAACAAAACTGTTATTGAGCCTAAGAAATATTCCTTGGCCTGCACAAGCATCTCCAATCAATCTGAACTCAGAACTGTGCCTTGAACCACAGAATGGGGTTGGGTTGGAAGGGAGCTCAAAGCTCAGCCAGTTCCAAGCCCCTTGCCATGGGCAGGGACACCTCCCACCAGCCCAAGCTGCTCAAGGTCTCATCCAGCCTGGCCTTGAACCCCTCCAGGGAGGAGGCAGCCACAGCCTCCTGGGGTTTGCACTGCAAGGCACCAGTGAGAAAGAGCAGAACCAGCACTTGTGCCTATTTTTCAGCTAAATGCAGGGCTGTGCTCTCACTAAAGGTTGCTTTAAGAGCTCAGCAATCACTGAGTGTGTGGCAGGGAGCCAGAAAGGGTCCTGGGGGTACTGGAAGACAGCAGCTGAACAGGAGCCTGCAGTGTGCCCAGGGGGACAAGAAGGCCAAGGGCATCCTGGCCTGCAGCAGGAAGAGTGTGGCCAGCAGCAGCAGGGAAGTCCTTGTGCCCTGTGCTCAGCACTGCTGAGGCCACACCTGGAGTCCTGTGTCCAGTTCTGGGCTCCTGAGGTTAGGAAAGAGGTTGAGCTGCTGGAAGGTGTCCAGAGAAGGGCAAGAAAGCTGGGGAGGGGTCTGGAGCACAGCCCTGGGAGGAGAGGCTGAGGGAGCTGGGGTTGCTTAGCCTGCAGAAGAGGAGGCTCAGGGGAGACCTTCTTGCTCTCTGCAACTCCCTGCAGGGAGGTTGGAGCTAGGTGGGGGTTGGTCTCTTCTGCCAGGCAAGCAGCAGCAGAACAAGAGGACACAGTCTCAAGCTGTGCCAGGGGAGGTTGAGGCTGGAGGTGAGGAAGAAATTCTCCCCAGCAAGAGAGATTGGCCACTGGGATGTGCTGCCCAGGGAGGTGGTGGAGTTCCGATCCCTGGAGGTGTTCAGGAAGAGCCTGGATGAGGCCCTTGGTGCCATGGTTGAGTTGATCAGATGGTGCTGGGGGAGAGGTTGGACTGGATGATCTCAAAGGTCTTTCCCAACTTGGTTAATTCTACTCTATTCTATTCTACTCTATTCTATTCTACTCTATTCTATTCTTCTATTCTATTCTACTCCATTCTACTCTACTCTACTCAACAGCAAGGGCTATGAAACTGTAGCTCCTCACACCACATCCCCAGGCTCAGGCAGGCTGGGGATGACCAGGAGCTATGTGGGCAGCAAGCACAGCTTTCCACACTGGGCTTTGAGCTGGAAGTGGTTAAAAAAAGCACAGAACAGGCCCAAATCCAGGTCATGATCAGCAGCTCCTAGCAGGTGCTGCTCTCACTGCCTTCCCTGCCTGCATCCTTGAATTCTTCTAGCAAGCATGACGAGCTCTGCTGTGCTCCCAGGGGGGAAATCACACAAGGCTGCTGAGAAGGGAGCAACCTGCTAAAACTCAGGAGCAGATGAGTCAGGCAGCACCTGCTCCTGAGTGAGAAGTGAGAACAGCTCCCAGGGGACTGCCTCAACACTGCCCTGGGACACAGCACAGCTGCTCACTGCCTGCCTGTCAGCACTGCCTTCCCCTTCCAGCTGATGAAGAGCTGCTGGCTGAGGCTCCCACATTGCCTCACCCCCCAGGGCAGAGGGGATCCCCTCTCACTCTCCTGTCCAGCTTTTGAGGTCTGGTGAGGAGAAGCTGCTCTGAAGTTGTCACTATGCCCTCAACACAGCTGAGAAGGGAAGCTGCACTGCTGCAGGTTGTGGAAATCACTTTGAAAGCTGAGTTCTGGTTTGTATCCCCAGATGAGTGCCAGCTGGACAGGGCAGGGCAGGGCAGGGAGAGCTCTGTGCAGGGCAATGCAACAAATCAGAGATACACAGAGTGCTGCACACTGGGGAAGAATAATGGAATGGGTTGGCTTGAACAGGAGCTTGAAAGCTCATCCAGGCCACCCCCTGCAGCCAGCAGGGACAGCCCCAGCCAGGGCAGGCTGCTCACAGCCCCAACCAACCTCCCCTGCACTGCTGCCAGGCATGGGGCAGCTCCCAGCTCTCTGGGCAGCCTGGGCCAGGCTCTCCCCACCCTCACTGCCAAACCTTTCTCCTTCTCTCCACTCTCAAGCTCCCTCTTGCCCTTTCCAACCCTCCCCCCTTGGCCTGTCCCATCAGGCCCTGCTCAAAGCTCTGTCCCCAGCTCTCTGCTGGGCCCTTGAAGCACTGCAAGGCCACCAGAAGCTCTCCCTGGAGCCTTCTCCTCTGCAGGCTGCCCAAGGCCAACTCTCTCAGCCTGGCTCCCAGCAGAGGGCTGCCAGCCCTGCCAGCCCTGCTGTGGCCTCCTCTGGCCCTGCTCCCCCAGCTCCCTGTCTGTGCTGAGGGCTCCAGAGCTGCCCCAGCCCTGCAGGGGAGGTCTGAGCAGAGCACAGCAGAGGGCAGAATCCTCTCCCTGCCCCTGCTGCCCACCCTGCTGGGGCTCAGCCCAGGCCAGGCTGGGGCTGGGCTGGCAGTGCCTGGTGCCAGCTCCTGTCCAGCTTTTCAGCCACCACAGAAATCTCATCCTCTTCCTCCCAAGGAAGAAAACTGATGACTTTATCACTTGTCATTTTCCTTGTGGCTCGAGGTGATGAACAAAGATGTTCAATTTTGTGTTGCTCTCTCAGTTTCACACCACAAGTTTCACCTACAGCACAATTCCTGCCAAGCCTCAGCAGCTCCTTTGAGGCCACTGCTGCCCTTCCACAGGCACCATCTCCTTCCCCCTGCTGTGGAACAGGCACAGGCATGCTAAGGTCATGTTAGAGGTTAGAAGGGACCTCCAGAGATCACTGAGTCCAGCCCCCCTGCCACAGCAGGATCACCCAGAGCAGTCCACACAGGAACACATCCTGATGGGTCCTGAAAGCCTCCAGAGAAGACTCCACAACCTCCCTGGGCAGCCTGCTCCAGGCCTCCAGCAGCCTCACACCAAAGAGGTTTCTCCTCCTGTTGAGGTGAAACCTTCTGTGTTCCAGTTTGTCTCCACTGCTCCTTGTCTTAGCACTGTGCACCACCCAAAAGAGCTTGGCCCCCTCACACTTGACCCCCACCCCCAGGATATTGATAGACATTGATCAGATCCCCTCTCAGTCTTCTCAAGACCAAACAGCCCCAGGGCTCTCAGTCTCTCCTCAGAGGGGAGTTCAACCCACCCCCCAGCAATGAAAGTGTCTGAACCAGCCCAGGGCAGGTTGTTCTCCCTCAGATTACAGCAGGGCTGCTGGACACCAGCCCTGGAGCATCAGTGACAGGGACCTGAGAGCTCCTTCAGAACAAAAAGGTGCCCTGGTTCAAGGAGTACTTCAAGTCATTTCCCTTCCCTCCACAAGGCACTGAGTCCAGTCCTGGGCTCCTCAGTTTAGGAAGGGCATTGAGACACTTGAAGGTAAAACAACTACAGGCTGGGACAGAGTGGCTGAGAGCAGCCAGGCAGAAAGGGACCTGGGGGTAGTGGTGAACAGCAGCTGAACACGAGCCAGCAGTGTGCCCAGGCAGCCAAGAAGGCCAAGGGCATCCTGGCCTGCAGCAGGAAGAGTGTGGCCAGCAGGAGCAGGGAAGTCCTTGTGCCCTGTGCTCAGCACTGCTCAGGCCACCCCTTGAGTCCTGTGTCCAGTTCTGGGCTCCTCAGGTTAGGAAAGAGGTTGAGCTGCTGGAAGGTGTCCAGAGAAGGGCAAGAAAGCTGGGGAGGGGTCTGGAGCACAGCCCTGGGAGGAGAGGCTGAGGGAGCTGGGGTTGCTTAGCCTGGAGAAGAGGAGGCTCAGGGGAGACCTTCTTGCTCTCTGCAACTCCCTGCAGGGAGGTTGGAGCCAGGTGGGGGTTGGTCTCTTCTCCCAGGCAAGCAGCAGCAGAACAAGAGGACACAGTCTCAAGCTGTGCCAGGGGAGGTTTAGGCTGGAGGTGAGGAGAAAGTTCTTCACTGAGAGAGTTGTTGGCCACTGGGATGTGCTGCCCAGGGAGGTGGTGGAGTCCCCATCCCTGGAGGTGTTCCAGAGGGGATTGGATGTGGCACTTGGAGCCATGGGTTAGTCAGGAGGTCTGTGCTGACAGTTGGACTTGATGATCTTTGAGGTCTCCTCCAACCTTGGGGATTCTGTGATTCTGTGAACTGAAACCCCAGCAGCTGCTGCAGGACTCCACCTGCCCCCAGGGCCAGCAGGGAGCTGGCTGAAGGCTCTGTGCCCAGGAGCAGGCTGCAGCCCTCTGCCGGAGCTCACACTCAGGACCACCACAGGAGCAATCAGTCATCTCTCCAAGCTCTGGAGGTTTGTAAGGAAACAAAACTGGCTCCTGAGTGCACTCTAATTGCTTCAGGACTCCTGGGCTGGTTTTTTTTTCCTCTCTTCATTATTCTGATGACTAAGAACCACAACCAGATGCTGGGAGGAAGCTCTCTCACAACAAAGGAATTCAGGGACCAGTTGACTTCTATCCACATTTAATGTGGGACAGCCGGTGGCTGCTGGAGCCCCCATGAAGTGAGCAGCTGATGAAGACATGGCCATCAAACAGTGCTGTCAGTGTGGGGTCCCTGCAGAATCACCACATGAACCTACCCACAGCAGGGCACAAGGCACAGGGCCTGGGGAATCCCTGAATCCCAGCGAGGTGGGGGTTGGGAGGGGCCGCCAGAGATCATCAAGTCCAAGCCCTCTGCTAAAGCAGGGCACCCACAGCAGCTTAGAATCACAGAGCTGTCAGGGCTGGAAGGGAGCTCAAGGCTCAGCCAGTCCCAACCCCCCTGCCATGCCCAGGGACACCTCACACCACAGCAGGTTGCTCACAGCCACCTCCAGCCTGGCTGCAAACACCTCCAGGCAGGAGGCTTCCACCACCTCCCTGGGCAGCCTGGGCCAGGCTCTCACCACCCTCCTGGGGAACAACTTCTTCCTCACAGCCAATCTCCATCTCCCCACTTCTAGTTCTGCTCCATCCCCCAGTCCTATCCCTCCCTGACACCCTCCAAAGTCCCTCCCCAGCTTTCTTGCAGCCCCCTGCAGATCCTGCAAGGCCACAAGGAGGTCTCCTGGGAGCCTTCTCCTCTCCAACCTGCACAACCCCAACTCCCTCAGGCTGTGCTCACAGCAGAGCAGCTCCAGCCCTCTGCTCCTCCTCCTGGCCCTTCTCTGGACACCTTCCAGCCCCTCCAGAGCCTTCCTGGCACAGAGGCTCCAGCACTGGCCCCAGAGCTCCAGCTGTGGTCTCAGCAGAGTGGAGCAGAGGGGCAGAATCCCCTCCCTGGCCCTGCTGGCCACACTTCTCTTGCTGCAGCCCAGGCTCTGCTTGCCTCTCTGGGCTGCAAGTGCTCCCTGCTGGCTCCTGCTGAGCTTCTCCTCCACCAGGATCACAATGGCCAGGGGGGGTTGGGAAGCTCTCCAAAGAAGAAGCCTCCACAACCTCTCTGGACAGCCTGCTCCAGGGCTCCAGCAGCCTCATAGTGAGTCAAGGAAGCAAACCCACACTGCATCCACACAGCAGGTCCTTGAGCTGGGAAGCACAGGGGCCACACTCAGCCAGCCCATGCCAGCACCACCATGGTCAAACATTCAAGTCAGGAATGGAATGGAATGGAATGGAATGGAATGGAATGGAATGGAATGGAATGGAATGGAATGGAATGGAATGGAATGGAATGGAATGGAATGGAATGGAATGGAATGGAATGGAATGGAATGGAATGGAATGGAATGGGGATGTGGTGTGAGGAGCTACAGTTTCATAGCCCTTGCTGTTGAATAGAGTAGGAGTAGAGTAGAGTAGAGTAGAGTAGAGTAGAATAGAGAATAGAATAGAATAGAATAGAATAGAATAGAATAGAATAGAATAGAATAGAATAGAATAGAATAGAATAGAATAGAATAGAATAGAATAGAATGAATAGAATAGAATTAACCAAGTTGGGAAAGACCTTTGAGATCATCCAGTCCAACCTCTCACCCAGCACCATCTGACCAACTCAACCATGGCACCAAGGGCCTCAGCCAGGCTCTTCCTGAACACCTCCAGGGATGGGAACTCCACCACCTCCCTGGGCAGCTCATCCCAGTGGCCAATCTCTCTTGCTGGGAAGAATTTCTTCCTCACCTCCAGCCTGAACCTCCCCTGGCACAGCTTGAGACTGTGTCCTCTTGTTCTGCTGCTGCTTGCCTGGGAGAAGAGAGCAACTCCCACCTGGCTCCAACCTCCCTGCAGGGAGTTGCAGAGAGCAAGAAGGTCTCCCCTCAGCCTCCTCTTCTGCAGGCTAAGCAACCCCAGCTCCCTCAGCCTCTCCTCCCAGGGCTGTGCTCCAGACCCCTCCCCAGCTTTCTTGCCCTTCTCTGGACACCTTCCAGCAGCTCAACCTCTTTCCTAACCTCAGGAGCCCAGAACTGGACACAGGACTCAAGGTGTGTGCTGAGCACAGGGCACAAGGACTTCCCTGCTCCTGCTGGCCACACTGCTCCTGATGCAGGCCAGGAGGAGAAGTGCAGCTTCTCCATTTCTGTTTTTCCCACTGGAGCCATCCTTGGGGAGAGATCCTTGCCTGCACTGCCTCTGGTGTGAGTCCAGTCCCACCCACATCTGGGCTCACTTGGGAGCTAAAAGCAGCCCAGCCTGTCTGGGGTCAGGCAGTGACCCTGAACAGAAATAGCTCTGGCAGCAAGCTGGGTTTATGGGACAGGGTGGAGCCCATCCAAGTGTCCACCCAACCAACCCAGCCCTTGGACTTAATGACAGAGCAGCAACGGTCTCCCCAGCCTCCCTCTGCCAGAGGCAGCCAGGCAGCTTGTGCCACCCACACAAGGGGACAGAACACAGCCTGACATCACCAGCCCTGCACAGGTCACATCCTGGGCTGTCACCTGAGGCTGACACAACTGCAGATGAGGCAGCAGCAGGAGATTATTACTGCTGCCAAAGCAGGGGAAAACAGAGTGGTAAAAGCTGCTTCCAGAACTGTACAGCAGCAAAGCTGAGGCAGCAGCCCAGGGCCACAGCTCCAGCAGCAGGGTCAAATGGGTCCAGTCTGGGTCCAGTCTGGGTCCAGTCTGGGTCCAGTCTGAGTCCAGTCCCAAATATCCCACTGCAGACAAGGCTCAAGTCAGGGGATGAGGGCAGCAAGGGCTGACAAAGCAGCTCCCCATGTTCTAACAAAAGATTCCCCTGTCCACAGCAGAGAGCAAACAACCTTGAGGTGCAGAACAACTCTGCCTGCAAACTGCAGACTGGAGCCAAAGTCATGTCCCAGCCTGGAGTCTGAAATTGGTGTTCTCCCCAGGGAAAGGTTTGGGTTTGAGTACCAGTGGCCATGAGACATCCCTGGGCAGCCTGTGCCAGTGCCTCCTCACCCTCACACTGCAGAACCTCCTCCTGATGGCCAACCTAAACCTCCCCTGCTCCTATCCTATGCCCCCCAGCCCCTCCTGAACAGTCCCTCCCCAGCCTGCCTGGAGGTCCCCTGCAGAGAGTGAACTGCTGCTCTAAGGTCTCCCTGCAGCCTTCTCTTCACCAGACTGAACACAGAATCATGGAAGCAGTCAGGGTTGGAAGGGACCACAAGGATCAGCCAGCTCCAACCCCCCTGCCATGGGCAGGGACACCCCACACTAGATCAGCCTGGCCACAGCCTCAGCCAGCCTGGCTGCAAACACCTCCAGGGCTGGGGCCTCAACCACCTCCCTGCACAACCCATTGCAGGGCTTCACCACTCTCATGGGGAAGAACTTCCTCCTCCCCTCCAGCCTCAATCTCCCCACCTCCAGCTTCATTCCATTCCCCCTAGTCCTATCACTCCCTGAGAGCCTGAGCAGTCCCTCCCCAGCCTTCCTGGAGCCCCCTGCAGATCCTGGAAGGCCACAATGAGGTCACCTCAGAGCCTTCTCTTCTCCAGACTGAACAGCCCCAACTCCTTCAGTCTGTCCTCACAGCAGAGCAGCTCCAGCCCTCTGCTCCTCCTCCTGGCCCTGCTCTGGACACCTTCCAGCACCTCCACATCCCTCTTGCCTAGGGGCTCCAGAACTGGAGGCAGTACTCCAGGTGGGGTCTCCCAGAGCTGAGCAGAGGGGGAGAATCACCTCCCTTGCCCTGCTGGCCACACTTCTCCTGCTGCAGCCCAGGCTCTGCTTGGCTTTCTGGGCTGCAAGTGCACACTGAGAGCTCCTGCTGAGCTTCTCCTCCCCCAGCACCCCCAAGGCTCTCTCCTCAGGGCTGCTTTCCAGCCAGTCCCTGCCCAGCCTGCATTTGTGCCTGGGATTGCCTCCAGCCAGCTACAGGACCCTGCCCTTGCTCTTGTTGAACCTCCTGAGGTTGGCTTGTGCCCACCTCTCCAGCATGTCCAGCTCCCTCTGGATGGCAACAGCCCCAACTCCTTCAGCCTGTTTCACCTGAGAGGTGCTGCAGCCCTCTGATCACCTTTGTGGCCCTCCTCTGGACCTGCTCCAGCAGCCTGTTCTAGCTGGAGGTGTCCCTGCTCACTGCAGAGGGGTTGGACAAGATCACCTTTGAGGGTCTATTCCATCCTGGTGCCATCTGTGCCCTGGGAGGTAAAGGGATGCTTGGCTGTGCACTGGACAGAGCAGGGATGGCCAGGCCACCAGCAGCATGTGACAGGCAAACATAAATCAGCTCCTGGGCTGCAGCAGGAGAAGTGTGGCCAGCAGGGCAAGGGAGGTGATTCTCCCCCTCTGCTCAGCTCTGGGGAGACCCCACCTGGAGTCCTGCCTCCAGTTCTGGAGCCCCTATGGCATGAGGGATCTGGAGGGGCAGGAAGGTGTCCAAAGCAGGGCCAGGAGGAGGAGCAGTCCCTCCCCAGCCTTCTTGTAGCCCCCTTCAGATACTGGAAGGCCACAATGAGGTCACCTCAGAGCCTTCTCTTCTCCAGACTGAACAGGCCACACCTGGAGTCCTGTGTCCACTTCTGGGCTGCTCAGGTTGGGAAAGATGTTGAGGTGCTGGAAGGTGTCCAGAGCAGGGCCAGGAGGAGGAGCAGAGGGCTGGAGCTGCTCTGCTGTGAGCACAGACTGAAGGAGTTGGGGCTGTTCAGTCTGGAGAAGAGAAGGCTCTGAGGTGACCTCACTGTGGCCTTCCAGGATCTGCAGGGGGCTCCAAGAAGGCTGGGGAGGGACTGCTCAGGCTCTCAGGGAGTGCTAGGACTAGGGGGAATGGAATGAAGCTGGAGGTGGGAGATTGAGGCTGGAGGGGAGGAGGAAGTTCTTCCCCAGGAGAGTGGTGAAGCCCTGGACTGGGTTGTGCAGGGAGGTGGTTGAGGCCCCAGCCCTGGAGGTGTTTGCAGCCAGGCTGGCTGAGGCTGTGGCCAGGCTGATCCAGTGTGGGGTGTCCCTGCCCATGGCAGGGGGGTTGGCACTGGCTGATCCTTGTGGTCCCTTCCAACCCTGACTGATACTAGGATACTGTGATACTATGTTAAATCAAATTGTGTCTCAGCTGGAGGGATCCAGGAGGTCCAACTTGTCCTGCTCATCCTCTGTCACATAAACCCAGCTAAGTCCAGCAGTGCAAGGCAGCTCTCCATCAGCTGATCCCCAAACACAGCCAACACCCTGCAGCACCTCACAACCTGTCTCCAACACTTCCCTCAGAGCACACAGCAACCACCAAGTTAAGGCCCCCAAGATCAAACTGTGGCATGAAGGTTTCCTGCCAGTTACAGTGATTTTGGTTTGAAGCCCTACAAGTGGTGTGCAGGAATGAGACAAGGTTAAGCTTTTAGAGCCACCCAAACCGTACTTGCACCCTGACATTTCCTCCTGTTCAAAGCTCAGCTTGTTCACCTCGTGTTTTTCTTAGCCTCTGAACACAAATTCCCTTTCCCCCCCCCACCAAGGGAAAGGCCAAAATAGCAAGGAGAAATAGGATCAAACATGTGAGCTGTGTCTCACACTGCCAGCACCTCAGCCTGGGCCTTGCAGCAGCAGGGACCACTACTCCCCCAGCAGCCAGCTGTGTATCATAGTATAGTATCCTAGTATCATTCAGGGTTGGAAGGGACCACAAGGATCAGCCAGTTCCAACCCCCCTGCCATGGCCAGGGACACCCCACACTAGATCAGCCTGGCCACAGCCTCAGCCAGCCTGCCCTTAAACACCTCCAGGGCTGGGGCCTCAACCACCTCCCTGCACAACCCAGTCCAGGGCTTCACCACTCTCCTGGGGAAGAACTTCCTCCTCCCCTCCAGCCTCAATCTCCCCACCTCCAGCTTCATTCCATTCCCCCTAGTCCTAGCACTGCCTGAGAGCCTGAGCAGTCCCTCCCCAGCCTTCCTGGAGCCCCCTGCAGATCCTGGAAGGCCACAATGAGGTCACCTCAGAGCCTTCTCTTCTCCACACTCAACAGCCCCAACTCCTTCAGTCTGTCCTCACAGCAGAGCAGCTCCAGCCCTCTGCTCCTCCTCCTGGCCCTGCTCTGGACACCTTCCAGCACCTCCACATCCCTCTTGCCATAGGGGCTCCAGACCTGGAGGCAGGACTCCAGGTGGGGTCTCCCCAGAGCTGAGCAGAGGGGGAGAATCACCTCCCTTGCCCTGCTGGCCACACTTCTCCTGCTGCAGCCCAGGCTCTGCTTGGCTTTCTGGGCTGCAAGTGCACACTGAGAGCTCCTGCTGAGCTTCTCCTCCCCCAGCACCCCCAAGGCTCTCTCCTCAGGGCTGCTTTCCAGACAGTTACTGTAGCACAAAGACTACTGATCAACCAGCAGCTGCTTGCATCCAGACCTCAGGTATCTACAGGCTGCATCCGGAGGAGGCATCACACCTGCCTGAAGGGCCTTTAAATCTCTCCTTCCTTGGTAGTTTTGTGCCAGCCAAAGAAGCTTAGCTCACCTCTCTTCCCTTGGCTGCTGCCAGAGCTGCTGTCCCACAGCTGCACACACCCTGCCAAGTTGCTGATTCCAGCCATCTCCATCAACCAGGACGGGTTGGGTTGGAAGGGACCTTAGAGATCAAGTTCCAACCCCACTGCCATGAGGTTGTTCCAACCCTAATGCCACTTCCCCCTAGCCCAGGTTGCTCAAGGCCCTGAATGCAGGTGCAGGTGAGGGGCAGTCAGTAAAGCCCAAGCAGAACTGGGGACACACACACACCCACACACACACACACCCCAGCCAGCCAAAAAGTCACATTTCTATCCCAAAGGCTTCTCTGTGGTTACTGTCAAATCCTTGCAGGGGCACAAGAGTTTATCAGGAAGAGCTCACATGAATCTTTGATAAGGGAAAGTGAAAGACAGCCTCAGACTCGGAGTCCCCCACCTGCTGTCCTCTCTATCAGTGCTGCCCAGGACTGAGCTGTGCTGCCCACAGCTGAGCTGCGCTGCCCAGCTGAGCTGTGCTGCCCAGGACTGAGCTGCGCTGCCCAGGACTGAGCGCTGAGCTGTGCTGCTGAGCTGCTGCCCAGGACTGAGCTGCTGCCCACCACTGAGCTGTGCTGCCCACCGCTGAGCTGCGCTGCCCTGAGCTGTGCTGCTGAGCTGCGCTGCCCACCGCTGAGCTGCTGCTGCCAGGTGCTGCCCAGGACTGAGCTGTGCTGCCCACCGCTGAGCTGTGCTGCCCACCGCTGAGCTGTGCTGCCCAGGACTGAGCTGCGCTGCCCAGGACTGAGCTGTGCTGCCCAGGACTGAGCTGCGCTGCCCAGGACTGAGCTGTGCTGCCCACCACTGAGCTGCGCTGCCCACCGCTGAGCTGTGCTGCCCAGGACTGAGCTGTGCTGCCCACCGCTGAGCTGTGCTGCCCACCGCTGAGCTGTGCTGCCCACCACTGAGCTGCGCTGCCCAGGACTGAGCTGTGCTGCCCACCGCTGAGCTGCGCTGCCCAGGACTGAGCTGTGCTGCCCAGGACTGAGCTGCGCTGCCCACCACTGAGCTGTGCTGCCCAGGACTGAGCTGTGCTGCCCAGGACTGAGCTGTGCTGCCCACCGCTGAGCTGTGCTGCCCACCGCTGAGCTGTGCTGCCCAGGACTGAGCTGTGCTGCCCACCGCTGAGCTGTGCTGCCCAGGACTGAGCTGTGCTGCCCACCGCTGAGCTGTGCTGCCCAGGACTGAGCTGTGCTGCCCACCGCTGAGCTGTGCTGCCCAGGACTGAGCTGTGCTGCCCAGGACTGAGCTGCAGCTGTGCTGCCCAGGACTGAGCTGCGCTGCCCACCGCTGAGCTGTGCTGCCCAGGACTGAGCTGTGCTGCCCACTGCTGAGCTGTGCTGCCCAGGACTGAGCTGTGCTGCCCACCGCTGAGCTGTGCTGCCCACCGCTGAGCTGCGCTGCCCAGGACTGAGCTGTGCTGCCCACCGCTGAGCTGCGCTGCCCACCGCTGAGCTGCGCTGCCCACCGCTGAGCTGTCCTTCAGAGAGCAACGAGAGGGGATGTGTGGAAATGCAGATCTCCCTGCAGCCCATCCCATCCAGGAGGGAAATAAAGCCATAAAGATCAGAAGATGTGAACGCAGCGAGTTTGCGCCAATGAAGAGCTGCCAGGCTGCAGCAGCCTTGGACTTGGGGACTTTCACTGCTGATTGGATTTTTTCCATCTTGAACAGATGGCAAGCATAGGTGAGAGACCTGTTGGAGGGGAATTGTGCAAGGTGGAGGCAGGACAAGAGGAAACAACCTGAAGTCGTGCACGGGGAGGTTCAGGTCGGACATGAGGAACAATTTCTTCCCCTTGAGAGTTGTCAAAGCCTGGCCCCGGGCTGCCCAGGGCAGAGGTGGAGTCTCCATCCCTGGAGGGGCTTCGAAGTTGTGGAGATGCGGTGCTGAGGGCCAGGGGTTGGCAGTGCTGGGTCAGCAGTTGGGCTTGATGATCTGAAAGCTCTTTGCCAACCACAGACGACTCTGCGACTCGATGCCCGAAGCAGAGCAGAAACGGGACGCTTCCCAAAGGGCTGACAGAGAGCCCTCAGAGACCCAACTGCTCCCTGGCCGCACTTGCACTCGCTGGGGTACCCCTACTCCACATCACGCCTCTCTTTTGGCAGTGTCTCAGCCTCGCCGCCGGGCTCGCTCGGCCGCGGGGGTCAGGGGCAGGCTGCCCGGGGGTCCCCCCCCATAGCCCCGCACCGCTTCGCCTCCGCACCCCAGCACGGCGCAAGCCCCTCCCCACCCCCGCCACCAACCTGACGTCGAGGAGGCGAAGAAGTGTCGAGACGAACCCCTCACACCCCGCCCCGAAGCGCCCAAGAGGTGCTGGGGGGGTGTCCCAGCGCCTTTCCCTCCCGGTGCCTCCCTCCCCTGCACCCTCCTCCGGGGCTCACCGCAAGCGGAGGTTGGCCATGAACTCGGGCATGGTGACGGAGTCCATCAGCACAAAGTCGGCTTTGCCGAACTCCAGGCTCTCCTGCTCCGCCATGGCGGTGACGGTGACGGTGCCGGGCTGTGCCCCGGGGTTGAGGGGACGGGACACGGAGAAGGGGAAAGGGGGGGGTGCCCGTTTCGAGCCCGCCGGGCTCCGCCTCACCTGCGGTAAGGCGGAGCCGGCGGGCACGAAGCGGGCACCGGGGCGCGGCGCCACCTAGCGGCCCGCCGGCAGAATCGCAGGAAGGCCCCGCCCCGAGGCCGGCGCCAGAGGGCGGGAGCGAGCGAAGGCTCCCCCTGCCGGAAGGGAGGCGTTAATGCAGCGGGGGGAGCCGCAGCAGGGAGGGCGAGGGACAGCTGTGCTGGGGGAGCCTCACCAGTGTGGGGGTGTCACAACCTGCACTGGGGGAGCCTCACCAGGACGGGGGTGTCATAACCAGTACTGGGGCATCACCAGTATGGGGGTGTCATAGCCTGTACCCCAGTACAAGCCTCACCTTTATGGGGGTGTCATAGCCTGCACCCCAGGAACCTCACCACTATGGGAGTGTCATAGCCTGTACCCCAGTACAACCTCACCAGTACGGGGGTGTCACAGCCTGCACTGGGGCATCACCAGTATGGGGGTGTCATAGCCTGCCCCCCAGGAACCTCACCAGTGTGGGGGTGTCATAGCCTGTACCCCAGTACAAGCCTCACCAGTATGGGGGTGTCATCGCCTGCCCCCCAGGAACCTCACCAGTGTGGGGGTGTCATAGCCTGTACCCCAGTACAAGCCTCACCAGTATGGGGGTGTCATCGCCTGCCCCCCAGGAACCTCACCAGTGTGGGGGTGTCATAGCCTGTACCCCAACCTCACCAGTATGGGGGTGTCATCGCCTGCCCCCCAGGAACCTCACCAGTGTGGGGTGTCATAGCCTGTACCCCAGTACAAGCCTCACCAGTGTGGGGGTGTCATAGCCTGCCCCCCAGGAACCTCACCAGCATGCAGGTCACATCCTGCACTGATTGAACCTCTCCGCTCTGAGAAGGGCACAGCCTGCATTGGAGGAAGCCAGCAGTATGGGGGACACATCCTGCACCCTGGGGCAGCCTCCAGCACAGGTGCTGTGGGGTCACATCCTGCACCTGGAAAGATCCCCCCAGCTCAGGATGCTGCGGGGGTAGACCCAACCTGAGGATCCTACAGGCCCACATCCTCCACCCAAGCAGCCCCAAGCAAACCCCCAGCAGGGTGGGTGCTGCAGCCCAGGGACTCCCCACACCCCCACACTCACCCCTCAGGATGGGGCCACATCCTGGCCCCCTTTATGCAGTGCCCTGATGGTCAGAGCCAGATTCAGCACCCAGGAAAAGCTCCAGTCCAGGCTCTCAGCTGGCACAACCTGCAAGCCAGGACCCCACAGAGCAAGGCCAGGTGCCCCACCGTGGGACCCCCACCCCGGGACCCCCACCCCAGGATCCCATGGGGCAGTTCCAGATGAGGCACTGCATCACCCCTCCCCCCAGGGCCCCACCGTGCAGGGCCAGATCCTGCACCCAGCACCCCCATCCCAGCACCCCACCATGCAGGGCCAGATCCTGCACCCAGCACATCCCAGCACCCCCCAGCAGGGCCACATCCTGCGCCCAGCACCCCCATCCCAGCACCCCACCATGCAGAGCCACATCCTGCACCCAGCACCCCCATTCCAGCACCCCACCGTGCAGGGCCACATCCTGCACCCAGCAACCCCATCCCAGCACATCCTGCACCCCACCATGCAAGGCCACATCCTGCACCCAGCACCCCCATCCCAGCACCCCACCATGCAGGGCCACATCCTGCACCCAGCACCCCCATCCCAGCACCCCACCGTGCAGGGCCAGATCCTGCACCCAGCACCCCCATCCCAGCACCCCACCGTGCAGGGCCACATCCTGCACCCAGCACCCCCATCCCAGCACCCCACCGTGCAGCGCCACATCCTGCACCCAGCACCCCCATCCCAGCACCCCACCGTGCAGAGCCACATCCTGCACCCAGCACCCCTGTCCCAGCACCCCACCATGCAGGCCACATCCTGCACCCAGCACCCCCATCCCAGCACCCCACCATGCAGCGCCACATCCTGCACCCAGCACCCCATCCCAGCACCCCACCATGCAGAGCCACATCCTGCACCCAGCACCCCCATCCCAGCACCCCACCATGCAGGGCCACATCCTGCACCCAGCACCCCCATCCCAGCACCCCACCATGCAGAGCCACATCCTGCACCCAGCACCCCACCATGCAGGGCCATATCCTGCACCCAGCACCCCCGTCCCAGCACCCCACCATGCAGGGCCACATCCTGCACCCAGAGGAACCCACACCTCAGCACCCCACCATGCAGGGACAGATCCTGCACCCAGCACCCCCATCCCAGCACCCCACCATGCAGGGCCACATCCTGCACCCAGCACCCCCATCCCAGCACCCCACCATGCAGGGCCACATCCTGCACCCAGCACCCCCTGTCCCAGCACCCCACCATGCAGAGCCACATCCTGCACCCAGCACCCCTGTCCCAGCACCCCACCATGCAGAGCCACATCCTGCACCCAGCACCCCTGTCCCAGCACCCCACCATGCAGAGCCACATCCTGCACCCAGCACCCCTGTCCCAGCAGCCCACCATGCAGGGCCACATCCTGCACCCAGCACCCCCATCCCAGCACCCCACCGTGCAGGGCCACATCCTGCACCCAGCACGCCACCGTGCAGGGCCACATCCTGCACCCAGCACCCCCATCCCAGCACCCCACCATGCAGGGACAGATCCTGCACCCAGCACCCCCATCCCAGCACCCCACCATGCAGGGCCACATCCTGCACCCAGAGGAACCCACACCTCAGCACCCCACCATGCAGGGACAGATCCTGCACCCAGCACCCCCATCCCAGCACCCCACCATGCAGGGCCACATCCTGCACCCAGCACCCCCATCCCAGCACCCCACCATGCAGGGCCACATCCTGCACCCAGCACCCCACCATGCAGGGCCACATCCTGCACCCAGAGGAACCCACACCTCAGCACCCCACCATGCAGGGACAGATCCTGCACCCAGCACCCCACCATGCAGGGCCACATCCTGCACCCAGCACCCCCATCCCAGCACCCCACCGTGCAGGGCCACATCCTGCACCCAGCACCCCACCATGCAGGGCCACATCCTGCACCCAGAGGAACCCACACCTCAGCACCCCACCATGCAGGGACAGATCCTGCACCCAGCACCCCCATCCCAGCACCCCACCATGCAGAGCCACATCCTGCACCCAGCACCCCCATCCCAGCACCCCACCATGCAGGGTCATATCCTGCACCCAGCACCCCCATCCCAGCACCCCACCATGCAGAGCCACATCCTGCACCCAGCACCCCATCCCAGCACCCCACCATGCAGAGCCACATCCTGCACCCAGCACCCCACCATGCAGGGCCACATCCTGCACCCAGCACCCCCAAACCCTGCTGCCTCCAGCACCTACAGAGCCCCCAGGACCCCTACCAGCTAACCACAGGATAAACCCCCAGGGGAACACCCAGCAGCCCCCAGCCCCCTCAGGCTAATTACATTAATGGCACTAATTAAGGGCAGCAGGGCAGGGGGCTGGGAACAGAGCGAGCACAGCTGAAAGGAGCATTTGGGGCAAGAATCGCTGGTTGGGTGTAGGAACTGGGGGGGTGTGGGGTGTGTGCAAAGTGGCACAGCCATCCCTGCCCTTGTCTCCATCCCTGACCCCATCCCAGGTCCTGCAGCCTGCAGGTGAGCTGTGGTGAGTCGTGGTGGGCTGTGGTGGGTCCTGGTGGGCTCAGCCCCCAGCCCCCAGCTGAGAGCAATGATGATCCCCCTAGTTAAAGGCAGCAGTCCCTCGTTCCCAGCCTGCTCCTGGCTTGGGACAGGGCTGTGTGGAGCTCTCAGAGGTGAGCTGGGCAGCACAGAAACCCTTTGTGCTTGGCTTTCCTGGGGTGCTGGGCTCCAGGGGTGGGTTTGGGTCTTGTTTTACCCCCCGGGGGCCTTTGTGCCCTTTGGTGCTAATTAACCATCCCCAAGTGTGCTGGGAGGCTGCAGGCGTGGTGGAGGTGCCAGGGCTCCTGCTCCCCTCTCCTTTGGCAGGGCTACCAGGAGGTGTTGAGCCAGCACTGTGTGTGGCAGCAGCCATGGAGCCTGACCCCTGCAGCCTCCTGAGGAAGAGGGCAGTATCTGGGCACAGCTGGCAGAGCCTCCTCTGTCTCCGGCCCCGCCGGCAGAAGAAGAAGGTGGCTTACACCAGCTACATCCACAGGCTGAGGAACCAGGTACAGCACAGCCGGGATGGCTGCATCCCCAGGAGTGCCACCCTGTGCCCAAGCCTGGGTGTTAGCACAACCTGGAGAGCTTTGACTGAAGCAGTGGGTGAGAGGCTGGAGGGGAGCCAGAGGCAGCTCCTCACAGCCCAGAGCCAGCCCAGCACTGAGTGTGGGCAGCAGGGGCAGGGAGGGGATTCTGCCCTCTGCTGTGCTCTGCTCAGACCTCCCCTGCAGGGCTGGGGCAGCTCTGGAGCCCTCAGCACAGCCAGGGAGCTGGGGGAGCAGGGCCAGAGGAGGCCACAGCAGTGCTGGCAGGGCTGGAAGCCCTCTGCTGGGAGCCAGGCTGAGAGAGTTGGCCTTGGGCAGCCTGCAGAGGAGAAGGCTCCAGGGAGAGCTTCTGGTGGCCTTGCAGTGCTTCAGGGGCCCAGCAGAGAGCTGGGGACAGAGCTTTGAGCAGGGCCTGATGGGACAGGCCAAGGGGGGATGGTTGGAAAGGGCAAGAGGGAGCTTGAGAGTGGAGAGAAGGAGAAATGTTTGGCAGTGAGGGTGGGGAGAGCCTGGCCCAGGCTGCCCAGAGAGCTGGGAGCTGCCCCATGCCTGGCAGCAGTGCAGGGGAGGTTGGTGGGGCTGTGAGCAGCCTGCTGTGGCTGGGGCTGTCCCTGCTGGCTGCAGGGGGCTGCACTGGATGAGCTCTGCAGCTCCCTTCCCACCCAAAGCAGTTTAGGATTCCTTGAAACTGAAGGTGAGGTGGATGGGGTTGGGGGAGCTCTGCTTGTCCCACCGCTCCCAGGACCCTGATGCTCCAGGGGTGCCTGAGCTGAGGTGCTGGGGGGGCGAGGCTCTGGGGCTGGGGGCTCGCTGGGGCTGATGCTCTGCCGGGCTTCTCTCCATGCAGACCTGGTGCTCCAGGGCCTCCTGCCTGGCCGCTGCTGCCTTTCCCTGGACGGAGAGCCCCCGGCTGCTCGGGGCCGTGGCGCTGGAGTCCGCTCGGCTGTGCCGCTGCAGCAGGAGAGATCACCTCGGCCCCCGGGAGGTGCTGCTGGCCATGAAGCTTGTGCTGCTGCGGGAGCTCTGCCAGGCCCTGCCGGCATCTGCCTCTGTGGGCTGCTACTGAAGGCACCCAGCACCCTGGGACAGTTCTAGGAGTTGTTTTAACGTGGTTTTTGGTAAATAAAGTGTTTATTGGCGTTGTCCAGCAGCGTCCAACCTCTCTTCAGCTCCTCCCGTGGCTGGGCGCTGAGGTCAGTGATGCACTGCTCAAATCCCTCTGCTGACCCCAGCTCAGCTTGCCTTCTCCTTGGAGCAAGTGCCCTTGCAAATCTCCTCCTGAGCAGAGGCACAACCCCCACAGGATGGGGGGGGATGGAGCAGAACTAGAAGTGGGAGATGGAGATTGGCTGTGAGGAAGAAGTTGTTGGGCAGGAGGTGGTGAGAGCCTGGCACAGGCTGCCCAGGGAGGTGGTGGAAGCCTCCTGGCTGGAGGTGTTTGCAGCCAGGCTGGAGGTGGCTGTGAGCAACCTGCTGTGGTGTGAGGTGTCCCTGCCCATGGCAGGGGGTTGGAGCTGGCTGAGCCTTGAGTTCCCTTCCAGCCTTATTGATTCTATGAAGTCTATGATTTCATGGCAGGGAAGAGCCATCAGAAGTTGTCTTCTCTCCTCCCATGTGTCCTTTGATGGAGTGCTGCAGATGATGAGCTGAAACTGCCTTCAGAGCACATCCCAGGACCTAGCCAGGAGCCAAAGCTGTCCCATGGTATGGTTCTAGATATTGAGTTGCAGAGGGCAGGAGTTGACCTGTTAGAGAGTAGGAGAGCTCTGCAGAGGCACCCTGCCAGGCTGGGCAGATGGGCAGAGGCCAAGGGCAGGAGACTGAACACATCCAAGTGCCAGGTGCTGCACATTGACCACAGCAACCCCAGGCAGTGCTACAGGCTGGGGGCAGGGTGGCTGAGAGCAGCCAGGCAGAAAGGGACCTGGGGGTACTGGTTGATACTAGGCTGAACATGAGCCAGCAGTGTGCCCAGGGGGCCAAGAAGGCCAAGGGCATCCTGGCCTGCAGCAGAAGAGTGTGGCCAGCAGGAGCAGGGAAGTCCTTGTGCCCTGTGCTCAGCACTGCTGAGGCCACACCTGGAGTCCTGTGTCCAGTTCTGGGCTCCTGAGGTTAGGAAAGAGGTTGAGCTGCTGGAAGGTGTCCAGAGAAGGGCAAGAAAGCTGGGGAGGGGTCTGGAGCACAGCCCTGGGAGGAGAGGCTGAGGGAGCTGGGGTTGCTTAGCCTGCAGAAGAGGAGGCTCAGGGGAGACCTTCTTGCTCTCTGCAACTCCCTGCAGGGAGGTTGGAGCCAGGTGGAGGTTGGTCTCTTCTGCCAGGCAAGCAGCACCAGAACAAGAGGACACAGTCTCAAGCTGTGCCAGGGGAGGTTCAGGCTGGATGTTAGGAAGAAATTCTTCCCAGACAGAGATTTGCTATGGGAATGTGCTGCCCAGGCCCCAGACAGCCTCCCCTGCACTGCTGTCAGGCATGGGGCAGCTCCCAGCTCTCTGGGCAGCCTGGGCCAGGCTCTCCCCACCCTCACTGCCAAACATTTCTCCTTCTCTCCACTCTCAAGCTCCCTCTTGCCCTTTCCAACCATCCCCCCTTGGCCTGTCCCATCAGGCCCTGCTCAAAGCTCTGTCCCCAGCTCTCTGCTGGGCCCTTGAAGCACTGCAAGGCCACCAGAAGCTCTCCCTGGAGCCTTCTCCTCTGCAGGCTGCCCAAGGCCAACTCTCTCAGCCTGGCTCCCAGCAGAGGGCTTCCAGCCCTGCCAGCCCTGCTGTGGCCTCCTCTGGCCCTGCTCCCCCAGCTCCCTGTCTGTGCTGAGGGCTCCAGAGCTGCCCCAGGCCTGCAGGGGAGGTCTGAGCAGAGTGGAGCAGAGGGCAGAATCCCCTCCCTGCCCCTGCTGCCCACCCTGCTGGGGCTCAGCCCAGGCCAGGCTGGGGCTGGGCTGGCAGTGCCTGGTGCCAGCTCCTGGCCAGCTTTTCCTCCTCCTTCATTTCTTCTTTCTTAAGCCTCCTCTGCTCTTTCTCCTCCCATTCCATTAGCCAGGCCATCTTCCTCCTGTTCCATGTTTTCACTGCTGGTGAGTGGCTGCCCCAGGCCTCCCCACTGTGAGCCATTTGTCAGTGGGTGGCAGAAGCTGTTTCCCCCTCTCTCCTTCTTGAGAAAGGGAAGGAGCAGAGAGAGTGACACAAGGCATCAGCATGTCCAGGCCGTCCCAGGCACTCCTGCTCTGGTCTCCAGCCAAGGAGGAGGATGTCAGACTCTAAACAAAGCTCAAGATTGGGCTCCCAGGCTTTTGTAACTGTGCCCAGTGGATGTGCTGTGTTTTCTTTTATAGACTCTTCCAGGAAGCATTCTGAGGACAGGAATGAGGTTTCCCAAGCCTCTGATGGGAGCACTGCACAAGCAGGCAGTGATTTATGGAGGCAGAGCTTCATTGAGGTCCCAGAACACCACAGCAGCCAAAGGCACAGTATCAGAGCACATGAGAGGCTGGAAGGGACCTCCAGAGATCATCCAGGCCAAGCCCCCTGCCAGAGCAGCATCACCCAGGGGAGTCCACACAGGAATGCATCCAGGTGGGGTTTGAAAGGCTCCAGGGAAGCAGACTCCACAACCCCCCTGGGCAGCCTGCTCCAGGGCTCTGCCACCCTCACACCAAAGAAGTTTCTCCACATGTTGAGGTGAAATATGAGGAGAGGCTGAGGGAGCTGGGGTTGCTTAGCCTGCAGAAGAGGAGGCTCAGGGGAGACCTTCTTGCCCTCTGCAACTCCCTGCAGGGAGGTTGGAGCCAGGTGGGGGTTGGTCTCTTCTCCCAGGCAAGCAGCCCCAGAACAAGAGGACACAGTCTCAAGCTGTGCCAGGGGAAGTTTAGGCTGCAGGTGAGGAGAAAGATCTTAACTGAGAGAGTTGTTAGCCACTGGGATGTGCTGCCCAGGGAGGTGGTGGAGTCCCCATCCCTGGAGGTGTTCAGGAAGGGATTGGATGTGGCCCTTGGAACCATGGGTTAGTCAGGAGGTCTGTGGGGGACTGGGTTGGACTTGATGATCTTTGAGGTCTCTTCCAACCTTGAGGACTCTGAAATCTTCTCTGGTCCAGTTTGTCTCCACTGTTCCTTGGCTTATTCCTGAGGACCACCCAAAAGAGCTTGGACCCCTCCACTTGACCCCCACCCCTCAGATGCTGATCAGATGCCCTCTCAGCCTTCTCTTCTCCAGGCTCCACAACCCCCCTGGGCAGCCTGCTCCGGGGCTCTGCCACCCTCACACCAAAGAAGTTTCTCTTCCTGTTGAGTTGGAACCTTCTATGTTCGAGTTTGTAGCCACTGTTCCTCTTCCAGAAGGCCTTTAGGTTCTAATCAGGGCAAACCTCTCCCAAACCTGTTCCTGAGAATCCTCTTGAGGATGTTTTTCTTCCTGGGAGGAGAGGCTGGAGGAGCCAGAGGCAGCCTGCTGGGCTGTGGGGCTGCCCCCAGCCCGCAGCAGCATCCAGCAAGTTCTGTTTTCTCCCTTCTGGAAATGAAGGAACCTGCCCTCTGGCAAAAGCTTTGCTCTGAGCCACTTCATAGCTACATCCCTGGCTGTGATTCCCCAAGCTGACAGAGGAGGGAACTCAGCCAAAGCCACCAGACTCGTCGGAACAGAAGGGAAACGTCTTGAGGAGCTCAGCAGCTCTGACTGCAGCAGCCTGGGTGAAACTGCCACCTCTGTGTGCCTGGGGAGGTGGTGCTGAGCCTGAACCCACCCTTCCCAGCTGAAAAGCTCAGGCTGAGCACTGGAATCCCAAGCTCCTGTGCTCTGGCTTCGCAGCACAGCGTTTGGGGGGTGGCAGAGACCCTCTCACCCCCCTGAGTGACACCCAAATGGTTTTCATTAAGACTCTTCAAAACAAAAGGAAGGTTTTTTTGCTGCCTGGACATCTCTGCTGAAGCTCAGCCAGCTCCATGGTCCTTCCAGGCCGTTCCCAGGAGGGTTCTGCTGCCTGGCCCGAGGCTGTGTGGCAGAGCAGCACTTCCCCTGCCGCAGGGCAGCTGGAGGGACACACTGCTGGCAGGGACACCTCACCCAGGAGCCCTGCCTCAAGGCTGACCTCAGTTAGATGGCTGCCTGGAGCTGTGAGGCTGTTGGAAACAGGAGAGAAGCAGAGAAGAGCAGAGCTGGAGGGGTGACAGATGATCTAATCCCCCTGTTGTGCAACTTCAGCCCTTCCTGAGGGCTGTTTGTCCACTCTGTGCCTTCTCTCTCCCCTTCCCCCAGAGGTTTAACACAGAACCACAGAATGGGTTTGGGTTGGAAGGGATCTCAAAGCTCCTCCAGCTCCAAGCTCCTGCCATGTGCAGGGACACCTCCACCAGCCCAGCTTGCTCAAGGCTTCATCCAGCCTGGCCCTGAACACCTCCAGGGAGGAGGCAGCCACAGCCTCCCTGGGCAGCCTGTGCCAGAGTCTCCCCAGCCTCACTCATCTCCAGTCTCAGTCTCCCCTCTCCCAGCTCAAAGCCATTGTTCCTCAGCCTGGCACTCCCAGCCCTTGTTCAAAGTCCCTCCCCAGCTCTCCTGGAGCCCTTCAGGTACTGCAAGGCTGCTCTGGGGTCTCCCTGGAGCCTTCTCCTCCCCAGGCTGAACAGCCTCAGCTCTCCCAGCCTGTCCCCACAGAGAGGTGCTGCAGGCCTCTGAGCATCAGGAGATCTGCTCTGGCACATGGCTGTGGCTGTGCTCAGCCAGTCCCCAGATGTCCAACCAAAGCTCTCTCACCACAGCTTCATCCCAGAGTTTCTCACCATCCAGGCAGGCTCTGGGAAGAGTCTGTTCCCTCCCTCTCCAGGGCACTGGAGGTTGGGTATCACAGCAGCACAGGAAACACAGCTGCTGAAAGGAGAGTCTGGAGGTCAGCTACTCCCCAGCTGCCTCCTCTTGCTCCAGGCTTCGCTTCTCTGGACCAAACAACTCAGTTCTTTCATTCTTCTCTCCCTAGATCATCATTCCTCATTGTCCTCTAATCCTTGCTGCAAGCAACAACAGCAACCAGAAAAAAGAGGCAGATTTCCCAGGACCAATTTGAGCAAGGAAGGAGCAAGTCCCCAGCCACAGCATCACAGAATCCCCAAGGCTGGAAGAGACCTCAAAGCTCATCAAGTCCAACCTGTCCCCACAGACCTCTGGCTAAACCCTGGCTCCAAGTGCCACATCCAATCCCCTCCTGAACACCTCCAGGGATGGGGACTCCACCACCTCCCTGGGCAGCACATCCCAGTGGCCAACAACTCTCTCAGTGAAGAACTTTCTCCTCACCTCCAGCCTAAGCTTCCCCTGGCACAGCTTGAGACTGTGTCCTCTTGTTCTGGTGCTGCTTGCCTGGGAGAAGAGCCCAACCCCCAGCTGGCTCCAACCTCCCTGCAGGGAGTTGCAGAGAGCAGTCCCTGGAGGTGAGGAAACCCTGCTCATCTGGCACAGAGTGAGCACTGCAAGAGCACAGGGATAGGAAGGAAGGCAGCAGGACAGCAAGGAAAGGCTACAGAGGGAGAGCTTTGAAAGGAGCAACCACCCTTGTCCAGCCTTCAGAAGACAAAAGGCTTGCTCCAAATCTCTTCTCTCTAGTCTCAGGTGACAGAAGGAGAGCAAATAGCCTGAAATTGTGCCAGGGGAGGCTTAGGTTGGAGGTGAGGGAAAATGTCTTTGTTGCAGGAGTGGTCAGGGATTGGCAGAGGCTGCCCAGGGAGGTAGTGGAGTCCCCAGCCCTGGAGGTGTTCCAGAACCCTGTGGCCATGGCACCTGGGGCCATGGTTTAAAGGCCACGGTGGGGTTGGGTTGCTGGTTGGACTGGATGGGCTTGGAGGTCTTCTCCAACCTAAACAGTTCCATAGTTCTATGATTCTGAATGTCCAGCTCCATCAGAATTCCTCAGCCCTATTGATGTAACCCCAAAAGTCCTGACCTTAGCTGTTTTCATGGAAACAGGGCTCCTCAGGTCAGGAAAGAGGTTGAGCTGCTGGAAGGTGTCCAGAGAAGGGCAAGAAAGCTGGGGAGGGGTCTGGAGCACAGCCCTGGGAGGAGAGGCTGAGGGAGCTGGGGTTGCTTAGCCTGCAGAAGAGGAGGCTCAGGGGAGACCTTCTTGCTCTCTGCAACTCCCTGCAGGGAGGTTGGAGCCAGGTGGGGGTTGGGCTCTTCTGCCAGGCAAGCAGCAGCAGAACAAGAGGACACAGTCTCAAGCTGTGCCAGGGGAGGTTCAGGCTGGAGGTGAGGAGGAAGTTCTTCCCAGCAAGAGAGATTGGCCACTGGGATGTGCTGCCCAGGGAGGTGGTGGAGTCCCCATCCCTGGAGGTGTTCCAGAGGGGATTGGATGTGGCACTTGCAGCCAGGGTTTAGTCAGGAGGTCTGTGGTGACAGGTTGGACTTGATGATCTTTGAGGTCTCTTCTAGCCTTGGGGACTCTGTGATGCTGTGACTGGGGACTTGCTCCTTCCTTGCTACAGTTGCTCCCCTCTGTGAGATTTGGCCTTCATCCATGGGGCTGGGTGACACATTGAGTCTTCCTTACCCATCAGCTCCCTTGCTTCCTGGAGAAGCCTCAAGCAAGGAAACAGAGCAGCCCCAGGAGCAGCTGCTGCTCTCCCTGCTCTCTTCTTGGAGGGAGGAAGGAAGGTGAAGGTGCCCAGACACACCATGGCTCCCTGAGTGCTGCTGCCTATCCTGGCCATAGAAAGCAGCAGCCCTTAAGGCACCCATCAGAGAAAGAGGGGAGGGAGGAAAGGCTTTGGAAAGGAGATGTTGAGCTGCTGGAAGCTGCTGGCTGGCCATTTCCCCAGGTCCCTCTGGATGGCAGCATGCCCCTCTGCTGTGCCAGCCAGCTGCCCAGGTTGGTGTCACAGAGAGCACTGTGCCAGAGCAGTACCAAGGCCTTTGCTCTGCAGCAGGGTCTGGGAGGAAAACGTTTTAGGTGGCAGGAGACAAGAAGATGGTCCAGGGCTGCTGGGCTCCAAACTCAGCCAGAAGCAGCTGAGTGCTCCCTAAAGGAGTCCTGCCACAAAGTGCACAGCAAGAGTTTCTCCACACACTTCTTTCTTCCTCCCATCTCCTCTGTCCTGCTGCCAGCCCAGCAAGCTCCCCATGAGCCAGCAAGGTGCCCTGCTGGGCAAGAAGGCCAAGGGGGCCCTGGGGGACATTAAGAGAGGTGTGACCAGCAGGGCAAGGGAGGTTCTGCTCCCACTCTGCCTGCCCTGGTGAGGCCACATCTGGAGTCCTGGGTCCAGTTCTGGGCTCCCCAGTTCCAGAGGGACATGGAACTGCTGGAGAGAGCCCAGGGGAGGCTCCAAGGCTGCTGAGGGGCCTGGAGCAGCTCTGTGAGCACCAAAGGCTGAGAGCCCTGGGGCTGAGAGCCTACAGAAGAGCAGCCCCAGAGGGGAGCTGAGCAATGCTCAGCAAGAGCTAAAGGCTGGGGAGCAAGAAGCTGAGGCAAGGCCCTGCTCAGTGGTGCCCAGGGACAGGGCAAGGAGCAATGAGCACAAACTGGCACCCAGGAGGTTCCATCTGAGCAGGAGGAGAAAGTTGTTTGGTGTGAGGGTGCTGGAGGCCTGGAGCAGGCTGCCCAGAGAGGTTGTGGAGTCTCCTGGTGTGGAGAGGTTGCAGAGAAGCCTTTGTGCCCCTGGGCATTGTGCTGTGGTGCCCTGCTGGAGCAGGAGGTTGCACTGGGTGAGCTCCAGAGGTCCCTTCCACCTCTCAGCACGCTGGGACTCTGGGACTCAGTGCAGAGCCCTCTCTGTCCCCAGGAAACAGGCCAGTCACCTTTTACCCTTCCATGGAGAGAAAATGCAAATCCACCTGGTGTGTGAGGGCTGAAAGCCTCCTCTGCAGTGCCCCTTCTGGGGTGTTTCCAGGAGCCAGCTTCTTGCTGTGTGGGAGAGGCAGAGCTGCCACCCAGCCAGGTGACCTGCAGCTCCCCCTCCATCAGCCAGCAGCCTGCCAAGGGGCTGCACCTTGCCAAGTGGTTACAGTAATGCTTGGCAGGTCCCCAGGCTCCCCACAAAGCCATCTGCTGAGCCTCAGAGAGGAGCTTTCAGGATGGGGAAGCTGGAGGGTCTCAGGAGTGCCTGTTGCCAGGCAGGCTCTGGGAGTGGCAGCCTTGCCTGTCCCAGCTGGGAGCACCCCTGAGCCTCCCCAGGCTGGGCTTTGGCTCAGCCAGCAGCTCCCAGAGGCTTTTCCTCACTCCAGTTCCTCACCCTGCAGCATTTGTGGCCTCTGCCCTTGTTTCTGCAGCTTCCTCCTCGCTGAGCATGGAGCAAAGGAGAGCCCTGTGAGATGTCCACGTGGGACCTGGACCAGGCCAAGGCACTGAGTGCCTGAGCAGAGCTGCTGCTCAGCCCTGCTCCTCCCCTCCCTCAGGCTGCAGGAAGGCTGCAGGAAAGTGCAGCTGGGTGCCAGGGAAAGCCTGGTCCTGCTGCCCTGGGGCCTGGCACTGCTCTGCCCCTAGCCAGGGCTCTGTGGTGGTGAGCCTGAGCAAGCTGAGGTGTTCCTGCATCCCCTCACCTCAGCATCCTACCCCAGGCTGCTGCACCCATGCTGCTCTGCTTCCAGCTCTCTTTGGAAGTGTTCATCAGCACCTCCATGGCTCCAAGAACAAGAAACTAATTTCCCAGGAAGGAGGCTCAAAAGGTCAAGGGAGCTCAAAGGTGTTAAGGGTTTTCCTCCTCCAAAGGCTGCAGGCTGTCCCCCTGCCTGCTGCTGCCCAGCTCCCAGCCTCCTGGGCTGGGATCCTTGGAGGGCAGCCAAAGCCTTTCCCAGCCTCACAGAATGTTAGGGATTGGGAGGGCCCTTGGAGGCTCATCCAGTGCAAGCCCCCTGCCAGAGCAGGACCTCCTGTCCCAGAGCAGCCAGGAAGACAGCCAGGGGGGCTCCATTCCTCCCCAGGCACAGCTGCCTCCTGCACAGCTCCCTTCCTCCCCTGGAGGGAGGCTCTTTTCCCTTTCAGGGCTGGGAAATCACATGCCTGATGGCTCCAGGGTGATGTCATTGTTGTTGGAAGAGCCCTGGGAGCTGCTTGGGCTGCTGGTTCCTCAGGCACACACCGAGGCCAGGCAGGCACCGTGACCCTGCCCAGCCTGGCCTCACCTCCTGGCACTGCCAGCAGAGCCTGGGGGCCAGGCTGCACCAGGGAGGGCCAGCAAGGGCTCTTTGCTAATGAGTGCTGATTGCTGTACCCTTTGTGGCATTCAGATTTAATCCTATTAACCAGTATCTTATTAATATTTAGTTACTTATACATGGGAGGCAGCAGCTCAGATCCTGGGGTCAGCGTTGGGTCCCTCACTGCAGGAAGGACATTGAGAGGCTGAGCAGGGCCAGAGAAGGGCAACAGAGCTGGGGAAGGGTCTGGGGAGCAGGGAGCAGCTGAGGGAGCTGGGGGTGTTCAGTGTGGGGAAGAAGAGGCTGAGGGAGACCTCCTTGCTCTCTGCAGCTCCCTGAGAGGAGGCTGCAGGGGGCTGGGGGTTGGACTCTGCTCCCAGGGCACAGTCAACAGGACAAGAGGAAATGGCCTCAAATTGCCCCAGGGGAGGCTTAGGTTGGACATGAGGAACAATTTCTTCCCCCTTGAGTCTTGCCAAGCCCTGGGACAGTGGTGGAGTCCCCATCCCTGGGCAGGTTGCAAAACCCTGGAGATGTGGTGCTGAGGGCCAGGGGTTAGTGGTGCCCTGGCAGGGCTGGGGAAGGGCTGGGCTGGATGATCTGGAAGGGCTTTTCCACCCAGCACAATTCTGTGGCTCTGTATTTGATACCAAGTTCATTATTCCTCTCTGCAGCACTGATGGCATCAGCAATTCCTGCAGGGAGGAAGCCACTGAGAATGGCTGAGGAGAGCAGAGTGGCTCTGGGGAACACCCAGGGAGCGTCACAGAGACCAATCAGCCTCCTCCTGTCCACCTCTCTCCACATGTGGGAGTTCCCATGGGGCTGATAAGCTCCAGTCCAGAGATAACAACCAGCCCAGAAAGTCCCAAAGCTGCAGGTGCCTGGGGCCTGGAGTCTGCTGGGAAAGGGCCTGCCACAGACTCACTGAATCCAGCCAGCTGGAGGAGACCTCAGAGTCCAAGCCTTGGCCCAGCACTCAAGGGTCAACACTAAACCAACTCCCTAAGCTCCTGGGCTCCTTTCCCTGGACCTTGTTAGCTGCTTAGGGTTCTCTTGGCACAGCAATAGAATAGAATAGAACAAACCAGGTTGGAAAAGACCTCAGAGATCATCAAGTCCAACCTCTCCCCCAGCACCATCTGAGCAACTCAACCATGGCACCAAGGGCCTCAGCCAGGCTCTTCCTAAACACCTCCAGGGATGGGGACTCCACCACCTCCCTGAGCAGCACATCCCAGTGGCCAATCTCTCTCTCTCTCTCTATGAAGAACTTTCTCCTCACCTCCAGCCTAAACCTCCCCTGGCACAGCTTGAGACTGTGTCCTCTTGTTCTGCTGCTGCTTGCCTGGCAGAAGAGTCCAACCCCCACCTGGCTACAACCTCCCTGCAGGGAGTTGCAGAGAGCAAGAAGGTCTCCCCTGAGCCTCCTCTTCTCCAGGCTAAGCAACCCCAGCTCCCTCAGCCTCTCCTCCCAGGGCTGTGCTCCAGACCCCTCCCCAGCTTTCTTGCCCTTCTCTGGACACCTTCCAGCAGCTCAACCTCTTTCCTAACCTGAGGAGCCCAGAGCTGGACACAGGACTCAAGGTGTGGCCTCAGCAGTGCTGAGCACAGGGCACAAGGACTTCCCTGCTCCTGCTGGCTACACTCTTCCTGCTGCAGGCCAGGATGCCCTTGGCCCTCTTGGCCCCCTGAGCAACATAACATCAGTGCAGCCAGGAGTGTGATAGCAGAAGATGGTTTCTGAATCATAAACCATTGCTGATTGTCCCAGGGCTTGTGCTCCAGACCCCTCCCCAGCCTCTTTGCCCTTCTCTGGTCACAAACCCAACCCCACCATGGCCCCAGGTGCCATGGCCACAGGTTTCTGGAACACCTCTAGGGATGGGGACTCCACCACCTCCCTGGGCAGCCTGTGCCAATCCCTGGGCACATATGGCAGTGGTGGGGGTGAGGGTCCTGAGGGTAGGAGGGGATCCCAGGTGAGTTCTGTTCTCCTTAGACCTAATTTCTAGCAAAGTTTCTTTCCTTTCAGGAGCCACTTTTGAAAGCTGTGCATTTGGGTTAAAAGAGAAGAGCTTCTGCTTCTGATCTTCCCAGGGCAGCAGCTGCTTTTGATCCACCAGGAGAGCAGCTGCTCTTATCTAGAGCACTTCTTTGAGGGGCTAGGACAGGCCCAAGCCTGTGTCTCTGGAGAACAGAAGCAGGCTCCCAGCTAAGCTTGGCAAGGCAACAACTCCTCCCTGTGATGTCTGTTGCAAGAGCATCTTGGGATCCTGGGGATGAACAGAGCTCTTCTCCCCCCAGCTGCTACGGCAGCCAGAGCAAAGAGGTTGCCTCTGGGTCAACCAATCCACAGTGCAAGAGGACCCAGGGATGCCAGGATCAGTTCTGCTGCAGTTCCATGTGGTGGTGAGATTTGGTTACCTGAGTGCAGGGAGGGCTGCTGGAGGTGGCCAAGCCTGTGGCTGGCTTTGATTTCAGGGTTTTGCTGTTGGAGGATCCCTCAGGAGCTGTCTGAGAGGGTGACTCTGTTGTGTACCTCATGCTCCTACACAAGGTGGGATGGCTGACAGTGATCACAGAGTGTTAGGAGCTTGGAAGGGACCTTAAGAGATCATCAAGCCAGGGATGGCCAAGCCTGTGGCTGGCTTTGATTTCAGGGCTTTGCTTTGGAGGATCCCTCAGGAGCTGCACCTCTGCTGCCCCCTCCTCACTCCAGCCTTGCTTCAAGGTAGTTGTAGAGAGCAGTGAGGTCTCTTCTCAGCCTCCTTGCCTCCAAACTGAACAACCCCAGGTAGGATGACAGTGATCACAGAACCGCAGAATGTTAGGAGCTTGGAAGGGACCTTAAGAGATCATCAAGTCAGGGATGGCCAAGCCTGTGGCTGGCCTTGACTTCAGGGCTTTGCTGTTGGAGGATCCCTCAGGAGCTGTCTGTGAGGGTGACTCTGTTGTGTACCTCATGCACCCAGCCCTGGAGGTGTTTGCAGCCAGGCTGGCTGAGGCTGTGGCCAGGCTGATCTAGTGTGGGGTGTCCCTGCCCATGGCAGGGGGGTTGGAACTGGCTGATCCTTGTGGTCCCTTCCAACCCTGACTGATACTAGGATACTATGATACTGACAGTGATTACAGAATGTTAGGAGCTTGGAAGGGACCTTAAGAGATCATCAAGTCAGGAATGGCCAAGCCTGTGGCTGGCTTTGATTTCAGGACCTTGCTGTTGGAGGATCCCTCAGGAGCTGCCCATCTGTCTGTGAGGGTGACTCTGATGAGTGGCAGTGATCACAGAATGTTAGGAGCTTGGAGGGACCTTCAAGATCATGAAGTCAGAGATGGCCAAGCCTGTGGCTGGCTTTGCTTTCAGGGCTTTGCTGCTGGAGGATCCCTCAGGAGCTGTCTGTGAGGGTGCCTCTGTTGTGTACCTCACCCAGGTAGGATGAGTGAGAGTGATCACAGAATGTTAGGAGCTTGGAAGGGACCTTAAGAGATCATCAAGTCAGGGATGGCCAAGCCCGTGGCTGGCTTTGCTTTCAGGGCTTTGCTGCTGGAGGATCCCTCAGGAGCTGTCTGTGAGGGTGACTCTGAGCAACCTGCTGTAGTGTGAGGTGTCCCTGGCCATGGCAGGGGGGTTGGGACTGGCTGAGCCTTGAGGTCCTTTCCAGCCCTGACAATTCTGTGATCCCATGGCAGTGAGCTGAGGAGCTGGGTGGGAGGCTGGAGACAGGAGGAGAGGGCACTCAGAGTGAAAACTGAGCCCAGCTCTGGCGATGAGACATCTCGAGCCGGACTGAGCTCTGCTGCCTCTGCTTGCCTGGCTGCTTTTCTCTTCCTGGGGAGCCCTTCCTGCCACACATGAAACAGGAGAAGACCTGGGAATGCTTCCAACCTTTTATCCTGTTTCCAGTCTGAGGACATTAGCAGCTCACGTTCGAATTGTCACTGTGTTGATTAGTGCCAGGGAAAGAGCCAGCAGAGGTCCCGGGGGGGTGGCAGAGGTCCCAGGGGGGGTGGCAGAGGTGCCTGGGCAGGATGACAGCCTGGACCCTGACAAGCCTGTCAGCCCCTGGCTTGGACAGCAGCTCTCTGAGCTGGGTGAGGAACTGGCTGGAGGCTGAGCCCAGAGAGTGGTGGTGAATGGTGCCACAGCCAGCTGGCAGCCAGGCACCAGTGGTGTGCCCCAGGGATTAGTGCTGGGCCCCAGCCTGTTCAATATCTTCAGTGATGATCTGGATGAGGGCATTGAGTCCATCAGAAGTAAATGTGCAGCTGACAGCAAGCTGGGGGCAGGAGTTGATCTGTTAGAGGGTAGGAGAGCTCTGCAGAGGGGAGAGCAACTGATGTCATTTACCTGGACCTAAGCAAAGCCTTTGACACTGTCCCCACCACAGCCTGGGCTCCAGGCTGGTGACACATGGGTGTGATGGGTGACCACTGGATGGATACAGAACTGCCTTGATGGCAGCACCCAAAGAGTGGCTGTCCATGGCTCCATGGCCCAGGGGAGGCCAGGGACAAGCAGAGTCCCTCAGGGATCAGCCCTGGGCCCAGCCTTGTTCAACATCTCTGTGGGTGCCATGGACAGTGGCATTGAGTGCAGCCTCAGCAGGGTTGCTGATGACACCAAGCTGTGTGGGGCAGCAGACAGCTGGAGGGAAGGGATCCATCCAGAGGGAGCTGGGCAGGCTGCAGAGGTGGGCACAAGCCAACCTCAGGAGGTTCAACAAGAGCAAGGACAGGGTCCTGCAGCTGGCTGGAGGCAACCCCAGGCACAAATGCAGGCTGGGCAGGGACTGTCTGGAAAGCAGCCCTGAGGAGAGAGCCTTGGGGGTGCTGGGGGAGGAGAAGCTCAGCAGGAGCTCTCAGTGTGCACTTGCAGCCCAGAAAGCCAAGCAGAGCCTGGGCTGCAGCAGGAGAAGTGTGGCCAGCAGGGCAAGGGAGGTGATTCTCCCCCTCTGCTCAGCTCTGGGGAGACCCCACCTGGAGTCCTGCCTCCAGTTCTGGAGCCCCTATGGCAAGAGGGATGTGGAGGTGCTGGAAGGTGTCCAGAGCAGGGCCAAAAGGATGATCAGAGGGCTGGAGCTGCTCTGCTGTGAGGACAGACTGAAGGAGTTGGGGCTGTTCAGGCTGGAGAAGAGAAGGCTCTGAGGTGACCTCATTGTGGCCTTCCAGGATCTGCAGGGGGCTGCAAGGCTGGGGAGGGACTGCTCAGGCTCTCAGGCAGTGCTAGGACTAGGGGGAATGGAATGAAGCTGGAGGTGGGGAGATTGAGGCTGGAGGGGAGGAGGAAGTTCTTCCCCAGGAGAGTGGTGAAGCCCTGGAATGGGTTGTGCAGGGAGGTGGTTGAGGCCCCAGCCCTGGAGGTGTTTGCAGCCAGGCTGGCTGAGGCTGTGGCCAGGCTGCTCTAGTGTGGGGTGTCCCTGCCCATGGCAGGGGGGTTGGGACTGGCTGATCCTTGTGGTCCCTTCCAACCCTGACTGATACTAGGATACTGTGATACTATGATACTATGATACCTTGCCAGGCTGGGCAGATGGGCAGAGGCCAAGGGCAGGAGATTGAACACATCCAAGTGCCAGGGCTGCACATTGGCCACAACAACCCCAGGCAGTGCTACAGGCTGGGGGCAGGGTGGCTGAGAGCAGCCAGGCAGAGAGGGACCTGGGGGTGCTGGTTGATGGTAGGCTGCTTCCTGCAGCCAGTGTTGTGCCACTGTATGAGCTGGTAGCCAGACTTGTTCCAGCTTTGATTACCATACTCATATCCACTCCAGATGTTATGAAGATAAGCAAACCCAAGGTGTATGGAAGCAGGACTAATAGCATTGGTCCTGGTGCCAACCCCTAGAGGATGCTACCTGTCACTGGGCTCTGGGGACAGAGTGGCTGAGAGCAGCCAGGCAGAAAGGGACCTGGAGGTTGTGGTAGACAGCAGCTGAACAGGAGCCAGCAGTGTGCCCAGGGGGACAAGAAGGCCAATGGCATCCTGGCCTGCAGCAGGAAGAGTGTGGCCAGCAGGAGCAGGGAAGTCCTTGTGCCCTGTGCTCAGCACTGCTGAGGCCACACCTGGAGTCCTGTGTCCAGTTCTGGGCTCCTCAGGTTAGGGAAGAGGTTGAGATGCTGGAAGGAATCACAGAATCCCCAAGGCTGGAAGAGACCTCAAAGCTCATGAAGTCCAACCTGTCCCCACAGACCTCATGACTAAACCACGGCTCCAAGTGCCACATCCAATCCCCTCTGGAACACCTCCAGGGATGGGGACTCCACCACCTCTTCAGGCAGCACATCCCAGTGGCCAATCTCTCTTGCTGGGAAGAACTTTCTCCTCACCTCCAGCCTAAACCTCCCCTGGCACAGCTTGAGACTGTGACCTCTTGTTCTGGTGCTGCTTGCCTGGGAGAAGAGCCCAACTCCCACCTGGCTACAACCTCTCTGCAGGGAGTTGCAGAGAGCAAGAAGGTCTCCCCTGAGCCTCCTCTTCTCCAGGCTAAGCAACCCCAGCTCCCTCAGCCTCTCCTCCCAGGGCTGTGCCCCAGACCCCTCCCCAGCTTTGCTGTGATTCCATACTGTGGGCACTGAAGTGTCCTTGAACCAAGCAGCCAAGACCCCAGAGCAGAGGCTGCTTTTCACAGCCTTGGCTTTACCTTTCCTTCTTTTCTCCCCTCACATTGGTGCCCCCCAGCAAAACCTGATGAAGATTCAGCTTCACAAAAGCTGCTTGGTGAAGTGCTGGTGTCTTCAAACGACCTCCACAGCAGGGAGGCAAAAAGCAACCTTTACTTGGTGCCCACAGCCACAAAGGAGCAGGCACTGGCTGGGCTGAGCCCTGCTCTGAGCACAGCCAGCTCAGACCCAGAGCTCCTGAGCAGGACACTCAGCCACTGAAGCCTGACCTTGTTTCCTGGTGACAGAGCAGAGCCAAAAGCAGAGCTGGCTCAGGACAAGGAATTCCATCAGAGCTTGGCAAAGGGAAGAGGAAGCTGCAGAGCAGCACACTCCCTGCAGGGGCCAAGCTCTGGTTTCCTTGGAACTGCTCAGGATCCAAAAGAGCTGATGAGAAACTTCTGGGGCTGCTCCCTATTTGTCACAGGCAGGAGCTGTGAAGATGCCTTTCAGTGGAACCACAGCAGGGCTCCTCTGCCCTGCTGAGACCACACCTGGAGTACTGTGACCAGTTCTGGGCTCCCCAGTTCCAGAGAGACAGAGACCTGCTGGGGAGAGCCCAAGGGAGAGCCAGGAGGATGCTTAGGGGATTTGAGCATCTCCCCTGTGGAGAGAGACTGAGAGTCTGGAGAGGAGAAGGCTGAGAGGGACCTGATCAATGTCTGTCAATATCTGGGGGTGGGGGGCAAGAGGAGGGGGCCAAGCTCTTGTGGGTGGTGCACAGCAAGAAGCCAAGGACCAGTGGAGACAAACTTGACCAGAGAAGATTTCCCCTCAACACGTGGAGAAACTTCTTTGGTGTGAGGGTGACAGAGCCCTGGAGCAGGCTGCCCAGGGGGGTTGTGGAGTCTGCTTCTCTGGAGAGCTTCCACACCCACCTGGATGCCTTCCTGTGTGGACTCCCCTGGGTGATGCTGCTCTGGCAGGGGGTTGGCCTGGATGATCTGTGGAGGTCCCTTCCAGCCTCTAAGGTTCTATGCTGCTATGATTCTAGGATCAGAGCCATTCTACAAGGGCCTACATCTGTCTGGTTTCCTGCCTCCCACCCTGGGGAGATCACAAACCCAGCCCAGCTCCAACTTCCATTTCTCTGGACCTCTCCTGCAGCACCTTTTATGCCAGAGGAGCAACCCTGTGCCAACACCACACACCTAAGGGCTTTTGAAGCCTTGGGCTCCAGGGCACAGACTCCTGGAACAGACTCAGGGTCCTTCAGCCTGGAAACCACTGGGAGCAGTGGCAGAGACCCATCAGGCTGTGTTGCCATCCAGCAGGACCTGGACAGACTGCAGAGCTGAGGGAGAAGGGAGCCTGATGCAGTGCAACAGGGGCAAGTGTAGAGCCCTGCCCCTGGGGAGGAACAACCTCCTGCAGCAGTCCAGGTGAGGGCTGAGCTGCTGGAAGATAGCTCTGCAGAGAAGGAGCTGGGAATGCTGGGGAGCAAGCTCCCCATGAGCCAGCAAGGTGCCCTGCTGGGCAAGAAGGCCAAGGGGGCCCTGGGGGACATTAAGAGAGGTGTGACCAGCAGGGCAAGGGAGGTTCTGCTCCCACTCTGCCCTGCCCAGGGAGGACACATCTTCAGTCCTGGGTCCAGCTCTGGGCTCCCCAGTTCCAGAGGGACAGGGAACTGCTGGAGAGAGCCCAGGGGAGGCTCCAAGACTGCTGAGGGGCCTGGAACAGCTCTGGGAGGAGCAAAGGCTGAGAGCCCTGGGGGTGAGCAGCCCCAGAGGGGAGCTGAGCAATGCTCAGCAAGAGCTAAAGGAGCTGTGGGGAGCAAGAGGCTGAGGCCAGGCCCTGCTCAGTGGTGCCCAGGGACAGGGCAAGGAGCAATGAGCACAAACTGGCACCCAGGAGGTTCCATCTGAGCAGGAGGAGAAACTTGTGTGGTGTGAGGGTGCTGGAGGCCTGGAGCAGGCTGCCCAGAGAGGTTGTGGAGTCTCCTGGTATGGAGAGGTTGCAGAGAAGCCATTGTGCCCCTAGGGAAGCTGCTGTGGTACCCTGCTGGAGCAGGGAGGTTGCACTGGGTGATCCCAGAGGTCCCTTCCAAGCCCTCCCTGCTGGGCTTTGGAGATTCTGGGGTTTATGATTATCAAGTTCAAGCACTGAAGTTCCCACAGAGGTGAGGCTGCTCTGCTCACCTTGCTCAAGACCAAGCCTGGCTCTGGCACAGGGCTTGGTTGAAGTCACATTGTGCAAGAGGATGAGCTAAGGTGACCCTTTCCTTTCCACCCCTCCCAATCCAGGTGTCTTCAGCTCTTTCCCAGTGAGGAAGGGACATCACAAACCTGCCCCCCTTGAGAGATGATATTTACAGAGAGAGGATTTCTGGCTTTATCATCTGGGACATTGATAAACCACCAGCACCTGAGCACTGCAGCCACAGCACCCTGCACAGAGCCTACCACACTGCCTGAGTCCCTGTTCAATGAGTACAACATGTCAAGTCTGAGAGGATCACAGCATTCTGGAGGTTGGAAGGGACCTCCAGAGGTCCTCCAATCCAACCCTCTGCCAGAGCAGGAGCAGAGACTCCAGCACAGGTCCCACAGGAACACATCCAGACAGGGCTGGGAAGGCTCCAGAGCAGGAGACTCCACAACCTCTCTGGGCAGCCTGCTCCAGGGCTCTGGGAGCCTCACAGTGCAGAAGTTCCTCCTCATGCAGAGCTGCAACCTCCTGTGCTGGAGCTTCCATCCATTGCTCCTTGGCCTATCCCAGGGCACAGTGATCAGAGGCTGTCCCTGTCCCTTCCTTGGAATAGAATAGAATGAACCAGGTTGGGAAAGACCTTTGAGATCATTGAGTCCAACCTCTCACCCAGCACCATCTGATCAACTCAGCCATGGCACCAAGGGCCTCATCCAGACTCTTCCTGAACACCTCCAGGGATGGGGACTCCACCACCTCCCTGGGCAGCACATCCCAGTGGCCAATCTCTCTTGCTGGGAAGAACTTTCTCCTCACCTCCAGCCTAAACCTCCCCTGGCACAGCTTGAGACTGTGTCCTCTTGTTCTGCTGCTGCTTGCCTGGGAGAAGAGACCAACCTCCACCTGGCTCCAACCTCCCTGCAGGGAGTTGCAGAGAGCAAGAAGGTCTCCCCTGAGCCTCCTCTTCTCCAGGCTAAGCAACCCCAGCTCCCTCAGCCTCTCCTCCCAGGGCTGTGCTCCAGACCCCTCCCCAGCTTTCTTGCCCTTCTCTGGACACCTTCCAGCAGCTCAACCTCTTTCCTAACCTGAGGAGCCCAGAACTGGACCCAGGACTCAAGGTGTGGCCTCAGCAGTGCTGAGCACCCCCAGCCTTCAGATATGAGGAAAGCAGCAACATCTGCTTCATAGGATCCCAGGCTCCTTTGGGTGGGAAGAGACCTTTAAAGCTCATCCAGTCCAACCCCCTGCAGCCAGCAGGGACAGCCCCAGCCAGGGCAGGCTGCTCACAGCCCCACACAACCTCCCCTGCACTGCTGCCAGGCATGGGGCAGCTCCCAGCTCTCTGGCCAGCCTGGGCCAGGCTCTCCCCACCCTCACTGCCAAACATTTCTTCCCTTTGACTGAAACCCAGGAGCTAAGGAACTTGCCAAGGTTCATAGATCAGTGTCAGAACTGCAAATGAAAGCAAACTACCTTAAGCAGTTCTTTCAGTTTGGGCAGGGAAGTGCTGTGAGATCTGGTGATAAGATGTTTACAAGGGCTTATTGGGATAGGATGAGGTGGAATGGGTTGGAGCTGGGAGAGGGGAGATTGAGACAGGAGATGAGGAAGAAATTCTTGACAGTGAGGTTGGGAAGGCTCTGGCACAGGCTGCCCAGGGAGGCTGTGGCTGCCTCCTCCCTGGAGGTGCTCCAGGCCAGGCTGGATGAGGCCTTGAGCAAGCTGGGGCTGGTGGGAGGTGTCCCTGGGCATGGCAGAGGGGTTGGAACTGGATGAGCTTTGAGTTCTCTTCCAACCCAAACCACTCTGTGATTCTGTGAAGAGTGGTCACAAAGCTCTGTCATTCCTAAAGCAACATCTTCAGCTGCAGGGCACCCAGGGAGTGCGAGGAGGTGAGGTCTTCCCACCCTGCTCCTTTATTTAGAATAAACCAAACCAGGTTGGAAGAGACCTTCAAGATCATCACATCCAACCCATCAACCAATCCAACCCACCCAAACAACTAAGCCATGGCACCAAGCACCCCAGCAAGTCTCCTCCTGAACACCTCCAGGGATGGGGACTCCACCACCTCCTTGGACAGCCCATTCCCATGGGCAATCTCTCTCTCTGTGTAGAACTTCTTCCTAACATCCAGCCTGAACCTCCCCTGGCACAGCTTGAGACTGTGTCCTCTTGTTCTGCTGCTGCTTGCCTGGGAGAAGAGACCAACCTCTGCCTGTCTACAACCTCCCTTCAGGTAGTTGTAGAGAGTGATAAGGTCTCCCCTGAGCCTCCTCTTCTCCAGCTGAGCAACCCCAGCTCCCTCAGCCTCTCCTCCCAGGGCTGTGTTCCAAACCCCTCACCAACTTTGTTGCTCTTCTCTGGACTTGTTCCAGCAGCTCAACCTCTTTCCTGACCTGAGGAGCCCAGAACTGGACACAGGACTCAAGGTGTGGCCTAACCAGTGCAGTGTACAGGGGCAGAATGACCTCCCTGCTCCTGCTGGCCACACTCTTCCTGCTGCAGGCCAGGATGCCATTGGCCCCCTTGGCTGCCTGAGCACACTGCAGGCTCATGTTCAGCCTACCATCAACCAGCACCCCCAGGTCCCTCTCTGCCTGGCTGCTCTCAGCCACTCTGCCCCCAGCCTGTAGCACTGCCTGGGGTTGCTGTGGCCAATGTGCAGCCCCTGGCACTTGGATGTGTTCAGTCTCCTGCCCTTGGCCTCTGCCCATCTGTCCAGCCTGTTGAGGTCTCTCTGCAGAGCCTCTCTGCTCTCCAGCAAATCAACTCCTGCCCCCAGCTTGCAGCCCCTGCTGCAACCCTGCTCCTGCTGCAACCCTGCTCCTGGTAGCAGCACCCTGCAGCAGCTCCCAGGCTGCAGGATGAGGCCAGGCTGCAGCAGAGCTGAGCTCCTGGGCCTGTGCCCTCTCCAAGGCAGCTGAAGGGTTAAGGGCTGGAGCATGCAAGCCCCGAAGCATGCAGTGTGTCATGTGTGGGAGTAAATGTCAGCTCCTGCTGCAGAGGGTATTTATAGCCCAGCACTGCTTGGGAAGTGAAACTTTACTGCTGGGGCACTTTGCAACCACTTGCTTCAGGTTTAAGTGCTGAAGAAAGAGCGAGCCCAGGGCTCTGCTTCCTGCTGGCTGGCTCTGGGTGGCACAGCAAAACAAGGAGTGAGAGCTCAGCCCTCAGGTTGAGAAGCTTCAGTCTGGCTCTGCAGGAGCCTTTCTGCAGCTCACCTACCCATCCCATGTCCCCAGCAGAGGACAGCACACTACATGCCGTTGGACTCCATGACCTTAAAGGTCTTTTCCAGCTGAGAAATGATCTCCTTTATGAGGCCAGGCTGAGGGAGCTGGGGCTTGGAGCTTGGAGCAGAGGAGCCTGAGGGCTGCCCACAGTGCTGGGGATAAAGATTTACATAGAATTTACATAGAATAAACCAGATTGGAAGAGACCTTCAAGATCATCAAGTCCAATCCATCAACCAATCCAACACCACCCAAACAATAAACCCATGGCACCAAGCACCCCAGCAAGTCTCCTCCTGAGCACCTCCAGGGATGGGGACTCCACCACCTCCCTGGGCAGCACATCCCAGTGGCCAATCTCTCTCTCTCTGTAGAACTTCTTCCTAACATCCAGCCTAAACCTCCCCTGGCACAGCTTGACACTGTGTCCTCTTGTTCTGCTGCTGCTTGCCTGGGAGAAGAGACCAACCCCACCTGGCTACAACCTCCCTGCAGAGAGTTGCAGAGAGAAAGAAGGTCTCCCCTGAGCCTCCTCTTCTCCAGGCTAAGTAACCCCAGCTCCCTCAGCCTCTCCTCCCAGGGCTGTGCTCCAGACCCCTCCCCAGCTTTCTTGCCCTTCTCTGGACACCTTCCAGCAGCTCAACCTCTTTCCTAACCTGAGGAGCCCAGAACTGGACACAGGACTCAAGGTGTGGCCTAAGCAGTGCAGTGTACAGGGGCAGAATGACCTCCCTGCTCCTGCTGGCCACACTCCTCCTGATGCAGGCCAGGATGCCATTGACCCTCAAGGCTGCCTGGGCACACTTCAGGCTCATGTTCAGCCTACCATCAACCAGCACCCCCAGGTCCCTCTCTGCCTGGCTGCTCTCAGCCACTCTGCCCCCAGCCTGTAGCACTGCCTGGGGTTGTTGTGGCCAATGTACAGAACCTGGCACTTGGATGTGTTCAATCTCCTGCCCTTGGCCTCTGCCCATCTGCCCAGCCTGTCCAGGTCCCTCTGCAGAGCTCTCCTACCCTCCAGCAGATCAACTCCTGTCCCCAGCTTGGTGTCCTCTGCACATTTACTGAAGATGTGCAGGGACAGAGCCAGGCTCTGCTCAGGGATCTCCAGTGACAGGATAAGGGGCAGTGGGGGCAAGATGGAGCAGGGAACGTGCCAGGGGATCAGGAGGGAAAACTTTCTCACTTTTTCTGCTGCCTGTGGAGTCTCCTTCTCTGGAGAAACTCAAAACCCACCTGGGGGTGCTCCTGTGTGAGCTGCCCTGGGTGCAGGTCCCCTCCAACCCAAACCAGCCTGTGAATCTCTATTTCCAGACTGAAGCTCACATTGCCACAGACCCACCAGGTCCAAGGTCTTTACAGCTCCCTCTGCAATGTGATGCTCTTGGCTCTCAGACAGTGAGCACCAAGGGTGGAAATAGAGCCTGGATGAGGCACTTGGTGCCATGGTTTAGTTGATCAGATGGTGTTGGGTGATAGGTTGGACTTGATGATCTCAAAGGTCTCTTCCAACCTGGTTAATTTCTCCTCTCCTCTCCTCTCCTCTCCTCTCTCTCTCCTCTCCTCTCCTCTCCTCTCCTCTCCTCTCCTCTCCTCTCCTCGAATCTCCTCGAATCTCCTCTCCTCTCCTCGAATCTCCTCTCCTCGAATCTCCTCTCCTCAGACTGAGAGTTCAAGCTAAAAGCTTCCTTTGACCAGCACTCCCAGAGTGGATCGTTGCAGGCCCAGAGCAGATCACCGCCGGCTCAAAGCAGATCACTGCAATCGCAGAGCAGATCAGTGGCAGGGACAAAAGGTCCTTTGCTGGAGCTGAGCTGCCCTCTGAGCTGTGAGTGTGACCCCCGCAGCCGTCTGGAAGGAGCAGGGCTTGGCTGTCCCGGGTCACCCGAAGGAAGGGCTCTGCGTGCTCTGCACCTCCTCTGCAGCTCCTGCTGTCGCCTCCCCAGCGCCAGGAGCTGCCCTGGCCTCTGCCGTGCTCAGCAGCAGGAGCACTCAGGTTTGCATCTCCCCTGGAGCGCCGCTCCGGCTTTCATTGCCGCAATGGAAACCCGAGCCGGGCTCTGCGCTGCCCTGCGCCGCAGCCGAGGGGCAGAGCGGAGGAGCGGCAGCCAGCGCCCAGCGGCTCCTGCTCACGCCGGAGGTGCTGCAGCCTCCTCCAGAGGCTCCTTCCGCTGGAGAGGTGCGAGAAGTGCTCTGGCAGATCAGAACCTGCTCCTGTTACTTCCAGCTGAAGGTCTCTTGTACTGTGTCCAGTTCTGGGCTCCTCAGGTTAGGAAAGAGGTTGAGCTGCTGGAAGGTGTCCAGAGAAGGGCAAGAAAGCTGGGGAGGGGTCTGGGGCACAGCCCTGGGAGGAGAGGCTGAGGGAGCTGGGGTTGCTTAGCCTGGAGAAGAGGAGGCTCAGGGGAGACCTTCTTGCTCTCTGCAACTCCCTGCAGGGAGGTTGGAGCCAGGTGGGGGTTGGTCTCTTCTCCCAGGCAAGCAGCACCAGAACAAGAGGACAGTCTCAAGCTGTGCCAGGGGAGGTTTAGGCTGGAGGTGAGGAAGAAATTCTTCCCAGCAAGAGAGATTGGCCACTGGGATGTGCTGCCCAGGGAGGTGGTGGAGTCCCCATCCCTGGAGGTGTTTAGGAAGAGCCTGGCTGAGGCCCTTGGTGCCATGGTTGAGTTGATCAGATGGTGCTGGGTGACAGGTTGGACTTGGTGATCTCAAAGGTCTTTTCCAACCTGGTTCATTCTATTCTACAACAGATGGTGTTCTTCCCTCAGGGAATGGTAGAGATGGGCTGGAGGTGACATGTGCTGCCAACTGCAGGAGCACACAGGACCTGAACCCACCCCTGAAGCTCTGTTCTCTCCACACACCCCACTCACAGCTCCTGAGGAAGGACTGAAACCCACCTCTGATTACTGGCTGACTCCTGGCAAGGTCTGACCTGAGGACAGCAACCCCACAGGCAGCATTTTCCCTTTCCACTTTCATCCTTTCCCAAAGCATTGGAGCAAGCTGCAGAGCAGCCTTTGACCCTAACACATCTGACACTGACCTACTGCAGCACCTTCATCTGACTCCTTGAACTGCAGCTGGGGGACTGGAAAAGCAGGGAAATGAGGGGTGAGCCACTGGCTGGAGAAGGAACTGGCTGGATGGACACACTCAGAGAGTTGGGGTCAGCAGCTCAGTGTCCAAATGGAATACAGAATGCAGAATGAACCAGGTTGGAAAAGACCTTTGAGATCACCAAGTCCAACCTCTCCCCCAGCACCATCTGATCAACTACACCATGACACCAAGGGCCTCATCCAGGCTCTTCCTGAACACCTCCAGGGATGGGGACTCCACCACCTCCCTGGGCAGCACATCCCAGTGGCCAATTCCTCTTTCTGGGAAGAATTTCTCCTCACTTCCAGCCTAAACCTCCCCTGGCACAGCTTGAGACTGTGTCCTCTTGTTCTGCTGCTGCTTGCCTGGCAGAAGAGACCAACCCCCACCTGGCTCCAACCTCCCTGCAGGGAGTTGCAGAGAGCAAGAAGGTCTCCCCTGAGCCTCCTCTTCTGCAGGCTAAGCAACCCCAGCTCCCTCAGCCTCTCCTCCCAGGGCTGTGCTCCAGACCCCTCCCCAGCTTTCTTGCCCTTCTCTGGACACCTTCCAGCAGCTCAACCTCTTTCCTAACCTCAGGAGCCCAGAACTGGACACAGGACTCAAGGTGTGGCCTCAGCAGTGCTGAGCACAGGGCACAAGGACTGTCCCTCCCCAGCTTTCCTGTAGCCCCCTTTAGATACTGGAAGGCCACAAGAAGATCTCCTTGGAGCCTTCTCTCCAACCTGAAGAGCCTCAACTCTCAGTCTGTCTCCATAGCAGAGCAGCTCAGCCCTCTGCTCATTCTCCTGGTCCTGCTCAGGACGCCTTCCAGCACCTCCATATAACCACACACTGATTTCAACAACACTCAAGTAAGCCCTAAAAGCTTTCTTATTTCTCTTCTGCTCTTGGGAAGTGGCACAGCAGCAGTACCAGAGACAAAGTCTGGATTTCTTCTTCTCCTCCTCCCTTCACTTATAAAATACCCAAGATATTTGACTCCCTTCTCTACAAACTGCAGCTCAGCCTTTGAGACCTGCAGAGCCTTTTCTCCCAGAGAGCTTCAGAGCTGGATTGCAGCTGCCTGAGTTTCTTTTGCCTTTTTCCCTCACACCAATAAATCATCCCCACACCAGAGCAACTTGATTCCTGGAGGTGTTTTGAATTCCTCCCATACCTGTCCAAACAGGTTCAGAGGTTCTGGAAAACCTTGCAGCAATGACGTCCAAGAAGGCTGCTGCTTTCTTCCTGCCATGGGATCCCTGTGGCCAGCAGAGCCAGGGAGGGTCTCTTCCCCCTCTGCTCTGTCCTGGTGAGACCACATCTGGAATATTTCATCCAGCTCTGGGCTCCCCAGCTCAGGAGGGACAGGGATCTGCTGGAGAGAGCCCAAAGAAGGGCTCCAAGGATGCTGAAGGGACTGCAGCACTGCCTGGGGAGGAGAGGCTGAGAGGGAATCTGATCAATGTCTATCAATAGCTGAGGGGTGGGGGTCAGGTAGGAAGGGAAAAGGACAGCCTCTGCTCACCTGTGCCTACTGAGGCTCCACCTGGAATATTGCATCCAGCTCTGGGCTCCCCAGATCAGGAAGGACAGGGATCTGCTGGAGAGAGTCCAAGGGAGGGCTACAAAGATCACAGTATCCTAGTATCAGTCAGGGTTGGAAGGGACCACAAGGATCAGCCAGTCCCAACCCCCCTGCCATGGCCAGGGACACCCCACACTAGATCAGCCTGGCCACAGCCTCAGCCAGCCTGGCTGCAAACACCTCCAGGGCTGGGGCCTCAACCACCTCCCTGCACAACCCATTGCAGGGCTTCACCACTCTTCTGGGGAAGAACTTCCTCCTCCCCTCCAGCCTCAATCTCCCCACCTCCAGCTTCATTCCATTCCCCCTAGTCCTAGCACTCCCTGAGAGCCTGAGCAGTCCCTCCCCAGCCTTCTTGCAGCCCCCTGCAGATCCTGGAAGGCCACAATGAGGTCACCTCAGAGCCTTCTCTTCTCCACACTGAACAGCCCCAACTCCTCCAGTCTGTCCTCATAGCAGAGCAGCTCCAGCCCTCTGACCATCCTCGTGGCCTTCTCTGGACACTTTCCAGCACCTCCAGATCCCTCTTGTCATAGGGGCTCCAGAGATGCTGAAGGGACTGCAGCACTGCCTGGGGAGGAGAGGCTGAGAGCCCTGGGGCTGTTCAGTCTGCAGAGGAGAAGGCTGAGAGGGATCTCATCAATGGCTATCAAAGCTGAGGGCTGGGGGGCAGGAGGGAGGGGACAGGGCCAGGTTCTGCTCACTGTGCCCTGGGATAGGCCAAGGAGCAATGGAAACCACAGCACAGGAGGTGCCAGCTCAACATGAGGAGGAACTTCTGCACTGTGAGGCTCCCAGAGGCCTGGAGCAGGCTGCCCAGAGAGGTTGTGGAGTCTCCTGCTCTGGAGCCTTCCCAGCCCTGTCTGGATGTGTTCCTGTGGGACCTGTGCTGGATTCTGTGGTTCTGCTTTGGCAGAGGGTTTGAACTGGAAGCTGTCTGGAGGTCCCTTCCAACCCCTCGCATCCTGTGAGCCTCTGATCCCTGCTGTCTTTTGCTAACAGACAAGTCCAAAAAGCACCTTTGGGGTCCATCAGCACAGACCATTTGTGATCAGAGGGAATTTTACTCAGTAAGGTGTAAGGGTTAAGCACTGCCAGATGGCAGACTTGGACAAATCTATTCAGTACCAACCTACTCACTCTGTACCAACCTGTAACTCCCCTCTGGTTTCCTTGCTGGTAAAGCAGGAGTGGTGTAGGGAGACACACAAGCTTCTAGAAGTCCTTCTTTAAGCAGTCCCTCAGCTGCTGGTTGCAATCCCTTTCTCCCTCCCAAGGCTATGTTTCACACAAGCTGGCTGACTTCCTTCGCTCAATCCAGCCCTTAGGGGAGATAGATCCAATCTCCCCTCTATTACCATCCACTGCCCATCCTGCCAGGTCTATTTCCTTCTCACCGTCTGCTGATAACTTCATCTGGCTGGGGTCAGAGTGGCTGAGAGCAGCCAGGCAGAGAGGGACCTGGGGGTACTGGTCAATGGTAGGCTGAAGATGAGCCAGCAGTGTGCCCAGGGGGACAAGAAGGCCAAGGGCATCCTGGCCTGCAGCAGGAAGAGTGTGGCCAGCAGGAGCAGGGAAGTCCTTGTGCCCTGTGCTCAGCACTGCTGAGGCCACACCTGGAGTCCTGTGTCCAGTTCTGGGCTCCTCAGGTTAGGAAGGAGGTTGAGCTGCTGGAACGAGTCCAGAGAAGGGCAAGAAAGCTGGGGAGGGGTCTGGAGCACAGCCCTGGGAGGAGAGGCTGAGGGAGCTGGGGTTGCTTAGCCTGGAGAAGAGAAGGCTCAGGGGAGACCTTCTTGCTGTGTACAACTACCTGAAGGAAGGTTGTAGCCAGGTGGGGGTTGGTCTCTTCTGCCAGGCAAGCAGCACCAGAACAAGAGGACACAGTCTCAAGACTGTTGGCTCATGTTCTGCTGCTGTCCACTAGTACCCCCAGGTCCCTTTCTGCCTGGCTCCTCTCCAGTAGGAGAGGAGGTCATTGGAATGTGCTGCCCAGGGAGGTGGTGGAGTCCCCATCCCTGAGGTGTTCAAAAAGAGCCCAGATGAGGCACTTGGTGCCATGGTTGAGTTGCTCAGATGGTGTTGGGTGATAGGTTGGACTTGATGATTGCTGAGGTCTTTTCCAACCAGGCCGATTCTGTGATTCTCCCTCCCACAGCCTTGTGGCAGTTCAGCTGTCAGACATCCCTCCTCGTAGCTTTTCAGCATTTAAATGGTACAAGGAAACAGTCTTGCCACAGGGCAAGAGTAAAAACAGTCAGCAGGAGCTCTCAGCTGGTTGAGCCAAAAGCCATTTAATTTGCAAGTCTCAAGAGGCAGTTTACAGACAGAGCTGACAGCAGCTCTGCTCTCCCGGCCCCTCCGGCAAAGCAAACCCCACCGGCAAAGTTCTGTTGGGAAACCCTCTAGAGCCGCTGCCGCTCCGCACCACCCCTTGCAACCCGGTGAGGTGACCGGCAGCCCCCTGCCACTTCATCCCCATTCCTGCTCCTCCTCCGGAGCGGAGCCGAGGGCAGCGGCCGGGCAAGGGCGAGCGGAGCGGAGCTGAGCTGAGGGCAGCGGCCGGGCAAGGGGGAGCCGAGGGCAGCGGCCGGGCAAGGGGGAGCCGAGGGCAGCGGAGCCGAGGGCAGCGGCCGGGCAAGGGGGAGCGGAGCCGAGGGCAGCGGCCGGGCAAGGGGGAGCGGAGCCGAGGGCAGCGGCCGGGCAAGGGGGAGCGGAGCCGAGGGCAGCGGAGGGCAGCGGCCGGGCAAGGGGGAGCGGAGGGCAGCCGAGGGCAGCGGCCGGGCAAGGGGGAGCGGAGGGCAGCCGAGGGCAGCGGCCGGGCAAGGGGGAGCCGAGGGCAGCGGAGGGCAGCGGCCGGGCAAGGGGGAGCCGAGGGCAGCGGAGGGCAGCGGCCGGGCAAGGGGAGCCGGGGCAGAGCGGAGCGGGGAGGCAGCGGCCGGGCAAGGGGGAGCGGAGCCGAGGGCAGCGGCCGGGCAAGGGGGAGCGGAGGGCAGCCGAGGGCAGCGGAGGGCAGCGGCCGGGCAAGGGGAGCGGAGGGCAGCGGAGGGCAGCGGAGCCGAGGGCAGCGGCCGGGCAAGGGCGAGCGGAGCCGAGGGCAGCGGCCGGGCAAGGGCGAGCGGAGCCGAGGGCAGCGGCCGGGCAAGGGCGAGCGGAGGCAGCCGAGGGCAGCGGCCGGGCAAGGGGAGCGGAGGGCAGCGGAGGGCAGCGGCCGGGCAAGGGGGAGCCGAGGGCAGCGGAGGGCAGCGGCCGGGCAAGGGGGAGCGGAGGGCAGCCGAGGGCAGCGGCCGGGCAAGGGGGAGCGGAGCCGAGGGCAGCGGCCGGGCAAGGGGGAGCGGAGCCGAGGGCAGCGGCCGGGCAAGGGGGAGCGGAGGGCAGCCGAGGGCAGCGGCCGGGCAAGGGGGAGCGGAGGGCAGCCGAGGGCAGCGGCCGGGCAAGGGGAGCGGAGGGCAGCGGCCGGGCAAGGGGGAGCGGAGCCGAGGGCAGCGGCCGGGCAAGGGGGAGCGGAGGGCAGCGGCCGGGCAAGGGGGAGCGGAGGGCAGCCGAGGGCAGCGGAGGGCAGCGGCCGGGCAAGGGGGAGCGGAGGGCAGCCGAGGGCAGCGGCCGGGCAAGGGGGAGCCGAGGGCAGCCGAGGGCAGCGGCCGGGCAAGGGGAGCGGAGGGCAGCCGAGGGCAGCGGCCGGGCAAGGGGGAGCGGAGGGCAGCCGAGGGCAGCGGCCGGGCAAGGGGAGCCGAGGGCAGCCGAGGGCAGCGGCCGGGCAAGGGGAGCCGAGGGCAGCCGAGGGCAGCGGCCGGGCAAGGGGGAGCCGAGGGCAGCCGAGGGCAGCGGCCGGGCAAGGGGGAGCCGAGGGCAGCCGAGGGCAGCGGCCGGGCAAGGGGGAGCGGAGCCGAGGGCAGCGGCCGGGCAAGGGGGAGCGGAGGGCAGCGGCCGGGCAAGGGGGAGCGGAGGGCAGCCGAGGCAGCGGCCGGGCAAGGGGGAGCCGAGGGCAGCGGCCGGGCAAGGGGAGCCGAGGGCAGCGGCCGGGCAAGGGGGAGCGGAGCCGAGGGCAGCGGAGGGCAGCGGCCGGGCAAGGGGGAGCGGAGGGCAGCCGAGGGCAGCGGAGGGCAGCGGCCGGGCAAGGGGGAGCGGAGGGCAGCCGAGGGCAGCGGCCGGGCAAGGGGAGCCGAGGGCAGCCGAGGGCAGCGGCCGGGCAAGGGGAGCCGAGGGCAGCCGAGGGCAGCGGCCGGGCAAGGGGGAGCGGAGCCGAGGGCAGCCGAGGGCAGCGGCCGGGCAAGGGGGAGCCGAGGGCAGCCGAGGGCAGCCGCCGGGCAAGGGGGAGCGGAGCCGAGGGCGGGCGCGAGGCCTCGCACCGGGCCAGAAGGGGAGAGACGCGCGCGAGAAACCAGCGCGAACGGCCGCGCGCCCATTTAAAAGCCACGGAGTGCACGCGCCCGCAGCGCCCAGCCCTCCTGCACGCGCACACCACACGCCTCGGCTCGGCCCCACCGCACCACCGCCACCACCACCGCGGCGCATGCGTAGAGCGGAGGAGGAGCTGCCGTGGGGCGTGGCCTGTTTAGCAGGAAGCCCCGCCCACTTCTGGGAAGCCCGTCCCGCCTCCGGGGAGCCGGCGGGGCGGCGCTGGGCCGGGCGGTGGTAGAGCGCGCGCGGGCGGCGGGGGCTGGACCGGGGCGCTGTCACGCGGCGTGGCGCGGCGGCGATTGGCTACGAGGGTTCAGGGGGGCGGGTCCGGCCGTGGCCGCCGCCTGTCAGTGAGCGGGGCGCCGCTGGGGAGGCCTGAGGGGTAGCGCCGGGCCGTGGCGCGCTGGGCTCCAGCGGTAGGTGCGGCCGGTCAGGGGGCGCGGAGAGGGGCCGAGGCCGGTGGGGGGATCCGGGTGGGACGGCGATCGCGGGGTACTTCTGTCTGATAAGGCCTGACGGAGCCCAGCATCGCCGCCGCTGGTGCTTCCGCGGTCGGCTCCGGGAGGAGGGTGTGAGGGAGCTCCGTGCTCGCCGCCTGCCTCTAGCGGGAGGATGGCCCGGACCGGGCGAGAGGAGAGTCCGTTTCCCGCCGATGCCCCGTTGGGAGTGCTTGGGTGCTCTGAGTGGTACCGACTGACTAACGGGCTCCTCCGGGGGCCCGCTGCCGCAGGTTGCCCTGTCCGCTGCCGGCATCCCGGCGGCGCGCCGAGCCGCTCTCGGTGTAAAGCCTGGATGTTCTGTCTCCGAGGGGGAGCTACCCTTCTCGGCCCTGAGCCGCCCGCTGCCCCGCCAGCCGCGCCGCTCCCACACGACAGGGGCAGTGGAGCCGCTTTGCCGTCCCCGCGCCCGGTGTCTGTCCCGCAGCCAGCCCCGGCCGTGGCGAGCGGAGCAGGGCGCCGGGCTGGGCTCCGCTCAGCGCACGACGAGCGGTCCTGGAGCTCCCCGAGCCGCTCCCGCTCCCCTCGCTGTCCCCTCGCCCCCAGCCCGGCGCTCGGACGCCGCTTGTCTGGCAGAAGGTTGCGAGGTCCCGAGCGCTGCTTCGCTGATGAATAAGCTGCCGCTGTGGTTGCTCTCAGATACTTCCTGTCTCCTTCAAGCGGCTGCATTAGAAACGTGTGTTGGGTGCTTTGCACATGTCGGTAGCAGCGATCTGAAACCCGCGTCCGTAAACAAGGGCTGTGTTTCTTTCTCAGCTGGCTTGCCGAGCTGCGGGGTGAGTAATAACTCGCACCGGCTTCGCTCCCACCCTGCCGATAAGAGTAATCGACTCGGGCTATGAAAGACCTGGCTGCAGCGTGCTGCCTTGCTGCGTCCGAACTGAGCTGAAATCTGTTACTGGCATGGCCACCAGATTCCTTCAGAATGAGTCATTTGCTATTAACTATTAAATTTTAACTGCCTTGCGAGCGGAGCCGTGTGTAGCGTGCTGTGAAGGAGGAGTGTAGCAAACAAACATCCCAACAACCCCAGGTCCTGAAGGGTTTGCAGGGCCTGATCCAGCAGCTCTGGAGTTAAAGAGCTTTGCCCCTCTCTGCCCTCGGTCTCATGCCAGTTCCAAGGTGCTGCCTGGTTCTTACTCTTCCTTCTAAGAGGATGTGGCCATCCTGTCTTCTGAACTCTCCTTCTGTCACCTCTGAAGCTTGCTGGCAGGTGTCAGTCAAATCAGAGAATCATTTCGGCTCAGAAAGACTTTCAAGATCATCAAGTCCAAGCCTTAACCCAGCACTGGGGGGGGACACCACTGAAGCATGTCCTTCAGCACCACATCTACACTGCTTGGAGACCCCTCCGGAGGTGAGGACTCCACCACTGCACAGGGCAGCCTGGGCCAGGCCTTGACTACCCTTTTGGAGAGGAAATTGTTCCTCTTGTCCAACCCAGACAGAGGCCTGGAAGTCAGAAAGATCTCTAAGTTCCAAGCAAAGCAGCTGGCTTGAAGTAAAGGAGACTTAAGTTAGGAAAGAGTCTGGAGATGCTTGGGAAGGGAGGTCAAGAGGATTCATGGGGGAAGCAGGAGGAGCTCTGTGAGGGCTGCACATGTGGGACTGTAGTCTGCAGGGAGCTGAGTTTTGCTGGTCATGGTTCAGTGACATCAGGGTCCTGAGGAATATTGACCTTGTGGTGTCTAAGAGGCAGTTTTGCAGTGAGTGGGGGGAGTTTGTCTCATAGGAGCTGATGCAGGCTGGACGATCAAACGGTGCTCTGGTCAGTTCCTGCTTGATAAAGTCATCATTCAGTTTGCAGGACCCCAGAATGAAGTAAGTTTACATAGAAGTGCTTCTGTCTTACACTTAATGGTTAGTCTGGAGGGTCTTAAAGGCCTTTCCCAACATAAACAGTTCCAGGAGGAGCAGCTGAGGAAACTTGGGCTTGTTTCATCTGGAGAAGAGGAGGCTGAGGGGGGACCTCAGTGCTCTCTACAACTGCCTGGAAGGAGGCTGGGGTGAGGTGGGAGTTGGTCTCTTCTCCCTAGTATCAGGTGATAGAAGGAGAGGAAAGAGCCTGAAAGGATGCCTGAGGAGGTTTAGGTTGGAGATTAGGAACAATTTCATCCCTGCAGGAGTGGTCAGGGATTGGAAGAGGCTGCCCAGGGAGGTGATGGAGTCCCCATCCCTGGGAACCTGTGGCTGTGGCACTTGGGGCCATGGTTTAATGGCCAGGATGGTGCTGGGTTGATGCTTGGACTGGATGATCTTTGAGGTCTTTTCCAACCAAAACCAATTCTAGGGTCCTGTCCATCCTCAGTTTGAGTACCCTTGTGGGTTTGTCTGGCAGTTCAGCCTTGCTGCTCCCTCGTCCCCTTTTGTGGGATGTCCAAATGGGGTTGAAAATGTTGAGCTGCAAAGCAGCTTGCAGGAGCAACCGGTGGAAACTCAGTGCTGCCTGCTTGGGCAGCACCACTTGGATTGTGGTTGGTGTTGGAAGTTGTCCATTGCTTTGTTTCTAATCATTTAGGGGATGGCTTTGCTCCACAAATAGGTCTTAAACCTCAGAGTGTCCTTGAGCAGGGTCCCAAGAAGCTGAGCCAGGCTGGGTCAAAAAGCCTTGGGGAGTTGGAGTTTGTTCTGATGCTTTCTGTTCATAGAATCAGTAAGGTTGGAAAAGACCTCAGAGATCATCAAGTCCAACCTCTCACCCAACACCTCCTGACTACTAAGCCATGGCTCCAAGTGCCACATCCAATACCCTCTGGAACACCTCCAGGGATGGGGACTCCACCACCTCCCTGGGCAGCACATCCCAGTGGCCAACCTCTCTTGCTGGGAAGAACTTTCTCCTCACCTCCAGTCTGTTATGGTTTACAAAGCAGCAGGGAGGAATGGAATGGGATAGAATGGAATGATAGAATGGAATGGGATAGAATAGAATAGGATAGACTAGACTAGACTAGACTAGAATAGAATAGAATAGAATTAACCAGTTTGGGAAAGACCTGCCAGGTTCTGCACATTGGCCACAGCAACCCCAGACAGTGCTGCAGGCTGGGGCAGAGTGGCTCAGAGCAGCCAGGCAGAAAGGGACCTGGGGGTGCTGGTGGACAGCAGCTGAACAGGAGCCTGCAGTGTGCCCAGCAGGCCAAGAAGGCCAAGGGCATCCTGGCCTGCAGCAGAAAGAGTGTGGCCAGCAGGAGCAGGGAGGTCATTCTGCCCCTGTACACTGCACTGCTGAGGCCACAGCTTGAGTCCTGTGTCCAGTTCTGGGCTCCTCAGGTTAGGAAAGAGGTTGAGCTGCTGGAAGGTGTCCAGAGAAGGGCAAGAAAGCTGGGGAGGGGTCTGGAGCACAGCCCTGGGAGGAGAGGCTGAGGGAGCTGGGGTTGCTTAGCCTGGAGAAGAGAAGGCTCAGGGGAGACCTTCTTGCTGTGTACAACTACCTGAAGGAAGGTTGTAGCCAGGTGGGGGTTGGTCTCTTCTGCCAGGCAAGCAGCAGCAGAACAAGAGGACACAGTGTCAAGCTGTGCCAGGGGAGGTTTAGGTTGGCTGTTAGGAAGAAGTTCTTCCCAGAAAGAGTTGTTTGCCATTGGAATGGGGCTGTGGGGATGTTTCTAACCTCTGAGCTGCCAGTTTGGTCACAGCTTTTATTCAGCAGCACAAAGGGAAGCGTGGAGGGTTGAGTTCTGCTCCAGCTTGTACCTGAGGAAATGGAGCTCGGTGTGTTTGGATGCTTTTAGAAACCCTGCTGATGGGTCAAGCCAGGCACATAGTTCCCCCCAGCTTTACAACCAAACCGGTGCAATCCTCCACTGCCTGGCAGCCAGCAGGAGGTTGCAGCTCATTATGCTGCTGTTTACAGTAAGCAGGGCGGGTGGCTGAAGAGGGATTTTGCTGTGTTTACTATCAAACCACTTTAAAGCAGGTGTTTGCAGGCCTGCTGTCGTTCAGGAGCACAACCTACCCCTGGACCTGGAGGCTGGGAGTGAAACCCTGCAAGCAGGCAGTTGTGTGGTGCTGAACTCTGCCTGCTGATCTCCAGGTGAGCTGCGAGAGGTGGAGGTGCTCAGGAGCCCCTTGCCCAGGCAAGTGGTTAGAGATGAGGAGGTGAAGGTTCTGAGCATCCTGGAATAGAAACTGGTGGTCTGACTCACCAGCACTTTAATCAGTCAGGCATTCCATTTATTTTTGCTTTGGAGCTCTTGGATAGACAAGGGAAGGTGGTTTGGGGGTTCCCCCCCCCCATCCCCCCTTAAACCTATTAACTTCCAACAGCCTGCAGAGGGATTTGAGGTGACACCTTGAGTCCTGTGCCCAGTTCTGGGCTCCTCAGGTTAGGAAAGAGGTTGAGCTGCTGGAAGGTGTCCAGAGAAGGGCAAGAAAGCTGGGGAGGGGTCTGGAGCACAGCCCTGGGAGGAGAGGCTGAGGGAGCTGGGGTTGCTTAGCCTGGAGAAGAGGAGGCTCAGGGGAGACCTTCTTGCTCTCTGCAACTCCCTGCAGGGAGGTTGGAGCCAGGTGGGGGTTGGTCTCTCCTCCCAGGCAAGCAGCACCAGAACAAGAGGACACAGTCTCAAGCTGTGCCAGGGGAGGTTTGGGCTGGAGGGGAGGTGAGGAGAAAGTTCTTCCCAGAAAGAGAGATTGGCCACTGGGATGTGCTGCCCAGGGAGGTGGTGGAGTCACAGCATCACAGAATCCCCAAGGTTGGAAGAGACCTCAAAGACCATCAAGTCCAACCTGGCACCACAGACCTCCTGGCTAAACCATGGCACCAAGTGCCACATCCAGTCCCCTCTTGAACACCTCCAGGGATGGGGACTCCACCACCTCCCTGGGCAGCACATCCCAATGGCTAACAGCTCTCTCAGATGTCAGATGTGTTAGGGTCAAAGGCTGCTCTGCAGCTTGCTCCAGTGCTTTGGGAAAGGATGAATGTGGAAAGGGAAAATGCTGCCTGTGGGGTTGCTGTCCTCAGGTCAGACCTTGCCAGGAGTCAGCCAGTAATCAGAGGTGGGTTTCAGTCCCTCCTGCAGGAGCTCTGAGTGGGGTGTGTGGAGAGAACAGAGCTTCAGGGGTGGGTTCAGGTCCTGTGTGCTCCTGCAGTTGGCAGCACATGTAAGGGTCACAGAGCCTCAGATCCAGCCCATCTCTACCATTCCCTGAGGGAAGAACCACAGGCAGGAAAACTTTGTGTGAGGGAGGAGCTGTGCTAGGGACTGGCCACATCTTTTCCAACTTCCCTTGTTGTAGAATAGAATGAACCAGGTTGGAAAAGACCTTTGAGATCACCAAGTCCAACCTGTCACCCAGCACCATCTGATCAACTCAACCATGGCACCAAGGACCTCATCCAAGCTCTTCCTAAACACCTCCAGGGATGGGGACTCCACCACCTCCCTGGGCAGCACATCCCAGTGGCCAATCTTTCTTGCTGGGAAGAATTTCTTCCTCACCTCCAGCCTAAACCTCCCCTGGCACAGCTTGAGACTGTGTCCTCTTGTTCTGGTGCTGCTTACCTGGCAGAAGAGCCCAGCCCCCACCTGGCTCCAACCTCCCTTCAGGTTGTTGCAGAGAGCAAGCAGGTCTGCCCTGAGCCTCCTCCTCTGCAGGCTGGAGGTGTTCAAGAGGGGATTGGATGTGGCTCTTGGTGCCGTGCTTTAGCCATGAGGTCTGTGGGGCCAGGTTGGACTCGATGCTCTCTGAGGTCTCTTCCAACCTTGGTGATTCTGTGAGGAGCTCTGGGGACTTGAACAGCTCTTTTTCTTCTTTCTTCCTTTCTCTCAGTCCCTTTGACAGAAACTGAAACTCCTCTTTGCTGACAGCCCTGAGCCAGTTTAAATAACCACCCCCCAGGCCCCTGCCACAGCAGTGAGCCTCAAGCTGCCAGGCCGAAACCAGAACCCTCTGAGTTTCAGTTCCGCCTGCGCCAGGGGCGGGCAGGGAAGCTCATCCCGAGCATCCACCCAGGGAAAGGGTCTGAGAGGGCTTCTGGGCACAGATCTGCTCCTTGGGCACCAGAGGTTCAGTGTGATCCAGGAGTCTGCCAGGTGGGTTTTGTTTCCTTGGCTGGAATGGGTGAGCTGGGGCAGGGTCGGAGGTCCCTGCGTGCTCCTTTCCTCGCCCCTACCCTGGGCAGGTTCTCTCTCCTGCTGACTTGGCACTTCTCTCAACTTGCTGTCAGGGCTGAAAGCTCCCCAGAAAGCTGGGTGTTCTTCTTCTCCCCTGCCATCTCCTGCTCCAGCCAGGCCTACCTTTCTGGCCCAGCCCAGCTGCTGGCCCTGCCGTGGTGGTCAGCAGAGCAGCGCTGCTGAAGGGCTGCCCTGTGTTGTGCCGTGGCAGCTGCAGGGGGGAGGCTCAACCTGGGTTAATGTGTTGCTCATAAAGCTCTTCTCAATAAGGAAGTGGGAAACCTCACTGAGACAACATGATTTGTCTTCTTTCTGCTTTGTTTTTTTTCCCCTCCCCTCTTCAGTGTGAAACTGCTGCTGAGCACTCACACTCAGGCTGGGAGGAGGACTCTGCATCCTCTGAAGGCTTTTCTTCTTCTTCTTCACCACATGTGTGGAATAATCCACTCCATAAAGGCATTGGCAAGGCAACACTGGCCAAGGCAGGCCAAGCAGGGTCATAGAGTGGTCTGGGTTGGAAGGGACCTCCAAAGGTCATCCATCCAACCCCCTCTGCACTCAGCAGGGACATCCTCCACCAGAGCAGGTTGCTCAGGGCCCTGTTGAGCCTCCCCTTGAATGTCTCCAGGGATGGGGATTCAACCACCTCCCTGAGCAACCTGTTGAGGTGTTCCACCACCTTCATGGTGCAGAACTTATTCCTCACATCCAATCTCCATCTGCTCTGATTTCAAGCCATTGTCCCTTGTCCTATCACTGCAGGCCTTTGGGAGCAGTCATAGTATCACAGTATCCTAGGATCAGTCAGGGTTGGAAGGGACCACAAGGATCAGCCAGCTCCAACCCCCCTGCCATGGGCAGGGACACCCCACACTAGATCAGCCTGGCCACAGCCTCAGCCAGCCTGGCTGCAAACACCTCCAGGGCTGGGGCCTCAACCACCTCCCTGCACAACCCATTCCAGGGCTTCACCACTCTCCTGGGAAGAACTTCCTCCTCCCCTCCAGCCTCAATCTCCCCACCTCCAGCTTCATTCCATTCCCCCTAGTCCTATCACTCCCTGAGGGCCTGAGCAGTCCCTCCCCAGCCTTCTTGGAGCCCCCTTCAGGTACTGCAAGGCTGCTCTGTGGTCTCCCTGGAGACTTCTCTTCTCCAGGCTGAACAGCCCCAACTCCTTCAGCCTGTCCTTGTAGCAGAGCAGCTCCTGCCCCCTGATCACCTCCATGGTGTCCTCTGGACCCACTCCCTCAGCTCCAGGCCCTTCCTGTATTGAGGGTTCCAGAGCTGGGCCCAGCTCTGCAGGTGAGGTGTCCCCAGAGCAGGGATCTCATGTTCAGCTGTGCTCTGGAGCCTTTGCAGTACTGGACAGGACCTTGCATTACTTTTTTTGCCAGCTGTGAGCCTCCTTCTGTATACCTGGAACTTCATGAAACACAGGAATGGCTTTTAAAGGTGTCTGCCACAAATAGCTTCCAGTTGAGGTCAGAGAATCCCCAAATCCCAGCATGGTTTGGGTCAGAAGGGGCCTCTAGAGCTCATCCAGTCCAACCTCCCTGCTCCAGCAGGGCACCCACAGCAGCCTGCCCAGGAGCACAATGCCCAGTGGGGGTTGGAAGCTCTTCAGAGGAGACTCCACAACCTCTCTGGGCAGCCTGCTCCAGGCCTCCAGCAGCCTCACACCAAAGAAGTTTCTCTTCCTGTTCAGGTGGAACCTCCTGGGTTCCAGTTTGTGCCCCTGGCCCCTTGGCCTGACCCTGGGCACCACTGAGAAGGGGATGGAACAGTTGAAGATGCACTGGCTTAGAGAATCACAGCTCACAGGATGTTAGGGGTTGGAAGGGACCTCCAAAGATCATCCTGTCCAACCCCCTGCCAGAGCAGGAGCAGAGACTCCAGCACAGGTCCCACAGGAACACATCCAGGCAGGGCTGGGAAGGCTCCAGAGCAGGAGGCTCCACAACCTCTCTGGGCAGCCTGCTCCAGGCCTCTGGGAGCCTCCCAGTGCAGAAGTTCCTCCTCATGCTGAGCTGCAACCTCCTGTGCTGCAGTTTCCATCCATTGCTCCTTGTCCTATCCCAGGGCACAGTGAGCAGAGCCTGGTGCTGTCCCTTCCTTCCTGCCCCCCAGCCCTCAGCTATTGATAGCCATTGATCAGATCCCTCTCAGCCTTCTCCTCTGCAGACTGACCAGCCCCAGGGCTCTCAGCCTCTCCTCCCCAGGCAGTGCTGCAGTCCCTTGGAGCCTCCCTTGGACTCTCTCCAGCAGATCCCTGTCCCTGAGCTGGGGAGCCCAGAGCTGGATGCAATATTGCAGGTGAGGTCTCAGCAGGGCAGAGCAGAGGGGGAGGAGAACCTCCCTGGCTCTGCTGGCCACACTCCTCTGAATGCAGCCCAGGACCCCCTTGGCCTTCTTGGCCCCCAGGGCACATTGCTGCCCCATGCAGAGCAGACTGTAGGGAGGAGGTTAGGAAGGATCAGAAGCTGTTGTATTGATAATGTTTGAGTGTCTCCTTACTTCTGCCTCCTTCCAAGTCCCCAGTGACTTTCTCCAGTGTGTCAGCTCCTCACAGGAGGAGCACAGATATCAGCTAACTGCTGCTGGGCTGGGGGCTCCATGGCACAGCTGGGCTGAGGGCTCCATGGCACAGCTGGGCTGGGGGCTCCATGGCACAGCTGCTGCTGGCTGGGGGCTGCATGGCACAGCTGGGCTGGCTGGGGGCTCCATGGCACAGCTGCTGCTGGCTGGGGGCTCCATGGCACAGCTGGGCTGGGGGCTCCATGGCACAGCTGCTGCTGGCTGGGGGCTCCATGGCACAGCTGGGCTGGGGGCTCCATGGCACAGCTGGGCTGGGGGCTCCATGGCACAGCTGGGCTGGCTGGGGGCTCCATGGCACAGCTGCTGCTGGCTGGGCTGGGGGCTCCATGGCACAGCTGGGCTGGGGCTCCATGGCACAGCTGCTGCTGGCTGGGGGCTCCATGGCACAGCTGGGCTGGGGGCTCCATGGCACAGCTGCTGCTGGCTGGGGGCTCCATGGCACAGCTGCTGCTGGCTGGGGGCTCCATGGCACAGCTGGGCTGGGGGCTCCATGGCACAGCTGCTGCTGGGCTGGGGGCTCCATGGCACAGCTGCTGCTGGCTGGGCTGGGGGCTCCATGGCACAGCTGGGCTGGGGGCTCCATGGCACAGCTGGGCTGGGGGCTCCATGGCACAGCTGCTGCTGGCTGGGGGCTCCATGGCACAGCTGGGCTGGGGGCTCCATGGCACAGCTGCTGCTGGCTGGGGCTCCATGGCACAGCTGGGCTGGGGCTCCATGGCACAGCTGCTGCTGGCTGGGGCTCCATGGCACAGCTGGGCTGGGGCTCCATGGCACAGCTGCTGCTGGCTGGGCTGGGGGCTCCATGGCACAGCTGGGCTGGGGGCTCCATGGCACAGCTGGGCTGGGGGCTCCATGGCACAGCTGGGCTGGGGGCTCCATGGCACAGCTGGGCTGGGGGCTCCATGGCACAGCTGCTGCTGGCTGGGGGCTCCATGGCACAGCTGGGCTGGGGGCTCCATGGCACAGCTGCTGCTGGCTGGGGGCTCCATGGCACAGCTGCTGCTGGCTGGGGGCTCCATGGCACAGCTGGGCTGGGGGCTCCATGGCACAGCTGCTGCTGGCTGGGCTGGGGGCTCCATGGCACAGCTGGGCTGGGGGCTCCATGGCACAGCTGTTGCTGGCTGGGCTGGGGGCTCCATGGCACAGCTGGGCTGGGGGCTCCATGGCACAGCTGGGCTGGGGGCTCCATGGCACAGCTGCTGCTGGCTGGGGGCTCCATGGCACAGCTGCTGCTGGGCTTGGATCTCATTCTGTAAACCCTCACTTTCTATTTTACAGCTCTGAGAACTGCCAGCACTTAACCAGGGGTGAGAGTAAAGCCTTGGAGGAGATAAGCACCAAGCACCCTGTGAGGCTGCTGCCAGGGGCCCTGGGGGGTTAAGGGTGGAGCATCCACCTCTGCCTGCTCCCTGACCTCCCCTGTCCTCCTTGAAAGGATGAGCAGGAGGAAGGTCAGAGGTATTGAGGTCAAGGGCTACAGCTGAACCTAAGAGACCTGGAGGAGGGAGAGGAGGTTGGGAAAAGCAGTTTGGGGTCTGGAAAACCCACTCTCCAGCTGGAGCCTCCTGGTGGTGCACAGCCAGAGCTCAGCAGGAGGCTGTGCTGGTACTGGAGTGGTGCTGAGTGGAACCACAGCTCCAGTGTGTCCCACCTGGGTGAATCCCTTCCTTAGAGGTGGTGCTCTGGAGCCTCAGCTGCCCACTGACTGCTCCCAAGCTTCCCTTTTACCTGGAGCTGCCTTGTGGAGGGCTGCAGACAGCCTGGCCCTAGGACCAAGGACCTGTGTGCAGATTAAGCAGGCTGAGCAATGCTTTGGCCTCCCTGGATTGTCCCTTGCAGCAGCAGCACAGAGATGGGGAGGAACAAACCCCTGCACCAGTACAGGTGAGGGAGTGACCTGCTGGATAGCAGCACCACAGAGAGGGGCCTGGGAGTGCTGGGGGTCAGCTCCCCTATGAGCCAGCAAGATGCCCTGCTGGCCAAGAAGGCCACTGGGCTCCTGGGAGGTATTAACCAAAGCATCGACCAGCAGGTGGAGGGAGGTTCTGCTCCTGCTGTGCTCTGCCCCAGCGAGGACATCTGGGCTATTGTGTCCAGTTTTGAGCTCCTCGGTTCAAGAGCTCCCTGGAACTGCTGGAGAGAGTCCAACAGAGGCCACAAAGCTGCTGAGGGGCCTGGAGGAGCTCTGGGAGCAGCAAAGGCTGAGAGCCCTGGGGCTGAGAGCCTGCAGAAGAGCAGCCCCAGAGGGGAGCTGAGCAAGAGCTGAAGGAGCTGTGAGCACCTGGAGAAGAGGAGGCTCAGGGGAGGCCTCATTGCTCTCTACAACTCCCTGAAGGGAGGTTGTGGCCAGGTTGGGGTTGGTCTCTTTTGCCAAGCAAGCAGCAGCAGAACAAGAGGACACAGTGTCAAGCTGTGCCAGGGGAGGTTTAAGCTGGATGTTAGGAAGAAATTCTTCCCAGCAAGAGAGATTGGCCACTGGGATGTGCTGCCCAGGGAGGTGGTGGAGTTCCTATCCCTGGAGGTGTTCAAGAGGGGCTTGGATGTGGCACTTGGAGCCATGGCTTAGTATTAATAAGGTGTTGGGTGACAGCTTGGACTTGATGATCTCTGAGGTCTTTTCCAACCCTATTGATTCTATGATTCTATGAGGGGCAAGAGGCTGGGGCCAGACTCTGCTCAGTGGTGCCCAGGGACAGCACAAGGGGCAAGAGGCACACACTGGAACAGGAGAAACCTCTTTGGTGTGAGGCTGCTGGAGGCCTGGAGCAGGCTGCCCAGAGAGGTTGTGGAGTCTCCTTCTCTGGAGAGCTTCCAACCCTCCCTGGGCATTGTGCTGCTGGGCAAGCTGCTGTGGGAGCCCTGCTGGAGCAGGGGAGGGTGGACTGGAGGATGTGGGCAATGACTGGCTGGGAAGCAGCCCTGAGGAGAGAGCCTTGGGGGTGCTGGGGAGGAGAAGCTCAGCAGGAGCTCTCAGTGTGCACTTGCAGCCCAGAAAGCCAAGCAGAGCCTGGGCTGCAGCAGGAGAAGTGTGGCCAGCAGGGCAAGGGAGGTGATTCTCCCCCTCTGCTCAGCTCTGGGGAGACCCCACCTGGAGTCCTGCCTCCAGTTCTGGAGCCCCTATGGCAAGAGGGATGTGGAGGGGCTGGAAGGTGTCCAGAGCAGGGCCAGGAGGAGGAGCAGAGGGCTGGAGCTGCTCTGCTGTGAGGACAGACTGAAGGAGTTGGGGCTGTTGAGTGTGGAGAAGAGAAGGCTCTGAGGTGACCTCATTGTGGCCTTCCAGGATCTGCAGGGGGCTGCAAGAAGGCTGGGGAGGGACTGCTCAGGCTCTCAGGGAGTGATAGGACTAGGGGGAATGGAATGAAGCTGGAGGGGAGGAGGAAGTTCTTGCCCAGGAGAGTGGTGAAGCCCTGGACTGGGTTGTGCAGGGAGGTGGTTGAGGCCCCAGCCCTGGAGGTGTTTGCAGCCAGGCTGGCTGAGGCTGTGGCCAGGCTGATCTAGTGTGGGGTGTCCCTGCCCATGGCAGGGGGGTTGGGACTGGCTGATCCTTGTGGTCCTTCCAACCCTGACTGATCCTAGGATACTATGATACTCTGTGCAGAGGTCCCTTCCACCTCCCCCCAGGCTGGGGCTCTGGGATTCTGCCATTCAGAGCAGGGAGCTTCAGAGGCTGTGCTGCAAATCCTCCTCCCCAGCTCCTGTTTAACTTCGGCTGCGGTTTGCTCCCCGCTCCTGCCGGCCACGCTCTGTGCTGGGCACCACCACACACTGAAGAGACAGCTGAGGGAGGCTTTGAGCCTTTTCAGGCCCTGAAGATTGTGTAGCAACAGTTAAAGGGCTGGGCTGGGCTGGGCTTGCAGCCTGGGTGCCCACACACAGCCCTCGCAGACCTGAGTCACACATTAATCCGGCAGGGGCCCCGGCGGCTGCTCCCGGAGCACCTGGCCCCGCAAGAGCTGCCACTTCTTTTCCTCTCAGCCTCCCACTGAGGTCTCTGCTTTGTTGACTTTAATCTCAGGAACGTTTCCTGGTTCTCCTTTCCCACCCTGGAGGGCCAGCAAGGCTCACAGCCTCGCCTCTCCCCCTCCCCTGGGGCCACCCTGGAGGATTCTGGATGCCGGGGATGGGGTTGAAGCCTTGAAGGTCCTTGAAGGTGAGCAGAGGGGCAAGGAAGGACAGAGTTAATGCAAATCAGGAGAGAGTGGAGATAAAAATAGCTCTGGAGCTGTCAGTTTGGTCACTGGTGGCTTGGGTTAGTCATCTGGCAGGCTCTGCTGCTGCTCCTCAGAGGGATTAGCTTACAGCAGTCGGCTTTGACACAATTCCTGTTGAGGAGAGGCAGTGGGTCGGGCAGACTGAGTGGGATCCTGTCATCAACTTCTTCTGCACAGCAGCTGTTCTCTGTTTAGCCACTCAATGGAGTCATTGTTGACTTGCCTTGTGGACCTGCCAGGTTGTTAGGTGACTCATTTGCACATCACACCAAGGTTCAGGCACTTGGCTCCCCAGGCTCCCTGCCCCGGCCCTGCCCCGGCCCTTTGGAGCTCGGTTTGGTGTTCTCCTGATGGATCTCCACCAGGCTGGGGGCAGGAGTTGATCTGCTGGAGGGTAGAGAGGCTCTGCAGAGGGACCTGGACAGGCTGGGCAGATGGGCAGAGGCCAAGGGCAGGAGATTGAACACATCCAAGTGCCAGGTGCTGCACATTGGCCACAGCAACCCCAGGCAGTGCTACAGGCTGGGGGCAGAGTGGCTGAGAGCAGCCAGGCAGAGAGGGACCTGGGGGCAGTGTTCAGTGGTAAGCTGAACATGAGCCTGCAGTGTGCCCAGGGGGCCAAGAAGGCCAAGGGCATCCTGGCCTGCAGCAGGAAGAGTGTGGCCAGCAGGAGCAGGGAAGTCCTTGTGCCCTGTGCTCAGCACTGCTGAGGCCACACCTGGAGTCCTGTGTCCAGTTCTGGGCTCCTGAGGTTAGGAAAGAGGTTGAGCTGCTGGAAGGTGTCCAGAGAAGGGCAAGAAAGCTGGGGAGGGTCTGGAGCACAGCCCTGGGAGGAGAGGCTGAGGGAGCTGGGGTTGCTTAGCCTGCAGAAGAGGAGGCTCAGGGGAGACCTTCTTGCTCTCTGCAACTCCCTGCAGGGAGGTTGGAGCCAGGTGAGGGTTGGTCTCTTCTCCCAGGCAAGCAGCAGCAGAACAAGAGGACACAGTCTCAAGCTGTGCCAGGGGAGGTTTAGACTGGAGGTGAGGAAGAAGTTCTACACAGAGAGAGAGATTGGCCATTGGGATGTGCTGCCTGGGGAGGTGGTGGAGTCACCATCCCTGGAGGTGTTTAGGAGGAGACTTGCTGGGGTGCTTGGTGCCATGGGTTAGTTGATTAGGTGGTGTTGGGTTGGTTGATAGGTTGGACCTGATGGTCTTGAAGGTCTCTTCCAACCTGGTCTATCCTCTCCTCTCCTCTCCTCTCCTCCCTCTCTCTCCTCTCCTCTCCCTCCTCCTCTCCTCTCCCTCTCCTCCCCTCCCTCTCCTCTCTCCCTCTCCCCTCTCCTCTCCTCTCCTCTCCTCTCCTCCCTCTCCCTCTCCTCTCCTCTCTCCTCCTATCCTATCCTCTCCCCTCCCTCCTCCTCTCCTCTCCCTCTCCTCTCCTCTCCTCTCCCTCTCCCTCTCCCTCTCCTCTCCCTCTCCTCTCCCTCCCTCCCTCTCCTCTCCCTCTCCTCTCCCTCTCCTCTCCTCTCCTCTCCTCTCCCTCTCCTCTCCCTCTCCTCTCCCTCCTCTCCCTCTCCTCTCTCCTCTCCTCTCCCTCTCCCTCTCCTCTCCTATCCCCTCTCCTCCTCCTCCTATCCTATCCCTATCCTATCCCCTCTCCTCTCCCTCCTCCTCCTCTCCTCTCCTCTCCTCTCCTCTCCCTATGTTGCCAGGGGATTGGTGGAGGAAATGTCCTGTTCCCCTCAGGCAGGGATAGAAAAAAGCCAACAAAGGAAGGAGAACAAAGGGAAAGCAAAGCCCTGGTGCCGATTTAAACAGATGTGCCCCAAAGATGTGCCCCAGTGATGGTTCTGAGGGCTTGGGGTTGCTGCTCCCTCTCACAGAATCACACATGGAGAGGGTAGGAAGGGACCTCCGAGATCATCCAGGCCAACCCCCCTGCCAGAGCAGGGTCACCCAGGGCAGGGCACACAGGAGCACATCCAGGTGGGGTTTGAAAGCCTCCAGAGCAGGAGACTCCACAACCTCTCTGGGCAGCCTGCCCCAGGCCTCCAGCAGCCTCACACCAAAGAAGTTTCTCATCCTGTTGAGGTGGAGTCTCCTGGGTTCCAGTTTGTGCCTCTTGCCCCTTGTGCTGTCCCTGGGCACCACTGACAAGAGCCTGGCTCCTGCATCCTGGCACTCACCCTTCAGCTATTGACAGCCATTGATCAGACCTTCCTCCTCATCTCATCCTGGTTCCATGGCACCTGGTTGCAAAGGCTGCTGAGTTTTCCTGGGTGATGTGATGGTCTTCACTTGAGCTGTGAGGGGAGGAGCATGAGGAAGTGACCTCCACAGTTAAGGCACAATTCAGCATATCCTCATTTAAAAGCAAACAACCTTGCTCAGCATCCATGGCAGTGGGATCAGGAGCTAAGCCAAAGCCAGGATTCCTGTGGGCTCATGCTCAGGGTGGTTGCAGGGAGCTCCTGATCTCCAGGGAGCTCCTTACCTGCTTTTCACCCACCGCAGTACAGCCCCATCCTGTCATAGTATCACAGTATCCTAGGATCAGTCAGGGTTGGAAGGGACCACAAGGATCAGCCAGTTCCAACCCCTGCCATGGGCAGGGACACCCCACACTAGATCAGCCTGGCCACAGCCTCAGCCAGCCTGGCTGCAAACACCTCCAGGGCTGGGGCCTCAACCACCTCCCTGCACAACCCAGTCCAGGGCTTCACCACTCTCCTGGGCAAGAACTTCCTCCTCCCCTCCAGCCTCAATCTCCCCACCTCCAGCTTCATTCCATTCCCCCTAGTCCTAGCACTCCCTGAGAGCCTGAGCAGTCCCTCCCCAGCCTTCTTGCAGCCCCCTGCAGATCCTGGAAGGCCACAATGAGGTCACCTCAGAGCCTTCTCTTCTCCAGCCTGAACAGCCCCAACTCCTTCAGTCTGTCCTCACAGCAGAGCAGCTCCAGCCCTCTGCTCCTCCTCCTGGCCCTGCTCTGGACACCTTCCAGCACCTCCACATCCCTCTTGCCATAGGGGCTCCAGAACTGGAGGCAGGACTCCAGGTGGGGTCTCCCCAGAGCTGAGCAGAGGGGGAGAATCACCTCCCTTGCCCTGCTGGCCACACTTCTCCTGCTGCAGCCCAGGCTCTGCTTGGCTTTCTGGGCTGCAAGTGCACACTGAGAGCTCCTGCTGAGCTTCTCCTCCCCCAGCACCCCCAAGGCTCTCTCCTCAGGGCTGCTTTCCAGCCAGTCCCTGCCCAGCCTGCATTTGTGCCTGGGATTGCCTCCAGCCAGCTGCAGGACCCTGCCCTTGCTCTTGTTGAACCTTCTGAGGTTGGCTTGTGCCCACCTCTGCAGCCTGTCCCTCTGGGCCTTACTTCCAATGCTTCTTTTTGCTTCTCCCTTCCCACCCCTGGCTTCCTTCCACCTTCTTCTTCAGCACTGCCAGCTGGCCAGGGTTTGGCCCATGCTGGGACTTGTTTGGAGCTCCATTTACACCCCCTGGTCAGCCAGCAGCCCTTGCTGATTGCCAAGCAGAGAGGTCTTCTCCAGCACCATCGCTGTCCTCTGCCCTACAGCAATCTGTCAGAGCTCTCCATGGCTTCACCAAGAGTTTCAGGAGTTACTGATGAGGAAGGAGAAAGGGAATCAAGGGAGGAGCTGCAGGTCACAGGCTGGAGAGCAGCCCTGAAGGGAAGGCCTTGGGGGTGTCAGTTGGTGACAAAGTCCCCAGGAGCCAGCAGTGGTCACTGGCAGCCCACAGCCAGCTGAGTGCTGAGCTGCAGCCAGAGCAGGGAGAGCAGCAGCACAGGGAGAGGATTCTGCCCTCTGCTCAGCCCCCACCTGCAGCACTGCCTCCAGCTCTGGGGCCTCCAGCACAAGAAGGACCTGGAGCTGTGTCCAGAGGAGAATACAAAGATGAACAGAGGACTGCAGAACCTGTGGGGACAGGCTGAGAGAGTTGGAGCTGTTCAGCCTGGAGAAGAGAAGGTTCCAGGGAGATCTTAGAGCAGCCTTGCAGTACCTGAAGGGCTCCAGGAGAGCTGGAGAGGGACTCTGGACAAGGGCTGGGAGGGACAGGCTGAGGAACAATGGCTTTGAGCTGGGAGAGGAGAGACTGAGACTGGAGAGGAGGAAGGAATTGTTGAGAGTGAGGCTGGGGAGACTCTGGCACAGGCTGCCCAGGGAGGCCTCCTGCCTGGAGGTGCTGAAGGCCAGGCTGGATGAGGCCTTGAGCGAGCTGGGGCTGGTGGGAGGTGTCCCTGCCCATGGCAGGGGGCTGGAGCTGGCTGAGCTTTGAGCTCCCTTCCCACCCAAGCCATGCTGTGCCTCTGTGATTGCCTTGTTCCCTTGGAAGGGCAAATGAGGACTGGATCGGAGGGTGATTGAGCACAAGGGAGGAAGCAGGGAGCAGATTGTCTGTGGTGTGGGGCACGCTGGCAGCCCTCCCAGCTGCCAGCTCGGGGAAGCCTTTCCTGTCCTCTCTCTCCTCTGGGCTTCCCTCTCCTCTGCCTCCTCGCTGCTTGTAGTTAACCTACTGCAACCCCCAGGACATAAATCTCTCCCTGAGACCCTGGCGGCTTCATCTTGATAGTGCTGAGAGCAGTCCAAAGCACTCTCTGGTTAACCTATTGATTATTGAGCTCCCCAGTGGGATGGAGAGCTTTGGTTATTGATCCCTCAGTGGGATGGAGAGCTTTGGTTATTGATCTCCCCAGTGGGATGGAGAGCTTTGGTTATTGATCTCCCCAGTGGGATTGAGAGCTTTGGTAATTGATCTCCTCACTGGGGTGAAGAGCTTTGGTTATTGATCTCCCCAGTGGGATGGAGAGCTTTGGTTATTGATCTCCCCAATGGGGTGGAGAGCTTTGGTTATTGATCTCCTCACTGGGATGGAGAGCTTTGGTTATTGATCTCCCCAGTGGGATTGAGAGCCCTCACTGGGGTGAAGAGCTTTGGTTATTGATCTCCCCAGTGGGATGGAGAGCTTTGGTTATTGATCTCCCCAGTGGGATGGAGAGCTTTGGTTATCGAGCTCCTCACTGGGGTGAAGAGCTTTGGTTATTGATCTCCTCACTGGGATGAAGAGCTTTGGTTATTGATCTCCCCAGTGGGATGGAGAGCTTTGGTTATTGATCTCCCCAATGGGGTGGAGAGCTTTGGTTATTGATCTCCTCACTGGGATGAAGAGCTTTGGTTATTGATCTCCCCAGTGGGATGAAGAGCTTTGGTTATTGATCTCCTCACTGGGATGAAGAGCTTTGGTTATTGATCTCCCCAGTGGGATGGAGAGCTTTCGTTATTGATCTCCCCAATGGGGTGAAGAGCTTTGGTTATTGATCTCCCCAGTGGGATGGAGAGCTTTGGTTATTGATCTCCCCAGTGGGATGGAGAGCTTTGGTTATTGATCCCCCAGTGGGATGAAGAGCTTTGGTTATTGATCTCCCCAATGGGATGAAGAGCTTTGGTTATTGATCTCCCCAATGGGGTGAAGAGCTTTGATTATTGATCTCCTCACTGGGGTGAAGAGCTTTGGTTATTGATCTCCCCAGTGGGATGGAGAGCTTTGGTTATTGATCTCCTCACTGGGGTGAAGAGCTTTGGTTATTGATCTCCCCAGTGGGATGAAGAGCTTTGGTTATTGATCTCCTCACTGGGGTGAAGAGCTTTGGTTATTGATCTCCCCAATGGGGTGAAGAGCTTTGGTTATTGATCTCCCCAGTGGGATGGAGAGCTTTGGTTATTGATCTCCTCACTGGGATGGAGAGCTTTGGTTATTGATCTCCCCAGTGGGATGGAGAGCTTTGGTTATTGATCTCCTCACTGGGGTGAAGAGCTTTGGTTATTGATCTCCTCACTGGGGTGAAGAGCTTTGGTTATTGATCTCCTCACTGGGGTGAAGAGCTGGCAGTCTTGGCTGTCTTCTCAGTTCCTTGCTCTGAGGCTGGGTAGAGCCTTGACTGGGTTTCAAGCCTTTAGTTACCTTCAGCAGTCTCCCAAAGCAGAGTCATGGAACTGTTGGGGTTTGGGGAGCCCTTAGAGATCATCAGGGTTTGAAGGTGCTTCTGCCTGTGCAGGGTTTTGACAAGTGATCTGTTTTGGGTTGGTTTCTTTTGTGTTCCCAGTGACTCCCTGAACCTGTGAGATGGCTGTGATGGGAATTACCTGCCAGGCAGCTCCTGAGCCAGCCTTCAAGCAGAAGAAGGAGCTCACAGACAGCAAGGGGCTGAAGGAGGCAGCAAGTGAAAAGCAGAGCAGTGTCTGCAAAGTGGAAGACTCAAAGAAGGTCATCTTCCACAGTCAGTGGAAAATCCTCAATGATGTAATCACCAAAGGAACAGCAAAGGAAGAGACAGAAGGAGGCTGTGCATCAATCTCCATTATTGCCCAAGCAGAGTGTAAGTAGCTGTGTGGGCTGCTGCTCAGTGAGGAGGAGGAATGTGGCATGCAGGGTGAGATTTCACTCTGTTTGCACTCCTGGAGAGCTGAGACAACATCTATTTGTAATCCCAGGGCAGAGTGGAGCTGGTGACACATCCCAGCCTCTATTTAGGAAGCCCATGAGACAACCTAATAATGTGGCAGAATCCACTGAGTGAGGCAGGAGTACCAGAGCAGCATGTGGCCCTGGCACCTACCTGCTCTGGCTCTCAGTCTGTGGCCTGCTTGGCCACCTCTGCTTGGCTGACCTCTGAAAGGTGTTGGGAAAGGAGTGGGGGGGGGGGAGGGGGGAAGGGAAGAGAACCAAACTAAAGCTGTCAGGTAGAAAATGGCTGAGGGATCAGGAGTGGCTCCAGAGGAGGATCACCAAGAGGCTGCAGAACCTCCCCTGTGGGGCCAGGCTGAGAGAGTTGGGGCTGCTCAGCCTGGAGAAGAGAAGGCTCCAGGGAGGCCTTAGAGCAGCCTTCCAGTAGCTGAAGGGGGCTCCAAGAACACCAGGAAGGGACTTTTCACAAGGGCTTGGAGTGGAGTGGAATGGATTTAAGCTTGAGAAGGGGAGATTTAGGCTGGAGAGTAGCAAGAAATCATTTACAGTGAAGGTGGTGAGACACTGCACCAGGCTGCCCAGGGAGGCTGTGGAGGTGCTCCAGGCCAGGCTGGATGAGGCCTTGAGCAAGCTGGGCTGGGGGGAGGTGTCCCTGCCCATGGCAGGGGGGTGGAACTGGGTGAGCTTTAAGGTCCCTTCCAACCCAAAGCCATTCTGTGAAGCTGTGGAGCCATGAGGCAGGGGCAGCTGGCTGCTGCTGGAGCAGGGAGCACAGTGTGGCTCACTGTTTGCTTTAGCAAGTTGGCAGAGCTGTTTCTTAGTCCACTTGTTGCCAGGAGAGCCTGTCTGCTGCTGAAGACATGTGATGCTGCTGCTTTTCTTTGCTGCAGGTGAGAACAGTCAGGAGTTCAGCCCTACCTTGTCAGAGAGATCCTTCATTGCTCACAGCAAGCGTTACAGGTGAGAGACCTCTTACCCTGAGCACCCACCCTTGCTGCTCTGGGCTGCCTTCTGCCTGTCTGCTGCCTTCCAGACTCAGAGAGTTGGGGTTGTGCAGGCTGGAGAAGAGAAGGCTCCCAGGAGACCTCATTGTGGCCTTCCAGGATCTGCAGGGGGCTCCAAGAAAGCTGGGGAGGGAGTTTGGAGGGTGTCAGGGAGGGATAGGACTGGGGGGGATGGAGCAGAACTAGAAGTGGGGAGATTGAGATTGGCTGTGAGGAAGAAGTTGTTGCCCAGGAGGGTGGTGAGAGCCTGGCACAGGCTGCCCAGGGAGGTGGTGGAAGCCTCCTGCCTGGAGGTGTTTGCAGCCAGGCTGGAGGTGGCTGTGAGCAACCTGCTGTGGTGTGAGGTGTCCCTGCCCATGGCAGGGGGGCTGGGGCTGGCTGAGCCTTGAGGTCCTTCCCAACCCTGACAGCTCTGTGAGTCTAAGTTTGTCAAAGGCTCCTTAGGAAATGGAGTTGGTGGTTTCAGCACCAGACTTGGACTCAAATCACCTCAAAGCTCTTTGCCCAGCCAAAATGGTTCTCTGGTTCCTTGAGCTTGCATGAGAGAAAAACATCAAAATGACCTCAGGGAGGCAAAAAAAAGACCCCAGAGCTCCCCAGGGATGTAAGGCTGGGCCTTGTGTTGTCCAGCATGTACCTGCCCTCTAGGAGCAAGGATGGGGTGTAGGGTGAGGTGTCCCTGCCCATGGCAGGGGGTTGGGACTGGCTGAGCCTTGAGGTCCCTTCCAGCCCTGCCAGCTCTGTGATTCCAGAGCACCCTGCCTCAGGAGGATTTTCCCCCCAAACCAGAGCAGAGCAGACTGAGACTGGATGTGAGCAACAAGTTCTTCACTGTGAGGCTGCTGGAACCCTGCAGCAGGTTGCTCAGGGAGGTGATTGAGGCTCCTGCCCTGGAGACACTCAGGAGGATGCTCAACAGGGCTCTGGGCAACCTGATCTAGCTGAGGATGTCCCTGCAGACTGCAGGGGGGGAGGTTGGACTGGATGACCTTTGGAGACTCCTTTCCAAGCCATTCCATGATTCCTGTTTGGATTAACTTCTCAACCAGAGGCTCAGGAAGTTTCTGTCTTTCCCTAAACATCTTCCTCCAATCCCTTTTTGTGTTAGGAGAAAGCAGGAATCTAAGCACAGAGCACTCAAAGCACCTTGCCTTGTGCCTGCTGACTCCCTCCCCCTTGGAGCCTTCTGCCTCTTGTTTCTGGTTTGGTCTGAAATGATTCAGTGGTTTTCTTTTTTTTTTTTGAGCTTCATAGGCTTGAGGTAGAAAGGATCCAAGGGAAATTTCTGAGTCCCTTTTAGCTGAACTGCCCTGCTGCTTTTGAAACCACATTGCCCCCTCCTCTGCCGAGCTGTGGGGAGCTTCAGCTGCTGCCAGAAGCAGTCCTGAGAAAAGGGAACTGCTGCATTTCTGGGGAGGAGAAACCAAAGGGCTTGAGAAGAGCCTCTGCTTAATGACAGCAGCAGGGCTGTGAGGAGAGAGTGAAACTGGGAAAGGGAGGGAAGCAAAACAGAGAGCTGGGGCTTGCTTGGCTGACGTCATCTGGGAGAGGGCCACTGCTTCATGGAGGAGTTGTGGCCTTGTGGGGCACTCACTGGAGCTTTGGTGAGCACGGAGGCTCTAGCAGGCAGCTCCAGCACCCTCTGAGGTGGGTGAGGAGGACACACAGAACTAGGTGCTGCCTGTCCTCTGGCAGCTTTCAGGCACTGAACCTGGCCTTGCCGGGGCTGTGGTCTGGCACTGCCCTCAGACTTAGAATCACAGAACTGTTTCTGATGGAAAAGTTCTCTGAGGTCATCCAGTCCAAGCATCCACCCAGCACCACCATGGCCACTAAACCAGGGCCCCAGATGGTTTCTTGAACACCTCCAGGGATGGGGACTCCATCACCTCCCTGGGCAGCCTCTTCCAATCCCTGACCACTCCTGCAGGGATGAAATTGTTCCTAATCTCCAACCTAAACCTCCCCTGGCATCCTTTCAGACCCTTTCCTCTCCTTCTATCACCTGATACTAGGGAGAAGAGACCAACTCCCACCTCACCCCAGCCTCCTTCCAGGCAGTTGTAGAGAGCACTGAGGTCCCCCCTCAGCCTCCTCTTCTCCAGATGAAACAAGCCCAAGTTTCCTCAGCTGCTCCTCATGGAACTGTTTATGTTGGGAAAGGCCTTTAAGACCCTCCAGACTAACCATTAAGTGTAAGACAGAAGCACTTCTATGTAAACTTACTTCATGCTGGGGTCCTGCAGGGATGAAATTGTTCCTAATCTCAACCTAAACCTTCCCTATCACAATTCCAGGCCATTTCTTCTCTATCACCTGATCCTAGGGAGCAGACCCCAACCCCCAGCTCCCTGCAGCCTCCTCTCAGGGAGCTGCAGAGAGCAAGGAGGTCTCCCTCAGCCTCCTCTGCTCCAGGCTCAACCCCCCCAGCTCCCTCAGCTGCTCCTCCCCAGCCCTGCTCCCCAGACCCTTCCCCAGCTCTGTTGCCCTTCTCTGGCCCTGCTCCAGCCTCTCAATGTCCTTCTTGCAGTGAGAGGCCCAAAACTGAACCCTGGACTCGAGGTGCAGCCTCCCCAGTGCCCAGAGCAGGGCCATGATCCTGATGGCCTTGCCCTTTGAACCCACTGAAGAGCTGCAGAGTGAACCATCTCTTAGGGGGGGTTGTGTGGAACACAGAGCAGTTCTGTGCCTAGCTTCAAGGCATTGTATAATCCATCAGCTAGGACCCTGCTGAGGAGATCTTCTGGAGCCCAGGGGGGCAGTGAGGCAGCAGGAGAAGAGAGAGGGCAGTGGTGGCTGTGAATGCAGCACAGCACAGCTCAGTGAAGGCAGGGGAGCACAGCAGAGCTGTCCTGAGCAGCTGTGGTTTCTTCATGTGAAGATCATAAGGAGATTCTCCTCCCCCTCTGCTCTGCCCTGCTGAGGCCACACCTGGCATATTGCATCCAGCTCTGGGCTCCTCAGTTCAAGAGGGACAGGGATCTGGTTGAGCCCAAGGGAGGGCTCCAAGGATGCTGAAGGGACTGCAGCACTGCCTGGGGAGGAGAGGCTGAGAGCCCTGGGGCTGCTCAGTCTGGAGAGGAGAAGGCTGAGAGGGATCTGATCAATGCCTATCAATAGCTGAGGGCTGGGGGGCAGGAAGGAAGGGACAGGGACAGGCTCTGCTCACTGTGCCCTGTGACAGGACAAGGGACAATGGATGGAAACTCCAGCACAGGAAGTTCCTCCTTAACAGGAGGAGAAACTTCTTTGGTGTGAGGCTGCTGGAGGCCTGGAGCAGGCTGCCCAGAGAGGTTGTGGAGTCTCCTGCTCTGGTGATTTTCAAGCCCCACTTAGAATCATAGAATCATGGAAAAGACCTCAGAGATCATCAAGTCCAACCTCCCACCCAACACCTCCTGACTACTAGACCAGCAGGTGGCACATCCAATCCCTTCTTGAACACCTCCAGGGATGGGGACTCCACCACCTCCCTGGGCAGCACATCCCAGTGGGCAATCTGTCTGGGAAGAACTTCCTCCTAACATCCAGCCTGAACCTCCCCTGGCACAGCTTGAGACTGTGTCCTCTTGTTCTGGTGCTGCTTGCCTGGGAGAAGAGACCAGCCCCCTCCAACCCCCTCCAACACTTGGCTGTGTTCCTGTGTGACCTGCCCTGGGTGACCCTGCAGGGGGCTGGACTGGATGATCCCCAGAGGTCCCTTCCAACCCCTGCTGTGCTTCTGTGGCAGGAGCACTTCTGTTAAGCCCCCTTCAGACACCAGGCTGCATCTGTCCCTCAGCTGTGTCCACTCTGAATCACAGACACAAGCTGCCTGAAAGCAGCCTGGAGACCCTTCAGTGCTTCTCCCTCTGCACTGCCATCTGACCCCTGCTGTTCCTTGCAGCGTTGGCAAGTGCTGGGAGCTGTGATGCTCTGCTTCCTCCCCACACCCCCATATTTCCTCCTTGCAGTGCCAGATTTGCTGCTCTGCCTCGGTGCTGAAGCTGCAGAGGGAACATATTGGAAGGCAAGAAGTGATGGCATCATCCTCTGCTCGTTACAGCTCAGGGGGAGGAATTGCTAATCCTCACTCCTGCTCTGGGGGTGGTAGGTGGGGGTGGGCTTTCACCATCAGAGCTCAGAGACTTCATCCATTATCTGCTGGAGGGTAGAAGGCTCTGCAGAGGGGCCTGGCCAGGCTGGATCAATTGGCCAAGGCCAATGGGATGAGGTTCAACAAAGCCAAGGGCTGGGTCCTGCACTTGGGTCACAACAGCCCCAGGAAGGCTCCAGGCTGGGAGGGCAGAGTGGATGGAAACTGCCAGGCTGGAAAGGCCCTGGGGGTGCTGGGTGCCAGCAGCTGGAGCTGAGGCAGTGGTGCCCAGGTGGGCAAGAAGGCCTCCAGCAGCCTGGGCTGGAGCAGGGCAGGGATCATTGATCAGATGGTGTTGGGTGATAGGTTGGACTTGATGATCTCAAAGGTCTTTTCCAACCTGGTCTCCCCTTCTCTCTCTCCTCTCCTCTCTCTCCTCCTCCTCTCCTCTCCTCTCCTCTCCCTCCCTCTCCCTCTCCCTCCTCCTCTCCTCTCCCTCTCCTCTCCTCTCCTCTCCCCCCTCTCCCTCTCCTCTCCTCTCCCTCTCCTCTCCTCCTCCTCCTCCTCTCTCCCTCTCCTCTCCCTCTCCTCTCCTCTCCTCTCCCTCCCTCCCTCCTCCCTCCCTCCCTCCTCCCTCCCTCTCCTCTCCTCTCCCTCTCCCTCCCTCCCTCCCTCCCTCCCCCTCCCTCCCCCCTCCCTCCTCCCTCCCCTCCCCCCCTCCCGGACTTGACACTGGGGAGGCCACACTTCAAATCCCGGCTTCAGTTTTGGACCTCTCACTCCCAGAAGGACTTTGAGAGGCTGAGCAGGGCCAGAGAAGGGCAACAGAGCTGGGGAAGGGTCTGGGGAGCAGGGCTGGGGAGGAGGAGCTGAGGAGCTGGGGGTCTTGAGCCTGGAGAAGAGGAGGCTGAGGAAAGACCTCCTTACTCTCTACAGCTCCCTGAGAGGAGGTCTCAGTGGGGTGGGCTTTGGGCTCTTCTCCCAAGGAACAAGTTATAGGACAGAAGAAAATGGCCTCAAGTTGCACCAGGGGAGGTTTAGCTTGGGTATGATGAGAAAAGTCTATGACTGAAAGGGTTCTCAAAGCCAGGCACAGGCTGCCAGGGAGGTGGTTGAATGCCCATCCCTGGAGGTGCTTCAAGGAGGCAGAGCTGTGATGCTGAGGGCCGTGGCCTAGCCCCAGCCCTGGCAGGGTGAGAGAATGGTTGGCCTGGAGGATCTTTGTTGTGGGTTACCTTCTGTCATACTATCATAGTGTAGTATCACAGAATCAGTCAGGGTTGGAAGGGACCACAAGGATCAGCCAGTTCCAACCCCCCTGCCATGGGCAGGGACACCCCACACTAGATCAGCCTGGCCACAGCCTCAGCCAGCCTGGCTGCAAACACCTCCAGGGCTGGGGCCTCAACCACCACCCTGCACAACCCATTCCAGGGCTTCAGCACTCTCCTGGGGAAGAACTTCCTCCTCCCCTCCAGCCTCAATCTCCCCACCTCCAGCTTCATTCCATTCCCCCTAGTCCTAGCACTGCCTGAGAGCCTGAGCAGTCCCTCCCCAGCCTTCCTGGAGCCCCCTGCAGATCCTGGAAGGCCACAATGAGGTCACCTCAGAGCCTTCTCTTCTCCACACTGAACAGCCCCAACTCCTTCAGTCTGTGCTCACAGCAGAGCAGCTCCAGCCCTCTGCTCCTCCTCCTGGCCCTGCTCTGGACACCTTCCAGCACCTCCACATCCCTCTTGTCCTAGGGGCTCCAGAACTGGAGGCAGGACTCCAGGTGGGGTCTCCCCAGAGCTGAGCAGAGGGGGAGAATCACCTCCCTTGCCCTGCTGGCCACACTTCTCCTGCTGCAGCCCAGGCTCTGCTTGGCTTTCTGGGCTGCAAGTGCACACTGAGAGCTCCTGCTGAGCTTCTCCTCCCCCAGCACCCCCAAGGCTCTCTCCTCAGGGCTGCTTTCCAGCCAGTCCCTGCCCAGCCTGCATTTGTGCCTGGGATTGCCTCCAGCCAGCTGCAGGACCCTGCCCTTGCTCTTGTTGCACCTCCTGAGGTTGGCTTGTGCCCACCTCTGCAGCCTGCCCAGCTCCCTCTGGATGGATCCCTTCCCTCCAGCTGTCTGCTGCCCCACACAGCTTGGTGTCATCAGCAACCCTGCTGAGGCTGCACTCAGTGCCACTGGCCATGGCACCCACAGGGATGTTGAACAAGGCTGGGCCCAGGGCTGATCCCTGAGGGACTCTGCTTGTCCCTGGGCCATGGAGCCATGGACAGCCACTCTTTGGGTGCAGCCATCAAGCCAGTTCTGTATCCATCCAGTGGTCACCCATCACACCCATGTGTCACCAGCCTGGAGCCCAGGCTGTGGTGGGGACAGTGTCAAAGGCTTTGCTCAGGTGCTGGGCTGGAAGCTCAAGCCAGGACAGTCTGGAAGGTCTTTTCCAGGCAGTGCAGCCCTGTGCAGGTGTTTTGCTCTCCCCCAGCCGCTCGGACAGCCTCGACCAAATCCCCAACAATGTTGCCCACGCCACGGAGGGGAAGATGGCGCCGTGGAGGGGCAGGCACCGCGGCAGGGCCAGGAAGAAGCGCCACAAGAAGAGAGCCAAGCTGAAAGTGCAGACAGTGGCTGCTGGCAGGAGAGCTCCCAGGACTCCAGAGCAAGAGAGCTGCACTCCAATTCCTGTCCAGGTGAGAGTCTTTCACCACCTTCCTTTGGTCCTCCTGGGAGCCCTGCCGAGCCCTGCCCCCTCTTGGCGGCGTTCCCTGGGGCCCTGCTGAGGCTCCTGCTCAGCTCTTTGGTTCTCTTTTCTAGGAGGATGAGTCACACCCCAACACTCTCTACAGAAACAGCTTTTGGGCTTCAGAGTTTACCAAGGGCCTGGTTTATGACCCACTGCCATTTGAGAAAGCAGAGCAAGTGCTGCCCACCCTCAAGCCCCCCTCCCCGAGGAGCCAGTACAAAGCAGAGCTGCACAAGCTGATAAGCCCCATTCAGTGCCTCAACCATGTTTGGAAGCAGCAGTCCCAGAGGGACAGCATCCCCCAGCCTGAAACTCTCCATCCTTTTCCCTACAACATCATACCCCCTCATGTCCCACCCCTGGAGAGCCCTCTGCCTGCCCTGAAGCACAATGCCCTGGAGCCTTACTGCCCCGGGGAGCTCAGCTGTCGGGAGAGCCAGCGACGCTTCTCTGGCCTCACCTTCGAGTGCAGCTTCCCCAAATGTGCCACCCAGTCCATCCCCACCAGCTCAGACAAGATTTCTGTGGAGGAATACTTGGTGGATGCCTTGAAGGGGAGTGTGAGCCTTGGTGAGCCCCAGAACTTAGCCAGCCTGGCCAAGACGTGGCGAGGAGGTGGCCTGGACCCGAAGGAGCAGCGTGAGGAAGCAGATGGAAACGAGGGTGTGCTGCTGAATGAGGTGAGCCTCTGAGCCCAGAAAGGCTGCAGAGCAGAGAGAACCTGCAGCCATGTGCTAGCTTCTGGGGCAAGACTGCAGCTTCTGAGTGGCCCTTGCTGGGGGTGGGTTTGTTTCCTGAAGGGTGGCTCTGCTCTGCTTGCTCACCCGCCACACCTGCCTGCTCGTCTGGGAGAGGAGAGCCTGAGAGCCCTGGGGCTGTTCAGTCTGGGGAGGAGAAGGCTGAGAGGGGATCTGATCAATGGCTATCAATAGCTGAGGGTCAGGAGGGAAGGGACAGGCTCTGCTCAAGTGCACCCTAGGACAGGACAAGAGGCAATGAATGGAAACTCCAGCACAGGAGGCTCCCCCTCAACAGGAGGAACTTCTGCACTGTGAGGGTCCCAGAGCCCTGGAGCAGGCTGCCCAGAGGGGTTGTGGAGTCTTCTGCTCTGGTGACTTTCAAGGCCCAGCTGGATGTGTTCCTGTGGGACCTGCCCTGGGTGACCCTGCTCTGGCAGGGGAGTTGGACTGGATGATCTCTGGAGGTGCCTTCCAACCCCTCACATCCTGTGAGCCTCTGATCCTGTGAGCCTCTGATCCTGTGCTCAGTGCCCTCAGAGGTGCCTTTGTCTGTCTGAAAGAGCCTGGTCCCTTCAGGTGAACAGGCAGCCAGGTTTTATTGGCTGGAGGTGACCTGGACTGTGACACAGGAACCAGGGCTGTGTAGCCTGTGAGGGTGCCAAGGCCATGTCTGCTGCCTGGGGCAGGAGGCCAGCAAGTCCCCACCTTGTGCCTTGCCAAAGGCAGGGCTGGGGCACAGCAAGGCAATGGGAACTGGGAGGCAGGATTCGTTTCTCCTGAACTGAGCTGTCCCTTGCCACCTGAAACACCTGAGGAGGAGCTCTTCCCTGGAATCAGTGTCACCCTCTCAGTGCTGTCAGTGGAGTTCAGGTGTCACTGACCTGCCTGAGAACATCCCCACTGAGAGCTGAGGCCCAGCCTGCTGCCTGGCAGGAGGTTCAGCTCACACACAGGGGTCTGCACTTGCTCCCCTGAAGCTCCTTCTGTTTGTAAGATGGAGCTTCATGGTTAGATCCTGGGTGTGAAAGGGACAGCTGGGGGGCTCCAGGGCTGCCCAAAGGCTGCTGGCCTCTCTGGCCAGTGCTGGGGTGCACTGCTGCAGGCCAGACAGAGCCCACAGAACCCCAGGTAGCTCCTCTCAGGTCCCTTCACCTCCAGCCCAGGGCAGAAGTCATTTTGTGCAGGGGTGTGTGGAGGTGGGGTGGGGTGGGGGTGGGGTGAGGTGGAGGTGTGGGGGTGAAGGAGTGGGGTGGAGGGTGCAGGTGTGGGGGTGTGGGGTGGAGGTGTGGGGGTGTGGGGTGAAGGTGGGGGAGTGAGGTGGAGGTATGGAGGTGTGGAGTGGAGTTATGGAGTGGAGGTGGAGGGGTGGGGTGGAGGTGGGGGGTGGGGTGGAGGGGTGGGAGGTGGAGGGGGGGTGGGGTGGAGGTGGGAGGGGTGGAAGTGGGGGTGTGGGGGTGGAAGTGGGGGTGGGGGTGGAAGTGGGGGGGTGGGGTAGAGGTGGAGGGGTGGAAGTGGGGGTGAAGGTGGAGGTGTGGAGGTGGGGGTGTGGGGTGGAGGGGGGGTGGGGTGGAGGTGGGGGGGTGGAAGTGGGGGTGTGGGGTGGAGGTGTGGAGGTGTGGGGTGGAGGTGTAGGGGTGGAAGTGGGGGTGTGGAGGTGGGGGTGTGGAGGTGGGGGTGTGGAAGTGGAGGGGTGGAAGTGGGGGTGTGGGGTAGAGGTGGAGGGGTGGAAGTGGAGATGTGGAAGTGGGGGTGTGGGGTGGAAGTGGGGGTGTGGGGTAGAGGTGGGTGGGGGTGGAAGTGGAGATGTGGGGTGGAAGTGGGGGTGTGGGGTGGAAGTGGGGGGTGTGGGGTAGAGGTGGAGGGGTGGAAGTGGAGATGTGGAAGTGGGGGTGTGGGGTAGAGGTGGAGGGGGTGGAAGTGGGGGTGTGGAGTGGGGGTGTGGGGTAGAGGTGGAGGGGTGGAAGTGGAGATGTGGAAGTGGGGGTGGAAGTGGGGGTGTGGGGTGGAAGTGGGGTGTGGGGGGGGTAGAGGTGGAGGGGTGGAAGTGGGGGGTGAAGGTGGAGGTGTGGATGTGGGGGGTGTGGGGTGGAAGTGGGGGTGTGGGGGGGTGGAGGTGGAGGTGGGGTGTGGGGTGGGGGTGGAAGTGGGGGGTGAAGGTGGAGGTGTGGAAGTGGGGGGGGGGTGGGGTGGAAGTGGGGGTGTGGGGTAGAGGTGGAGGGGTGGAAGTGGGGGGGTGAAGGTGGAGGTGTGGAGGTGGGGGTGTGGGGTGGAGGTGTGGAGGTGGGGGTGTGGGGTGGAAGTGGGGGTGTGGGGTAGAGGTGGAGGTGGGGGTGGAGGGGGTGGAAGTGGGGGTGTGGAAGTGGGGGGGGGGGGGGTGGAAGGTGGGGGTGGGTGGGGGTGTGGGGTGGAGGTGGGGGTGTGGGGTGGAAGTGGGGGTGGAGGTGGGGAAGTGGGGGTGTGGAAGTGGGGGTGTGGGGGGGGTGGAGGTGGGGATGTGGGGGTGGAAGTGGGGGGGGGGTAGGGTGGAGGTGGAGGTGGGGGTGGAAGTGGGGGGGGGGTGGAAGTGGGGGTGTGGAGGTGGGGGTGTGGGGAAGTGGAGGGGGGTGTGGGGTGAAGGTGGAGGTGTGGAGGTGGGGGTGTGGGGTGGAGGTGGAGGGGTGGAAGTGGGGGTGTGGGGTGGCTTGTGGTGAGATCTCTTTGTGCTCTCCCTGCAAGCGCTGCTCTGTGCCTGTGCAGCTCCAGAGCTGTTCCTTCCCCTGCCTCACCTTCTGTTCTGCTTCCCCCTTGCAGAAGCTGAAGCCAGTGGACTATGAGTACCGAGAGGAGGTGCACTGGACCAAGTGCCACGGCTCCCTGGGCATTGGCTCCTTTGGAGAGGTGTACAAAATAGAGGACAAACAGACAGGATTTCAGTGTGCTGCCAAGAAGGTAACTGCCTGGGAGCAGGGGAGGCCTCCCTCCCCCCAGCACACACAGGGAGGAGAAGTCTTCTCCCTGGTTAAGCTTGGCAGGAGAGACCTTATTGAGGTGGGGGTCAGGGTGAGGGTGCCAGGCTCTCTTTGGTGGTGCCCAGTGATAGGACAAGGAGCAACAGGGACAAGGAGGTTCCACCTCAACATGAGGAGAAACTTGCCCCTGTGGGCAAGAAGGCCAATGGGCTCCTGGGGTGCATTAACCAAAGCCTGACCAGCAGGTCAGGGAAGGTTCTGCTGCTCTGCTCTGCCCCAGGGAGGACACATCTGGAGTGTTGGGTCCAGTTCTGAGCTCCTTAGCTCAAGAGGGACAGAGGACTGCTGGAGAGAGTCCAACAGAGGCCACAGAGCTGCTGAGGGGCCTGGAGCAGCTCTGTGAGCAGCAAAGGCTGAGAGCCCTGGGGCTGAGAGCCTGCAGAAGAGCAGCCCCAGAGGGGAGCTGAGCAATGCTCAGCAAGAGCTGGGGGGCAAGAGGCTGGGGCCAGACTCTGCTCAGTGGTGCCCAGGGACAGGCCAAGGGGCAGGGGGCACAAAGTGGCACCCAGGAGGTTCCATCTGAAGAGGAAGAGTAACTTCTTTGGTGTGAGGGTGCTGGAGGCCTGGAGCAGGCTGCCCAGAGAGGTTGTGGAGTCTCCTGGTGTGGAGACTTTAAAACCCTCCTGGATGCACTGCTGTCTGCCCTGCCCTGGGTGACCCTGCTCTGGCAGGGGGTTGGACTCAATGATCTCTGGAGGTCCCTTCCAGCCCTAACATTCTGTGATTCCCCTTCCAGCTGCCCTGAGCTGCAGGTTCCTCACTGCACAGCTGCAGGGAAGTGTTCTCTGTGCCTGGGTCCAAGGTGAAACCTCAAGGTGATGGCACGGGGAGAAGCAGCAGATGGAGAAACCATTGTGTGTGTGTGTGTGTGTGCAGAGAGGGTCAAGTTTGGCAGCCAGAAATAGGTTCCTGTGGCCTCCTGAGTGTGCTTGAAGGGATCTGGGGTTTGGCCAAGGGAGCTGAGGCTTCAGAAGAGCTGAGAGTGTGCTGCTGGTGGCTGCGGGGGAGAGGCGGCCGTGGGAGCCGGCTGCTTATCTAACTGTCCTCATTTGGGCCATGGCTGGTGCAGGCAGTGACATGGCAGGTGTTCCTCTGCTCAGGAAGGAGACCAGCAGGAAAGAAAAGCCCCTGTGCAGCCAGGAGGCCCTCAGAGAGAGCTTTGCTCTCTTCAGGGAGCGTGGCAGGCATGGCTGGCTCCCTGTCAGCAGCTGCTTCTGTTACGCCTCACAGGATGCATCAGGTGGGAAGGGACCCTCCAAGGTCATCCTGTCCAACCCCACTGCAGTCAGCAGGGACATCCCCAGCTAGATCAGGTTGCTCTGTTTGACCTTGAATGTCCCTAGGGATGGGGCCTCAGCTGCAGTTGCAGCCAAGGATGTGTTACTTCTCCAGCAGTTGGCTTGGCAACCTCTTGTGCACTGAGATCTTGCCCTGCGACGTGGGAAGTGTGTGGAAGCTAACTGGAGCTTGGGGCTGCTCAGGCTGGAGAAGAGGAGGCTCTGAGGAGACCTCCTTGTGGCCTTCCAGGATCTGCAGGGGGCTCCAAGAAAGCTGGGGAGGGACTTTTGAGGCTGTCAGGGAGGAACTTTTGAGGTTGTCAGGGAAGGATAGGCCTGGGGGGGGATGGAGCAGAACTAGAAGTGGGGAGATGGAGATTGGCTGTGAGGAAGAAGTTGTTCCCCAGGAGGGTGGTGAGAGCCTGGCACAGGCTGCCCAGGGAGGTGGTGGAAGCCTCCTGCCTGGAGGTGTTTGCAGGCAGGCTGGAGGTGGCTGTGAGCAACCTGCTGTGGTGTGAGGTGTCCCTGGGCATGGCAGGGGGGTTGGAGCTGGCTGAGCCTTGAGGTCCCTTCCAGCCCTGCCAGCTCTGTGATTCTAAGCTGCTGTGGGTGCCCTGCTTTAGCAGAGGGCTTGGACTTGATGATCTCTGGAGGCCCCTCCCAACCCCCACCTCGCTGGGATTCAGGGATTCCCCAGGCCCTGTGCCTTGTGCCCTGCTGTGGGTAGGTTCATGTGGTGATTCTGCAGGGACCCCACACTGACAGCAGTGTTTGATGGCCATGTCTTCATCAGCTGCTCACTTCATGGGGGCTCCAGCATCTGCAGGGAGCTCCAAGAAAGCTGGGGAAGGACTTTGGAGGGTGTCAGGGAGGGATAGGCCTGGGGGGGATGGAGCAGAACTAGAAGTGGGGAGATGGAGATTGGCTGTGAGGAAGAAGTTGTTGCCCAGGAGGGTGGTGAGAGCCTGGCACAGGCTGCCCAGGGAGGTGGTGGAAGCCTCCTGCCTGGAGGTGTTTGCAGCCAGGCTGGAGGTGGCTGTGAGCAACCTGCTGTGGTGTGAGGTGTCCCTGCCCATGGCAGGGGGTTGGAGCTGGCTGAGCCTTGAGCTCCCTCCCAAAACCCTGACAGTTCTGTGATTCTATTGACTTGTAGGCAGCCATGGGGGAAGTCAGGGGGTGGAGGCAGTGTGATAGTGCAAGATGAGAATGTGAACTGGCTTGAACTTAACACCTGAAGACCTTCATCCCCTCTGAACTGATGTTTTTCACTTTACTCCCCCAGCAAGCTTCAGCAAGTGTGTGGGAAGTGTTTGTCTGGAGTGCAAAAGTGTTCCCTGCAAAAGGAACTGGGGCTTGTGGTGCTCAGCTCAAAATGCTGGCTTTTCCCTCTTTGCCTTGCTCCCAGGGTGATGTGGTGCCTGTGGAAAGTCATAGAATGGCTTAGGTTGGAAGCCATATCAGAGATCACCAACTCCAACCCCCCTCTCATCTAGCCCAGGCTGCCCAAGGCCTCATCCAGCCTGGCCTTGGACACCTCCAGGGAGGGGACAGCCACAGCCTCCCTGGGCAGCCTGTGCCAGTCTCACCACCCTTATACTGAAGAACTTCTCCCTCAGCTCCAGTCTAACCCTGCTCTGCCTCAGCTTCAAACCATTCCCCCTGGCTCCAGACACCCTCAGGAAAGTCTCTCTGCAGCCTTCCTGCAGGATCCCTTCAGGCACTGGCAGGCAGCCCTGAGGTCCCCCTGGAGTCTTCATAGTATCCTAGTATCAGTCAGGGTTGGAAGGGACCACAAGGATCAGCCAGTTCCAGCCCCTGCCATGGGCAGGGACACCCCACACTAGATCAGCCTGGCCACAGCCTCAGCCAGCCTGGCTGCAAACACCTCCAGGGCTGGGGCCTCAACCACCTCCCTGCACAACCCAGTCCAGGGCTTCACCACTCTCCTGGGGAAGAACTTCCTCCTCCCCTCCAGCCTCAATCTCCCCACCTCCAGCTTCATTCCATTCCCCCTAGTCCTATCACTGCCTGAGATCCTGAGCAGTCCCTCCCCAGCCTTCCTGGAGCCCCCTTCAGTCTTCTGCTCTCCAGGCTGCACAGCCCCAGCTCCCTCAGCCTGTGCCCACAGCAGAGCAGCTCCAGCCCTTGGATCACCTCTGTGGCCTCCTCTGGACTCTCTCCAGCAGCTCTGTGTCCTTCTGCTGGTGGGGACAGCAGAGCTGGAGGCAGGATTGGAGGTGAGGTCTGAGCAGAGCAGAGCCCAGGGGCAGAATCCCCCTGCCCTGCTGCCCACCCTGCTCTGGCTGCAGCCAGCACACAGCTGCCTGCAGGGCTGCAGGAGGCACTGCTGGCTCCTGGGGAGCTGCTCAGCACCCAACATCCCCAAGGCTCTTTCTTCAGGGCTGCTGAACCCGCTCTGCACCCAGCCTGGATCTGGGCCTGGGTTGGGCCTGACCCAGAGGCAGCCTGAGCTGACTTGTCCCAACTGTTTAAGCCTTTCATTTGTCAGCTCTGTCAAAGCAAACACATTTCAAGCCTGTGGAGGATGATTTCCTGCTCTGCATCCTCACTTTGTAGGTGTGGAATCTGGTGGCAGCACCACCAGCCTGTCTTCTGACAGCCTGCATCTCCTGACATTCCCTCTGCAAGTGCAGAGCCCTGGGAGAAGCAGCTGGTACTGGTGGGTTGTCCCTTCAGGAAGGAGAAGAGGCAGTGCTGGAAAGAGAGACATGAGAGTAGGGCAGTGGTGAAGGGACTGAGCAGGCCCTCAGCCAGTTTGCTGATGACACCACCCTGGGAGGAGTGGCTGGCACCTGCCAGGCTGTGCTGGCAGTCAGACCTGGCCAGGCTGGAGAGCTGGGGGAGAGGAATCTCAGGAAGTTCACCAAGGGCAAGTGCAGGGTCCTGCCCCTGGGGAGGAACAATCCCTGCAGCAGGACAGGTGAGGGGGGACCTGCCAAGGAGCAGCTCCAAGGAGAAGGAGCTGGGAGAGCTGGGGGGACAAGATCCACGTGAGCCAGCAAGGTGCCCTGGTGGGCAAGAAGGCCAAGGGGGTCCTGGGAGGCATTAAGCAGAATGTGGCCAGCAGGGCAAGGGAGGTTCTCCTCCCTCTCTACTCTGCCCTAGGAAGGCTGCACTTGAAGTATTGTGTCCAGCTCTGGGCTCCCCAGTTCCAGAGGGACAGGGAACTGCTGGAGAGAGCCCAGGGGAGGCTCTGAAGATGCTGAGGGGCCTGGAGCAGCTCTGTGAGGAGCAAAGGCTGAGAGCCCTGGGGCTGAGAGGCTGGAGCAGAGCAGCCCCAGAGGGGAGCTGAGCAATGCTCAGCAAGAGCTAAAGGCTGGGGGGCAAGAGGCTGGGGCCAGGCTCTGCTCAGTGGCGCCCAGGGACAGGGCAAGGGGCAAGAGGCACAAACTGGCACAAAGTGGAACCCAGGAGGTTCCATCTGAGCAGGAGGAGAAAATTCATTGGTGTGAGGCTGCTGGAGGCCTGGAGCAGGCTGCCCAGAGGGGTTGTGGAGTCTTCTGGTGTGGAGAGCTTCCAACCCCCCCCTGGGCATTGTGCTGCTGAGCAGGCTGCTGTGGGTGCCCTGCTGGAGCAGGGGGCTGGACTGGATGAGCTCCAGAGGTCCCTGCCTACCATGCTGGGATTCAGTGAGAAGCTGCTCTTTGCACATGGCCATTCTTTTGCTCTCCTAACTACTGGAGGATTTCAAAGGATGCTTCTGCAGACCAGCAGCAGATCTTTGGGGCTGCTCAGTGTGGAGAAGAGAAGGCTCTGAGGTGACCTCACTGTGGCCTTCCAGGATCTGCAGGGGGCTCCAAGAAGGCTGGGGAGGGACTGCTCAGGCTCTCAGGCAGTGCTAGGACTAGGGGGAATGGAATGAAGCTGGAGGTGGGGAGATTGAGGCTGGAGGGGAGGAGGAAGTTCTTGCCCAGGAGAGTGGTGAAGCCCTGGACTGGGTTGTGCAGGGAGGTGGTTGAGGCCCCAGCCCTGGAGGTGTTTGCAGCCAGGCTGGCTGAGGCTGTGGCCAGGCTGATCTAGTGTGGGGTGTCCCTGCCCATGGCAGGGGGTGGAACTGGCTGATCCTTGTGGTCCCTTCCAACCCTGACTGCTTCCATGATCTCAGAGCAGACTCTCAGAGCAGTGAGTCCTGAGGTGCAGGCTGCACACCTGTGTGCAAGGTGCTTCACCTGACCTCAGTGAGTGCCTGGAGTTAGTGCTGCCTGCTGGGGCTGGAAGGGGACTCCCTGACCTCTCACCACTCTCCAGGCTGGTTGGAGCACCTGCTCTCCAAACTCCTGAGTCCCCAGAGGCAGTTCCAGCTGCACTGCTGACACTGCAGACACCTGAGACATCCCTTTCCCACCAGCCCCTTCCTGACTCATCCTTTCCTTCTGGCCTCTCTTGCTTTGTTTTGCTTGGCTGAACTCGGTGAAGAGAGGGTTTCCTCTCAGCCCAAGAGATGAGAGTGGCAGTCACTGCCTGTGGCCACATTTCATCTTCCCTCCTGCTTTGGGGGTGGGGGGGAGTTTGATTTTTGCCAAGTGCTGCACAATCCTTCTCCTTCTTCTCCCATGAGAGCAGAATGCTGAAGTTCACAGTCTCACAGTGTCACTAAGGTTGGAAGAGACCTCGAGGATCATCAAGTCCAACCTATCAACACAGACCCCATGACTAAACCATGGCACCAAGTGCCACGTCCAATCCCCTCTGGAACACCTCCAGGGATGGGGACTCCACCACCTCCCTGGGCAGCACATCCCAATGGCCAGCAACTCTCTCAGGGAAGAACTTTCTCCTCACCTCGAGTCTAAACCTCCCCTGGCACAGCTTGAGACTGTGTCCTCTTGTTCTGGGGCTGCTTGCCTGGCAGAAGAGACCAACCCCCACCTGGCTACAGCCTCCCTGCAGGCAGTTGGAGAGAGCAAGAAGGTCTCCCCTGAGCCTCCTCTTCTGCAGGCTAAGCAACCCCAGCTCCCTCAGCCTCTCCTCCCAGGGCTGTGCTCCAGACCCCTCCCCAGCTTTCTTGCCCTTCTCTGGACACCTTCCAGCAGCTCAACCTCTTTCCTGACCTGAGGAGCCCAGAACTGGACACAGGACTCCAGGTGTGGCCTCAGCAGTGCTGAGCACAGGGCACAAGGACTTCCCTGCTCCTGCTGGCCACACTCTTCCTGCTGCAGGCCAGGATGCCCTTGGCCTTCTTGGCCCCCTGGGCACATTGCTGGCTCCTGTTCAGCTGCTGTCCACCAGCACCCCCAGGTCCCTCTCTGCCTGGCTGCTCTCAGCCACTCTGCCCCCAGCCTGTAGCACTGCCTGGGGTTGTTGTGGCCAAAGTGCAGCCCCTGGCACTTGGACTTGTTGAATGCCATCCTGTTGGCCTCTGCCCATCTGCCCAGCCTGGCAAGGTCCCTCTGCAGAGCCCTTCTGCCCTCTCACTGACCAACCTCTGCTCCCAGCTTGCTGTCAGCTGCAAACTTGCTGATGTCTGACTCAATGCCCTCATCCAGATCATCAATGAAGATGTTAAAGAGCACAGGGCCCAGCACTGCTCCCTGGGGCACAGCACTGGGGCCTGGCTGCCAGCTGGCTGTGGCACCATTCACCACCACTCTCTGGGCTCAGCCTCCAGCCAGTTCCTAACCCAGCTCAGAGTGTTGTGGTCCTGGAGCTGGCCAGGACTTGGCCATAATCTGGAGGTGAATCTCTTTTGGCCACAAATTCACTCTGAGGGTTTGGGGCTGTGGTTGGCCTTCCTCAGAAGGGTTCTAAGTGTGCTCCACAGGTCATCCAGTCCAACCTCCCCCCCTGCAGTCTGCAGGGACATCCTCAGCTAGATCAGGTTGCCCAGAGCCCTGTTGAGCATCCTCCTGAGTGTCTCCAGGGCAGGAGCCTCAATCACCTCCCTGAGCAACCTGCTGCAGGGTTCCAGCAGCCTCACAGTGAAGAACTTGTTGCTCACATCCAGCCTCAGTCTGCTCTGCTCTGGTTTGGGGGGAAAATCCTCCTGAGGCAGGGTGCTCTGGAATCACAGAGCTGGCAGGGCTGGAAGGGGCCTCAAGGCTCAGCCAGTCCCAACCCCCTGCCATGGGCAGGGGCACCTCACCCTACACCCCATCCTTGCTCCCAGAGGGCAGGTACATGCTGGACAACACAAGGCCCAGCCTTACATCCCTGGGGAGCTCTGGGGTCTTCTTAGCCTCCCTGAGGTCATTTTGATGTTTTTCTCTCATGCATGCTCAAAGAACCAGAGAACCATTTTGGCTGGGCAAAGAGCTTTGAGGTGATTTGAGTCCAACCCTTCTCTAACTCCGCCAAGTCTGGTGCTGAAACCACCAACTCCATTTCCTAAGGAGCCTTTGACAAACTTAGACTCACAGAGCTGTCAGGGTTGGGAGGGACCTCAAGGCTCAGCCAGTCCCAGGCCCCCTGCCATGGGCAGGGACACCTCACACCACAGCAGGTTGCTCACAGTCACCTCCAGCCTGCCTGCAAACACCTCCAGGCAGGAGGCTTCCACCACCTCCCTGGGCAGCCTGTGCCAGGCTCTCACCACCCTCCTGGGCAACAACTTCTTCCTCACAGCCAATCTCCATCTCCCCACTTCTAGTTCTGTTCCATCCCCCCCAGTCCTATCCATCCCTGACAGCCTCAAAAGTCCCTCCCCAGCTTTCTTGCAGCCCCCTGCAGATCCTGGAAGGCCACAAGGAGGTCTCCTGGGAGCCTTCTCCTCTCCAGCCTGCACAACCCCAACTCCCTCAGGCTGTGCTCACAGCAGAACAGCTCCAGCCCTCTGCTCATCCACATGGCCTTGCTCTGGACACACTCCAGCACTGAATAGAATAGAATAGAATAGAATAGAATAGAATAGAATAGAATAGAATAGAATAGAATAGAATAGAATAGAATAGAATAGAATAGGAATAGGAGTAGACCAGACCAGGTTGGGAGAGACCTTCAAGATCATCCAGTCCAACCCATCAACCAATCCAACACCACCTAATCACCTAACCCATGGCACCAAGCACCCCAGCAAGTCGCCTCCTGAACACCTCCAGGGATGGTGACTCCACCACCTCCCTGGGCAGCACATCCCAGTGGCCAATCTCTCTCTCTGTGTAGAACTTCTTCCTAACATCCAGCCTAAACCTCCCCTGGCACAGCTTGACACTGTGTCCTCTTGTTCTGGTGCTGCTTGCCTGGCAGAAGAGACCAACCCCCACCTGGCTCCAACCTCCCTGCAGGGAGTTGGAGAGAGCAAGAAGGTCTCCCCTGAGCCTCCTCTTCTCCAGGCTAAGCAACCCCAGCTCCCTCAGCCTCTCCTCCCAGGGCTGTGCTCCAGACCCCTCCCCAGCTTTCTTGCCCTTCTCTGGACACCTTCCAGCAGCTCAACCTCTTTCCTAACCTCAGGAGCCCAGAACTGGACACAGGACTCCAGGTGTGGCCTCAGCAGTGCTGAGCACAGGGCACAAGGACTTCCCTGCTCCTGCTGGCCACACTCTTCCTGCTGCAGGCCAGGATGCCCTTGGCCTTCTTGGCCCCCTGGGCACACTGCTGGCTCCTGTTCAGCTGTTGTCCACCACTCTCCCCAGGTCCCTCTCTGCCTGGCTGCTCTCAGCCACTCTGCCCCCAGCCTGTAGCACTGCCTGGGGTTGCTGTGGCCAATGTGCAGAATCTGGCACTTGGATGTGCTCAATCTCCTGCTGTACCCAGAGGTCTCTGCTCACAAAGGTTGTCCTTGTCCCCTGCTGTTACACTGTGTGGCACATCCTGACCCCAGGGTGGGGAGGGAGGATTCTGGTAGGATTCACAGAATCAGCAGAGTGGCTTTTGTAGGAAAAGGCTTTTAAGATCATTGAGTCCAACCACTCTCTAACTCTGCCAAGGCTGCAGCTAAAGCTTGTCTGTGTCTTTTGAACACCTCCAGGGACAGGGATTCAAACACCTCCCTGAGCAGTGTTGAGAATCCTTTGAGTCAAGAATTTTTTGATCTCCAACCTCAGCCTCCCCTGGCACAGTTTCAGCCATTTCCTCTCCTTCTGTTACCTGAGACTGGGGAGCAGAGCCCAACCCCCAGCTCCCTGCAGCCTCCTCTCAGGGAGCTGCAGAGAGCAAGGAGGTCTCCCTCAGCCTCCTCTGCTCCAGGCTCAACACCCCCAGCTCCCTCAGCTGCTCCTCCCCAGCTCTGCTCCCCAGACCCTTCCCCAGCTCTGTTGCCCTTCCCTGGCCCTGCTCAGCCTCTCAAAGTCCTTCTTGCAGTGAGAGGCCCAAACCTCACCCCAGGATTTGAGGTGCAGCCTCCCCAGTGCCCAGCCCAGGGGCACAATCCCTGCCCTGCCCCTGCTGCCCACTGCATTGCTGCTCCAGCCCAGGCTGCTGGAGGCCTTCTTGGCCCCCTGGGCACTGCTGCCTCAGCTCCAGCTGCTGGCACCCAGCACCCCCAGGGCCTTTCCTGCTGGGCACTTCCCATCCCCTCTGCCCCCGGCCTGGAGCCTCCCTGGGGCTGTTGTGACCCAGGACCCAGCCCTTGGCCTTGTTGAACCTGCTGAGCACTGCTCTTCCCCCTGCTGGTTTCCACACTCTGATGCTGGGGATCAAATCTACAGGCTGTAGCATTTCCAGTCCCCACAACACATAGTTACAGACTGAGTGTAACTCCAGCTGGCTTCTCCCATCCAGGAGCTTTAGGCCTTCAGTACAAGAATTCCAGCTGAGAATCAAAACCTTCAGCTTGGAGCTGGGGTTGCAGGCACTGCTCAGGCACAGGTCTGCAAGTGGCTGGCTTTGGAGAGCTTTTCTGCTGGGCAGTTTCCAGCCACTCTGCCCTCCCAGCCTGGAGCCCTCCTGGGGCTGTTGTGACCCAGGTGCAGGCCCCAGCCCTGGGCCTTGCCCCCCCCAGCCCCTGCTGAGTGCTTCTCTGTTTCCCTAGGTGCAAGTGGAACACTTCCGTGCCGAGGAGCTCACCACCTGCGCCGCCCTCACCAGTCCCAGGGTTGTGCCCCTCTATGGAGCTGTGAAGGAAGGACCTTGGGTGACCATCTTCATGAAGCTGATGGAGGGTGAGGAGATGGGCAGCCACAGCACCACTGGCCCTGAGGGATGCAGTGGGCATTGACCTCCTCTTCCTCCTGCCCTGCTTTTCCAGCTGTTCATCCTATGGTGTTTCCGGAATGTTCCCAGTGGTACCTGCTGGGGGGAGTGGGCTGGGTGTGGGCAGCCCTGCTGCTGGGTAGGGTAGGGTAGGGTAGGGTAGGGTAGAATAGGGTAGAGTAGGGTAGAGTAGGGTAGAGGAGGTTAGGGTAGGGTAGGGTGGAGTAGGGTGGGGGTGAGTAGAATAGGGTAGGGTAGGGTAGGGTAGGGGGGAGTAGAATAGGGTAGAGTAGGGTAGGGGGGAGTAGAATAGGGTAGGGTAGGGTAGGGGGGAGAAGAATAGGGTAGAGTAGGGTAGAGGGGAGTAGAATAGGGTAGAGTAGGGTGGGGTAGGGAGTAGAATAGGGTAGGGGGGAGTAGAATAGGGTAGAGTAGGGTAGGGGGGAGTAGAATAGGGTAGAGTAGGATGGGGGGAGTAGAATAGGGTAGGGTAGGGGGGAGTAGAATAGGGTAGAGTAGGGTAGGGGGGAGTAGAATAGGGTAGGGTAGGGTAGGGTAGGTGGGAGTAGAATAGGGTAGGGTAGGGTGGGGGGTAGGGTAGGGTAGGGTAGGGGGAGTAGAATAAGGTAGAGTAGGGTAGGGGGGAGTAGAATAAGGTAGAGAGGTAGGGTAGGGGGGGTAGAATAGGGTAGGGGGAGTAGAATAGGGTAGGGTAGGGTAGGGGGAGTAGGGTAGGGTAGGGTAGGGTAGGGTAGGGTAGGGGGAGAGAATAGGGTGGGGTAGGGTAGGGTAGGGTAGGGGGAGTAGAATAAGGGAATAGGGTAGGGGGAGTAGAATAGGGTAGGGTGGGGTGGAGTAGGGTAAGGTAGAGTAGGGTAGGTTGGAGTAGAATAGGGTAGGGTGGAGTAAGGCAGGATAGGATAGGATAGGATAGGATAGGATAGGATAGGATAGGATAGGATAGGATAGGATAGGGTGGAATGGAATGGAATGGAATGGAATGGAATGGAATGGAATGGAATGGAATGGAATAGGCCAGACCAGACCAGGTTGGAAAAGACCTCAGTGATCATCAAGTCCAACCAATCACCCAACACCTCCTGACTAACTCAACTATGGCACCAAGGGCCTCATCCAGGCTCTTCCTAAACACCTCCAGGGCTGGGGTCTCCACCACCTCCCTGGGCAGCACACTCCAGTGCAGCAGTGGGCCTGCTTGGGGGAGGGTCACACCTCCAGTCCTGCCTCACTCCAGTTGCAGCCCCTCACTCAAGCACAGCCCCAGCTGTCTTTGCTCTCATGCTCATTTGCACAGCACCATGGGCAGTGTGCTGTGCTGGGGCAGGGCACACTGGCTCAGCAAACCTGGCTGCTTCCATTGCCTGCTGCTCCTTTTCCCAGGCAGGGCCATGGGGAGCACAGCCTGTGAAGGGTCACACTGGGGGTGAGCAAGCTGGCATGGGCACAGAGGAGTACTTCTGACAGCAAGCACCATCCCAGGATCCCAGAATGGGTTGGGTTGGAAGGGACCTCAAAGCTCATCCAGCTCCAACCTCCTGCCATGGGCAGGGACACCTCCCCCCAGCCCAGCTTGCTCAAGGCCTCATCCAGCCTGGCCTTTAGTATGTTAGGGGTTGGAAGGGACCTCTGGAGATCATTCAGTCCAACCCCCTGCCAGAGCAGGTTCACCCAGGGCAGGGCACACAGGAGCACATCCAGGTGGGGTTTGAAAGCCTCCAGAGCAGGAGACTCCACAACCTCTCTGGGCAGCCTGCCCCAGGCCTCCAGCAGCCTCACACCAAAGAAGTTTCTCCTCCTGTTGGGGTGGAGCCTCCTGGCTTCCAGCTTGTCCCTGTTGTTTCTTGTGCTATCACAGCACACCACTGAAAAGATCCTGGCCCCTTCCTGCCCCCCAGCCCTCAGCTATTGATAGACATTGATCAGATCCCTCTCAGCCTTCTCTTCTCCAGCCTAAACAGCCCCAGGGCTCTCAGCAGAGATGCTCCAGTCCCTTCAGCATCCTCACAGCCTCTGTTGGACTCTCTCCAGCAGTTCCCTGTCCTCTTGAGCTGAGGAGCCCAGCAGTGGACACAACACTCCAGGTGTGGTCTCAGCAGGGCAGGGCAGAGCAGAGGGGGAGGAGAACTTCCCAAGACTTGCTGGCCACACTTTGGATGCACCCCAGGAGACCATTTGCCTTCTTGGCCACATCCACTGCTGTCCCATGGCTAAGTTGCTGTCCAACAGGACTCCATGGAGCTGCTCTCCAGCTGGTCAGCCTCCCAGCTGCACTGGTGCCTGGTGCTGCTCCTCCCCAGGTGCAGGGCTCTGCATTTGTCCTTATTGAGGTTGCCCTTTGCCCAGCTCTTCAGCCTGGCCAGATCCCCTTAGAGGCCAGCTGACCCTGACAGGTGCCAGCCACCCCTCCCAGCTTGGTGGCATCAGCAGAGTTGCTGAGGGTAGGCTCAGTCCCCTTCTCCAGGTCAGTGATGAAGATCCTGAACAGAACTGGAGCCAGTCCTGGTCCCTGGGGAGCTGCCCTGGGCACAGGCCTCCAGCTGGACTCTGCACCACTGATCCCAACCCCCAGAGCTCTGGTGCTGAGCCAGTTTCCAGCCCCCCTCATGGCCCAGTCACCTACCCCACTTCTCTTGAGGTCACCCATGAGGGTGCTGTGCCTTGAACACCTCCAGGCAGGGGACATCCACAGCCTCCCTGGGCAATCTGTATCTCCCCACCCTCACTCTGACTATTTCTGCCTCCTCTCCAGTCTCAGTCTCCTCTCTCCCAGCTCAAAGCCATTCTTCCTCAGCCTGGCTCTCCCAGCCTTTGTCCAAAGTCCCTCCCCAGCTTTCCTGGAGGCCCCTTTCAGGTACTAAGCCAAAAGCTTCATGAACAAGCCCAGAGTGTGTGGGCAGGAAGAAATCTGGGAATAAACCCCAGGAGCAGATCCAAGTGTGGGAGATCAGAGCTGTCAGGCCTGGCACTCCTCATCTCATCACCAGAACCAAGGAGGAGTGCTGGTGGTGCTGGGAAGAGGGCAAGGCTGAGCTAACCTGGGCTCTCTGGCTTCCTTTCTAGGTGGCTCATTAGGACAACTGATCAAACAGAGTGGCTGCCTGCCAGAGGACAGAGCCCTCAGTTACCTGGGCCAGGCACTGGAGGGCTTGGAGTATCTTCATGCTCAAAACATCCTCCATGGAGATGTAAAAGGTGGGATGGTGCCTGGGGTGCTGCCTTCCTCCCTTCCTCTTACAAGAAGCAGACTGCTGGCAGGTTCCTGAGGGGCAGGAGGTTATTTGCCTGGGTTCCAGCCCCACATTTGAGACTGGAGCTTGGCTGGGTGCTGACCAGCTGGGCACCCTGTGTCTGCCAGCCCTGGCCCTGCCATCCAGCGGCTCTGACAAGCTGCTTGCCCAGGCTGCCCCAGCTCCGGGCTGCTGAGATCTGCAGGGCAGGCAGCTGGCAGCTGCTGAGGAGAGAGAGAGAACTCTGGTTGTGTGCTTGCTTGCACCAGTGATGCTCCAGAGGAGAAGCAGCCCTTGGGCTGGGCTCTGGCAGGTTGCAGTCCTCTGGGCTTTTGGCTCTGAGTGCACCTCAGAGGCCAGAGCACAGGGGAGTCTGACGGCGAGCTTCTCGTTGGCAGCGGAGAACGTGCTGCTCTCTGACGATGGAAGCAGAGCTCTGCTGTGTGACTTTGGCCACTCTGCTCACCTCCACCCTGATGGCCTGGGGAAGTGCTTGGTCACAGGTAAGGATTCCTCAAGAGCTCTCCTGCTGCCCCAGGCTGGGATGGCTCCTGCTTGGCAGGTGGCTGTGTTTGCCAGGCTGGCTCTTGCTCCTGGTGTCGCTTCTGTTGCTGTTCCTGAGCTGTGGCCCCTGACAGCTGCAGGGAGCTCAAGGGTGGAAGCTGGTCCTCATCTCCCAGTCTGGTGCAAGGGGCACAGAATCACAGAGTGCTTTGGGTTGGAAGGGATCTTAAAGCTCATCCAGTTCCAACCCCCTGCCATGGGCAAGGACACCTCCCCCCAGCCCAGCTGGCTCAAGGCCTCATCCAGCCTGGCCTTGAACACCTCCAGGGAGAGGACAGCCACAGCCTCCCTGGGCAGCCTGTGCCAGTGTCCCCCCAGCCTCACTGTCAAGAATTTCTTCCTTATATCTGATCTAACCCTCCCCTTTTCCAGTTCAGACTTCATTCCCTCACCCTTCATTCCATCACTGCACTCCCTGAAGCAAAGTCCATCTCCAGCCTTCCTGCAGGCCCCTCTGTGGAGTACAGAAAGGTCTCCCTGGAGCCTTCTATTCTCCAGACTCAACAACCCCAACTCCCTCAGCCTGGCCTCACAGCAGAGGGCTGCCAGCCCTGGCATCATTGCTGTGGCCTCCCCTGGGACCTGCTTGAGCAGTTCTGCATCTTTCTTTAGGAGCAGATGTCTAGGAAAGGTTGGTTCACCTCCCTGTGCTCCATGGTTCCATGCATCCCAACCTGTTCCAGTGTCTCCCTACCCTGACTGGAAAGAATCACAGAATGTCTCAGGTTGGAAGGGACCTTAGAGATCAACTCCAACCTCCCTGCCTTGGGAAGAGACACCTTGCATTTTGATGTGGCTGCTCAAGGCCTCATCCAGCTTGGCCTTGAACACCCCCAGGGAGGAAGCATCCACAATCTCCTTGAGCAGCCTGTTCCAGAGTCTCACCACTCTGCTCCTGAAGGACTTCTTCCTAAGAAGTTCCAGAGGAGGGCCCCAGGAAGACCCAGAGAAGGGCCCTGAGGAGGAGCAGAGGGCTGGAGCTGCTCTGCTGTGAGCACAGACTGAAGGAGTTGGGGTTGTGCAGGCTGGAGAGGAGAAGGCTCCCAGGAGACCTCCTTGTGGCCTTGCAGGATCTGCAGGGGGCTGCAAGAAAGCTGGGGAGGGACTTCTGAGGGTGTCAGGGAGGGACAGGGGTCAGGAACACCTCTGATGGGGGGCAGGAATCAGGCCTGGGCCAGGGAGCCAGCAATGGGCACTGGCAGCCCAGAAGGCCAAGGGCAGCTCAGCTGCCAGTGCCCATTGCCAGAGGTAGAGGGAGAGGATCCTGCCCCTCTGCTCTGGGGTGTCAGGGAGGGACAGGACTGGGAGGGGGATGGAACAGAACTAGAAGTGAGGAGATTGAGATTGGCTGTGAGGAAGAAGTTGTTGCCCAGGAGGGTGGTGAGAGCCTGGCACAGGCTGCCCAGGGAGGTGGTGGAAGCCTCCTGGCTGGAGGTGTTTGCAGCCAGGCTGGAGGTGGCTGTGAGCAACCTGCTGTGGTGTGAGGTGTCCCTGCCCATGGCAGGGGGTTGGAGCTGGCTGAGCCTTGAGGTCCCTTCCAACCCTGACAGCTCTGTGAGTCTAAGATCCAGTCTAAACCTACTCTCCCTCAGTTTTAAACCATTTCTTTCTAGTAATTCAGGTCAGGATGATGGCAAGGTTCAGGCCTGTGCCCCTGCAAGGATCCCCAGCAGAAGTGCAAAGCCTGACCCTGGCTTGCTGTGTGACCTCACTGCACAGCTGGGACAGAATCCTCACCTCCACCAAAGCAAAATTGCTGCCTGGCTTTTGGGCAGCTGCTGAGAGAGAAGGCTGTGCTTTGGACCACCAAGCTCAGGTGGAGAGGGTCAGGGTTTGCCTCCCAGATTTGCTGGAAGCAGGAGCTGGTAGCTGCTCCATGTGTGAAGGGATGAGGCTGAGGAGGAGATGGAGCCTTAGAACAGCTTCTGAGAGCTGGGGATTGGGTTAAGGTGACTTGGTCCTCACTTTAACTGCAAAGACAAACTGCAGGGAAGTCCTTGTGCCCTGTGCTCAGCACTGCTGAGGCCACACCTGGAGTCCTGTGTCCAGCTCTGGGCTCCTCAGGTCAGGAAAGAGGTTGAGCTGCTGGAAGGTGTCCAGAGAAGGGCAAGAAAGCTGGGGAGGGGTCTGGAGCACAGCCCTGGGAGGAGAGGCTGAGGGAGCTGGGGTTGCTTAGCCTGGAGAAGAGGAGGCTCAGGGGAGACCTTCTTGCTCTCTGCAACTCCCTGCAGGGAGGTTGGAGCCATCTGGGGGTTGATCTCTTCTCCCAGGCAAGCAGCAGCAGAACAAGAGGACACAGTCTCAAGCTGTGCCAGGGGAGGTTTAGGCTGGAGGTGAGGAGAAAGTTCTTCATATAAAGAGATTGGCCACTGGGATGTGCTGCCCAGGGAGGTGGTGGAGTCCCCATCCCTGGAGGTGTTCCAGAGGGGATTGGATGTGGCACTTGGAGCCATGGGTTAGTTGTCAGGAGGTGCTTGGTGTTAGGTCATAGCTTGGACTTGATGATCTCTGAGGTGTTTTCCACCCCCACTGAGTGTGTGATTATGTGACAAGGAGGCTGCCTTGGCCTCCCCAGCACATGGGGTCAGCTGTGCAGTGAGCTCTCCTTTGAATGAGGTTCAACAAGAGCAAGGGCAGGGTCCTGCAGCTGGCTGGAGGCAATCCCAGGCACAAATGCAGGCTGGGCAGGGACTGGCTGGAAAGCAGCCCTGAGGAGAGAGTCTTGGGGGTGCTGGGGGAGGAGAAGCTCAGCAGGAGCTCTCAGTGTGCACTTGCAGCCCAGAAAGCCAAGCAGAGCCTGGGCTGCAGCAGGAGAAGTGTGGCCAGCAGGCAAGGGAGATGATTCTCCCCCTCTGCTCAGCTCTGGGGAGACCCCACCTGGAGTCCTGCCTCCAGTTCTGGAGCCCCTATGGCAAGAGGGATGTGGAGGGGCTGGAAGGTGTCCAGAGCAGGGCCAGGAGGAGGAGCAGAGGGCTGGAGCTGCTCTGCTGTGAGCACAGACTGAAGGAGTTGGGGCTGTTGAGTGTGGAGAAGAGAAGGCTCTGAGGTGACCTCATTGTGGCCTTCCAGGATCTGCAGGGGGCTCCAAGAAGGCTGGGGAGGGACTGCTCAGGCTCTCAGGCAGTGCTAGGACTAGGGGGAATGGAATGAAGCTGGAGGTGGGGAGATTGAGGCTGGAGGGGAGGAGGAAGTTCTTCCCCAGGAGAGTGGTGAAGCCCTGCAATGGGTTGTGCAGGGAGGTGGTTGAGGCCCCAGCCCTGGAGGTGTTTGCAGCCAGGCTGGCTGAGGCTGTGGCCAGGCTGATCTAGTGTGGGGTGTCCCTGCCCATGGCAGGGGGGTTGGCACTGGCTGATCCTTGTGCTCCCTTCCAACCCTGACTGGTGCTATGAATGGTTGCAGGGAACTATGTGCCTGGCACGGAGACTCACATGGCGCCAGAGGTGGTGATGGGCAAGCGCTGCGACTCCAAGGTGGACATCTGGAGCAGCTGCTGTATGATGCTTCACATGCTCAATGGCTGCCACCCTTGGACCCAGTATTACAATCACCCACTGTGCCTCAAGGTGAGTGACCCAGGGAGAGCAACCTCAGCCTGCAGCATCCCAGTGCAGAGAGGGCTTCGGGAGGGCAGGCTGGGAGCAGCTGGGAGTCTGAGATGATCTGAGAGGCATGGAATGGTTTGGGTGGGAAGGGACCTTTGGAGCCCATCCAGACCAACCCCCCTGCAGCCAGCAGGGACAGCCCCAGCCAGGGCAGGCTGCTCACAGCCCCAACCAACCTCCCCTGCACTGCTGCCAGGCTTGGGGCAGCTCCCAGCTCTCTGGGCAGCCTGGGCCAGGCTCTGCCCACCATCACTGCCAAACCTTTCTCCTTCTCTCCACTCTCAAGCTCCCTCTTGCCCTTTCCAACCCTCCCCCCTTGTCCTGTCCCATCAGGCCCTGCTCAAAGCTCTGTCCCCAGCTCTCTGCTGGGCCCTTGAAGCACTGCAAGGCCACCAGAAGCTCTCCCTGGAGCCTTCTCTTCTGCAGGCTGCCCAAGGCCAACTCTCTCAGCCTGGCTCCCAGCAGAGGGCTGCCAGCCCTGCCAGCCCTGCTGTGGCCTCCTCTGGCCCTGCTCCCCCAGCTCCCTGTCTGTGCTGAGGGCTCCAGAGCTGCCCCAGGCCTGCAGGGGAGGTCTGAGCAGAGCACAGCAGAGGGCAGAATCCCCTCCCTGCCCCTGCTGCCCACCCTGCTGGGGCTCAGCCCAGGCCAGGCTGGGGCTGGGCTGGCAGTGCTTGGTGCCAGCTCCTGTCCAGCTTTTCCTCCACCAGCTTCCCCAAGCCCTTCTCCACAGGGCTGCTCTCCAGCCCTTCACCCCTCAGCCTGGACTGATACCAGGGGTTGCCTGGACCCAGGTGCAGGACCTTGCAGAGGGCCTTGCTGAAGCTGCTGGGCTTCACATGGTGTCAGCTCACCAAGCTTTGCTTTGGGCACTGATCCTCCCTTACACCTCTCACACTGCTGTGTTTCACAGCTGAGGGCTGTTCTGTTGTGCCCTGCTCAGGACTTGATGGTGACTTTTCCAGCCAGTGCTGAAGTGCCTGCCCAGCTCTCTCATCTCAGGCTGTCATTTCAGTTGGAGACTCTCAGGGTGGGAAGAACCTTTCTGAACTCAAACCTCTGCTCTAACCTCTTTCACTTCCTGTTTGTTACACAGATAGCTAAAGAGCCACCTCCTCTGAGGGAAATTCCACCTTCCTGCAACCCTCTCACTGCTGAGGTTATCAAAATGGGGCTGGAGAAGGAGCCTGTGCAGAGAGCCTCAGCCTCAGAGCTCAAAACCAAGGCCAGTGTCGCGCTGGAAGAAGGTAGAGTTGACCTCTCCCTGAAGCTTCTGCCCTGCACTGGTGAAGTGCTCAGCTGCTGGCAGTGCCCAAGGGGTCCTGGGGGCAAGATCCCTGTGGTTTGCTGCTCAGCACATCACCATCAGGTTGTACTGTGATAACCTGTGCAGGCTACAGCTTGGATGGCTGCTTTGGGGTTGGTAGCTCTTGGCTGGGCTGATGACTTCAGCCCACAGCTGGCTGCTTCTCACCCAGCTAAAGGACAGTTCCCTGTGTGCCTCACCTGCTCCCTCTGCCCTCTCCACCTGGAGGAGACAATGTTGAGCTTTACTTGGGTTTCCTGAGGCTGTTTGCTGTGGCTGGGCTCAGCCAAAGTCTCAGCTGCATCACAGAATCACCAAGGTTGGAAGAGACTTCAAAGATCATCAAATCCAACCTGTCATAGTATCATAGTATCACAGAATCAGTCAGGGTTGGAAGGGACCACAAGGATCAGCCAGTTCCAACCCCCCTGCCATGGGCAGGGACACCCCACACTAGATCAGCCTGGCCACAGCCTCAGCCAGCCTGGCTGCAAACACCTCCAGGGCTGGGGCCTCAACCACCTCCCTGCACAACCCAGTCCAGGGCTTCACCACTCTCCTGGGGAAGAACTTCCTCCTCCCCTCCAGCCTCAATCTCCCCACCTCCAGCTTCATTCCATTCCCCCTAGTCCTATCACTGCCTGAGAGCCTGAGCAGTCCCTCCCCAGCCTTCCTGGAGCCCCCTGCAGATCCTGGAAGGCCACAATGAGGTCACCTCAGAGCCTTCTCTTCTCCACACTGAACAGCCCCAACTCCTTCAGTCTGTGCTCACAGCAGAGCAGCTCCAGCCCTCTGCTCCTCCTCCTGGCCCTGCTCTGGACACCTTCCAGCACCTCCACATCCCTCTTGCCATAGGGGCTCCAGAACTGGAGGCAGGACTCCAGGTGGGGTCTCCCCAGAGCTGAGCAGAGGGGGAGAATCACCTCCCTTGCCCTGCTGGCCACACTTCTCCTGCTGCAGCCCAGGCTCTGCTTGGCTTTCTGGGCTGCAAGTGCACACTGAGAGCTCCTGCTGAGCTTCTCCTCCCCCAGCACCCCCAAGGCTCTCTCCTCAGGGCTGCTTTCCAGCCAGTCCCTGCCCAGCCTGCATTTGTGCCTGGGATTGCCTCCAGCCAGCTGCAGGACCCTGCCCTTGCTCTTGTTGCACCTCCTGAGGTTGGCTTGTGCCCACCTCTGCAGCCTGCCCAGCTCCCTCTGGATGGATCCCTTCCCTCCAGCTGTCTGCTGCCCCACACAGCTTGGTGTCATCAGCAACCCTGCTGAGGCTGCACTCAGTGCCACTGCCCATGGCACCCACAGAGATGCTGAACAAGCCTGAGCCCAGGGCTGATCCCTGAGGGACTCTGCTTGTCCCTGGCCTCCCCTGGGCCATGGGCCCATTGAAACCTGTCACCACAGACCTCCTGACTGTGGCCACCAAGTGCCACATCCAATCCCCTCTTGAACACCTCCAGGGATGGGGACTCCACCACCTCCCTGGGCAGCACATCCCAACGGCCAACAACTCCCTCAGTGAGCTCAAGCCTGGTGAGCCTGGAGCAGCAAAACTGGGAGCAGAGGTTTGTTGCATCCTGTCAGGAGGGGAAACTTCTTTGGTGTGAGGCTGCTGGAGGCCTGGAGCAGGCTGCCCAGAGAGGTTGTGGAGTCTCCTGCTCTGGAGACTTTCAAGCCCCACCTGGCTGTGTTCCTGTGTGCCCTGCCCTGGCTGCTCCTGCTCTGGCAGGGGGCTTGGACTGGATGATCTCCAGAGATCCCTTCCAACCTCTGGGGTTCTATGATTGCAGCTCATCCCTGTGGCCCAGTCCAGCCTCTATGATTCTCTCTGATTCATTTCAGCTTAGTCCTGCTGACAGCTTCTGTAAAGCAGCAGGAAATCCTGGAGGGGGTCTTCCTCACAGCAACCTGCAGCCTGAACTGGGACTGGAGGGAAATGTTTGCTTCTTGTTTGTCTTTATTTGATGGTGTTTTGTGTGCTTTGTGTTGCTGTAGTGGGAGGTGTGACCAGCCCCTGGAAAGGTGAATACAGAGAGCCCAGGCACTTATCTCTGCACAAAGGAAACAACCCACAGACCTCCCTGTCCCCCACAGTCAGCCCAGTTGCTGAGACTGCTTCTGACCCCAAACTGCCAGACAAAGTGTCCTGTGCAAGCCCAGTCCTACCACCAGCATCCCTAGAGCAAACAGAGGAGGTGGAGGGGACCTCTTGGAACATGTGCAAGGAGCTACCAGAGGCCTGGGACCCTCCCCCTCTCTCCTCCACTCCTCTCCCCCTGAAGAGCTGCAGCCATGTGGAGAGAGCCACAACCATTTCAGAGCAAGAGCTTCAGCAGCTGGAAATAGGTGAGCAAGGGGCTGGGGGGGGTTCAGCCTTTCCCCCCTGGAGCCTGCTGCAGCTCCTGCTGCTTTCCTTTGGCCTCCTGCAGCTCCTGCTGCTTTCCTTTGGCCTCCTGAGAGTTATTTCTGGGCCTTGAGCTGGGATGTCATCTTGCTGACAGTTCCTCTCTCGTTACACAAAGGGCTAAAATTACCAAAGCAACGAAACATGGCCCAAAGGCAGTGGTCAGGGTTTCCTTCCACCCTCTGAACAGTGGCAGCAAACTGAGAGGAGCAGGAAGCTCTCCAAACCCAGCCACTTGCAGACCTGTGCCTGAGCAGTGCCTGCAACCCCAGCTCCAAGCTGAAGGTTTTGATTCTCAGCTGGAATTCTTGTACTGAAGGCCTAAAGCTCCTGGATGGGAGAAGCCAGCTGGAGTTACACTCAGTCTGCAACTATGTGTTGTGGGGACTGGAAATGCTACAGCCTGTAGATTTGATCCCCAGCATCAGAGTGTGGAAACCAGCAGGGGGAAGAGCAGTGCTCAGCAGGTTCAACAAGGCCAAGGGCTGGGGCCTGCAGCTGGGTCACAACAGCCCCAGGAAGGCTCCAGGCTGGGGGCAGAGTGGCTGGGAAGTGCCCAGCAGGAAAGGCCCTGGGGGTGCTGGGTGCCAGCAGCTGGAGAGAGGGATTGGCTTGCAGAGTGTGCCCTCAAAGCTACTCTGCAGACAGCTCTGGTTAGAAAGCCTCAGTCCTCACCCATGGCTGAGCCAGACAGGAGCTGCTCTGCCTTTCACCAGGCTCCTCAGGCCTGAGCATCTTCCACCCACCTGTGCCTGGAGCAGACTTCAACAAGGCCAAGGGCTGGGGGCTGCAGCTGGGGCACAACAGCCCCAGGAAGCTCCAGGCTGGGGACAGAGGGGATGGGAAGTGCCCAGCAGAAAAGGCCCTGGGGGTGCTGGGTGCCAGCAGCTGGAGCTGAGGCAGCAGTGCCCAGGGGGCCAAGAAGGCCTCCAGCAGCCTGGGCTGGAGCAGCAATGCAGGAGCAGGAGCAGGGCAGGGATGGTGCCCCTGGGCTGGGCACTGGGGAGGCTGCACCTCATATCCTGGGTTCAGTTTTGGGCCTCTCACTGCAAGAAGGACTTTGAGAGGCTGAGCAGGGCCAGGGAAGGGCAACAGAGCTGGGGAAGGGTCTGGGGAGCAGGGCTGGGGAGGAGCAGCTGAGAGAGCTGGGGGAGTTGAGCCTGGAGCAGAGGAGGCTGAGGGAGACCTCCTTGCTCTCTGCAGCTCCCTGAGAGGAGGCTGCAGGGAGCTGGGGGTTGGGCTCTGCTCCCAGTCTCAGGTAACAGAAGGAGAGGAAATGTCTGAAACTGTGCCAGGGGAGGCTGAGGTTGGAGAGGAGGAAAATTTTCTTTGCTGCAGGAGTGGTCAGGGATTGGCACAGGCTGCCCAGGGAGGTGGTGGAGTCCCCATGCCTGGAGGTGCTCAGGAAACCTGTGGCCATGGCACTTGGAGCCAGAAGTTCTTTGCCATGAGGGTGGGGAGAAGCTGCAACACTTAGCTGGGAGCTGAGTGCAGCTTTCTGCCTGGGGAGCAATTTCTTCTCCAGTGCCTTCCACCCAGAGACCCAGAGGTCCATTCAGGGGCCCTGAGGACACACTTCTTCAGCATGAGGGTGGTGAGACTCTGCAACAGGTTGCCCAGAATGGTTGTGGATGCCCTGAACCTGACATAAACCTCTTGACAGTGAGGGTGGGGAGACTCTGGCACAGGTTGCCCAGGGAGGCTGTGGGTGGAGGTGTTGGAGGCCAGGCTGGCTGAGGCCTTGAGCAAGCTGTGCTGGGGGGAGGTGTCCCTGCCCGTGGCAGGAGGTTGGGACTGGCTGAGCTTTGAGGTCCCTTCCAACTCAAGCCCTTCTGTCTTGCTTCTCTTTCCTTCTGCTTGCAGAGCTCTTTCTGAACAGCCTGTCCCAGCCCTACTCCCTGGAGGAGCAGGAGCAGATGCTGTCCTGCCTCAGCATCGACAGCCCCTTCGTGTCGGACGCCAGCGAGAGGGTGAGTGCTGGGGGACCCTGGAGCGGGGCAGCCACCCCTGGGGCACTGCAGCCTCTCACCATGGACACCTGAAGCTGCTCTGCTTTGTTTCTTCATAGGAAGAGAGATTGGCCACTGGAATGTGCTGCCCAGGGAGGTGGTGGAGTCCCCAGCCCTGGAGGTGTTTAGGAAGAGCCTGGATGAGGCCCTTGGTGCCATGGTTGAGTTGCTCAGATGGTGCTGGGGGAGAGGTTGGACTGGATGAGCTCTGAGGTCTTTTCCAACCTGGTTAATTCTGCTCTGCTCTGCTCTGTCCTGTTGTATTCTGTCCTGTCCTGTCCTGTCCTGTCCTGTCCTGTCCTGTTGTCCTTGTGTTCTGTCCTGCCCTGTCCTGTCCTGTTGTGTCCTGTCCTGTTGTGTTCTGTCCTGTCCTGTTCTGTCCTGTCCTGTCCTGTCCTGTTCTGTCCTGTCCTGTCCTGTTGTGTTCTGTCCTGTCCTGTCCTGTCTGTCCTGTCCTGTCCTGTTCTGTCCTGTCCTGTTCTGTCCTGTCCTGACTTGTTGTGTCCTGTCCTGTCCTGTCCTGTCCTGTCCTGTCCTGTTGTGTCCTGTCCTGTCCTGTTGTGTCCTGTCCTGTCCTGTCCTGTCCTGTCCTGTCCTGTCCTGTCCTGTCCTGTCCTGTCCTGTTGTGTCCTGTCCTGTCCTGTCCTGTCCTGTTCTGTCCTGTCCTGTTCTGTCCTGTCCTGACTTGTTGTGTCCTGTCCTGTCCTGTCCTGTCCTGTCCTGTCCTGTCCTGTTCTGTCCTGTCCTGTCCTGTTGTGTCCTGTCCTGTCCTGTCCTGTTGTGTCCTGTCCTGTCCTGTCCTGTCCTGTCCTGTCCTGTCCTGTCCTGTCCTGTCCTGTTGTGTCCTGTCCTGTCCTGTTGTGTCCTGTCCTGTCCTGTCCTGTTCTATTTGACACCTTTTTACTGGAGAGGCCCTTGGGAATCACAGAGTGTTAGGGGCTGGAGGGGACCTCCAAAGCTCATCCAGTCCTGCCCCCTGCCAGAGCAGTGTCACCTAGAGCAGGCCACACAGGAACACAGCCAGGTGGGGCCTGGATATCTCCAGAGGGGGATACTCCACAGCCCCCCTGGGCAGCCTGCTCCAGGGCTCCTCACCCCCACAGGGAAAAAAACCTTTCCCTCCTGTTCTCATGGCACTTCCTCTGCCTCAGCTTTCACCACTGCCCCTTGGGCTGGCATTGGGCATCCCCCAGCAGAGCCTGGCTCCAGCCTCTGGGCATCACCCTGCACAGCTTTAGCACCAGCAGTGAGGTCACCCCTCAGAAGAAAGCTTTGCTCTTGGCCACTGAAGTATTCAGCCTGGAGTTTTTCTTTAGCTTGCTGCCCAGCATGGATCCCTTTCCTCCAGTTGCTCTCCTCTGCTGTATGCTCACAGTGAGCACCAGGGGAGTGACTCTGGAGCATCTCAGCAGCCTGAGCCCTCTCTGTGCAGGAGGAAGAAGCTGAAGAAGCAATGATCATAGAATCAACCAGGTTGGAAAAGCTCTCAGAGCTCATCAGGTCCAACCTATGACCTAATCCCTAACACCTCCTGACAGCTAACCCATGGCTCCAAGTGCCACATCCAAGCCTTTCCTGAACACCTCCAGGGATGGGGACTCCACCACCTCCCTGGGCAGCACATCCCAGTGGCCAATTCCTCTTTCTGGGAAGAACTTTCTCCTCACCTCCAGCCTCCTACTGGCACAGCTTGAGACTGTGTGCTCTTGTTCTGGTGCTGGGTGCCTGGCAAAAGAGACCAACCCCCACCTGGCCACAACCTCTCTTCAGGTAGTTGTAGAGAGCAATGAGGCCTCCCCTGAGCCTCCTCTTCTCCAGGTGCTCACAGCTCCTTCAGCTCTTGCTCAGCTCCCCTCTGGGGCTGCTCTTCTGCAGCCTCTCAGCCCCAGGGCTCTCAGCCTTTGCTGCTCACAGAGCTGCTCCAGGCCCCTCAGCCTCCACCTGGCACAGCTTGAGACTGTGTGCTCTTGTTCTGGTGCTGCTTGCCTGGGAGAAGAAACCAACCCCCACCTGGCTACAACCTCCCTGCAGGGAGAGCAATGAGGTCTCCCCTGAGCCTCCTCTTCTCCAGGCTGAGCAGCCCCAGCAATGTCCCTGCCCATGGCAAGGCCTTTGGAACTTGATGACCTTTAAGGCCTCCTCCACCACAAACCATTCTGTGCCTCTCTGGTGAGCTGCTGGGCAGCCCAGGGTCACCTTCCTGGCACCAGCCCCTGAGGGGATGTCTAGAGAACAAGCAGAAGAAGGGGCAGGACACAGCCCCTGCTCTTGGATGTTCCTTCCCAGATTCCTTCTCCATGAACTCTTCTTTTAAGGCATGCCTAGCAATGCCTCACACTCTCTAAGCTACTTTAAATGCTAAGCCCAAGTGCACCTGGCAGCAGAGTTTTAGCTGATGGCTTCATTCTCCTCTCACTCCAACCAAACCCTCTGTTCTCCCCCAGCTCTTCTTGCTGATTTTTGAGGAGATCTGAATGTCTGCAAGCAAGGGGCAGTGGCTTGGAGCTGGGGGAGAGGAGATTGAGCCTGGAGATGGGGAAGAAACTTTTTCCAGTGAGGGTGGGCAGACACTGGCACAGGCTGCCCAGGGAGGGGGTGGAAGTCTCCACACCTCCCTGAGGTCAGGCTGGATGAGGCCTTGAGCAGCCTGGGCTGGTGGGAGGTGTCCCTGCCCATGGCAGGGGGTTGGAACTGGCTGAGCTTTAAGATCCCTTCCAACCCAACCCATTCTGTGGTGCTGTGAAGCTGTTCATTGCTCTTCATCCTGGTTCCCAGAGGGCAGGTGAATGCTGGACAACACAAGGCCCAGCCTTACATCCCTGGGGAGCTCTGGGGTCTTTTTTTTGCCTCCCTGAGGTCATTTTGATGTTTTTCTCTCATGCAAGCTCAAGGAACCAGTGAACCATTTTGGCTGGGCAAAGAGCTTTGAGGTGATTTGAGTCCAACCCTTCTCTAACTCCACCAAGCCTGGTGCTGAAACCACCAACTCCATTTCCTAAGGAGCCTTTGACAAACTTAGACTCACAGAGCTGTCAGGGCTGGAAGGGAGCTCAAGGCTCAGCCAGCTCCAACCCCCTGCCATGGGCAGGGACACCTCACACCACAGCAGGTTGCTCACAGCCACCTCCAGCCTGGCTGCAAACACCTCCAGGCAGGAGGCTTCCACCACCGCCCTGGGCAGCCTGGGCCAGGCTCTCACTGGCACTCTGTGCTCGCTTCTGCAGAATTCCATGAAGGCTTCCCACAGCCTGAGGGACACGCTGAGCTCTGGGATCCACTCCTGGAGCAGCCAGGCCGAGGGGCAGAGCTGCAGCTGGAACAACCTGCGGAGCCGCGGCCGGCACGCCGACACCCCCAGCTACTTCAACGGTGAGTGCCAGCCCCTGAGCCTGGCTGCCCGCCCCCAGGGGGCTGTGCTCCCTGCTCACAACCACTGGGCTGTGCAGCCTTGTCCTCCTCAGCTGCTCTCTCAGCACAGACCCTAAAAGCACGAGAGTTGTGGAGACTCAGGCAGCTGTTTGGGAGGGAAAGACCTCCCAGGATCATGGAGTCCAACTGGCACTGCCAGGGCAGCCCTGAGCCAGGGCCCCCCTGAGCCAGGGCACTGCTGAGCCAGGGCAGCCCTGAGCCAGGGCCCCCCTGAGCCAGGGCACCCCTGAGCCAGTGCACCACTGAGCTAGGGCACCCCTGAGCCAGGGCACCACTGAGCCAGGGCACCCTGAGCCAGGGCACTGCTGAGCCAGGGCACCCCTGACCCAGGGCCCCCCTGAGCCATGGCCCCCCTGAGCCAGGGCACCCCTGAGCCAGGGCCCCCCTGAGCCAGGGCACTGCTGAGCCAGGGCATTGCTGAGCCAGGGCACTGCTGAGCCAGGGTACTGCTGAGCCAGGGTACTGCTGAGCTATGGCACTGCTGAGCCAGGGCACCCCTGAGCCAGGGCACTGCTGAGCTATGGCACTGCTGAGCCAGGGCACCCCTGAGCCAGGGCACCCCTGAGCCAGGGCACCCCTGAGCCAGGGCACTGCTGAGCTATGGCACTGCTGAGCCAGGGCACCCCTGAGCCAGGGCCCCCCTGAGCCAGGGCCCCCCTGAGCCAGGGCACTGCTGAGCCAGGGCACTGCTGAGCCAGGGCACCCCTGAGCCAGGGCACCCCTGAGCCATGGCACCGCTGAGCCAGGGCACTGCTGAGCCATGGCACTGCTGAGCCAGGGCACTGCTGAGCCAGGGCACCCCTGAGCCAGGGCACTGCTGAGCTATGGCACTGCTGAGCCAGGGCACTGCTGAGCCAGGGCCCCCCTGAGCCAGGGCACCCCTGAGCCAGGGCACTGCTGAGCCAGGGCACCCCTGAGCCAGGGCACCCTGAGCCAGGGCACTGCTGAGCCAGGGCACCCCTGAGCCAGGGCCCCCTGAGCCAGGGCACTGCTGAGCCAGGGCACTGCTGAGCCAGGGCACTGCTGAGCCAGGGTACTGCTGAGCCAGGGCACCCCTGAGCCAGGGCACCCCTGAGCCATGGCACCGCTGAGCCAGGGCACTGCTGAGCTATGGCACTGCTGAGCCAGGGCACTGCTGAGCCAGGGCACCCCTGAGCCAGGGCACTGCTGAGCCATGGCACTGCTGAGCCAGGGCACCCCTGAGCCAGGGCACCCCTGAGCCAGGGCACTGCTGAGCCAGGGCCCCCCTGAGCCAGGGCACTGCTGAGCTATGGCACTGCTGAGCCAGGGCACCCCTGAGCCAGGGCACCCTGAGCCAGGGCACTGCTGAGCCAGGGCACCCCTGAGCCAGGGCACCCCTGAGCCAGGGCACTGCTGAGCCAGGGCACCCCTGAGCCAGGGCCCCCCTGAGCCAGGGCACTGCTGAGCCAGGGCACTGCTGAGCCAGGGCACTGCTGAGCCAGGGCACTGCTGAGCCAGGGTACTGCTGAGCCAGGGCACCCCTGAGCCAGGGCACTGCTGAGCCAGGGTACTGCTGAGCCAGGGCCCCCCTGAGCCAGGGCACTGCTGAGCCAGGGCACTGCTGAGCCAGGGCACTGCTGAGCCAGGGCACCCCTGAGCCAGGGCACTGCTGAGCCATGGCACTGCTGAGCCAGGGCACTGCTGAGCCAGGGCCCCCCTGAGCCAGGGCCCCCCTGAGCCAGGGCACTGCTGAGCCAGGGCACCCCTGAGCCAGGGCACCCCTGAGCCATGGCACCGCTGAGCCAGGGCACTGCTGAGCCATGGCCCCCCTGAGCCAGGGCCCCCCTGAGCCAGGGCATTGCTGAGCCAGGGCACCCCTGAGCCAGGGCCCCCCTGAGCCAGGGCCCCCCTGAGCCAGGGCATTGCTGAGCCAGGGCACCCCTGAGCCATGGCCCCCCTGAGCCAGGGCCCCCCTGAGCCAGGGCACTGCTGAGCCAGGGTACTGCTGAGCCAGGGTACTGCTGAGCCAGGGCACTGCTGAGCCAGGGCACCCCTGAGCCAGGGCACCCCTGAGCCATGGCACCGCTGAGCCAGGGCACTGCTGAGCTATGGCACTGCTGAGCCAGGGCACTGCTGAGCCAGGGCACCCCTGAGCCAGGGCACTGCTGAGCTATGGCACTGCTGAGCCAGGGCACTGCTGAGCCAGGGCCCCCCTGAGCCAGGGCACCCCTGAGCCAGGGCACTGCTGAGCCAGGGCACCCCTGAGCCAGGGCACCCCTGAGCCATGGCACCGCTGAGCCAGGGCACTGCTGAGCTATGGCACTGCTGAGCCAGGGCACTGCTGAGCCAGGGCACCCCTGAGCCAGGGCACTGCTGAGCCAGGGCACTGCTGAGCCAGGGCACCCCTGAGCCAGGGCACTGCTGAGCCAGGGCACCCCTGAGCCAGGGCACTGCTGAGCCAGGGCACCCCTGAGCCAGGGGCCCCCTGAGCCAGGGCACTGCTGAGCCAGGGCCCCCCTGAGCCAGGGCACTGCTGAGCCAGGGCCCCCCTGAGCCATGGCCCCCCTGAGCCAGGGCCCCCCTGAGCCAGGGCACTGCTGAGCTATGGCACTGCTGAGCCATGGCCCCCCTGAGCCAGGGCCCCCCTGAGCCAGGGCCCCCCTGAGCCAGGGCATTGCTGAGCCATGGCCCCCCTGAGCCAGGGCCCCCCTGAGCCAGGGCACTGCTGAGCCAGGGTACTGCTGAGCCAGGGCACCACTGAGCCAGGGCACCCCTGAGCCAGGGCACTGCTGAGCCAGGGTACTGCTGAGCCAGGGCACCACTGAGCCAGGGCACCCCTGAGCCAGGGCACCCCTGAGCCATGGCCCCCCTGAGCCAGGGCATTGCTGAGCCAGGGCACTGCTGAGCCAGGGTACTGCTGAGCCAGGGCACCACTGAGCCAGGGCACTGCTGAGCCAGGGCACCCCTGAGCCATGGCCCCCCTGAGCCAGGGCATTGCTGAGCCAGGGCACTGCTGAGCCAGGGCACTGCTGAGCCAGGGTACTGCTGAGCCAGGGCACCACTGAGCCAGGGCACTGCTGAGCCAGGGCACCCCTGAGCCATGGCCCCCCTGAGCCAGGGCACCCCTGAGCCAGGGCACCCCTGAGCCAGGGCACCCCTGACCCATGGCCCCTCTGAGCCAGGGCACCCCTGACCCATGGCACCCCTGAGCCCTCAGCACCACATCTCCACAGCTCTGAAACCTCTCCAGGCCTGGGGACTCTACCACTGCCCTGGGCCAGGCATGGACAACCCTTTTGGGTTGAAATTGTTCCTCATGCCCAACCTAAACCTCCCCTGGTGCAGCCTGGGGCCATTTCCTCTTCTCCTGACACTTGGTACAAGGGAATAGAAACCAACCCCCACCTCCCCTGGCTCCATCCCAGGCCAGTTCCTCTCCTTCTATCAGCTGATCCCAGGGAGAAGAACCCAACCCCCAGCTCCTGCAGCCTCCTCCCAGGGAGCTGCAGAGAGCAAGGAGGTCTCCCTCAGCCTCCTCTGCTCCAGGCTCAACTCCCCCAGCTCCCTCAGCTGCTCCTCCCCAGCCCTGCTCCCCAGACCCTTCCCCAGCTCTGTTGCCCTTCCCTGGCCCTGCTCAGCCTCTCAAAGTCCTTCTTGCAGTGAGAGGCCCAAAACTGACCCCAGGATATGAGGTGCAGCCTCCCCAGTGCTCAGCCCAGGGGCACCATCCCTGCCCTGCTCCTGCTGCCCACAGCATTGCTGCTCCAGCCCAGGCTGCTGGAGGCCTTCTTGGCCCCCTGGGCACTGCTGCCTCAGCTCCAGCTGCTGGCACCCAGCACCCCCAGGGCCTTTTCTGCTGGGCACTTCCCATCCCCTCTGTCCCCAGCCTGGAGCTTCCCTGGGGCTGTTGTGCCCCAGCTGCAGCCCCCAGCCCTTGGCCTTGTTGAAGTCTGCTCCAGGCACAGGTGGGTGGAAGATGCTCAGGCCTGAGGAGCCTGGTGAAAGGCAGAGCAGCTCCTGTCTGGCTCAGCCATGGGTGAGGACTGAGGCTTTCTAACCAGAGCTGTCTGCAGGGTATCTTTGAGGGCACACTCTGCAAGCCAATCCCTCTCTCCAGCTGCTTTGTTGCTAAATGCAGCTCAGCTCTGTGAGTCACTCTTGTCTGCTGCAAGCCTCCAAGCTCAGCAGAGGACCTGCCTAAATTAAACTGCCTAATGGCACCACCAAGGCCTTCAGCTGGCTGTGCCTTGCAGCCAGGTTATCCCTGCTGGGCTGGGCAGTCAGCAGGCTGCCCCCAGCTGCAGCTAACAACTCCCCTTGCACGTTTCAGGAGTCAAAATCCAGATCCAGTTGCTCAGTGGAGAGAATTTACACATCAGGGATTTCCACAGGACAAAGGTGGGAGACATTGCCACTGGGATCAGCAGCCAGGTGAGACACCAAAGCTGGGAGCTAAGTGCAGCTTTCTGCCTGAGGGGCCTCAAAACCAGAGACCCAGAGGTCCATTCAGGGGCCCTGAGGACACACTTCTTCAGCATGAGGGTGGTGAGACTCTGCAACAGGTTGCCCAAGATGGTTGTGGATGCCCTGAACCTGACATAAACCTCTTGACAGTGAGGGTGAGGAGACTCTGGCACAGGTTGCCCAGGGAGGTTGTGGCTGTCCCTCCCTGGAGGTGTTCAGGGCCAGGCTGGATGAGATCCTGAGCAAGCTGTGCTGGGGGAGGTGTCCCTGCCCATGGCAGGGAGCTGGAACTGGCTGAGCTTTGAGGTCCCTTCCAACCCAAACCCATCCTGTGAATTAGAATCATAGAATCAATAAGGCTGGAAAAGAGCTCAGAGCTCATCAAGTCCAAGCTGTCACCCAACACCATCTGATCAGCTCAGCCATGGCACAAAGGGCCTCATCCAGGCTCTTCCTGAACACCTCCAGGGATGGGGACTCCACCACCTCCCTGGGCAGCACATCCCAGTGGCCAATTCCTCTTTCTGGGAAGAACTTTCTCCTCACCTCCAGCCTAAACCTCCCCTGGCACAGCTTGAGACTGTGTCCTCTTGTTCTGGGGCTGCTTGCCTGGCAGAAGAGACCAACCCCCACCTGGCTCCAACCTCCCTGCAGGGAGTTGCAGAGAGCAAGAAGGTCTCCCCTGAGCCTCCTCTTCTGCAGGCTAAGCAACCCCAGCTCCCTCAGCCTCTCCTCCCAGGGCTGTGCCCCAGACCCCTCCCCAGCTTTCTTGCCCTTCTCTGGACACCTTCCAGCAGCTCAACCTCTTTCCTAACCTGAGGAGCCCAGAACTGGACACTGGACTCAAGGTGTGGCCTCAGCAGTGCTGAGCACAGGGCACAAGGACTTCCCTGCTGCTGCTGGCCACACTCTTCCTGCTGCAGGCCAGGATGCCTTTGGCCTTCTTGGCCCCCTGGGCACCATACCTCCAGTGCAGCCAGGAGTGTGATAGCAGAAGATGGTTTCTGAATCACAAACCATGTCTGGTTGTCCCAGGGACCACTGGGGTCTCCAGCCTGAGAGATGGCTCTGCACTTTCTGGTGGAGTCACAGGCACAGCATCATTTAGACAGGAAAAGACCTTTCAGATCCTCCAGTCCAGCATCAACCCAGCACTGCCAGCTCACCACTAAACCGTGGCCCTCAGCACCACAGTTCCCTGTGCTGCAGCTTACAAATCCTTCTCCTCAACCTGGAGAACAGAAGGCTCCTGAGAGACCTCAGAGCAGTCTTCCACTACCTGAGGAGGCTCCAGGAGAGCTGGGGAGGAGCTTCTGACAAGGGCTGGGAGTGCCAGGAGGAGGAACAATGGCTTTGAGCTGGTAGAGCAGAGAGTGAGACTGGAGATGAGGAAGAAATACTTCAGAGTGAGGCTGGGGAGGCTCTGGCACAGGCTGCCCAGGGAGGCTGTGGCTGCCCTTCCCTGGAGGTGTCCAAGGCCAGGCTGGATGAGGAAGCTGTCCTGGGGGAAGGTGTCCCTGCCCATGGCAGGGAGGGTGGAACTGGATGAGCTTTAAGGTCCCTTCCAGCCCAACCCATTCTGTGGTTCTCTGACCTCCCAACTCCTTGCCAGGGAGTCACTCCCTGGCTGTCCCCAGGAGCAGCAGTGCCAGCCAAGGGAGCAGGCCAGGTCTGGCTGTGATGCATCCCCCTTGTTAGGTTGGAGGAGCTGTTGGCAGGCTCCAGTGAACCTCCCTGTGGGGCTCCTTGGCAGCTCCTGAAAGAAGCTCCTGCCTGTTTGTGGGGCTGTGACTCAGCTGAGTGGGAAATGTGGTGATTGATCATCTCCAAGCAGAGAGCTTGGGGAGATCCAGGAACCACTTGAGCAGTGCTTGCTTCTCCTTGGCAAGCTTTGCCAAGCTCTTGGGCAGCACAAAGCAAAACAGCAGCAGCCTGAGAGGAGCTCACAGTGCCCCAGCACAACACCTCAGGAACCACCAGCAGGGAGCAGAAGCTGGAGTGGGGCAATTGAGCAGCAAGGTGAATGCTCCCAAGGCCAGGGGGGGAGATGCTTGCTGAGGAGAGAGCTGTGGGATGCAGGCTCTGTTCCAGCCAAAAGCAGGGCAGGAGGTTAGGATGTTCCTGCCAAGCACAAGCCTCTCTCCAGGAGCTTTTCATAGAATCACAGAATGGGTTGGGTGGGAAGGGACCTTTGGAGCCCATCCAGGCCACCCCCTGCAGCCAGCAGGGACAGCCACAGCCCCAGCAGGCTGCTCACAGCCCCACACAACCTCCCTGCACTGGTGCCAGGCATGGGGCAGCTCCCAGCTCTCTGGGCAGCCTGGGCCAGGCTCTCCCCACCCTCACTGCCAAACATTTCTCCTTCTCTCCACTCTCAAGCTCCCTCTTGCCCTTTCCAACCCTCCCCCCTTGTCCTGTCCCATCAGGCCCTGCTCAAAGCTCTGTCCCCAGCTCTCTGCTGGGCCCTTGAAGCACTGCAAGGCCACCAGAAGCTCTCCCTGGAGCCTTCTCTTCTGCAGGCTGCCCAAGGCCAACTCTCTCAGCCTGGCCTCCCAGCAGAGGGCTTCCAGCCCTTTCTGGAGCCTGCTGATATCAACCTTTCCTTGCCTCTCCTGCTGCACCTCCTCCCACTGCAGCCTGGAGCCCCAGGAGCACTTGCACCGAGCGGGTGCCTGGAGCAAGCCCGAGCTGCTGGCCGCCTTTGACAGGGGGCTGTGATGTTGCAACAGAGACTTGAAGCTGCTGCTCAGATCTGTTTGTTCTGCTTCCCAGATCCCAGTCCCTGCTTTCAGCCTGGTCACTAAAGAAGGGCAGCCAGTCCACTATGACATGGAGGTGCCAGACTCCGGGATCGAGCTGCAGTGCACCCTGGCCCCCGACTGCAGCGTCAGCTGGAGCTGGCGAGTCAAGCACGGCCGGCTGGAGAACAGGCCATGAAGCCAGCCCTGCCTTGGAGGGTTTGACCTTGGCAGAAGAAGGAATTGCAGAAGCTTCCAAGCACCCCTGCCATGGAGCACCAGGAGCAGTTGCTGGTGTGTTGTGCTGCAGTAGGATAGCGGTCAGCAGCTCGCCGCTCTCCGGCCTCACTTCTGTCGGCTGCCCTGATCCGGCTCCGAGACACCTCCTGAGCTCAGCTGTTCCCCAGGAGAGTGGGAATGACTTGTTTGGGTGTGAGTGTGAGGCTGAGCTTGAGACTGGTGGGTGGAAATTCCTGCTTCTCAGAGGAATCTGATTGTGCTTCCCAGGAGAAGAGGGGGATGGGGAGAGAGCTGCTGCTGAGGTGAAGCCCGGGGGCTTGCCCGAGGGAGGAGGTTCAGGGCACCTTCAGGGTGCTGCTGGCTGTGGGTGGCTGTGCTGTGCTGAGGGGAGCTGGCTGACTTCCTTCTAGCTGGAGGAGAAGCTTCACGTTTCTGGAGGCTTTGGGTAGCATCATCTCTACCTCAAGCCTTTTGCAGGGGGGAAACCAGCAGCAGTGAGTGGCTGGGTTCTTGGTTTCACCTCCCACCCTTCCCCGCAGACACTTCCTCCTTCAGTCAGAAGAGAACTTTGTTCCCAGAAAGAGCTCTGCCTGCAGCTCTCATCTGCAGCCCTCCTCCCGACTCAGGGGCTGCTGCTCACTCTCTGCTGTTGCTGCTGACATTGGCTGGCAGGTGGGGCAGGAGAGGGGTTGGTGTTCCCTGGGGGGCAGGGTGGAGGGCTTGCCTTCCTCCATCCTCTCTGCGCCACCGGCCTGGGACGTGGGGAGGTGAACTGCCCTGTGCTGGCAGCTCCCCTCGGAGGGGCAAGGGGCAGCAGCTCTGTCAGCTTGGACAAGGTCTGAGTGTGGAGCTGGCTGCTGGAGGCCAGGAGCCCAGCTGTGTGGGGGGTGTCAGCCCAGCCTGTCTTCACCACCGAGGGCCTGGCCCCAGGCTTCCTGCTGCTCCCCTGGCAGCACAGTGTGCTGAGGGGCTGTGGTGGGCAGCTGGGCCCAGAGCACCCTCAGCCCTGAGCTGGTTTGTACTCATGTGTGAGGTTGCTGAAACTGCAGGGGTCAGGTTCAGCTGGGGGGGTGGGGGCAGCCCTGCTGCACCCCAGAAGAAGAGCAGGGGCAGGTGGGAGCTGTGGGGGTGCTTGTTCAGGACTGGAGGTCCCTGCACACCTGGGCATGGCTGTCCCTTGACGCTGTGCAGTGGCTCTGCCAGAGCCCTGCAGTGACCTCTGAGCAGGGGCTGCCCACCCCCAGCCTGAAGAGAGGACCAGCTCCCAAGCAACTGAAATGGGAGCTCCAGGCTGCTTCTGGGGGACACAGGAGGGCAGGAATGTTGGCAGCTCTCTCAGGTGAGGCTCAGCTGGGAAGCAGCTGCCACAGGGTCCTGCTCTGGTCCTGCTCTTCGAGGGCCGAAGCTCCTCGAGCAGCCGCTGCTGCTTCCCTTTGGTCTCCCAGCTGGTTCTGATGCACCAGGCAGGGCTGCAGTGGGGAGGGGCTCAGGGAGTGGCACTCCTGCAGAAGGCCTGGAAGCTGGCAGCACTGTGGGTGTAGTTTTTTTTATAGCACTTTTTGTTCTGAAGCACTTAAAACCTTGTCCCAAAGAGGCACCGAGTCCTGCCTGGGCCACCCCCGGGGGAGCTGTGGGTAAGCCAAGGGCACAGCAGGCACAGCTCCTCCTCCAGGAAGGACTGGGGGGGCATGGGCAGCTTGCCTCCATTTCTTTTATTTCAGATGCCTTAAACTACTACAAATTGTAAGCTCTGGAGCAGGCAGGATCAGAAAAGAAGCCTCTCCACAGGGTGCCCAGGAGCCCCCCAGCAGCCCTTCAGAGCACCAAGCAGCCTCCCCATGCCTCACACCCTTCCCAGGCTTCCTGAGGAGGAGGAGGAGGTGGCAAACCAGGTGCTTGCATCTAGGGAGAGGCTGCTGGTGATGTGACACATAGCTCTTGGTGCCACATGGCTCCTGGGACGAGGCAGTGCCAGAGCCTGGTCTGCTCCCGCCCCAGAGGCTGCACCTGGTGGCTCTGGCTGCCTGCAGCAGGCTTGGATGGCCCAGGGGAGGTTTGTCCCTCGGTGCTGTGCTGAGCAGCAAGGGTGGGAGGCAGCAGCCCCCTGCTGCTAGGGCTTCTGAGCTTCATCTGTAGCATTAACCTTAATCTCAGGCCACCTGCAGGGTTGGGGGAAGGCACTTCACCCTTGTGAAGCCAGAATGCCTTTGGTGGGGAGATGGAGATGGCCAAGTCCTCCTGGCCTCTCACAGCAGCATTAGCACCAGCACCTCCCTCCTGCTCATTTGGTCCTTCAGTCCTGTTTTGCTGCCACCTCCAGTGAGAAATGGAGGCTGCAGGTTTCCACCTCCCACTCTCCCAGGTGACAGCTGGGCCCTGGGGTCAGCAGCCCCCACTGGAGGGGGGAGATGCTGCTGCTCATCCCACGGACCAGTGGCGCCTTCCTCCCACCCTGAGATCTGCTTCCTCCTCCCAGGAGGATCTCCAGGGCTTCCATGGCTGTGCTGCCTACCACCCTGAGTTCTCCTCAGCTCTCTCCTGCTGCCAGGAGTTTGCTCTGCCTTGGGCTGAGCAGTTTGGTTGTGCCAAGCACCAAGAGTCCAACTTGCAGCTCCAGGCTGGCTGAGAGGAGGCAGGGGCAGAACTTGGCCAAAGCTGTGTCTGATCACCTAAGTGGTCTTTGGTTCTCAGAGCTGAGACTAAGGTTAGGCTTGGAGCCCCACTTGAGGGCAGGGAGGACAGGCAGCAGCCAGTGTCACAACCACCAATGGCTCTTCTCATGTGGCTCCTTCCCAAAGGCCTGGGAGGATCCCTGTTGGCAAAGCAATGTGGGGGCTGAGGGTGCCTCGGGGCTGGGTAGGCCTGGGGTGGGTCAAGGTGCTGGGCTGAGCTCCTGTGGATCCAGTGACACTTTATAAAGCTGTGAGTTGTTGAAACTAAGGCTTTGGACCTGCATTTGCCCAGGGGAAAGAGAGAAATAAAGCTGGGGGGAAAAAACCCACACACACCAAAAGAAAACCCCACACCAAAAAGCTGCTTCTGTTCTCCTTGCTGGGGGGGGTGAAGGTGTCCTGGAGGAGCAGGGAGGGAGGCCTGGCCTGGGTGAGCTCTGCTGGGTGCTGCACAAGTGTTGGGGGTGCACTGCTGGCTGTGAGGACAGATCTGAGCTCAGTGCTCAGCATCTCTGGCAGCAGGCAGATTGTCACAGAGTCATCAGCCAGGCTGGGAAAGACCTCAGGGATCCTCAAGCCCAACCTAATACCCAACACCTCCTGACCGCTCCAAGGGCCACATCCAGTCCCCTCTTGAACACCTCCAGGGATGGGGACTCCACCACCTCCCTGGGCAGCACATCCCAGTGACCAATTCCTCTCTCAGTGAAGAACTTTCTCCTCACCTCCAGCCTAAACCTCCCCTGGCACAGCTTGAGACTGTGTCCTCTTGTTCTGGTGCTTTGGAGACACCAAAGCTGAGAGCTAAGTGCAGCTTTCTGCCTGAGGGGCCTCAAAACCAGAGACCCAGAGGTCCATTCAGGGGCCCTGAGGACACACTTCTTCAGCATGAGGGTGGTGAGACTCTGCAACAGGTTGCCCAAGATGGTTGTGGATGCCCTGAACCTGATATAAACCTCTTGACAGTGAGGGTGAGGAGATTCTGGCACAGGTTGCCCAGGGAGGCTGTGGCTGTCTCCTCCCTGGAGGTGTTCAGGGCCAGGCTGGATGAGATCCTGAGCAAGCTGTGCTGGGGGCAGGTGTCCCTGCCCATGGCAGGGAGCTGGAACTGGCTGAGCCTTGAGGTCCCTTCCAACCCAAACCCATTCTGAGATCTAGAATCATAGAATCAATAAGGTTGGGAAAGACCTCAAAGATCATCAAGTCCAAGCTGTCACCCAACACCTCCTGACAACTAAACCATGGCTCCAAGTGCCACATCCAAGCCCCTCTGGAACACCTCCAGGGATGGGGACTCCACCACCTCCCTGGGCAGCACATCCCAGTGGCCAATCTCTCTTGCTGGGAAGAATTTCTTCCTCACCTCCAGCCTAAACCTCCCCTGGCACAGCTTGAGACTGTGTCCTCTTGTTCTGGTGCTGGGTGCCTGGGAGAAGAGACCAACCCCCACCTGGCTCCAACCTCCCTGCAGGCAGTTGCAGAGAGCAAGAAGGTCTCCCCTGAGCCTCCTCCAGGCTAAGCAACCCCAGCTCCTTTTCCTCCTCCTCCTCTCACACTGCAGAGGGAGTTGCTGTACTGGGAGCTGCTGCATCTTGCTCTCAGCAGTGGGAAAAGTAGGTCTGGGATGGAGGCAGCCAGCAGGACAGGCAGAGAGAGCTCTGCAGCCTCACCCACGCCTGTCAGCAAGTCCTGCTGCTGCCTGCTGGGGCAGGAGCTCTTTGTCTCCACTTGGCTGCTGTGTTGCTGTTCAAGCAGCACCAGGGGCCAGGGGCATGCTGGTGGCTTTGGGGTCACAGCATCACAGGATGCTAGGGGGTTGGAAGGGACCTCCAAAGATCATCCAGTCCAACCCCCTGCCAGAGCAGGAGCAGAGAATTCAGCACAGGTCCCACAGGAACACATCCAGACAGGGCTGGGAAGGCTCCAGAGAGGGAGACTTGGGGTCAAGCTGAGGTGGGGAGGTTGGGGAGCAGGGCCCTGTGCTGTGGACAGAGCCCAAGGCAGATGTCCACCAGCACAGGTGGGTGTTTGGTCACTGGCCCTGCCTGTGAAGATCAGCTTAGGGAGGCACTAGGCCACCAAGAGGTGGTCTGTGAGGACTCAGGACCTGAGCAGCCTCTGCTGACCTTTGCCCTGGACCTTGTGCTGGATTTAGCCTCTCCCTGAGCCTCCACACTGTGGGTGGCAGAAGCTGTGGCCTCCTCACCCAGGGAGCCCAGCAGAGACAGACACCTGGGGTCTGGGAGCCTCTTCAGGGACACTTGTGTGGTAAGAGGTGGCAATGCCCCATGGAAGAGCACCAAGGGCTGGCTTTTCCCTCTGCCTTTCCCTCCTGTTGCCCTGTGGCCCTCTCATTCCTCATGTTCAGCCATTAGATCATCCCTGCCTGCAGGCTGCCAGTCCTGGACTGAGCTGAGCAGAGCCTTGCAGTTGTGGGCAAGGCAGAAACATCTTGCACTTAACAGTGCTCAAAGGAGCTTGGTCATCACTCCTGACAGCTGTTCCTTACAGAGGCCACAGAGCAGAGCAACAGGCAGCAGCCCCTGCACAGGATCAGAATCAGTTTGGTTGGAAGAGACCTTTAAGATCATCAGGTCCAGCTGTTAACCTCTGCCAGGGCACCACCAACCCCTGGCCCTCAGCACCACATCTCCATAGCTTTGAAACCCCCCCAGGCATGGGGACTCCACCACTGCCCTGGGCAGCCTGGGCCAGGCCTTGACAGCTCTGGGGGAAGAAATTGTTCCTCATGGCCAACCTGAACCTCTCATGGTGCAACCTGAAGCCATTTCCTCCTGTCCTGTCACTTGTTCCTTGGGAGAAGAACCCAACCCCCACCTGGCTCCAGCCTCCTCTCAGGGAGCTGCAGAGAGCAAAGAGGTCTCCCTCAGCCTCCTTTTCTCCAGGCTCAACACCCCCAGCTCCCTCAGCTGCTCCTCCCCAACCCTGCTCTCCAGACCTTTCATCAACTTCTGGACCTGCTCCAGTCCCTCAATGTCCCCTCGTGGACCTGAAAGTGACCCCAGGATTTGAGATGTGGCCTCTCCAGTGCGTGCCTCCCTCCCCCCTCTGCAGCATCTGCCCCCAGCCAAGCCTCTCCCCTGCTCGCAGCCACACTTTGTCCTCAGAGTGGGTTTATTACCAGGTCTGCTTCAGACTTTCCAGGCTCTCCATATACAAAAATAATGTCTAGAAATCAGCAGGTGAGGATTTACAGCTCTGGCCTGAAGGCATTGATAAGTTACACAGCCGGGGGGGGTGTGGGGGGGTGTATCCCCCCACCCAGATCCCCTTGGAGCGTGGGGGTGCCCCGGAGCCGGGCGGCGTGTGGCAGCGTTAATTACAGCAGAGCAGAGGCTGCGCAGGCGCTCAGCGAGGAGCTGCCCTGGTCCAAAAGCTGGGGCTGGCGAGGGGGTGGCTGGCACCGGGTGCCCTCAGAAAGGTAGGTGGCACCCGGTGTGCTCCAGAAGGTAGGTGGCGCCTGGCGTCCTCGCAGCGGGGCGAGCGGGGGCCGAAGCGAAAGCGCAAAGAGGTTGACTGCGGCGGAGCAGAGCATGGATTCACCGCTGGGCAGCAGGGCAGGGGGGGACCCAGTCCAGCGCCTCTGCAGCTCCCTAGGCTGGGTCCTGAGGGGCTTCAGCAGTGGCTCTGCAGCATTTGGAAGCGGGGGGGGTTGAGGGGCTGGAGCTGCCCAGCACCTGCTGCAGGTCACATCCTAAAACTGCTGCTTAAAGCTCCCCGAGGTCGCCGTTGGCCCCCAGAGGCTCCAGCCCCTGGGATGCAAGAGGCAGCGTTGGGAACCACCTCGTACAGGTTTGAGGGCAGCAGATCCCTGAACCTGCTGCTGCTGGTTGCAGCCGCAGAGCCTCCCCTGTGATGGAACAGCTGAGTGCTGCTCACCACAGCTTCAGCTGAGACCCTCTGTGGGGGTGTTCCAGTCCCTGCGGTGAGGAACAGCCCAGCGCTGCTCACCACAGCTCCACAACCCTGGGGAGACCCTGGGGTTCCAGTCCCTGCTCCCACAGCACAGAGAAGTTTTAAGGAAGACATAAAAATGGCTGTAAAATAGCACCCCTGCCAGCTCCTGGGGTTGGGGAAGTGCCCAGGGTGGGATCTTTGCAGCAGGCTCCTCGCTGCAGAGGAGGAGCAGCCCCGGCTCGGCCCTGCAGCAGAGGAGGACCCGGGGCTCAGCGGGCCAGAGGAGCCGGGGGGGAGGATGTGCAGGGGCTGCAGCTCCCCCGGCTGACACCCTCCCTGCAGTGGGAAACCCAAGGCACCAGCAAGCAGAAGTGGGGCACAGCAGGGCTGAGCCCAAGCCAAGCGTGCAGTAGAGAGCTCTGGGGTGGGGATGGGGCAGCCTGTCTTTCCCTACCAAGACAAGGTGGGACCCATCCTATCCTCCCCCCTCCCTGCTCGTACCCGGGGGGGTCCCCCAGCCCTGCCAGCCGGGAGGGGGGGAGCTCAGGGGCATGGCTAAGCAAGCGCCGGGGATCCAAGCGCCGGGGATCCCTGCGCCGGACCCAAGGGCAGGCAGGGTGGGAGCGGGCGCCGGCCCTGTGCCCCGCGTCGTCCCGGGCTGCTGGGCTGGCATCCTCTGGTCCCTTCTGCGTCGGGAGGATGGTCCTGCCCTGCTCCTGGTGGCTGCGGGGACGGTGCCGGTCACAGCGAGATGTCCGGCGTCGTCTGCAGGCTCTGCCCCCCGGGCCGCCGCTTGGCGCTGCCGCGGCTCTTGTCGGCTCTCCGGTAGGGATTGTTCCGCAGATCTGCGCCGGGACACACCGCAGAGGCTCAGCTCCGCCTGCCCACCCCGACCGGCGGGCACCTGGTCACCCACCACCACCCCGGGGTCACCCCGTCCGGGAGCGAGGATGCTCAGGAGAAGCCCTGGACAGGGCAAGCAGAGACAGGAGGAGCAGCAGCTGCCGCCGAGCAGCCTGCGGACCCCAGCCTCGTACCCAGCGCCACGGCCCGGGGCTGATGCCGTGGTGCCCGCGGGGCCGGTGGGGCAGAGTTGGGTCGATGATTGTCACACAGCCCGAGGTGACGATGGGCCGAGAAGCCAGGAGGGTGGCACCGCCTGGCAGCCCCTGCCCCGCCCCCCTTACCTACAGAGGACTCTCCTCGTTGAAGCTCACGTCGCAGAAGAGCCTGGACGAGCGTTTGCCCGTCCGGGCCGTGAAAGGAACAGATTTCAGAGCTGAGCAGAGCCATCCAGAGCAAAGCCAGCAGGAGGAGGAGGAGAGAGAAGGAAGAAGCAGAAGAGGAGGAAGAGCTGTGAGACAGGGCAGAGAGTGCTTGGCAGCTGTGCTAAGTCCAATGCCATCTGCGATGGGAAGGTGCCACAGGTAGGTTTGGTCCTCAGGATGGGGCTTGGTGGCCCTCCAGCTCCAGAGTGTGAGAGTGCCTGCAGCCTCCCACCACCAAGGGTCTCCCTGCTGGCTCCAAGGGCTGTGAGGGGGCAGTCACCTGAAATGATGTCCTCAATGGCTCCATCCTTCTCCTCGTAGATGAGAGGCTCCTTCACCATCTGCCTCCTCTTCAGCTCGGCGATCATGTCCATCTGCTGCCGCTTGGCCTTCTGCATGGGCAGCTGGTGGGGGGGACAGTCAACAGCATGGCCTCCCCCTGCACCCCAAAGAGATGGGGCACCCCACCCAGCTTTCCCTCACCAGGGCCTGCTTGGCCCTTCCCCATCGTGCAGCCCACCTGGGGCTGCCCCAGGGGACAGGGAAGTGTGGGACCTTCACCTCGGGCTGCTCCTCGCGGGGGCTGCCGGATTCTGCCTCTTTGGCTGCGGCCTCTTGCTTCTTCCACAGCTCAATGTCCTGCTCTGCTTTCTGGGAGAGGCACAGGGAGGGTGTGCTGAGCTGGGGGAGCTACTGCTGCAGGACTGCAGCCCCCACACTTCCTCCCCTCAGCAGCCCCTGGCTCACCCCAACCCAGCTCCAGCCACCCCAAAGGGCACCACTGAGCCCCAGGCTCCCTCTGCCCCATGAAGCCCCAGCCAGCTGGTTACCCCAAAGTAGGGTCAGACTCCCCCTGGCCCCCCCATCTCCTCCCCACCCCCAGACAGAGGGTCCCTTCCTACCTTGTAGGCTCTGATGAAGCGCATGAACATGGGGAAGAAGGTGGTGGGGGGACTGGTCTTGGGGTTCTCCCCGAAGTACTCCACAGCTGCCTCGTAAGCCTCCTGCGGGCAGAGACACCTTGGTCCCCGGGGCTGGGGCCCAGCAGCAGTGCCCCATCACCCACCACCTCCTCCCAGCCTCTCCCACCTCACCCTCCCTCTCCATATCCCTCTCAGGTCCCCTGCTAGAGCCACGTCCCAGCCAGGAGCCTCCCTCATGGGGCAGAGGCACAAGCAGAAGGCACCCTGGGGTGTCCCCACGCAACAGTGGAGGGGCTCAATCCTGCCCCACAACACCCAGCACCCACCTTGGCAGTTTTGCTGTCAGCCTGCAGCTTCTCCATCACCTCGGAGTTGACCCTGAGGAAGTCCTTGAGCACAGGGCTGTCGTCCTGCCGCATGAACTCCTTGCGGGTCAGCTCCATGCCCTGCTGCAGGCTCCGCACGTCCTGCAGCACCCCCTCCAGGGAGACTGCGGCAGGGGGAGAGGTGCCAGGGTCAGGGCAGGCTTGGAGAGCCCCCGGGCCAGGGCTGCAGCCCACCACGGTGCCCCCAGGCCGGCGCCCCGGGTACCTGTGCCTGCCTTGTCGAGGAAGTGCAGCTCGGTGTGGAAGCCGACCAGCTCAGGGTACTTCTCGGTGACCACCCGCACCAGGTAGTGCAGCAGCGTCTGCTTGCGGTCTGTGGACTTCATCTCCAGCAGCTGGGAGGCAGCAGCGTCAGCCCCAACCCACAGCCCACCCTCCCCACCTCCCCCTGCTCAGGGCAGGCTCTGGTGGCCCTCCACCCCCATGGCAGCTCCTGCATCCCTCCATCCACACAGCTGCTCCCTGCATCCCTCCATCTCTCCCTGTCTGCTCTCTGCATCCTTCCCAGCCCACAGCCAGTTCTGGTGTAGCTCCATCCCTTCAGCTCCTTCCCATGCCTCATCCATAGAGAGCTCCTTTCATCCCACCATTGCCACAGCTGATTCCTGGATTGTCCCATCCCCAGGACTGGTCTCTCCATCCCTTCAGCTGCTCTCCACCCTTCTCCAAGCCCTAGAGGTCGTCTCTGCATCACTCCATCCCCACAGCAGGTTCCCATGTCCCTCCATCTCCATAGCTGGTCCTGGTGCACCCCCAGCCCCATGGCTGGTCCCTGGGCAGTGACAGGGCCAGCAGACAGGGACACCAGCACACAGCATACAGGGACACAGCACACAGGGACACCAGGACACAGGGACACCAGGACACCAGATACAGGGACACAGCACACAGGGACACCAGGACACAGGGACACCAGGACACCAGATACAGGGACACAGCACACAGGGACACCAGGACACAGGGACACCAGGACACCAGATACAGGGACACAGCACACAGGGACACCAGGACACAGGGACACAGGATAGGGGAACACAGCACACAGGGACACAGGCACACAGGACCCAGGGACACAGGACCCAGGACCCCAGGCAGCCCCAGGTCAGCCCTACCGCGTCCAGGCTCTGCAGGCGGAAGCCGTAGGCTGCCCCACGCTTGCTGCTGTTCATGTAGTTCCCAAAGGCCAGGACGATCTGTGGGGACAGGGGTGGCTCAGGGACACAGCCTGGCAGGGATGGGGCACCCCGGGATACCCAGCCCAGCCCCACATCCCCCCCCCCCCCCCGCCGTCAGGGCCACCCCACCCCAAACTGCTCACCTCGAGGATGTTGCGCAGCTTGCTGGAGGACTTGAGGGACATGGAGGCAGCGATGATGGCGTTGAGTTGCTGCGGGGGCAGGAGAAGCGTCGTGAAGCTCCCAGAAGGGAGGCCACCCCCCGGCAGACCCCCGCAGCCACCCCCGGCAGAGCCCGCAGCCACCCCGGCAGAGCCCCGCAGCCACCCCCGGCACAGCCCCGCAGCCACCCCCGGCAGAGCCCCGCAGCCACCCCCGGCAGAGCCCCGCAGCCACCCCCCGGCACAGCCCCGCAGCCACCCCCGGCAGAGCCCCGCAGCCACCCTCTGGCAGAGCCCCGCAGCCACCCCCGGCAGAGCCTCGCAGCCATCCCCCGGCAGAGCCCCGCAGCCATCCCCCGGCAGAGCCCGCAGCCACCCCGGCAGAGCCCCGCAGCCATCCCCGGCACAGCCCGCAGCCACCCTCGGCAGAGCCCGCAGCCACCCCGGCAGACCCCGCAGCCACCCCGGCACAGCCCCGCAGCCATCCCCGGCACAGCCCGCAGCCACCCCCGGCACAGCCCCGCAGCCACCCCCGGCAGACCCCGCAGCCATCCCCGGCACAGCCCCGCAGTCACCCCTGGCACAGCCCCGCAGCCATCCCCGGCACAGCCCCGCAGTCATCCCCGGCAGACCCCCCGCAGCCATCCCCGGCACAGCCCCGCAGCCATCCCCCGGCACAGCCCGCAGCCATCCCCGGCACAGCCCGCAGTCATCCCCCGGCACAGCCCGCAGCCATCCCCGGCACAGCCCGCAGTCATCCCTCTGGCAGAGCCCGCAGCCATCCCCGGCAGAGCCCCGCAGCCACCCCCGGCACAGCCTCGCAGCCATCCCCCGGCACAGCCCCGCAGCCATCCCCCGGCACAGCCCCGCAGCCATCCCCGGCAGAGCCCCGCAGCCATCCCCCGGCAGAGCCCCGCAGCCACCCCCGGCAGAGCCCCGCAGCCATCCCCGGCAGACCTCGCAGCCACCCCCGGCAGAGTCCCGCAGCCACCCCCTGGCACAGCCCCGCAGCCACCCCCCGGCAGAGCCCCGCAGCCATCCCCTGGCACAGCCCCGCAGCCCCCCCTGGCAGACCCTCGCAGCCACCCCCCGGCACCCACCGGCATGAGCAGCTGCGCCGTGTCGCTGAAGCTGCCGAGGAAGATGAGGACGTTCATGCGCTCGGCCAGGCGCGGGATCTTGCTGAAGCGCATCATGAACTGATCCTCCTCGGACAGCTCCCCCGCCGGGCGCTGCTCCCGCTCGAACTTCCCCAGCTGCGTCCGCTCGTACTCGGTGGGCAGGAAGCGCAGCAGCAGCTCCAGGAAGTCCAGGCTCAGGGCTTGCTGGTCGTACCTGTGGGTGGTGGGAACCAGCCCCCCCAACACGCCCCCACCAGCACGGTCAGACCCTGCAGCGGGTCCCTCAAGCCCCCCCCTGTCACCCACACTCGGTTCCCATCTGCCCTCCATCCCTCTGGCTGGTCCCTCCCTCCAGCTCTCCGTGTCCGGTCCCCACATGGAATGGTTGGGTGGGAAGGGACCTCCAGAGGTCATCCAGGCTGGCACAGGCTGCCCAGGGAGGTGATGGAGCCACCAGCACTGGATGTGTTTAAAGGTGGTTTGGATGTGGGGCTTGGGGATATGGTTTAGGGGTTAGCCTGGCAGAGCAGGGTCAATGGTTGGACTTGGTGACCCCAGGGGTCCTTTCCAACCTGAATGTCTCTGTGATTCTGTGGCTGTGTGGCTGGTTGGGTCTGTGATTCTGTGACCAGACCAAGCCCTTGCAGCCAGCAGGGACATCCTCCACCAGAGCAGGCTGCCCCCAGCCCTGTCCAGCCTCACCTTGACTATCCCCAGGGATGGAGCCTCAACCACCTCCCTGGGCAACCTGCTCCACCACCCTCATGGGGCAGAGCTTGCTCCATCCCTCCATGCCCATGGCTGCTGGCATCACTCCAAGCCCAGCACACCCCACAGGATGCCAAGGCCTCGGTGCAGCTGTGCCTGTGCCCAGCCCTGCCCCAGCAGGCGGGGGGCACTCACGTCTCGATGGCTGTGCAGATGTCCTGGACGCTGCGGCCGCCCTTGCGGAGGGTGATGGCCAAGTTCTTGGCTCGGTTGGACTCCAGCAGGGTCACCTTGCTGGGAGCCTTCTGCGTGGCCTTCGCCTTCAGGGCACCGATGTCCAAGCCAGGGCCCTGAGCCTTGGTCTTGAACTGCTCCTCGAAGTCATTCATGTCCAGCTCCTGCGGGGACACAGCGCTGAGGGCACGGCGGGGACGTGGCACAGGACGTGTGGGACGAGGATGTGTCCAGAGCACCAGGACAAGACAGAGGGGAGTGAGAGGATGAGGATGGAGCAAAGGGAAGAGGTCAAGCTGAAGGGTTGAGAACAGAGAAAGGGGCCGAGGACAGGGACAGGACAAAAACAGGGACAGAGTGAGGGGAGGGGGAGAGGGTAAGGAGAGTATGAGGCCACCAGAGGATGAAGATGAGGAAGAAGGCATGGGCAGCACATGAGGATGAGGAGGAGGAGAAGGATGAAGATGGAGCAAAGTGAAAAGGAGGAGGTGACAGGAGAAAGATGGCAGATCCCACATCGTGCCCCTCCACGATGCCGGCACAGACGGGTGCAAAGCAGGCATGGGGCAACCTCAGGGCGGGTGCAGCATGGATGGGGCACTGAGCCAGCCAAGCCCCCTGCCCCGGGACCCCCCAGGCCTGCTGTGTGCTCACCTGCAGCACCTTCTCATCGTTGAGCTCGGTGAAGACGGTGCCATCGATCTGGCTTGGCTTCAGGGCCACCCAGTTGAAGACTGGCATGCGGAACTTGGTCTGGATGGGCTTCTTCACCTTCACTGAGGGTGACCGGCAGGGGGCACACGTCACGGGGTGGGGACGTCCCAGTCCCACCCCAGGGTGTCCCCAGCCCTCACCTGGGGGACGTCCCCACCGTCCCTGGGCCACACTCACCTGGACCACCAGCAGGGTTGGGGGCCCCTGGTCCATCTGGGAGCTCCCCACCAAGGGGTGGGGGCGGTGGAGGTGGGGGGACAGGGCCTTCCAGCCCCCCTGGGAGTGGGGGTGGGGGCGGTGGCACTTGGGCCCCCGGCAGGGGAGGGGCTGGAGGGGGACAGGTGCCCGTGGGCAGTGGAGGGGCTGGAGGGGGACAGGTGCCTGTGGGCAGTGGAGGGGCAGGAGGGGGTGGCGGGGGACCAGGCTCAGCCCCGGGCAGTGGCGGGGGGGGTGGAGGAGGAGGAGCGGGAGGGGCAGGGGGGGCTGGGGGAGGAGCTGGGGCTGGATCCGGAGCTGGAGCATCTGCAAGGGAAAGAAGAGGTGGGTGAGGCGGTGGCACAGCACACACGGTGCCGGCACAGCGCACACGGTGCCGGCACAGCGCACACGCACAGCCACACGGTGCCGCACAGCAGCACACGGTGCCGGCACAGCAGCACACGGTGCCGGTGCCGGCACAGCCACACGCACAGCAGCACAGCGCACACACGGTGCCGGCACAGCGCACACGGTGCCGGCACAGCGCACACGGTGCCGGCACAGCAGCACACGGTGCCGGCACAGCGCACACGGTGCCGGCACAGCGCACACGGTGCCGGCACAGCGCACACGGTGCCGGCACAGCCACACGGTGCCGGTACAGCGCACACGGTGCCGGCACAGCGCACACGGTGCCGGCACAGCAGCACACGGTGCCGGCACAGCGCACACGGTGCCGGTACAGCAGCACACGGTGCCGGTACAGCCACACGGTGCCGGCACAGAGCACACGGTGCCGGCACAGCGCACACGGTGCCGGCACAGCGCACACGGTGCCGGCACAGCGCACACGGTGCCGGTACAGCCACACGGTGCCGGCACAGCGCACACGGTGCCACCAACACATCTCTGCCAGAGAGCAACTCGGGGGCCCGGGGCACATCCCCATGCCTCAGTTTCTCCACCCAGAGGCATTCTGCCACCCCTCCTCCGGGTCAGCTATCCCCAGCGGGCCGGGGACATCACAGGCTGCCCTCATGCCCCTGCACCCTCGGTACCTGTGCAGGTGGTTTCGACGGCGGCCGCGGGTTCTCCGGGAACGGCGGGGCTGGCCGGCGTTTCTATGACAACCGGGACGATCTCGATGGCGACGTCCCCGTCGGGCCCGCGCAGGATCTGCACCAATCCCTTCTCCTCCAGCTCCACCAGTCGCCGCTCCAGCGCCAGCCGGTAGCAGTCCTGGGGCTGCGGGGCCGGAGGGCTGGGCGGCCGCGGAGGGCTCAGCTGCTCCTGCGGTGGTCACAAGCCCAACTCCATCACCGCCTTGCCCAGCGCCGCTCCCCTCCAGCCCCGCTGCCGCCGGCACCCATCCCTCCCCCCGCAGGGCAGCAGCTCCCCGGGGCGCTCACCCGCAGCTCCTCCAGCTCCCGCCGCGCCTGGCTCAGCTGCTTCTCCAGCTCTGCTATCTTGGCCATGGAGTCGTTCTCCGCATGCTGCAGCTTCTCTGTCAGCTGTGGGGGATCAGGAGGCATCCCTCAGCCCCAGCCCTCCCCCCGGGCTTGCGTCAGCAGCCCCTGCCCACGCTCCCACGTCCCACCTGGCCGATGTGCTCCTGCAGCTCCTCCATGTGCTCCAGCACCGCCGTCTTGGTCTCCGAGTCCTCCAGCATGGCCCCCACGTCGAAGACGTTGTCCAGGTAGGCCTGGATCTGCACCTGCAGCTTGTCGCTCTCGGTGAGGCGGAGGCTCTGCCCGGGCACAACCGGCAGCGCCGTCAGGGTCTGCTGGTGCCCACCCTGGGCGCCCACCCAGCCCCCTCCAGCAGCAGGGCAGGGGCTACCCACCTCCAGGTACTGGTCCAGCCCCAGGTGGGTGAATTCGTACTGCAGGAAGACTCTGAAGTTCATGTTCTCCACCGAGTGCACCACGATGTTGATGAACTGCATGCAGGCCACCTGTGGGGTGGGGACAGCCTCAGCACGGCCACCAGCACAGCGTGGTGGCACAGAAGTCCTTGGCAGCGTGGTGGCACAGATGTCCTTGGCAGCGTGGCACCCTGGGCACTGCATAGTGGATCAGTGCCCTTCAGGGAGATGGAGAGCAGCCAGGCAGAGAGGGACCTGGGGGTGCTGGTTGATGGTAGGATGAACATGAGCCTGTAGTGTGCCCAGGCGGCCAGGAGGGCCAATGGCATCCTGGCCTGCATTAAGAACAGTGTGGCCAGCAGGAGCAGGGAGGTCATTCTGCCTCTGTACACTGCTCTGGTTAGGACACACCTCGAGTACTGTGTCCAGTTCTGGGCTCCTCAGGTCAGGAAAGAGGTTGAGCTGCTGGAAGGTGTCCAGAGAAGGGCAAGAAAGCTGGGGAGGGGTCTGGAGCACAGCCCTGGGAGGAGAGGCTGAGGGAGCTGGGGTTGCTTAGCCTGGAGAGGAGGAGACTCAGGGGTGACCTTATTGCTCTCTACAACTCCCTGAAGGGGGGTTGTAAACAGGCAGAGGTTGGTCTCTTCTCCCAGGCAGCCAGCACCAGAACAAGAGGACACAGTCTCAGGCTGCGCCAGGGGAGGTTCAGGCTGGAGGTCAGGAGGAAGTTTTACACAGAGAGAGAGAGAGATTGCCCATTGGGATGGACTGCCTGGGGAGGTGGTGGAGTCACCATCACTGGAGGTGTTCAGGAGGAAACTTGACAGGGTGCTTGGTGCCATGGGTTAGTTGATTAGGTGGTGTTGGATGATGGGTTGGACTTGATGATCTTGAAGGTCTCTTCCAACCTGGTCTGGTCTATTCTATTCTATTCTATTGAACTCAAGGTGGTCTCACAGCTTTGGGGACAGGGAGAGCTGGGGAAGGACCAGCAGCTCAGCAGCCCCTGGGGTCATGATGGCCTGGGGACAGTGTGGTGGCTCAGAAGCTCCTAGGGACTTGATGGCCTGGGGACAGTGTGGTGGCTCAGCATCCCCTGGGGTCATGATGGCCTGGGGACAGTGTGGTGGCTCAGCATCCCCTGGGGTCATGATGACCTGGGGACAGTGTGGTGGATCAGCAGCCCTTGGGGACATTATGGCCTGGGGACAGGGTAGTGGCTCAGCAAGCCCTTGGGGACAAAATGCTCTGAGGACAGCACAATAGCTTGGCAGCCCCTGGGATGCAGCACCCCCAGGACAGCCTGGTGGCTCAGGCACCCCTGGGGCCACAGTGCTGTGGGGACAGCAGAGCAGCAGCCCCAGCAGCCACTCACCATGAAGTCAATGTTGGTGTCCTCGTTTCGGAAGTACTCCATCAGCTTCTCGAAGCGATTCTTCTCCCCACAGACCTGGGGTGGGAGCAGGGGGGTCAGGCCAGGAGGGACATGGCCAGGGTGAGCACCCAGGGGGGTGGACAGGGCAGGTCACTGATGCCATCCCATCCAGCTGGGATGCAGCCCTGGGGACATGCACTGGCATAGGAACATCAAGTGGTGGGATGGGCACTTGCAGGGTGGAAGGTGCCCTGATGGCACAGGGTTGTGCAGGGAAACTGAGGCACAAGCCCAGCCAGAACATCCAGCCAGGGTGTCAGCATGGGGACCTGTGTCCCTGCTGGGGACTCACCTCTTTGAAGTTGTCAAAGGCAGCCAGGATGATGTCATGGCCACCCCGGACCAGGCAGACAGCGGCCAGCAGCTCCAGAACCAGCGCCTTGGTCCTGCGTGGACAAGGAGTGGGTGAGGGCCACGAGGTGGGCAAGGGGGCAGGGGGAGTGTGAGAAGGGCTGGGTCCTACCTTGCACTCTTGTTGTTGAGGCTGAGGGTGATCTCATTGACACAGGCTGGGTGGTTCATCACCAGGCTGAAGCCAGACTTGGGGGCAAAAGGAGCATTGATGTCCGGCAGTGCCCACCCCAGGGGTGCTCCAGGCCCTTGGCCATCCCCACGCCACAGCCCCACCGCACACCAGGTCGAGTGCAGGCATCGCCGAGCAAAGGGCATGGAAAACAGGTCCCACCCCCAACCCCGCCCCTGAAGATGGGCGCCGCGGGGGCCGGAGACTTTGGGGGAGCCCCAGGTGGGTCCCTGAGGTCTCTGCCCTGTCCCACCTGGTAGTTCATGATGGCACGGAGGCACATGATGCAGAGGTGGACGTCGTCCTTCTGGCTGACCAGGCGGGAGCTCCGCAGAGCCTTCTTGCTGTGCGAGGGGTTCAGCCTGAGTGGGAGAGAGGGCGGCTGAGAGGGGGCCGGGCGCGGCCGAGGGGGCGCAGCACAAGCGGGCAGAGGGCAGCGCACGGCTGGGTGGCAGCGGTGGGGGGAAGATGACACCAGAAGACCCCCAGGCGGTTGCGTCCCCGTGGGAGAGGCTCCCACGCCCATCCCTGTCTAGAAGCCCTCGGGATGGAGGTGATGGGGTGGGGGTGACGGGATGGAGGTGATGGGATGGGGGTGGGGTGCCCCTCGTGCCCGCGGCTGGTCTCAGAGGCTCACCGGGAGGCGTGCCAGCTGCCGGGTGACTTGGGGCTACTGTCCCCATCGCTGCCCGGGGCGCCGCAGGGGACACCGGGGTGGACGTGGCGGAGGAGGGTGTGGAGGTGCTGGTTCGAAAGGCAGCAGCTGGAGGCACGTTAGAGCCTGCAGGACAGGAGGGAGAGACGGGGCTCCCGCGGCGCCCCGGGGACACCCAGGCTTGGGGACACAGCTAGGGGACAAGGGCTGGGACCCCCTGCGACGCTGCCACGTCACTCCTGACCTGTCCCTGGGGGCTGGAGGGGGCACCCTGGTTCCCCGGTGCTGCTGACAGGCGGCGAGGGACCTCCACGGTCCCCACAAGTGCCACATTAAAGCTTGGGGTGACCGTGACGGGTTGGACCCTGGGACCGCCCCCCCTGCCCACCGGGGTTGCCCCGCAGGCACCATCTCCAACACTGATGACCAGCAGTGGGGGCCACTGGGGGTGTCCCTGTCCCACCGGCACCCCGACCCCATCACCTACCGTCAGCGCGTCCCCCCGGCAGCGTGCAAGAGAAGAGCAGGGTTAGGAGGGGGCTGCGGGGACGAGCAGCACCAAGCGAGAGCCACCGGGACCGGCCGCGGGGACGCAGACCTGTTCCTCCACCCCGGTTTTAAACCGGGGGGGGGTGACATTTGCTCTCCAAAATCTTGAACACCCCCAGTTTGTATTTGTGCGCTTATTGATGGGTTTTACCCACAAGGACCCCGAACCGTTTGAGGCGCAGGGCTGGGGGCACTGCTCCGGCCCCGGCAGGGTTTGTCCCCTCTGCACGGGCACCGGGATGGGGCTTTGCGTCCCCGAACCAGCGCTGGGGAACCGTTTTGGGGAGCAGGCCTGCGTCTCCCTGTCGAGCCCCTCTCCGAGCCGGGGGTGCAGCGAGGCAGAGAGCAGAGGGACGCGGCGCGGGGACACGGGGGACAGGGGGCCACGCGTTACCTGACGGTGAGGTGCCGCACTTTGGAGGAGCCCTGCGTGGGGGAGGAGGAGTTGCTCTTGTTCAGGTCCTCCAGCGACCTCTCCAAGCCCTTGCCCTTGTCAGAGCCCGGGCTGCCGTTCTCGGAGCTCTCCATGTCGTACCTGGCGGCCCGTGGGGACACAGGGACGGGTGAGGCACAGCACCCCCAAATTGCCAGGTGCCCCTCTGGGGTGCCCAGGGCTGGGGATGTGGGCATGGAGGTGTTGGGGATGCTCTGCTCAACCCCAGCAGTGCAGCATCCTTGGCTGCATCACCTCAGTGGTGGGAGAGAGCACCCCAGGGAAACACACACACACCCCCACAGGAGTACCAGGGGCGTGGGGAAGGGACACGGGTGGGGACGTACGCGACGGAGCACTGGGCGAAGGCAAGGTACTCCAGCAGCACATCCAGGCCCTTGTTCTCCTCGTTGAGGAACTCCTGGACCCACCTGGGGGGTGCAGGGGGTCAGCGAGCTCCACCAGCCCCTCCTCACCCTCCCTTCTCTCCACCCAGGCCTCCTGAGCCCTCCCCTGCTCAGAGAGCGTTGGACACTCTGGGCACACGAGGTGGCATCTCTCCAAGGCAGGCGGGTGCCATGGCGACCTCCTAACGCCCAGGGGCCATAGCCTGAGGGCTCTGCTGCCCCCGCTGCCATCTCAACAGGACAGCCCAGCTCTGGGTGGCAGGAACGTGGCTCAGCACCCACCCACACCAGCGAGGGGCTGAGGCACCAAGGTGGGGAGCAGCCTCCTTCCTCGCACCCAGGAGGCACCATGGTGGCAGCCACCTGGCAGAGCCAAAATGAGGCCTGGCAGCACCCACGGCACAAGCAGCTGCTGCAGCACCCACGTCCTCCCACCAGAGCCGGGCTGAGGGGCAGGATGAGGCCACCAGCCTCCACATCCCGCTGTCAGCCCCACAGCCAGAAGCCACCATCACACCAGGCTGTGCCACAGCGGCGCCAGGGCCAGCAGCAGCAGCTGGGGGGCAGCAGCTGGGTGGCAGCAGCAGCAGCTGGGGGCCAGCCCAGGTGCCCTCCTCACCCGATGTAGTTGGTCCTCAAGGAAATCTCCAGCTCCCGGAGCACCTGCGTGGACTCCTGCACTCGCCTCTTGAACTGGGGGGGCAGGGACAGCCGTTGGCACCGTCCCCACCCCTCACCCAGGCTGGGGACAAGGTGGGGGGGGGTCAGCCCTCACCTTCCTGCTGACGCCCCCTGTGTCCAGGCAGCTCTTCAGCTTCTGGATGTAGGCAGAGGGTGGATTTTTCACCTGGAAACGCTCCTGCAAGCCCCAGAGAGAGGATGAAACCAGGCCGCCCGCCCACGGCACGGGGACCTGCCAGCCTCCCTGTGCCAGCCTCCCTGTGCCAGCCTCCCTGTGCCAGCCTCCCTGTCCCCACGTCCCCTCCGTGCTGTGCATCGATGTTTAACGAGGTTAATGAGGCTCTGCCTCGCCGAGGGCAGTGGATGTCGACACTCGGCACGTGCCAGGCTGGTGCCCACGTCACGAGTGGCACCTGGGGACGGGGATGGCACCGTGGCCGGCGCCAGGCTCGGGCCTCACCTGGTCACAAATGAGCTCCCACTTCTTCTCGTTGTCGTACTGGCTGAGGAGCTTCATCTTGTCCGGGGGCAGGTTCATGGTGTTCTGTGGGGTGATGAATGTCAGGGCCGGGGGCACCCCCCAGAAACACCCCCCCAGGGCTGCCGCACCCACGGCTGGCACAGCACTGGGTGTCCTCCTTCAGCTGAGGGATGATGGGGACACCAGTGGGGAGGATGGGGGACACTGGTGGGACAAGGGGACACCAGTGGGATAAAGAGGACACTGGTGGGACAATGGGGGACACCAGTGGGAAGATGAAATACTGGTGGGACAATGGGGACACCAGTGGGACAAAGGGGGCACTAATGGGACAATGGGGACACCAATGGGACAAAGGGGGCACTAATGGGACAATGGGGACACCAGTGGGACAAAGGGGACACCAGTGGGACAATGGGGACACCAGTGGGACAAAGGGGGCACTAATGGGACAATGGGGACACCAATGGGACAAAGGGGGCACTAATGGGACAAAGGGGGCACTAATGGGACAATGGGGACACCAATGGGACAAAGGGGGCACTAATGGGACAATGGGGACACCAGTGGGACAAAGGGGACACCAGTGGGACAAAGGGGGCACTAATGGGACAATGGGGACACCAGTGGGACAAAGGGGACACCAGTGGGACAAAGGGGACACCACCATTCCCAGAATGTGACCATCTCACCAGCCATGGCTGGTTGCCGAAGGCTCCATCAGCAATGTCCCCACCCAGGGGTCCCCAAGCAGGAGGACATGGGGTGCTAATGGAGGACAGAAGGGAAACCTGGACCCATCCACCCGTGTCACAAGTGCACACTGCTCCCAGCCTCAGCCAGCCCAGTCCCAGCAGAGCCACTTGGGACAGAGACAGGAGCTGGTGGCGCAGCCGAGGAGCCAGGAGTCAGAGCCCTGCTGGAGGGTGATGGTCACCCCCACGTCCCTCACCACAGGCGGGTGACCACCCTGGCTGGTGATATCAGTGCTTCCTCCCAGACATGATGTCAGGGCAGGGGCTGGCGTGCCTCCACCTCTCCCTGTGGCACCGTTGCATAACCCCAGGCCCGGCACCCCCCCGGGGCACCCCGGCAGGACGTGACGCAGCTTCCGCCCTCCCAACGGCACGAGGCAGCTGCCAAACAGCTCCGTGCCAGCCCGGGGGCTGCGGGGCCCCCGGGGCACCTCCTGGCTCTGGGGTGCTCGAGGACTCAGCAGCTCCCCAAGGGACACCATGGAATCACAGAATTGGCAGGGCTGGAAGGGACCTCAAGGCTCAGCCAGTTCCAACCCCCCCCGCCATGGGCAGGGACACCTCACACCAGAGCGGGATGCTCACAGCCACATGGGATGAGCAATAGGGCCTTAAGTGGGGCACCTGCCGTGGGCTGGGCCATGAGGGGAGCTCAGTTTGGGTCATGGACAATTTCTTTCCCCAGAAGAGCCATTTGTGGTGATCCAGCCCCCAGGGAAAAGCAGGAGCTGAGGCTGCTGCCGGCCCAGAGGGCCCTGCCGAGCTGGCACGTTGGCTCACGCAGGTGATGCACAGCCCCACGTCACCCTTCACCTCTGGCTTTGGGATCCCCTGATGTTGGGGTGTACACACCCCTGGGACAGCCACATCCTTGGGGAAAAGGCATCTGACAGGGGTTTGGTCGCCCACAGAGGAGCAGGTCCAAGAGGAGAGGTGCCAGGCTGGCGGGCAGGAGTGGAAACCTCGACGCCTGCCTCTGCCGGGGACCTGCCCAGCTGCTTTCGCAAGGAGCCAAAGCCAGGAGGTGTGGGTGGAGAGGAGCCAGAGCTTGGCTATGTCCAACCAGGAGATGGCTTTCATGGAAAGCCAGGCAGGGAGGGACACAGTAGGCTGTGGGGACAGGAATAACCTTGTGGTGAAGCCAGCAGAGCTGCCAGGTGGGTCCCAGGCAAGGTGGCAGCAGCACTTGGGTGTCCCCTTCGCTGGGGAGCCACAGCCCTGTGGTCACCAAGCTGCCATCCTTGGGCCAGATGAGTCTCTCCAGGAGGGTCAGACCAATGCACAGGGCTGGGACTAGAGGGACCACAACAGCAATACCCCACCCAGGGCTCTGGTAGCATCTGTGGTACCCTCCATGAATCACTTTGTTGGGTCACCAGCGAAGGGACGGTGGCACCTGCCACGTGGACCACATCTTCCAGGGACCGTGTGTGGGCCCCTGGAAAACCCAGGCCTGAGCAGCAGCAGTGGGACAGGACCTCCCACGGGCTCCCTGACACAACCACGCTGGGGACATCCCTGTGGAGGTGGCATCGCCACCTAGCCCTGTGGTCCCCTCCTCACAGACAGGGCCGGGCGGGGGGCAGGATGTGGCAGGGCTTGGGTACAAACTGGGCGGTGGCTGCACCCACGTGGCGCTGGCAGGGGGAGGAAGTGGCTCCGCTGTGGTCCCCAGCAGCGCCAACAAACTGCTTCTTGTTTCCTGCTGGGGAGGGGGGAGCAGTGCTGCAGGAGGCCTGGGGCAGGCGGCTGATGTGGGGCCGGGGGGGAGATGTGGGGCAGGGCAGCGGCCCCAGCACCCTGGACGTGACAGAGGGAGGACCTGGTCCTCGTTGGGGAGCAAGGATGGAGGGGCCACAGAGACTTGTCTCCAGGAGCCATATCCCACCCCTAGCTGCCAGCACCCTTGTCCCAGCCCAGAGTGGGGCTTCCCCATCCTCCCCCCTCAGCCTGGGGGCAGTGCCACAGCTGCCTTACTGAGCAGATGCCACCAAATGCCCCCCAGCAGCCCTGCCAGGACACGAGCTGCCACGGAGCCACCATCCCACCGGGATGTCAGGCTCCACTCTGGGTGTCAGGCACCTTCAGTTTGTTCCACACACCAGCAAGCAGAGCAGGGCTGGGCTGGGCTGGGCTCTGCACCAAAGCCCAGCAGAAGCTCTCACAGCATCCTCTGCAGGAGTGTCTGCAAGGCACAGGTGGGCTGGAGGGAGGCCCAGGCTGAAGCCAGGAGCCACGTTCCTGGGGCACAGCAGGGTGAGTGTCCTCAGAGCTGGGGTGGAAAGTCTCAGTGGCACATGGCAGAGGAAACAGCCCCAAGATGGCAGACTTTCGTGTCTGGGGACTTCCAGTTTGGCCATGGGAAGGACTAACATCACCTGGGCTGGTGGCCAATGCACCATCCCACCCCTGGGGTGGTCCATCCCTTGTAGCCATGGAGCACAATGCTCCCAGCCAAGGGAATCTGGGGCCTGTCCAGCCCCATAGCACCAGCCTCCCATGATGTCCCCTCCAGTGACCTTGAGTGTCACCAGAGCCATCCTCCTGCCTCTCCCTGAGGCTCAGTACTGGCACCCAACAGGATCAGGCCCAGCCAAGGCTCTCTCAGCCCCCAGGTGCACCAAGCTGGGCTCTTAGGACCAGCTCATCCCTCCAGGACCCAGCCAGGTCACAAACCCACCACGTGCCAGGCAGGGCCAAGCTGGTGGAGGAGCAGATTGGTCCCCATTGATGGCCAGATTCTGCTGCTACGAGCAGCTAAGGGGTGGAGGCTGCTGCTCCCACCACTGGTTTAAGACCAAGCAGAAGCTGATCTCAGCACAGGGTGAGGGGAATGAGCCTGATCCAGCCACAGTGCCCAGATCCCTGCTGGATACCCCCCACCTGCCCTGCACCTGCACAAGGTGGGATCTCTGCACCCACATGCACCCTCAGGTTATCCAGACCTGGATTTGAGGATGTGGGGCCTGATCCAGTCACCCAAGGAGGATCTTTGAACTGGGATGTCCTCCTCAATCAGCCATGGAGGAGGGGGGACAACTGGGGGAGGATTCCCACACCAGGACACCCTCCCTGTGCAGCCAGAGCTGGCTCCAGCCACGTGTGGCAGCTCTCAGGCCACTTCTCTGCCTATCCAGGACACATCACCTGTGGGGATCCCCCACCACCCATGGGGCTCCCTAACCAGAGCTCCCAGTCAGACCTGGCCACCGTAGTGGGGCCAGGCTGGGACAGGGCCCAGCAGAAAGCCAAATGTCAGCTTCTCTTTCTGGGTTGAGCTGAGGTCGACACTGCAGCCAGGGCTCGCTGGTGACCAGTTCCACCACTGGGGCCAACAGCACATCTGCAAACATCTGCAGCAGTGATGTTTGTTGTCCTCTCCTCTAGCTCCCCGGAGAAGCGGGCCCCTCCAGGGGCCGGAGCAGCCCCATCCCCATCAGCCCCTGTGCCCACAGCTCCAGCAGGATCCCTCCCAACTCACCCCCCACTCACAAATCCACTCATGGAGATTCCCCATCCCTACCTCTTAACCTACAACAGGGGGAAGAGTCCAGACTGCTCCAAGCAGGAACATCTGAGCATCCCCATCCTGGCAGCTCCATCCCAAAAAGCCACCTTGGCGCTTCCAAGCCACTTGGCATGGGGACAACCCTCCCATCGTGCTGCCAAAGTGGCATCTGCCACAGTGCCCTAGCTGGGGAGAAGCCAACTGTTGGGGAGTAAGAGGAAATCCCTGTTTGCTGGCACACCACAGGTTCAGGATCCCCTAGACTCCGCTGTTGGTTTTTCTGCCAGGCTTTGCCCCAGCAGTGCTCCCACTCTGGGGGGCTTGGTGTGCTCCCACAGCATCACCGTGACCAGGGCAACCTGCTGGATCTGGATCTTCCCCACTGGCAGGTTCCCAACCTGCTCCCTCACTGCCCTCACGAGCTCAGGAGGTAGAAAAGTTGAATCCCAAGTCAAGGAGCAGGGTTGGGTGGGTGAGAGCAGAGGGACCCCCCCTCCTCCCCTTCCCCCAGGGGTCCTGCTGCCCCCCTGGCCGTGGGGAGGGGGAAGGGAACCTGCGCAAGGAGGAAGCGAGATTGGGACAGTGGATTTCACAAGACAGACGCTTCCCGTCTGGCCCAAGCCCAGCCCCTGGCTGCCCCCAGCTCCCGGGAAAGGGCTTTCCCTCGGGATGGAGGAGGTCCAGGCGGCACAGGGCATCTGCAGCATCATTTTCCCCTTTTCCCATCATTTTTTGGTTAGGATTCCCAACCTGCCCCTACCCAGCCCGTTGCAAGCTCTGTTTCCTGAGACCTCACAGCAGCAGCAGCAGCAGCGGAAGCACCCTGAGGTCCCCTGCTGCCACCACTGCCACAGCACCCAGGAGCCATCACAGGCACTGCCACTCCACTCCACCACCCCTGCACTACCAAGCTGATGGGTGTCCCATAGCCAAGTCCCCCCTCTGGGGGTCCCGTGCGGACCTGGGGTTCGCCAAGCCCTTCACCGTCATCCCCCCGCAGCCGTGCCGAGCAGAGCTGCCGGCTGCAGCGGCCGCGGTGCCCATCCCTAAATAAACCTCTAAACGCCACCGGATGAAATCCTTCCCAACAGCCAGCGCTCGGGGCCGGGGTGGTGGATCCCGGCCAGCAGATCCCGGCGTACGCCGGCGAGATTTGCCGGCAGCCTCTCACGGCACCGGGCCGGCAACCAAACGGCTTCCATCTCCCGCCAGGGGATGGATCCAGGCATTAAAAGCAGCGATGGGTTTGGGCATTTTTTTTTCCCCAGCTCCCAGCGTGAAGCTCCTTCAAGGAGCAGCTTTGGGATGCGGGATGGAGCCGTGTCCCGGTGTCACCGCGGCCGGCCTGGCGAAGGTCACGGCCAACCGACCCCGCTCAAGGACAGCGGCGAGCGGAGCGGGAGCCGACCTCCCGCAGCTCCAAGTGCTCCAAGGAGCTGCCATCCATCCATCCATCCATGCATCCCTTGGGAATGCGGCTCCGGCAGCGGCCGGGTGGCTTTCCCGGGAAGAACGGCAGCGAGGAGGAGGAGGAGGAGGAAGAGGAGGAGAAGGAGGAAGAGGCGAGCATTGGCCATCAGCAGCACCGGGCGCCTGCGGCACGCTGCCGGCCCCTGCCATGGCCGAGTGTCCCCGGGGACACCCCAAGAGTTCAGGGCTGGGTCCCCCCGAACTGTGGGAGCCCTGGAGGGGTGGCACCGGGTGGGGGATGTCCCCGGGGAAGGGATGAGCACCTCCAGGGGGGACAGGACGAGAGGGGAAATGAGTGTCAGTAATAAAATAATAATTAATAAGCAATTTTAAACCGAGTATAAGGAAATAATGCTGATGGACATCCTAATAAAGATAACGAGTACCAGCATCCGCTAGCAAGGGGCTGTAGTAATCATCACCATCATAATAATACTGAAAATACGATGATAATGCTGCTGATAATGCTGCTAATAATGCTATTAGTGCCAATAATAAAAAGCCTGGCCAAGGTTCCGGGGTGTCTCCCCCCGAAGCAGGGGTCCTCCTCTCCCCAGCACCCCCTCAAGCTGGGGTGTCAGCCCCTCGTAGCAGGTCCCCCCCAGCCCCACTCACCAGGACGCGACCGAAGCGCTCCTCCAGCTCTTCGGCCCCGGGCATGGGTTGCCGGGCGGGCGGCGGGGCGGCGGCGGTAACGGTGCTCGGGGGGGGCCCCGGCTGCCGGGGATCGCGCTGCTCTCGCTGCTCCCGCTGCTCCCGCCCCGCCGCGCCCCCCCCTTCCAGCCCCCCGGCCGCGTTGCCCATGGCGGAGCGCTGCGGGCTGCCCGGGGGCGGTTTGTCCTGAAACACCCCCCGCCAGCCCCGACTCCGCGACTGCTGCTCGGCGCCGTTCGCAACTTCTCCGGGGCGCTCTCGGGCGGTGAACGCCTTCAGCCCCCGCCCCCCCCTCCGCCCCGGGGCCGGGCCCGCCGAGAACCGGCCCGAGAGGGGCCGCCCCGCACCTGCCAGGATCCCCCCCCGCCCCGGGGCGCTGCGGTGAGCGGCGGGGACGGGGCAGCCCCGTACCGACCGCCCCCAGTCCTGCCCCGGCGCTGCCCGGGGGTTCTGCTGCCTCGGGGGCATCGCTTCTGGGTTTACTTTATTTTATTTTATTTTATCTTATTTTATTTTATTTTATTTTATTTTATTTTATTTTATTCTATTTTGATTTTTATTTTATTTTATTTTATTTTATTTTACTTTATTTTATTTTACTTTATTTTATTTTACTTTATTTTATTATATTTTAATTTTTATTTTATTCTATTTTATTTTTATTTTACTTTATTTTATTTTATTTTATTTTTTATTTTATTCTATTTTATTTTATTTTTATTTTATTTTATTTTATTTTACTTCATTCTATTTTATTTTACTTCATTCTATTTTTATTTTATTTTATTTTATTTTATTCTATTCTATTTTTATTTTATTTTACTTCACCTTAATTTCTTTTATTTTAATTTATTTTATTTTAATTTCTTTAATTTTAATTTATTCTATTTTCATTTATTTTATTTTAATTTATTCTATTTTAATTTATTCTATTTTTTATTTTATTCTATGTTATTCTATTCTGTTTTTATTTTATTTCACTTTATTTTCTTTTTATCATATTGTATTTTATTTCATCTTATTTTGTTCTTTTATCTTTTAAAAAAAATTATTTTAACTTGCTTTACTTCAGTATTTTTTTTCTTATTTTATTTTTTGCTTCTAATTTAATTTTATTTCATTCCTCTGATTTTATTTTACTTTCTTTTCACTTTCTCATCTACATCCAAGTCCTTTATTCAGCTAAATGCCACTTTTCATGTTGATTTTATTCTATTTTTATCTCACTAAGGGGGGGTTAATCTCTCATTTTTATTTTCTTTACTTTCTTTTGTCTACATCTTATTTCATTCTGTTACTGATTTTTGCTATTTCTAATTCCCCATTTTTTAATTCCCTTTTTCTTTTCATTATTTTTCCTCTTGTTCTTTTGCTTTGCTGCATTTTTGTCTCACTTAGTGCTTATTTCATTTACTTTTTAGCACTCATTAGACCTTTTTTTATCATTAATGTACTTTAATTTGGCAACTGATGTTTATTTTCTTGTGCTTTATATATGTCATTTCATTTTTTATTGCTTAATTTTACTTTGATTTCTTAATTTTACCTTGATTTTTAATTTTTTTTTAACATTTTACCTTTTTTTTATTCTATTTTTTTTTATTTTGCTTTGATTTTTACATTACTTTGGCATTTGTTGGGTTGACATTCAAAATGTTTCCATTTTATTACTTTATTTTACTTTTTATTTTACTTTTTATGTTACTTACTATTAAATACTGTTTAAAAAAAAGTAATTAATTTCTTTTTAATTTCATTTAGTTTAATTTTATTTGCCTTTTATTTTATTTCATCAATTTTATTTCACTTCATTTCACTTCATTTCATTTCACTTCATTTCACTTGATTTCACTTCATTTCATTTCATTTCATTTCATTTCATTTCATTTCATTATTTCATTTCATTGTATTCTCTCAGGGGCCAAGGTGCTCAGTGCTGGCATCCAGGAGGTGCTGAGTTCTCCCCTTCTCAACTTGGACACCCCAGGAGAGGAGCTGAGGCCAAGCAAAACTCCTCACACCCCTGGGCATGCACCGGGCAGGGACCTCTGGCCTGTGTAATCCCAGGTCTAGGGGATGCTGGGGTGAGCACAAGGCTGGCACGGCATGGGCAGGGGACAATGACCCTGCCAGGGACTGTGCCTCATGGCTTGGCACACTGCTGCCCTCCTACCAGCCAGGGTCAAGAAGGTGTCAAGAAGGGGCCAGGCTCCTTTCAGTAGTGCCCAGGGACAGGGCAAGGGGCAGTGGACACAAACTGGAACCCAGCAAGATTCACTTCAACATGAGAAGAGACTTCTTTGGTGTGAGGGTGCTGGAGCCTGGAGCAGGCTGCCCACAGAGGTTGTGGAGTCTCCTTCTCTGGACACTTTCCAGACCTATCTGGATGTGTTCCTGTGTGACCTGCCCTGGGTGACCCTGCTCTGGCAGGGGGCTTGGACTGGATGGTTTCTGGAGGTCCCTTCCAACCTCTGCCATTCTATGGTTCTATGAGCACAGAACCACCTGGCCCAGGGGTGCCATGGGCAGGTGAGGATGGACCCAGCACTGGCATCCATGCTCCCCAAGGCTGCTGCAGCGCACATCACCTGCAGAACACCCACCATGTACAGCTGGGGCTGGAGCCACCCCATCCATGTGCAGCTCCAGCCTGCTCCCTGCCCGTGCAGAGCAGCTCCCCAGGGTTCCCACCCCTGCAGCAGCAATGCCCACGGCTGCCAGCTGTGCCCAGCACACAAAGCAGTTCCACTGAGGTTTGGAGAGATTCAGCAGGAGTTAGTGAGGTTTGACACGGACAGGCTGGAGAGGTGGCACCATGTGAACCTCAGCAGCCCCAACAAGGCCTGCTGCAAGGTCCTGCAGGTCATCAGAATAAGTTCTGATATCAGTCCAGGCGGGGGGTGAAGGGCTGGAGAGCAGCCCTGTGGAGAAGGGCTTGGGGGTGAAAAGCTGGACAGGAGCTGGCACAGAGCGCTGCCAGCCCAGCCCCAGCCTGCCCTGGGCTGAGCCAGCAGGGTGGGCAGCAGGGGCAGGGAGGGGATTCTGCCCTCTGCTGTGCTCTGCTCAGACCTCCCCTGCAGGCCTGGGGCAGCTCTGGAGCCCTCAGCACAGACAGGGAGCTGGGGGAGCAGGGCCAGAGGAGGCCACAGCAGTGCTGGCAGGGCTGGAAGCCCTCTGCTGGGAGCCAGGCTGAGAGAGTTGGCCTTGGGCAGCCTGCAGAGGAGAAGGCTCCAGGGAGAGCTTCTGGTGGCCTTGCAGTGCTCCAAGGGCCCAGCAGAGAGCTGGGGACAGAGCTTTGAGCAGGACCTGATGGGACAGGCCAAGGGGGGAGGGTTGGAAAGGGCAAGAGGGAGCTTGAGAGTGGAGAGAAGGAGAAATGTTTGGCAGTGAGGGTGGGGAGAGCCTGGCCCAGGCTGCCCAGAGAGCTGGGAGCTGCCCCATGCCTGGCAGCAGTGCAGGGGAGGTTGGTTGGGGCTGGTAGGGGCTGTTCCTGCTGGCTGCAGGGGCTTGGACTGGATGAGCTTCACAGGTCCCTTCCCACCCAAAGCACTCCATGATTCCATAGGTTTTACTGAGATTTGCTGATGTTCAAGATCTGGGGTGAGATCTACTGAGGGATGGGTGGAGAATGGATCCAGGTGGGATCCTTGAGCCCATGTGGGATTTGCTGTGGCCTGGAAGCTGCCAGGCAGCACCAGGCCAGATGTCAGCATCCATCCAGCTCTCCGGCATCTCCTCTTGGGCAAGACCTGCCGAGGCACTGCAGGGGCCAGGGGAACATGCTGGGCCTGTTCTGCCAACCTCTGCTGGCCTCTGCAAACCCAAACCCTGACCTGGGATGAGCAACACGAGCAGGAGGCTGCAATCAGCTCCCCAGCTGCCCATGGCAGGATGCCACATCCTCCTCCCCACCATCTCCAGGGCTTTGGGAGGTCAGAGAGGAGCCTCAGGCAGCTCAGCAGCACCAGAATTGGGGTCACCCACATTTGGGATGGTTCTGCTTTCCCAAAGCTCAGCTGGCAGCTGGAATCTCTTTGTCTCATTAAACTGTGCTTTTGTAGCTCATTAAATATTCTGTGTTCCATTCCCTGGTCCTGGTTGTCGAGGGACAGCTCTGGGACCTGCTGCAGGGCCAGAGATGGACACTCCAGTGCTGCCCCAGAGGTGTGCCCAAGAGGGCAGATGTCACCAGGACCATGCATGAGGGCTTGACTCAGAGAGATCCCATGCCAGAGATGAGGCTCTACAATGGGGCAGGAGGTCTGAGGTCTGTGGGGACCCTCACGGCCTGGATCCTGCCATGAACATCCCACGCATATGCCAGGGTGAAACCAGGGTGCTGTCAGAGCACCCATGGCCATGCTGACACCACCTTCCTGACCACAGCTGGAAAAGGGTGTAAGGACCTGTCCCAGAGGGAAGCATCAGCATTGATATCCCAGCTGGGGAAACACTGGGTAGAAGTGGAGACCCCCACATGCAGGACACCTGGCATGGACTAAACCTGGTGGGAGATGGGCACTAGGACAGGTTTCAGGCTGCTCCTTGGGCCAGAATCTGATCTCAGAGGTCCCACTGGGTCGCTCCTGACTTGGGGTGGGATGTCCCATGCCAAGAACAAGTGCAATAAGAGCAGCAGGCAGGGCTGGGCAGGATGGGGCTGCCATGAGGGACAGCTCTCCATCCCCAGGAGAAGCAGGGCCAAGGCTGAGGGTACCATCTCCTGGCCACAGTGAGGGCTGCAGGGGTGGGAGGAAGGCTGTGAGAGCAGGGCAGGAAATGGGGGCTGTGCACTAGAGAGGACAGGGCTTGTGCCCCTCCCCACCACCTTTGCATGGGGAGGGGTTTCCTGAGAGGTTTGGGGTTGCACTGATGCCCATGGGCACCACTCAAGGTGCAAAGAGGGAGCCCAGCAATGGGGTTTGGGGTGCTGGAAATCCTTGGTGCAAGTGGGACAAGAGTAGTCCTTGCACCAGCAGCTCCAGAAGGACAAGAGCAGGGTGCTCCCCAGCCACTTCTTATCTCAACCCCAGAGACTGAGATGTCTCCAGAGATGGCAGAGTGCCTGTGGTCCCTTGGTTGGAGGAATCAGTGTCTCTTATCTCCTCCTCTCTTGGGCTAGCCACGCATGGCTCATCCTCGAGGTGATGATTGGTGAGCTCCTGCGACCACAAAGAGCTTCCTGCCCTAGCTGGCAGCTGGCCAGGTCCTTTGAGAGGTGAGGACAGCCTGCTTCACCCAGGGGTCTTTGCTGAGGCAACTGCATCACAGCCTGGGTGTCACTGGTGGTCCTCCACCACTTCCAGCTTCTCTCCTCCTTGAACTTTGTGGCTGTTGCTTCTCTCCTTTCATCACTTCGGTGTTCAGCTTGTGCTAAGTGAAGGCTTCTGCCTGATAATCCCCAGTGGCTGTTCACTTCCTGCTGTGAGAGACCTTAAACCAAAAAAGAAAGAAGAAAGAAGCCCAAAAGCAAACCCAGTCTCAAAATGACTCAAATAGTTGTCATCATTACAAGCCCAGAGCTCACTGAGTTTCCATCTTCATGCTGGCTTCAGGTCAGGCTTAGGTTTGTTCTCTTAATCAGCTTCACCTCACTGAAACCTCTCAGGCAGGACTTCACAACCCCTCTGGTTTTATCCCTCCTGGATTTGTCACTTCACCTAAAAGAAGCCCCAGATAAATCCCATTCCTTGATGTCAGAGCTGCCCAGGCAGTAGCTCCTCAGCCATACCTCAGACCTAAGATGTGCAGCTCAGAACAAACCTGAGATGAGAACCTTGGCACTGAAGGATTAAGCTCCAGAAGCTTGAGGGTGTTGGGAAAGCTGATCCCCATCTCATGTACATCCAAGGAGCTGGGCCTGGGGGCATCGGGGATAGGGAGGGAGCCATTTCTTGAGGTTCCTCAGGGGCATTTCTCTTCCTTTCTGCCTCACTGAGACCTTGTTGCTCCTTGCAGCTGCCTAAAAGGAGGCTGCAGTGAGGTGGAGCTTGTTCTCTTCCCCCTAGTACTAGGAGACAGGAGAGGAAATGGCCTCAGCTTGTGCCAGGGGAGGGTTAGGTTGGAGATGAGGAAATTTTTTTCACTGCAGGAGTGGTCAGGGGTTGGCAGAGGCTGCCCAGGGAGGTGGTGGAGTCCCCAGCCCTGAAGGTGTTCCAGAAACCTGTGGCTGTGGCACCTGGGGCCATGGCAGGGCTGGGTTGAAGGTTGGACTGGATGAGCTTGGAAGGCTTTTCCAACCCAAACAGCACAAGTGTTGCTCAGACAGAGCTGACCTGCAGAAGGTCCACTGGTGGACTTTCAAGATCAGACTCAGTGGGGCCCTGGGCAGCCTGCTCTAGTGGGAGGCATCCCTGCTGCCTGCAGGGGGGTTGGACAAGGTGACCTTTGGGGGTCCCTTCCAACCTGATGCAATCTGTGAATTCTATGGTTCTATAATGGAGGTTTTCTGATGACTCTGAAGCTGTGTGGCTGAAGTGAAGGTCAACCCAAGAGAGCTTCTTGATGGATGGATCAAGATGTTAATTCCTTTGCCTCTGAGCTGCTGAGATTGGATTTCTATTTTCAGCCCTGCTGAATTTCTGGGTGGCTGTGCTGAGGCTCAGGTCTGTCTCTGCTCTTCATTTAGTCCACTCATTCCTCAAGAGCACCTTTTAATGTGTCAAGCCCTGGGAAGCAGTGGAAGGAGAAGAACCTTTTGCCTTCTGCCTGTGAAGCAGCTGCTGCTTTGGTAAATCAGGCTCCAAGAGTTGGGGTTGCCCAGCCTGGAGAAGAGAAGGCTTCAGGGAGAGCTTAGAGCAGCCTTCCAGTACCTGAAGGGGCTCCAGGAGAGCTGGGGAGGGACTTTGGACAAGGGCTGGGAGTGACAGGACAAAGAACAGTGGCTTTGAGCTGGGAGAGAGGAGACTGAGACTGGAGATGAGGAAGAAATTGTTGAGAGTGAGGGTGAGGAGACACTGGAACAGGGTGCCCAGGGAGGTTGTGGGTGTTCCCCTTCCTTGGAGGTGTTGAAGGCCAGGCTGGATGAGGTCTTGAGCAACACGGGCTGGTGGGAGGAGTCCCTGCTCCTGGAACTGGATTAGCTTTAATGTCCCTTCCGCCCTAAACCATTCTGTGGCTCTGTGAAAAACCAGGATCCGAGGCAAAGCTCATGCCTGGAGCCCTGGGAGGTGGAGCTTCAGGGCCGGGAGGAGTTTGGAAAACAGAGGAAGATAAACATAGTTCCCAACCAGAAATATTTTGGTGAGGTCAGATGGTAGGTGGCTCATCAAGGGATTGATTATACACAACGGCTGTTTGCTTATCAGCTGCAGCTCCGAGGCATTCGGCGCCTTCCCAAGGGATGAGCGCGAGCTGAGAGCCTGGGGAAGGAGGGAAACATGGAAGAGGGGAAAAGAGAGAGGAGCAGGGGAGAAGGTGGTGGAATAAGGGGGAAAGAGAGGAGCAGGGGAGGGCAATATGGAATAGGAGGAAAAAGAGGAGCAGGGGAGAAGGTGGTGGAATAAGGGGGAAAGAGAGAGGAGCAGGGGAGGGCAATATGGAATAGGAGGAAAGAGAGGAGCAGGGGAGAAGGTGGTGGAATAAGGGGGAAAGAGAGAGGAGCAGGGGAGAAGGTGGTGGAATAAGGGGGAAAGAGAGAGGAGCAGGGGAGAAGAAGGTGGAATAAGGGGGAAAGAGAGGAGCAGGGGAGGGAAACATGGAATAAGGGGAAAAGAGAGATGATGAAGGGAGGGGAACATGGAATAAGGGGGAAAGAGAGAGGAGCAGGGGAGGGAAACATGGAATAAGGGGGAAAGAGATGATGAAGGGAGTGGAACATGGAATAGTGGGGAAAGAGAGGAGCAGAACATGGAATAAGGGGGAAAGGGAGGAGCAGGGGAGGGAAACATGGAATAGTGGGAAAAGAGAGATGAGCAGGGGAGGGTAACATGGAATAGTGGGAAAAGAGAGATGAGCAGGGGAGGGTAACATGGAATAGTGGGAAAAGAGAGATGAGCAGGGGAGGAGAAAGGGCTTCCTCAGCCTCACTTCTCAGTTCCTCAGGGAAGGGAAAACAAATGCAGTGGAGAGAATGTGGAATAGGTTTGCTTATTTCACATGATCAGAGGATGTTAGGGGTTGGAATGGACCTCCTGAGATCATCCAGTCCACCCCCCTGTCAGAGCAGGATCATAGAACCCAACACAGGTCATAGAGGAACACATCCAGATGGGTCTTGAAAGTCTCCAGAGCAGGAGACTCCACAGCTTCTCTGGGCAGCCTGCTCCAGGGCCCTGTGACCCTGACAGTGAAGAAGTTCTTTGTTCCTAAGCAGCTTGGAATCCACTTCTCCTACTGAAACCACAGGAGGCAGGGAAGGAAAGCAGTTGAGCTCTGTCAGGGGATGATTCCTCTGGCCATTAAGGACCCAAGGTCAAGGAGCCTCCCTGTGAGGAATGACCTACAGTGTGCCAAGCAAGCAGAACAGCCAGGTGGCCTCAGCATTGTTAGGTCAGCTCTGGTGAGGCCACACCTTGAGTGTTGTGTTCAGCTTTGGGCACCTCAATACAAGAGAGATGTGGAGGTGCTGGAGTGAGAGCAGAGGAGGGCAAGGAAGCTGGGAAAGGCCTGGAGAATAAATCTGATGGAGAGCAACTGAAGGAGCTGGGGATGGTTAGTCTGAAACAGAGGAGGCTGAGGGAGACCTCACTGCTGTCTACAACTACTTGAAAGGAGGTTGTGGAGAGGCTGCTGCTGGTCTCTTCTCACAGGTAATTAGTGACAGAACAAGAGTGAACAGCCTCAAGCTGCCACTGGGTAGGTTCAGACTGGACAGCAGGAAGAACTTTTTCCCAGCAAGAGTGGCCAGGCACTGGAATGTGCTGCCCAGGGAGGTGGTGGAGTCACCAACCCTGGAGGTGTCTAAAAGGTGCTTTGGATGTGGTGCTTGGGGCTATGGTTTAGGGGTGAACCTTGTAGAGCAGGGCTCTGGGTTAGAATAGACTAAACCAGGTTGGAAGAGACCTTCAAGATCATCACATCCAACCCATCATCCAACACCATCTGATCAACTAAACCATGGTACCAAGCACCCCATCAAGTCTCTTCCTAAACACCTCCAGGGATGGGGACTCCACCTCCCTGGGCAGCACATCCCAGTGGCCAATCTCTCTTGCTAGGAAGAATTTCTTCCTCACCTCCAGCCTAAACCTCCCCTGGCACAGCTTGAGACTGTGTCCTCCTGTTCTGGGGCTGCTTGGCTGGGATGTTCTGTGATGGGCTGCCTGCCTTTGATGTTCTGTGATGGAAGAAGAGACCAACCCCCACCTGGCTCCAACCTCCCTGCAGGGAGTTGCAGAGAGCAAGAAAGTCTCCCCTGAGCCTCCTCTTCTCCAGGCTAAGCAACCCCAGCTCCCTCAGCCTCTCCTCCCAGGGCTGTGCTCCAGACCCCTCCCCAGCTTTCTTGCCCTTCTCTGGACACCTTCCAGCATCTCAACATCTTTCCTAAAGCGAGGAAAGATGTTGACTGGGGTTGGACTTGAGGATCCTGAGGGTCTTTGCCAACCTGAGTGTTTCTGTGAGGTCCTCACAAGGACATTTGGACAGCTGGCCCCACCTCACATACCCCTAAGTAGATGGACTTAGGGACATGGACCTAGAATCTTGGGGTCTGTCCACCAGCCTCTAAAATTCCTTCTCAAGCTGCATCTGCTGTTCCCAACAAGGGAAGACACCAGGATGTCCTGGGCAGAGCCAGAGCCTGTTACAGCCCCAGCAAGAGACCTCAGCCTCCTGTTTCCCCTGGTCAGATGCACCCCAGCAGCTGGGGATGTCATGAACAGGAACAGGCTTCTACCACAAAACAATTCCAGTCAGGCCTGGGTGCTGATAAAGCCTCAGCAGCTGGAGAGTCACTGCCACCACGGCAGGACAGGAAGGTGCCAGCAGCTCTCCCTCTTAGCCCCACACAAAAGCAGATAAGAGCCCTGAAGTCCCCCAGCCAGGGGGCACCGCAGACGCTCCAGCTGCTCTGCCAACGCTGCAGGCAGCAGAGGCAAATCCTGATATGGAAACCTCCTGCCACGGTGGCCCTCAGCTGCCTGAAGGGTTCAGCAAACTCCTCCCAGCAGGTTCATCCTCACCAGCCCAGCAGCAGCCCTGGGAGGTGGCATTCCTCTCGTTCGTGTCTCAGGAGCGCTCCTGGGCAGAGCTCTCAGCTGTGTCCTCACCACGGTTGTGAGTGGGAGGCTTTGGGTCTGTTCAGTAAAAAAACCACTGTCCTCCTACCCTCTGATGGCCCTGGGGGAGGGAAAGGAAGAGGATGGTTGAAGCTGTGCCCCAGATGTGCAATATCTGCCATGGCTACACCCTGGCACTGGGCAGGACTGCTGTGACCAGGGCACCTTTAGAGGTCCTCTGGCATTGGAGAGCAGCTCCCAGCCCAGCTTCCACAGGATGGTTGAGGCTGGGAGGAACCTCTGAAAGTCATCCAGTCTCTGCCCCCTGCTCCAGCAGGGCCACCTTGAGCAGGGTGCCCCAGGCCCTGCTTAAATAGCTTTTTAATATCTCCAAGAATGGAGATCACACAACCTCCCTGGTTCCTGAGGCTCAGAGGGAACCTGCTGTGCTCCACATGGTGCCCACAGCCTCTGGTGCTGCCCCTGGGCATCACTGAAGAGCCCAGCTCCATCCTCTCTGCACCCTTCCCTTCAGGTATTGAGGTATTTTGAGGTCCTCCCTGAGCCTGCTCCTGCAGGCCAGGCAGCCCCAGCTCCCTGAGCCTCTCCTCACAGCTGAGCTGCTCCAGGCCCTCCAGCACTCTGCACTGAACTCCCTCCCGTGTGTCCATGCCCCTTTTATCCTGGAGGCTCCAGAACGTGTCAGTCCTCCAGGTGTGGCCTCACCAAGGGAAGGGAAGGATCAGCTCCCTCCACCTGCTGGCAGTTCACCCCTAATGCAGCCCAGGACACCATTCACCTCTTCATGCTCAGCCTGCTGTCCCCCAGGACCCCCCTGGGTTGCTATTCCCCAGGGGCAGGGCTGGGCCCTTCCTGTTGAAGAAGAGAGGCTTCCAAACCCGAACTTTTGCCCAAGGCACCTCCTGAGGAGGAGGGTGGAGGTCACACAGCAGTTTCTGTGATTTTCCAGCCCCCCCTTGTCCCAGAAAGGGAGAAACCACAATCCCCAGGGCTCACCTTGCCTCTAGGCTCAGGACATGGGAAGGCCACCGAGGGCTGCTGCTATACCTGCCCCCACTTAGTCCCTCTCTCTCCAGGGCCAGAATCTGTCCTGGAGAACACAAAAGTGGGGGCCCAGACTGGAGGGGAGAGCCTGGTACCAGCTCCCCAAGGGTGGGCACAGCTTGAGCAGCTCTTTCCCACCCCTCTCAGAGATTCCAGGAGAGGAAAAAAAGCAGCAGCAGAGGATGTGCAGAGAGCCTGGGTGCTTTATTGGTCCTACAGGCAGGAGCACTGGTCCCTTGCTGCCATGCCTGCTGTCCCCACACCAGCAGAGAGACCCCATGGGACCCCAAAGTGGCTACCCATAGGAAAGGAGCTCTTGGGTCTGGGTCTGCCCCTGGCTGACTGGATCATAGAGTGAGCTGTTAGAGGTTTCCATCCCCTCTCACCAGCCACCCTTGGTGGTCCAGGACTAAGGTGGCACAGCCACACCACTCTCTGCCTCCCCTGCAGCTGCAGGGCTCCCACCTTCCTCCTCTTCCTCCTGGTCTGTCAGCAGCTGTGGGAAGCTAGGACCTCTTCTGGGCTGACACCCAGAGGCTTGGTCCTCCTCTGGGTTGCAGCTCAGGTCTGTGGGCAGACAGAGAGGACAGTGAGGATCTGGCCAAGTTCAACCTCCCTCCTCTGCTGGAGGAGCAGATGTAACACCCATGGGTCAAGTTCCATGGAATCAGTTCTGGATTCCACAGATTCCAGCTGTGCAGAGCAGAATGTGCCTGCTCCACGGCCACATCAGAGAGAGCCCTGCAGGGGGGAGGATAGAGAGGACTTTGAGACACTGTAGTTGGCCTGGAGCACAAAGGATACAGTGGGGACATGCCTGGGTGTTTGGTGGCACCAGGGCAGGCTGGATCAAAGGGGAGGAAGTTGCTCAGGAGCAGGAGTTGGGGGTGACAAAGCAAAGAGAATGGCTTGGAGGAGTGTGTTGGGGGTGATGCTTCAAGGGCCATCACCTTCCTCGTCCTGACCCTCTGACGCTTTCCTCTCTGGGTTCTGGGACAGCAGAGTCAACCTGTTGAGGGCCAGCAGAGCTTTGCCTGTTTTCTAGAGGGAAAAATAGAGAGAAGGAGCAGTGAGCCTCACCAGAGCCAGCCCCATGGCCCCAGCCCCACCAGAGCCAGCCCCAGGTACCTGCCACTTGCGCCGCGTCAGGAACTGCTTCATCCTCTCCTTCGACAGCAGCTTGGTGCTGCTGGGCCCCTGGGGGTGCTGCAGCCAGGGGTGCAGCAGAGCCCCTGCGCTGGAGAGGCGGCGGCTGGGGGCAGACAGAGTGCTCATGGAGGTGCTCCTCCACCATCACACCCTCAGCTGCTGGTAATACCCCCATGGAGCATCATCTTGGCACCACAAAACCCAGCCCAGCAACCCACGGCCCCCCACCCCCGGGGCTCACCGGGGTGCCTTCTGCAGCAGTTGGCTGATGAAGTCCTTGGCTTCCTCAGAGATCTCTGAGAAGGTCTCCTCCTCAAAGTCCCACTGGGCAGCTGTGATGTTGCTCAGGGTCTCCATGTCGTTGTCCCCCTGGAATGGGGACTCCCCGCTCAGGCTGGGAAGGTGGCACAAGGACATCAGTAACAGCTCAGCCCCGACCAGCCCAGCCCAGCCCAGGCTGGAAGAGACCTTTGAGATCATCCAGTCCAACCTATCATCCAACTCCATCTAATCAACTAAACCATGGCACCAGGCACCCCATCAAGTCTCTTCCTAAACACCTCCAGGGATGGAGACTCCACCACCCCCCTGGGCAGCACATCCCAGTGGCCAATCTCTCTCTCTATGAAGAATTTCTTCTTAACATCCAGCCTAAACATCCCCTGGCACAGCCTGAGACTGTGTCCTCTTGTTCTGGGGCCGCTTGGCTGGGATGTTCTGTGATGGGCTGCCTGACTTTGATGTTCTGTGATGGAAGAAGAGACCAACCCCCACCTGGCTACAACCTCCCTGCAGGGAGTTGCAGAGAGCAAGAAGGCCTCCCCTGAGCCTCCTCTTCTGCAGGCTAAGCAACCCCAGCTCCCTCAGCCTCTCCTCCCAGGGCTGTGCTCCAGACCCCTCCCCAGCCTTGTTGCCCTTCTCTGGACACCTTCAAGTCTCTCAATGTCCTTCTTAAACTGAGGGGCCCAGAACTGGACACAGGACTCAAGGGGTGGCCTAAGCAGTGCTGAGCACAGGGGGAGATCACTCACAGGATGTAGCAGATGACACCAACGCTCCACATGTCCGTGGTGAAGTCCACAGGCTCAAAGGCCACCACTTCTGGGGCCATGAACTCAGGGGTGCCGTGCAGCACCTTCACAGGGCTGCCTGGAGCTGCAGAGAAGATGAGCAAGTGTCCAGCTGGGACCTCCCTGGGGCAGGTGTCCAGGCTGGACACTAGGGGAAAAAATAATTCACTGAAAGGGTTGTCAAGCCTTGACCCAGGGAAGTGGTGGAGTCACCACCCCTGGAGGTGTTTAAAAGCCATGGAGATGTGGTGCTGGGGGATATGGTTTAGTGGTAGACTTGGTAGAGTTGGTTAATGGTTGGACTTGATACTCTTGGTGTTTTTTTTCCCCCCAACCTAAATGATTCCCTGATTCCGCACACCAGCACTTGCGATTGTATCACAGAATCAGTCAGGGTTGGAAGGGACCACAAGGATCAGCCAGTCCCAACCCCCCTGCCATGGCCAGGGACACCCCACACTAGATCAGCCTGGCCACAGCCTCAGCCAGCCTGGCTGCAAACACCTCCAGGGCTGGGGCCTCAACCACCTCCCTGCACAACCCATCCCAGGGCTTCACCACTCTCCTGGGGAAGAACTTCCTCCTCCCCTCCAGCCTCAGTCTCCCCACCTCCAGCTTCATTCCATTCCCCCTAGTCCTATCACTACATTGTACAAATCCCTGCATCCAGGTGAAGGTCTGGGATCCATCACAAGTCCCTCAGATGCTCCTGGAGCACCTCTGGGTGCTGCACACCCACAGCAACAGGGTCTTGGGGTCTCCACCTTGGAGGCAGGACTGAGGACAGGCAGCTTGGCCCAGGAGATCTTCTGGTCAGCAGGAAGGGTGCTGGTGGGGGCTGTCTGTCCCAGAGGCATGGGAAGGAGGATGCCAAGCTGTTTAGTGACACACTGAGCCAGCTCAGGCCCCTGTGACAATGGCAGCCCCCACCCCAGGCCCCCCACTCGTGCTCACCCAGCTTCCGCGCCAGGCCAAAGTCGATGATCTTGAGCCAGTGGCTGCCGGGGCTGACGCAGACAATGTTCTCAGGCTTGAGGTCCAGGTGGACAATGGCCTGGCCATGCATGAACTGCAGCCCCTCCAGGATCTGCCTCATGTACTGGGCACTGCTGGGCTCTGTGTGCTCGAAGTCATCATCCACAATGCGCTCAAAGAGCTCCCCACCTGCCACGCTGCAGGAGGACAAGGGGCTGGGGACCCTGCTGAGGGCTACCAGCCCTGAGGAGAAGCTCTACCAGGGAATCCAGAAGTAATGCTCTGGGAGCATCTCACCATCCAGGCTCTCCATCCACCCTCTGCCCCATGCCAGTATCCCACAGTGCAGGACCCCTTCCCACATGCCACACTGGGGGAGGACCAGGTGCTGGAAACTGAGGTTTACCAGCCCTGAGGAGGAGAAGCCCCACTAAGGAACCCATCCTCAGCAACCTGGAAGCATCTGCAGTGCCAGGACCAGGGGCAATGGCTTCAAACCAGAGCAGAGCAGATTTAGACTGGATGTGAGGAACACGTTCTGCAGCAGGAGGCTGCTGGAGCACTGCAGCAGCCTGCCCAGGAAGGTGGTTGAGGCTCCATCCCTGGAGATATCCAAGGTGAGGCTGAACAGGTCTCTGGGCAGCCTGATCTGGTCGAGGATATCCCTGCTGACTGCAGAGGGGCTGGACTGGATGAGCTTTGGAGGTCATAGTATCCTAGTATCAGTCAGGGTTGGAAGGGACCACAAGGATCAGCCAGCTCCAACCCCCCTGCCATGGGCAGGGACACCCCACACTAGATCAGCCTGGCCACAGCCTCAGCCAGCCTGGCTGCAAACACCTCCAGGGCTGGGGCCTCAACCACCTCCCTGCACAACCCAGTCCAGGGCTTCACCACTCTCATGGGCAAGAACTTCCTCCTCCCCTCCAGCCTCAATCTCCCCACCTCCAGCTTCATTCCATTCCCCCTAGTCCTATCACTGCCTGAGAGCCTGAGCAGTCCCTCCCCAGCCTTCCTGGAGCCCCCTGCAGATCCTGGAAGGCCACAATGAGGTCACCTCAGAGCCTTCTCTTCTCCACACTGAACAGCCCCAACTCCTTCAGTCTGTCCTCACAGCAGAGCAGCTCCAGTCCTCTGCTCCTCCTCCTGGCCCTGCTCTGGACACCTTCCAGCCCCTCCGCATCCCTCTTGTCCTAGGGGCTCCAGAACTGGAGGCAGGACTCCAGCTGGGGTCTCCCCAGAGCTGAGCAGAGGGGGAGAATCACCTCCCTTGCCCTGCTGGCCACACTTCTCCTGCTGCAGCCCAGGCTCTGCTTGGCTTTCTGGGCTGCAAGTGCACACTGAGAGCTCCTGCTGAGCTTCTCCTCCCCCAGCACCCCCAAGGCTCTCTCCTCAGGGCTGCTTTCCAGCCAGTCCCTGCCCAGCCTGCATTTGTGCCTGGGATTGCCTCCAGCCAGCTGCAGGACCCTGCCCTTGCTCTTGTTGAACCTCCTGAGGTTGGCTTGTGCCCACCTCTCCAGCCTGCCCAGCTCCCTCTGGATGGATCCCTTCCCTCCAGCTGTCTGCTGCCCCACACAGCTTGGTGTCATCAGCAACCCTGCTGAGGCTGCACTCAGTGCCACTGGCCATGGCACCCACAGGGATGTTGAACAAGGCTGGGCCCAGGGCTGATCCCTGAGGGACTCTGCTTGTCCCTGGCCTCCCCTGGGCCATTGACAGCCACTCTTTGGGTGCAGCCATCAAGCCAGTTCTGCATCCATCCAGTGGTCACCCATCACACTCATGTGTCACCAGCCTGGAGCCCAGGCTGTGGTGGGGACAGTGTCAAAGGCTTTGCTCAGGTCCAGGTAAACAATATCAGTTGCTCTCCCCTCCTCTCTTAATTTTGTCACCTTCCAGCCTGGACCATTCAGTGATTCTATGATCCCACCACACTCACCTCTGTGGTCTGCATGTTCCCCATCCATCCTACACCCCACATCTGCCACACTGGGGGAGGACAAGGTGCTGAAGACCACACTGAGCTTCACCCACTCTGAAGAGAAGCAGCCCCACCAGGAAGCTCAGACCCTGGGAGCATCCCACCGCCCATACCCCCAGGGTCTGCAGGTTCCCCATCCACCCCCACGCCAGCACCCCACGGGGCAGGACCCCTCCCAGCCTTCAGCGTTCTCCCTGGCAGAGCCCAGCAGCGTTCCCACCACCCCACACCTGGCTGTGTGCCCTGCACTCACTACTCCATGACCATGACCAGCTCCGCAGGGCCCTGGAAGGCGGCGAGGCACTGGACGAGGCGGGGGTGGTGCAGCAGGTTCATGAGCTGCACCTCGGCCTCGGCTGCCTCCTTCTCCTTCGCCGTCCGCGTCCGGAAGTATTTCCCAGCCCGGACTTTGCCAGTGGCCTTCTCCTGCAGCCTGTACACCTTCCCGAACTTCCCCCTGGGGCACAGCAAGGGTGAGAGATGGAGGAAGCCATCCCCACCACCATGGACCGTCCCTCAAGGCAGAGGGTGTGTGGGGTCCTCACTTACTCTCCCAGCTTCTCCAGCTGCGTGTACACATCCGAGACCTTCTCCTGGCTGTTGATGACCACATGGCAGCATTCAAAGTGCTCCTTGCCTCCTGGGAGGGATGGAGCAGAGAGGTCCATGCGGGGATCCCTCATGCTTTGGGGACCAGCTGCCTGCACTTCCTCTCAAGTGCTTATTTCTGTGCCCAGCCCAGTCCAATCACCCTCCCCACGTGGCACAGGGACAGGAGCTGCCGCCACAGAAGCTTCTGGAGCAGCCCAGCACCCTGAAAATCAGCATCTGGGACAAAAGGTGCTTTTAGGATCAAAAATCCACAGGAAACAAGGCCATTGAGCAGGATGAGATGGAGATTGGTGTCAGTCTGGGGGAGGTCACACCAGTGCCAGGGCCCCCTGTACCTCCCCCAAGACATCTCAAAGGCTCAACCATACCTTCTGCCTGGGACATGGTGGTGCCACCAGCTCCTCACTAGGTGCCAGCACAGTCGGGATTAGAGCTGGTTGAGACCCTGAGGCTTCCAGCAGCCCTGTGCAGGGGTTGCTGAGGCAGGAGATGCCACGTCCAGAGCCCAAAACCTTCTCCCTGCCAGGGGAGACCATCAGTATCTCTCCACCTCCAGCCACACTTCCCATCCCACCCAAGAGCTGACATCTTGGGGTATCCAGAGAGACCCAGCCAGGGGCCAAACCCCATATGGTCCCTTCTCAGACAGGGACAGCCTCCCCCCAGCGGTGCCTTGGGCTCAGAGCCGACGTTTTCCTCCTGTCCCAGCCTGCATCAGCCAGGAAATCCCCAGGAAAAGCCACACTTCTAGGGCAAAGGACCCATTTCCTTAGGGCTGTCCCCTCCCTTCTCCAGCCAAGCACCAGTTGGGAGAACAGGGAGATGAAACCCAAAGCAGCAGCACCTAAACCCCAACCCAAGAGCCACAGCACCCACCTGTCACTGACCCTGTCCTGTCCCAGGGGGCCACCAGCAGGTTTGTTCCCAGGGATTCTTCCCAGTCACTGCAGAGCCACCGAGGAGCTGGAAGGAAGAGCTGATGCTGGGGGTTAAGGACCACTAGGACCACACATCTGGAGGTGTCTCAGGGCCATCTGAAGGCTCAGCCAGGAGTATCCCTCCCAGCCCAGCAGTGGGAAGAGCCCCAGCTCTCCCCTCCCTTTCCTTCCCAGTGGAGCATTTCCGGACCTGGGGGATAAACAGCCACCAGCCCCACCGCTGAGCCCTCCCCAAGCTGTGCCCAGCCCCACAGGCACAAACCCCCAAACCCCCCACTTAGCAGGGCCGTGGGTCTGTACTGTGGGGTCTTGGCTGGAGGAACCCCAGGGAGAGAACCTGCAGACACCCAACAGCTCATCACCTAGCAGAGAGCTGAGCTCAGCTCTCCCACAGGCAGCCAGACCCTGCAGCCTCTCCCCAGCTAAATCCACCAGCAGCCCAGCCCCAGCACACCTCCACCTCCTTCCCCACCCATGGGTGGGTTCCTGCAGAGGGGCTGAGCACCCACACCTGCTCCCAGCTGCACCTGCAGCCAATATCCCACCAGAGCCATCACTGTACCCAAGCCCAGCCTGGGCTTCCCTGGGTAGAGCTCAGCTCCTGGTTCAGGGAAACCAGGATAAAGATGAAGGTGAAGGGCAAGTTGTAAAACTCCTCTGGGCCTCCAAGCCCAGCAGCTTGGAGCTAAAATGGGCTTTTCCAGCTTTTCTCCCCCCAAAAGTGGGACTGGGGAGCTGCTCTGGCACTCTGGGGTGCTGCTGTGCCTCAGTTTCCCTAGCTTCCATGGGAATTGCCATGGGAATCAGGCTGTGGTTTCCTCCCGGAGCTGCCTCCAGACCCAGGGATCAGGAAGTGGCTCTCTGCGGGGGGGAGCAGCCACTTCCCCCCAGGAGCCCTGTGTCGCAGCACCCCCCGAGCAGAGGGGACATCCCCCCGGGGTTACCTGCTGTCCACAGCCGGGGCCGGCAGCTGCTGCGGGGCTCTGCCGGCGCTGGCAGCCCTGTCCCTGTCACCGCTCCCACGCTCGGCACAAAGTCCAGGGCGGACGGCAGCCAGTCGAGGATGAATGTCCCCAGCGCCGGGGCGGTGGCAGGGCCAGCCTGGCCTCGCCGCTCACCCGGTCACCGTCACCTTGCCACGGGCGAGGCAGAGCCGTGGGATGGGGGTGCCGCGACCAGGGGGGTCCCGTCAGCACCCCGCGGGTGAGGGCGGTGCTGGCTGCTCCCCGCCCGGGGATGCTGTCGCTGCGCTCCGCTCGACCCCGCTGCGATATCGACTGCCCCCGGGGACAGGAGCAGGACACGGCGGTGGCCTGGCTGGGGACAGGCAGGGGGATGATGGTGGGGATGATGGTGGGGATGATGGTGGCCTCATCCTGCATTGTCTGCTGAAGGGTGATGGGGACCTGGCTGGTGTCTGACACCGCTGGCCGTGGCTCCTAACCTCGCTTGGCTCCGGGCCTCTCCCCAGGGCAGGATGAGGCCATGCGGGTGGTACTGGGCTGCTCCCAGCGCAGGGAGAAGCAGGATATGGCCCAGGCGTGCGAGGGATCCCAGCAGCCACTTGATGTCAGTGTTGGTCTGGTGCTGGGCCTGGAGACAAGCAGCAAAAGTGAGCAGAAAAGGGGCAGGAGGGGAAGGAAGATTTGGGGTCCGGGGGCTGCCCGGAGGGGTGGCAGCACCCTCCAGCCCTGCGAGGACATGGCAGGAGCCAGTGCTTGGTCAGAGGGTGGATCCCTCGGGAGCTGCTTCCCACCCCATGGATGGAGAGTTGCATCCCTAGGACACCCACGTGGCATCAGCCCAGAGTCCCTGCCGATGCCATGGGGCACCTGGGTGACGCCATGCAGTGATGTGCCACCACCCTGGGCACCATCCAGACTCAGTCACCCAGCAGCTCCTCCCATGGGTCTGGAGGCACCTCCAGAAGAAATCACAATGTTACTTGCTTTTCATTGCCACCAACAGACAGAGATCTTTTCTTTCCCCTGGCATCTGAAGGGGATGAGTGGCTCAGGGCTAAGACCAGGTCTGGGATAACACATCCATTCCTAGCTCCATCCCTCCATCTCTCAGCATCAGACGTTATCCTGCTCCAGCCTTTACTTCCTGCAGGAGCAGAGCCTGGCTCAGCCTCCCTCAAGCCTGCAGAGAATCACAGAATGGGTTTGGGCTGGAAGGGACCTTCAAGATCATCCAGCTCCAACCCCCTGCCATGGGCAGGGACACCTCCCACCAGCCCAGGTTGCTCAAGGCCTTGAACACCTCCAGGGAGGGGACATCCACAATGTCCTTGGGCAACCCGTGCCAGTGTCAGCATTTGGTTTTCAAGCTCTAACTCAGATTTCCCTTTGACTTCACCTCCTGGAGCTGAAGATCAACATCAGGAGAAAGCAGAAAGATTGTAAGCAGCTGAGAGAAAAGAATCAGCCCAAAGAGGGCCAAGCAGGAGGGAACCTCCAGCTGCAAAATGAACCTCATTACCAGCAGGGCCTCGTTGAAGAGCCACCAGCCCCTGGCCCTTTGTCACACCTTTGGAGGGGATGGTGGCCCCTCCAAAATGTCCCAGGGTGTGTTAGCCACCATGGCCATCCTCATCCTGTGCCTTAGAAAAATAATTAGGTAATTAAAACAATGAATTAATCATTAGTGCTCACTCCTGGGCACCCATGGGTTCCTGCCTGGGTCATCCACTTTCACCCTGTCTGCTCCAGGAAGCCTTCAGTGAAGACAGGATGAAATTTCCAGGTGACCCCCTCGACCCCAAACCTGCTCATCCTCCCCCACTGGGTGCCCCAGTGGCCACTCCTAGCTCACCCCCTACCCCAGGCAGCCCCCTGGCCTTTGGGCTGAGTCAGGCCCCCTTTGTGTTGGGTTCTGGGTGGATTTAGCTGCCTCTGCTCTTTTGTAGGTCCTACAATAAAGAGTGTCGCCACAGGGCTCAGCCAGCAGGCCTTGATGCTGGGTGACAGCGTGGCTTGGGGGTCAGGGGGAACAGGGTCACCTCCTTTGGGTCTGGGATCTGGGCATCAGTCTGTCCATGACCCCATTGTGCCTGAGGGACAGCTCAAGGACCCCGGGGAGGGACACAGTTCCTGCTCCCTATCACACTGCAGGGTGGGGACAGTCCCCACGCCCCACCACCTGGAGACACAGGCACATGGGAACAGGGGTGAACATATGGAGGACATGGGGGGACATGGGGTGCACAGTGAGGTACTCAGAGGACAGCAAAGAAGCAGAAGAACATGGAGGAGACTCAAGAAGCAGGGAACACTGGGGATGGGACATGAGAGACACAAGAGCCCAGGGAGGGCAGATGGGGAGGAGTTGTTGAGGTACTGGAAGGTGTCCAGAGAAGGGCAAGAAAGCTGGGGAGGGGTCTGGAGCACAGCCCTGGGAGGAGAGGCTGAGGGAGCTGGGGTTGCTTAGCCTGCAGAAGAGGAGGCTCAGGGGAGACCTTCTTGCTCTCTGCAACTCCCTGCAGGGAGGTTGTAGCCAGGTGGGGGTTGGTCTCTTCTCCCAGGCAAGCAGCACCAGAACAAGAGGACACAGTCTCAAGCTGTGCCAGGGGAGGTTCAGGCTGGATGTTAGGAAGTTCTTCACAGCGAGAGTGATTTGCCATTGGAATGTGCTGCCCAGGGAGGTGGTGGAGTTGCTGTCCCTGGAGATCTTCAAGAGCAGGCTGGATGAGGCACTCAGTGGCATGGTCTGGTTGATTGGATAGGGCTGGGGGATAGGTTGGACTGGATGATCTTGGAGGTCTCTTCCAACCTGGTTGATTCTATGATTCCATGATTCAGACAGCACAGAGGACATGAGGGACACAGGAGACACAGAGGGACAGAAGAAACACCAGGGACAGAGGCACATGGAAGCCACGAGAGACCCAGAAGGGCCTGGGAACACCTGGGGGCCAGAGAGGGACCTGGCAGTGGCACACAGGAGACCTGCAGAGACAGGGGGGCGCGGGGGGGAGGGGGCACAGAGGATGTAGGGACGCAAAAGGGAGGCAGGAGGGCATGGGGGACTTGAGGGACATGGAAACCCCAAGGGACAGAAGGACGGAGCCCTGGGACACACCGCGGCGCAGCGACACGCGGCGAAGGGGGGGACCGGGGGGGCGGGGCCACGCACGGCGTGGGGCGGGGTCAGACACGGCGTGACCCGGGCGGGGGTGGGACCGGCTCTGCACGCGCTGGGGGCGAGGCTAAGCGTGGGAAGGCGGGGCCAGGGCCGCGTGCGGGGCAGTGGGCGGGGCCAGCGCAGGACACACGTGGCCGCCTCTGGCGCCCCTCTGCGTCCGGGGCGAGTGCGAGCAGCTTGGTATTGGGAGCTCCGGGGGAGAGGGGCGCTGGCACCTCTGGGGGAAAGGGGTGCGGGGAGCACTGGGAGGTGGGCACTGACAGCACTGGGAGACAGGCACTGGGAGCACTGGGAGGTGGGGCTGGGAACACTGGGAGACAGGCACTGGGAGCACTGGGAGGTGGGGCTGGGAACACTGGGAGACAGGCACTGGGAGCACTGGGAGGTGGGCACTGGGAGCACTGGGAGGTGGGCACTGGGAGCACTGGGAGGTGGGGCTGGGAACACTGGGAGGTGGGGCTGGGAGCACTGGGAGGTGGGCACTGGGAGCACTGGGAGGTGGGCACTAGGAGATAGGCACTGGGAGCACTGGGAGGTGGGCACTAGGAGATAGGCACTGGGAGCACTGGGAGGTGGGTGTAAGGATCTGGCTCTCTGGGGCTGAAAGTGCTAGGACGTAGGTGCTTGGAGCACTGGGATCTGGGGTGCTGGGGAGATGGATACTGGCCGTGTGGTGCTGGGAGCATTGGGAGATGGCAATTGGGTGCTGGGCCTGCTGGGTCCTTGGCCTGGTAGATGCAAGATGCTGGTAGCACTGGGAGGAGACTGCTGGGGATCTGGGTGCTGGGAGCGCTGGGATGCTGGAAACTGAGGAATTGGGATATGGATGGTGGGAACTAGGTCCTCAGGAGCTGGGTGCTGGGCACTGGGAGGTGGACTAAGAATTGGGATGATGGGTGCTGGAGAGCTGGGTGCTGGGAACTGGATCCTGAGGTGCCGAGTGCTGGCAGCTGGGCAGCGGGTGGCCAGGCTGTGGGAAGTGGGTGGCAAAGCCTTGCTGGTGCCAGGGCATGTTTCACATTGGCTTTGGCTTGAAGAGAGCAAGAGAGCAGAGCAAACTGCACTGGGGTCACAGGCTGAGCTTTTGGTGTCCTGGGGTCACACAGGGGGCTGTGGGGACACCCAAGAGCAGTGCGCAGACAACCTGTTCCCAGTGGTTCTGCCCATGACACCCATTTGGCTGTGCTGATGCCAGGAGGGGCACACATGTGGCAGCTGGGTCTGGGCTCTGGACAGATCCAGGGCTGCAAAGCTGTTTGCAGAGCTCAGTGCCAACGCTGGATCCTTTCACCCCACCCCTGCCCCAGCTGCTCAAGGCTTTGCTCAAGCTCAGGCTGGCCTCAACAAGCAGCTCCCTGCCCCAGCCAGCCCAGCAGGCACCCAGCTTCATTCAGGGCAGCTCTGTCCTGGGCCTGTGGTGTGATAACCCTCTCTGACTGCAGATCCAGACCCAGATTGGCTCTGGAGGGAGACACCTCTCATGTCACCAGTTTAAATCCGGTCAGAGGCACTTTCCCCCCTGTCAAACATGGCCAGAGCCTGGGGGCACACCCAGCCAGGTCTGCCAGCCCACGGGAGGCCAGTTCTGCAAGATCAGGGCTGCACAAACATCTCATGTCCCTAAAACATTCCTAAGAGGCGTGGAAAGGGTCATGACACCCAGGCTTTTGGGCACCACAAAGAGGAAGTGGATCTATGGGTGCCAGAGCAGGCAATGACTGCACCCAGACCCAACTCCTTGTGCTCAGCTGGGCACCACGGGGGCGTGGAGGAGGCTCAAACACAGCTGGAAATCACCAGCAGGTGACATTAGGAGGAAGTTCTTTACTGTGAGGGTGGTGAGACATTGGAATGAGCTGCCCAGAGAAGCTGTGGACACCTTGTCCCTAGGAAGTGTTTAAGACCAGGCTGGATGAGGCTTGGAGTGGGAGGTGTCCCTGCCCATGGCAGGGGAGTTGGAACTTGATCTTTAAGGTCCCTTCCAACCCTTCTATGATTCTAAACATGGGGGGGGGGGAACAAATCCATCTGGAGCTATAAACCCACAAAACCCCTCCAGCATCAGCAGCTCAGGGACCAGCCTGTCCCTGCGTAGGGTCTGCTGCCAAAGCCTCCAGCTCCTCCGTACACCCTGGAGCCCCCCAGCAGCGCTGGGGCCTTCGACCTGCTCCTCCAGCAGCTCGGGAACGGGACTGGCGATGCCTGCACGGTGCAGAGAGCACCCTGAGGAGCAGGACTGCAAGCCCAGGGGTCAGAGAGTGGCACATGGCAGCCTGGGAGAGCTCCATCGGCAGCCCTGCTGCTCGGCGCACCACGGAAGGAGTGACCGAGGGGCCGGAGCCGGGCCTCGTGGCGTGGCTGTGCCAGGACAGCCATGGGCTGGCAGATAAGTTCAACACCCCAGGAGATGGGGCTTATCAGCACAGCAGGGCTGCTCCCCTGCTCCTGGAAACCCTTCCATGTCCCTGCCTTGCGCTCTGCTTGGGCAAGTGGCTGTCCATGGCTCCATGGCCCAGTGGAGGCCAGGGACAAGCGGAGTCCCTCAGGGATCAGCCCTGGGACCTGTCTTGTTCAACATCTCTGTGGGTGCCATGGCCAGTGGCACTGAGTGCAGCCTCAGCAGGGTTGCTGATGACACCAAGCTGTGTGGGGCAGCAGACAGCTGGAGGGAAGGGATCCATCCAGAGGGAGCTGGGCAGGCTGGAGAGGTGGGCACAAGCCAACCTCAGGAGGTTCAACAAGAGCAAGGGCAGGGTCCTGCAGCTGGCTGGAGGCAATCCCAGGCACAAATGCAGGCTGGGCAGGGACTGGCTGGAAAGCAGCCCTGAGGAGAGAGCCTTGGGGGTGCTGGGGGAGGAGAAGCTCAGCAGGAGCTCTCAGTGTGCACTTGCAGCCCAGAAAGCCAAGCAGAGCCTGGGCTGCAGCAGGAGAAGTGTGGCCAGCAGGGCAAGGGAGGTGATTCTCCCCCTCTGCTCAGCTCTGGGGAGACCCCACCTGGAGTCCTGCCTCCAGTTCTGGAGCCCCTATGGCAAGAGGGATGTGGAGGTGCTGGAAGGTGTCCAGAGCAGGGCCAGGAGGAGGAGCAGAGGGCTGGAGCTGCTCTGCTGTGAGCACAGACTGAAGGAGTTGGGGCTGTTCAGTGTGGAGAAGAGAAGGCTCTGAGGTGACCTCATTGTGGCCTTCCAGGATCTGCAGGGGGCTCCAAGAAGGCTGGGGAGGGACTGCTCAGGCTCTCAGGCAGTGATAGGACTAGGGGGAAGGTCCCTGAAGGTGGGACACACAGGGAGCCAAACCCCACGTGCACTAGTTGGAGACCCCTGTGCCTTTGAGCTGCCAACATCAGAAGTATCAAAACCTTGCCCTTGACACAGAAAAAAAGACACAAACCAGGAATCCTCTGGCTTGCAGAGCTGAGCCCACCCCAGGAGAACACTCACTGTGAGCTCAGGGCATGCCAAGGGGGTGTGAGGAGTCCCCATGTCTGAGGAGCCTCATAGGAAGCATGGCTCTGCCTCTCTCCTGTTCCCTGATGAAGATCCCAGCATCTCCCAGGCAGGGAAGGGACAGGGACAAAACCCTTAGAGCAAGCATGGGGCTTTGCCAGGGCCCCTGGCACTGCCTCAGCCATTGCCACCAGCACTGCAGAGCAGAGCAAGCCTGGGCCTCTCGCTGGCTGCTGGCCCTGCCTGCGCCGCCCAGCACAGCCTGGCGCTGCCGCCCCGGCACTGCGCCTGCCGGGAGCAGGGAGAGCCCCAGCACTGCTGGGGGCACCCAGTCCTGCTCCAGGGGTGACACTGTGGAGCTCACTTCCCAGAACAGGGCACCAATGCCCCCAAGCCTCCTTCACACCCCACCCCCCCACCCCCCCGAGTCTCAGCAAAAAGGGTTCCTGCCCCTCATTGTGTGTCCCCCCATCTACAGCAGGGTTGCACTGGGGGAGTCAGAGTGGGAGTGGTGGCTCTATCCCCTTCCTCCCCCCTACCCAAACCCCAGGATTCAGCCCAGTTTACACCTCCCCTTCCCATTCAGGAGCAGCCAGGCCATTTCCAGCACCAGCCCTGCAGCTGGGAAACATTCAGCACCATGAACCTCCCCCCTGGCTCCAACCATGGCACCGGGAGGGGCTGTGGGTGTCGTGGTTATGAATTTGGGGTTGACTAGGCCAGGAAAAAAAAGCCAAACAACTCTTTTTGTCTTTTCACAACAGCCAGGCCAATCCCCTGCCTCATTCTCTCCCAAATCACAGAGGGCCACAGCCTGGGCTCAGCCTGCTCCTCTGAACTAGGGGAGTCCAAGATGTCTGCCTTCAGATGCAGAGCTTCTCTTTAGTCCTTTTTGGGGGGAGGCTATATGCAAAACGTGTTACTTTTGTCCTTTTCATGTCCTGAGCCCCACAATACACAGCACTGCCTTGCAGACTGACAAGCCCCCACCCACAGCACAGCCACCCAGGAGCTGCCCACGAGGAGCAATCCTTGGGGCAAAATCTGAGGGAGGCACCGGGGAAAGCTCCTCGAGGTTGCTCCTTGGGTCACCCCTCTCCCTGAGCACCAGGATGGAGCCGAGGCACACTCTGGGGGTAAGAGCTGGCAGGGATGGAATTGGGCACAGCAGCAGTTTGGGGTGAGAACCAGCGCCCCCCCCCCCCCCCCCCCCGGCCCCAGCACACTGAGCTCTCACCGTGCCGGCTGAGGGGACCACGCTCCCCACGGGGAGCCCTGCCTGCCAACTGCCACCCCTGCCTGCTAGCTGGGATCTGTCTGCCCACTGCCACCCGGGGACAGCTCTGAAGGAGGAGAGGGGCACGAAAGAGTTAAGCTGCAGCCTCTGGAAGGCCTAGGCCTAGAGCCGGGCACCTCTCTTTAGAAGCAGGGTACCCTTTGTGAGCCGGGCACCTTCCCTTGGAGCTGGTGTCCCGCTCTGTGCGCCGGGAAGCAGCTTCCGAGACAGGCACCTCCTGGAGCTACCCCCATACACGCACAGGCACACACCCTGCGCAGCCCGCCCGGGCGACGCCTCGGCCAGCCGGGCCACCGCCGGGCCGGCCAGCACCCAAGCCCACGTTTCAATGTCTTCATCCCTGCCCAAACCTTCCTCCAAGGAGCCCGCCGAGCCCCGCCCGCCCCGCCGAGGGGCTCCAGGGGGGACCCGCAGCGCTCGCTCCCCCCCGCCCTGAAAGGCCCCTTGTGACACCAGCGGTCTGCGGGAGGCGGGAGCTCACTTCGCCGCAATGGAAGCCTCAGTCCTAGGTCCCCCAAGGCGCTGGCGGCTGGGCCAAGCCGGGGTAGGGGGCATCGAAGGCACGGCCCAGAGCGGGTACCGGGACCGGCCCCCCCCCCCCCGCCCCCGCTTCAGCCGCCAGGCGGCTCCGCCCGCCGCCATGGCAACGCGCCGCTCGGCATCATGGGACAGCAAGTCCACGGCCACCCCCTCCGCGCCACCGCCCCGGGGCAGAGAACCACAACCCCCATAATCGCCCGCGGCGAGGGCGCGCCCCACCCCTTCCTTTACGACTCTCGCGTCCATTGGCTACGCCAAGCCGTCAGGCAAGCGGCACGACGCCATCTCATTGGCGGAAGAGCCGCAGGGCCCAAGCACCGGCTATGGCGGCCGAGCGGGCGATGGGGGAGCGCCGGCCGCCATTTTGTGTGTGCGGAGGACGGCTCCGGGCCTAGCTGCCCGCCGCGGAGGCGGGGGGACGCGGCGCGGCGAGGTCGTGAGCGGCCGTGGGACCGGCGCTGGGGGGCTTCTGCGCGGCGGAGTCGAGCCGAGAGCGCGGGGCGGCCCGGCTGGGCCTCCCTTTCGCCGGGAGCGCAGCACGGGTCTCCCTGCCGGCCCTGAGGTGGGCGGCGGCGCCGCGCCTGCCACCGGCCGCTCCCCCGTCAGGGCTCCGCGGGCGGGGGGGAGCCCAGCCCCTGCCGGGAACTCCTCGTCTGGAGCCGGTGGAGTCTAACGCCTCGCCGTGGTCTCGTCCGGGGACTCCGCGGCCTCCTCCCTGGGTCTGAGTGCGCAGAGGAACGGGAGAAGGCCCGGCCCTGCCCGGCCCGGCCCGCCTCAGCCTGCCCTGCCTCGCGCTCCGCGCGTTCGCGCATCGCGGCTGCGCCCAGCGGCCAGGCCGCAGGAGGGGCTGGGCGAGGGGACTGGAAGGGGTCTCTCGCAGCGAGCCGTGCATTACCCGCGGTCTGAACGTTGCTGGGCAGCAGCAGCCCCAGCTCCCTGCAGGGCTGGTGCCTGCCTGACACCCCACCCCCAGCCCCCCAGCGGGAGCCAAGTGGTGGTGGTGGTGGGATGGAAAACAGCGCAGTTCCATACTGGAAGTAAAATTGGGATTAGGAAACCCATTTCCTGGACGGGTGAGAGCAGCTCCTCGTCCTCCATGCCATCACACCGCACCACGTCGGGAGGGGAGGCGGCGGGGCCGGGGGGGGAGGAGGCAAAAAACGACCCAAACCCTCGGATTTAATCCTTTGTGCCACACATTTCAGTCGAAACACGGCCGGATTCCCCCCGGGGGGGGGGGGGGTGGGGTGGTTCTCCCGGGCTGGATCCAGTGGATCACAGTTAACATGGCCTCCCTTCAGCCTGCTGCTGTCTGTCTGCAGGGGCAGCGACTCCGCTGCTGTGGCGTCGGGGAGAGACTCTGCAGGAAAAACAAAAAGCCTTTGCCTGTTGCCAGGGCGCAAGGGGTAACTCCTCAAGCTGATAATAAACTGGAGGGAACCTTGTCTCTTGAGTTATAAAAGCCACTCCTCTGGCTGCTGGAAAGAACCCAGTGGGGATTTTTTTTTTTCCCCCATGTCAAGAAAAGCCTGTTTCTTTTCTCTCCCCCTTTTCCCTAAGCTTTCCTCCTTTCTTTTTTCTTTTAACCCCCTTCAGCACTGCTGGAGTGAGAGCAGCCTCTGCGCTGCTGCCTTGCCTGCCCTGCCGGGGCGGCCGGGGGCGAGCCCCCCCCGGCGCAGGGTCGCTTTGCTTGGTGCCGCAGGCTGAGCCCCTCCCCTCCCCCGGCTGCTCGCCTTCCCCTTCCCCTCTGCTAGCGGGCAGATCGTGCCAGCTCATCCCCCTGCCGCGAGTGGCACTGGGTTCAGCTGGAGATTTTTTTTGGGGGGGAGGCTTTGGGTGCAAGTGCAGATGGTGCTGTCACACGTGGAGCCCCCTCGGTTGAAGAGCAGCTCAGTTGATCTGCCTGCACTTGCTGGGCTTCGTGGGGGGGGGGGGGGGGGGGGTGTTGGGGTTGGTTGGTTGGGTTTTTTGTGTGGTTTTTTCCCTTGTCAAGGCCCTGCTGGCGTTTTTTTTTTGGCTCCTGCCTTGCTTTCTCGGGTCCTGAGCTCTGCGCCCTCGGAGCTGGGAGCTTTGTCTCCGGCTGCCTTCGCCTTTGCTCTTGGTTGCGAGCTGCTTTTGTTGCGAGCTGCTTTTGCCCCACTGAGCAGGGGGTTGTGCTTCCTTGTGCCCACCCAGGTTGGCAGAGGTGGGGGGGGGTTTGTAGGGTGGGAAGCAGGAAGGGAGCAAACGCCAAGAGCCTGACCCTAACTGGGGTTCGGTTTGTTGCGGGTGGACCAAACCCACCCCTCCACCCCACCCACCCCCCTCAGGCTTTTGGCCATGGCCTCATCGGGGAGCCCCTCCTGGTGTGCAGGGCTGCTCTTGTGGCACAAGAAGATGGGCAGGGTGCCCCCCCAGCAGCTGGGTAGGTTTGTCCTCAGGGCATCGAGCAAGCAAAATGGAAGTGCAGTTGGTGCAGGTTTGGTGGCAGGCAGGGCAGGAGCATCGCTGGCAGCTCTGAGGCCTTTGCTTTGCACAGCCTGGCACATCAAACAGCCAGGACCTGGGGGCTGCTGTGCCAGTCAGTCCTGGCACCCCTCTGCTTCAGCCTTGCCTGTGCTGTGAGGCAGGGCAAAGCTCCACGCTGGTGTCAGAGGGCAGGATTTGGGTTTTGCTTTGTGCTGCCCTGGTGCCCTGAGCAGCTGCTGGGCTGAGCTGCTTCCTATTTTGATTTGCTTGCAGCCAGCAGCACTCTCAGGGCACTGCTCTGCCCTTCTGCTGCTCTGCCCCATGCCAGAGTGGCCCTCACCGCAGCTGGCATCTTCCTGTCCCCCTTTTCTCCTGCCTTGGAAGTGTTCAGAGCTGGGTTGGATGGGGCCTGGTGCAGCAGGAGGTGTCCCTGCCCATGGCAGGGGGGTTGGAGCTGGATGGTCTCTAAGGTTCCTGCCAACCTGTGATGCCTTCCTGTCCCAGGACAGAAGTGGGGAACCCAAGGGCAGGAACTGTGAAAGCCCTTCAGCCATAAAGCCTCTCCATGCCCAGGGCTTCCAGGGCTGACTGCCACAGAGCTGCCACTGGCAGTGCCCCCTGGAGCCTTTGCCCACCCCTTGGCCTCGCAGCTGGGACAGGCAGGAGCTGGGCAGACAGATCCCTACTGCTCAGCCCCACAGCTGGACAGGCAGATCCTCACTGCTCAGCCCCACAGCTGGGACAGACAGAGCCCCACTGCTCAGCCCCACAGCTGGGCAGACATCCCCTCTGCTCAGCCCCACAGCTGGGCAGACAGATCCCTACTGCTCAGCCCCACAGCTGGGCAGACAGATCCCTACTGCTCAGCCCCACAGCTGGACAGGCAGATCCTCACTGCTCAGCCCCACAGCTGGGACAGACAGAGCCCCACTGCTCAGCCCCACAGCTGGGCAGACATCCCCACTGCTCAGCCCCACAGCTGGGCAGGCAGATCCCCTCTGCTCAGCCCCACAGCTGGGCAGACAGATCCCCACTGCTCAGCCCCACAGCTGGGCAGGCAGATCCCCTCTGCTCAGCCCCACAGCTGGGCAGACAGATCCCTACTGCTCAGCCCCACAGCTGGACAGGCAGATCCTCACTGCTCAGCCCCACAGCTGGGACAGACAGAGCCCCACTGCTCAGCCCCACAGCTGGGCAGACATCCCCACTGCTCAGCCCCACAGCTGGGCAGGCAGATCCCCTCTGCTCAGCCCCACAGCTGGGTAGACAGATCCCCACTGCTCAGCCCCACAGCTGGGCAGGCAGATCCCCTCTGCTCAGCCCCACAGCTGGGCAGGCAGATCCCTACTGCTCAGCCCCACAGCTGGGACAGACAGATCCTCACTGCTCAGCCCCACAGCTGGGCAGGCAGATCCCTCACTGCTCAGCCCCACAGCTGGGCAGGCAGGGGTTGGGACAGACAGATCCCCACTGCTCAGCCCCACAGCTGGGACAGACAGATCCCTACTGCTCAGCCCCACAGCTGGGTAGGCAGATCCCCACTGCTCAGCCCCACAGCTGGGCAGGCAGATCCTCACTGCTCAGCCCCACAGCTGGGACAGACAGATCCCCACTGCTCAGCCCCACAGCTGGGACAGACAGATCCCTACTGCTCCGCCCCACAGCTGGGCAGGCAGATCCTCACTGCTCAGCCCCACAGCTGGGACAGGCAGGGGTTTGGACAGACAGATCCTCACTGCTCAGCCCCACAGCTGGGACAGGCAGGGGTTTGGACAGACAGATCCTCACTGCTCAGCCCCACAGCTGGGACAGGCAGGGGTTTGGACAGACAGATCCTCACTGCTCAGCCCCACAGCTGGGACAGGCAGTTCCTCACTGCTCAGCCCCACAGCTGGACAGGCAGTGCTGGGCAGGCAGATCCTCACTGCTCAGCCCCACAGCTGGGACAGGCAGTGCTGGGCAGGCAGATCCTCACTGCTCAGCCCCACAGCTGGATAGGCAGGGGTTTGGACAGACAGATCCTCACTGCTCAGCCCCACAGCTGGGACAGGCAGGGGTTTGGACAGACAGATCCTCACTGCTCAGCCCCACAGCTGGGACAGGCAGGGGTTGGGTAGGCAGATCCTCACTGCTCAGCCCCACAGCTGGGACAGACAGGGGTTGGGACAGGCAGATCCCCACTGCTCAGCCCCACAGCTGGGACAGACAGATCCTCACTGCTCAGCCCCACAGCTGGGACAGGCAGTGCTGGGCAGGCAGATCCCCACTGCTCAGCCCCACAGCTGGGACAGACAGGAGCTGGACAGGCAGATCCTCTCTGCTCAGCCCCACAGCTGGGACAGACAGATCCTCACTGCTCAGCCCCACAGCTGGGACAGGCAGTGCTGGGCAGGCAGATCCTCACTGCTCAGCCCCACAGCTGGGACAGGCAGTGCTGGGCAGGCAGATCCTCACTGCTCAGCCCCACAGCTGGGACAGGCAGTGCTGGGCAGGCAGGTTGCCCTCAGTGTGGGCCCTGTGCAGCCCATCACGGAGCTTCTAGGGTGCTGCTGTGCCAGCAGCCTTCCTGGGCTCCCTGGTGGAGCTGGAGCAAAGGCCAGCTGGCTCAAATAAGCCAGGAGAGCCCCAAATGGTGACAGGCAAGGAAGAGATGTGCTTCAAAGGCTGGGGAGGTGCCTTGTCCTCCAGGGAGGTGCTTGCCCTCAACCAGTTAAGGCAGCACACTGCCTCCTCGTCAGGAGGGCCTAATTGCTGCCCTCAGCTCCCACATCACAGCAACACTGCCCAACCTTTATCTCTGCTGATCTCCAAGATTTTATTTGTTTCTCTCCAAACAGCTGAGCTGCACTCAAGCCTGGCTCCTCCAGACCAGCTCCAAGCCTGGCTGCAGAGCTCAGGAGGCTCAGCTGGGCCAGGGAGGAGGAGCAGCACAAACAAGCTGCCCCCTGTCCCATTACTGAGCCACTCAGAGGTCCCTGAGTGCCACTGCTCTGTGTCTGGATTCAGGAGCTGGGATGAGCCTTTAAAAAGGGAGGGGGTGCAGCTCTTCAGCACCTCCTAAGCAGGCATCAGAGGTAACCTGGTTGATGTGAAGACTCATTTTCATGGAATAAAGCAGGAAAAGTTGGTGGAGTCAGAGAGAGTTAATTGTTAAGCTGCTTTTGGGGGTCGGGGGTCGGGGAGGGGGAGGTTAAGTTCTCTTTGCTACAGCATTTACAGCTAAACGACATCGTGTATTCCTAGGAGCTAAACGTGACAGGGTTGGGGTTAAGTGGATGGAAGCAAAACCCTGTGGGGGCACTAAACTGGGAGCAGCATCGCTGTGTGGCAGCTGCTGTGCTGTCTGACCACGAACATTCCCTTGCATTCAGCCTTTCACAGCAGCCAGGTGCTGGGAGCCGTGGAGTGCAGCCCCCACTGCCCTCAGCCACCTGCAGCTGTCCTGCCCCGCGGGCACACGGAGCGGCTGGTTCAGGGCTCCGGGGAGCGGGGCCGGGGCCCAACGGGGCGGACCGGGGCCCAACGGGGCGGACGGGGCGGACCGGGGCCGGGCCGTCGCAGGCAGTCGGCTGCCGCCGGACTCGCAGCCTGTGGCCGTGCCGCCGGCCTGGCTCCCGGCGCTGCCTCCCTCCGCAGCCGCACCGAGCGCTGGCTCTCGCCGATGATGTCATGGCACAGGGAAGGGAGCGCGGGCGGCTACCGAGCTCTTGAGCAAGTAGCCCTCCAACAGTTTCTCCTCGCCCTCCCCCTGGCTGCCAACGGCCGAGGGGCTTGGCCAAGCTCCAGTTACAAACCTGCCTGATCCCCCCTGGCCAAGCCCCTCAGGCTGCCCTGAGCACCCCCCCCGGTGTCACCCCAGCCCACCTGCACTGCCCACCCCAAGCACAGCAGCGCTGGGGACACCTCTGTCCCCTTCTCCTCTCGGGCTCACCCTCTTTTGACACCGAAGCTGTTTTCTTCCCCACACTGCAGCCCAGGAGAGGGGTGGGGGCCGTTCACCCCACTGCTGCCCTGGCACAAGTTTCATCACCACACTCCCAGCTTGATCCCCTTCAGTTCCTCCAGAGCAGGCTCTGCTCCCCTCACGACTTCCCCTTGGCCAGATTTCTACCTCCCCCCCAAAATCCCACAGCTTCTGGAGCTTTTCCTCCTCCTCCTCCTTTCCCTCTCAGGTAGAGCAGCAGCTGAGCCATTGCCTTCCACCCACCCCATCCCTCGTCAGCCATTTCACAGGCCAAGTGCTGACTACCAAAACTTTTCCCTGGGCTGCTCCAAAACTTTGAAGTTTGGGGGTTGGGTTTTTTTCCCTCCCCCATCCCTTCTCTTTTCACTTGTAGCTAATTTAAGGAGGGGTTGTTTTTTTTTGGTTCACCTTTCAGCCGTCCAGCCCAAGCTCCTCTAAACCTGGAAGGGAAACAAAGAGTTAAACCCTGAGCAACATTTTAAGGCCAACGAATAAGATTGGGTTTGGGTTTGTTAGTCCCTCAGAGAGGCACTGAGAGGTGGTGCGCCGGGAGCTGCTATCCCTTCTCCAGGTGGTTTTAACTCCTTTCAGGTCAGGGAGCAGAATTTAGGGCTGAAAAAAAAATGAAAAGCAAGGTGAAAAACAAAAAGAGGGGAAAAAAAGGATTTAGTGAGGAAAAGAAAGAGTTAAATGGGGGGGGGGGGAATAGCAGGAAGGGTTAAGGGAGGGAAATAACACAAATAAAGCTTAAAGAGAGGGAAAATAGAAAGGGTTAAGTGGGCAAACTCCAACTTCTCTTCACCAAGCACTAACCATCGTGGGGAAGACCCCCCCCCTCCCCCCCAAAAAAACTTCTTCCCCTCCTGGAAAGCCTGAAGTCTCCTCTAGAAATCACAACCAAACCCATTCCAGTTAGGAGGAATTCCATTTATTAGACCTCTATAGTTATTTATTTCTTCTTTAATAGTCAGTTCGGGCCAATTTACAGCTTCTTTCTGGGGCGTTTTCTTTTCGTTTGGTTTAGACAAAATAAAATCACCTTCCCCTCTCCCCCAAAAACATCACAGATACATCAGCCTCCTCCCCTCCCCCCCAACCCCAGCTCCCCCAACCCCCAGGGGACCTCCCCGCTCCCCAGCGGCTTTATTCCCGTTTAAAAGGGTCCGCGGCGCCTCTGTACAGCTGTATAGTGTCACCCCCACCTCTGTAAAAAGCCACCCCCAACCCCCGTACCCCCCACCCCTTCAGGGTCACTCCCCCAGCTCGCAGGGGTCTTTCTTCTGGCCGGACAGGTCCCTCTCCTTCAGCAGCTGCAGGTTCTCGGCTCTCAACCTGTCCACCTCCAGCTCCAGCTGCCGCACCCGCGCCGTCTCCGCCGTTTCCCCCCCGTGTTTTTTGCTCTCCATCCTCAGCCGGTTGTTCTCCTCTTCCATGCGGGAGAGACACTTCTCCAGCTCCAGGTACTCCTTCACCAGCTCCTGCTTGCTCATGTTCTGCAGGCTCTCCACATGGTACCGCTCGTAAGTCTCCGAGAAGTCCCTCTGCAGAAACTCGCCGCCGTCCCCCCCCATCCCGTCGCTGCCCCCGTCCTCGTCCGCCGCCTCCTCCAGGAAATCCTCCTCGCTCGTGTCGTCCGACTTGGCGGCGGCCCGCCGCGGGTACAGCCCCGTTTTGAGGTCGGGCTCCTCCTGGTCGTGGTCCTCCATCAAGAACTGGGTGGTGTTGTAGGGGGCCACCGGCTGCCCCTTGGCGAACATCTCTGCGCGCAGCCTGGACGCGCGCAGGCTCTGCCGCTCGTCGAACTGCTGCTTCTCCTCCCAGGTCAGCTTCGAGTACGGCTTCCAGCGCCGCTTCTTCTTCGACGGCCGGCGGCGGTGCTTCTTCTTCACCGGCAACTCCTCGGTGCGCCCCACCGACGACCGGTACCGCGGGCCCAGGCCGGGACGCGCCGCTCCGCCCGCCGACGGCCGCCCCTCGGCGCCGCCCGCCGTCTCTGCTGCCGCTGCCACCGCCTCCTCCGCCCCGGGGGCGGCAGCTGCCCGGCCTCACCGTCCGCTGCCGGCGCGTCGCCCCGCTCGGGCTCAGGCTGCGGCTCCGATTCGCCCTGGGGCTCCGGTTCGCCCCGGGGCTCGGGCTCCGGCCCCGGCTCCGCGGGGGCCGCGTCGGCCATGGCTCTCAACTCCGCTCCCTCGGCAACCGGCGCTACTCGCGCCGCATGGGGCCAACCCCCCGCCCGCCCCCTCTCCCGCCGCCCGGGGCCGCGGCCCCTGGGGTCACTGCCACCGGCCGCCGAGAGGTTAACAGCGCCGGGCCCGCCCCCCCGCGCGCATGGCACGCGCCGCCGCCGCCTCCCTCCCACCGGTCCCCGCCCCGCGCCTCGACCCGCTGCCACTGCCGCCTGCTCCCGACTGCCGCTCCCCGCCCGCTCCCCGGCCTTATATCGCCGCATGCGCCCCGCCCCGCCCCGCGCATGCGTGCTGCTCGCTCCGCCCCGCCGCGCCGTCACCCGCTGCGCCCCGCCTCCGCCGCGCGCCCGCCGCCGTCGCTACCGCTCCCCGTGCGCGGGTGGTGCCGCCCCGCCGCCAATCGGCCAGCGCGGTGGGCGGTCCCATACGGCTGACCCCGCCCCCTCGCCCCTGCAGGGGAGCAGCCGCGATTGGCAGTATTGGACATCACTCTTGGCGCTGCACGGCCAATCCGAAGGAGCTGGGGCGGGCCCGGGCGGTACCACGCGCGGAGGGGCGCCCCCTTGCGACCTTCAGGGCCGCGCCGAGGGCAGCGCCTGGGCACCCCCCCGCGGCTGGTGTGTGGCACGGCCCGAAAGGAGTCCCCCCAGGCGCGGCGGAATCTCCGGTCCACGCTGCCGCTTCTCGGGCCTCGGCCCAGCCCGGCCATGGGCGGCTGTAACGGGCCGGGCTGGGGTGAGGCCGCGTGGGCCGCTGATGGACGGCAGTGGGGCGAAGAGGGCGGGCGGAAGAATCTCGGGGCTGCGCTGAGTGCGGTGACCGCATCCGCGCGGAGGAAGATGTAAACAAACGCTGCTGGAAGAAGTTCCGCCTTAAAGGCGCCGCGGCCCTTGCTGCTGGGCGGTGCGGAGCTGCGCTCCCGGCCGCTGGGTCCGCGAGGGGGTGGGGAGAAACTGGGGGCGGGGGGAGGGGGAGGCAGCGCCACCCGGGGCCGGGGTCTGGTGCTGGCCCCGGCCCTGATCCTGCCACCCCCACAGTGTGGATGCCGCCCCCGCAATGGTCCCCGGGGACACAGGGCTGGGGGTGGGGCTGGGCCATCGGGGAGCCACGGAGGGGGCAGGGGCCCGCTGCGGGGGGGGGCAGTGAGGGGTCCGGGGGGGGCTATGGAGGCTCTGTGCCTAGGGCAGGCCATGGGGAGCGCCACCCGCACGGGGGGGGACACTGCCTGGGGGGCTGTGGGGGAGCCGTGTGGGGGGATGGCCATTGGCTCACCCCGGGGGGACACACGGGCGGGGGAGAGGCTCGGGGGGGGGGTCTAGGTCTGGGGAAGAGAACACTGCTGGGGGGGCACACGGGAGCCTGCTGCTGGGGGAAGGGCATAAGAGCACCCCCATGGCTCACACTGCCACACGGCCTGGACGTGGCCAGCCCCGGGGGATCCGTGGCCAAGGAGGATGACAGCCCCCGGGAGGGGAGGGGGAGGCTGTGTCACCCCCTGCGGCAGCAGCACCGGGGGGGGCCCGCTCTGTCCCCGGGCACCGGCTGGGCCCTTCCCAGCCGCACGGCAGCGGGGCTGGAGGTGTGCGGCCGCCGGGCACCCCCGCGGCGGCACTGCTGGACCCTGGTGGCGAGTGGGAGGGGTCCCCAGCAGCCCCCCGCCCCGGGCAGGGAGCTGCCACCTGCCCAGGCCGGGGGGGATGGGGCCCAGCAGTGCCCCCTGGGTGCCCCGATGACAGCCACTACTGCTGGGTCCCCCGCGGCCGGGCAAGAGGAGGTGCTGGCAGCAGCCTGGCAGCATCAGAGGCTTGGGGCTGCGCCGGGTGCCAGGAACCGCCTGTGCCCGTACCCACCGACCCCAGTTCGGGGTGGCACTGCCACCAGCCTCGTGTGGCGCTGGGGACCCTAAAGATGGGCACAGGAGCCAAGGTGGGAGGGGAGTCTGGGGTCTGGGGACAGTGCCCCACGCACTGGGGACCAGGCAGGTGCCCCCCACGCCCCCTGCTCACCGCGGGGCCAAGGGCAGGGTGCCCAGGCTGTGGCAGGGTGTCACAGCTGGGGACAGCTGTCCCCCCCCCGGGGCAGGACACAGCCAGCCGGGCCTGGACTGGAAAGGCAACTTTAATTCAGGCAGGTTTGGATGGTCAAGCTCTCCGTGGAACCGGGCTGTGGGGATAGGGACGGAGGCTGTCCCCTGCCACCGGCCCGGGGCCGGGAGCGCGGTGCCGGCAGCTCCGTCTGTGCGCAGCAGCGAGGGGATCCCCCGGGATCCCGTCGGGGGCGTGGGGGTGACCCCACGTCCCGATCCCCGCGGGCGGCCGGCCCCTTTGCCGTGCCGACAGTGCTGGTGAGACCCTGAGAGTGAGGCTGGCGATCGGCGGTGCGCGGTGGCTTCCCCTCCCCGGGGCTGGGCTCCCTGCCCACGGCAGCCCCGCGGCCGGGGGAGGCGATGCCCTCGGCGGCCCGGTGGCGCTTCCCCGGCTCGTGTCAAGCAGGATGGGGAAGGAGGGGCGGCGGCAGCGGCAGGAGGGGGGCTGTCACCTCTTCCTGCCCTGCCAGCGCCGCAGCAGCCACTGGGTGATGAAGGGCCAGGTGGCGAGGAAGAGCAGGATGCGCAGGGTGCGGGGGGAGATGGCCAGGGGCCACGGGAGCGCTGCCTGGTGAGGGGACAGAGAGAGAGGTGGCGTGGGGAAGGGGGCAAGCATGACACCGGTGTGACCAAACTACCCCCGCACCCCCACCGAGAGGAAGGCAGCAGCAGGCCACAGCCACGGCCTGGCAGTCCTTGTGGCATCTGTCATCGTGTGGGGAGCTTGCATCAACACTGCCGCCTCTGGTGCCAGGATGTGTCCCCAAGGATGCCGCCTGCCGAGGGACCCTTGCTCCCCACACTACGCTTCCAGCCTCCAGGGGCCGCCGAGCAGTGCGGGACGGCAGGGCCATGGTGCAATCAATGCCACTAGGCAGCGCCTCCAACTCACCTGCAGTGCCAGCGCCTGGCCAGGGTCGGCCTCAGTGGTGTCCCCCTGCAAGACAGGAGGGGTTGGGGTGCAGAGGGGGGTGGGCACCCCCCTGCCATACCCTGTGTCCCCGAGAGGGGAGAACGGCAAGAGTGAGAGCTGCTGTGAGAGACCAGGCTGGGACCCTGGGAGCAATGGCAATGAGGACAGCAGCTGCCTGCCTGCACCCCAGCTCCCTGCCTGCACCCCAGCTCCCTGCCTGCACCCCAGCTCCCTGCCTGCACCCCAATTCACTGCCCACACCCCGGCTCCCTGCCTGCACCTCAGCACCCTGCCTGCACCCCAATTCACTGCCCACACCCCGGCTCCCTGCCTGCACCTCAGCACCCTGCCCACACCCCAACTCCCTGCCTGCACCCCAATTCACTGCCCACACCCCGGCTCCCTGCCTGCACCTCAGCACCCTGCCCACACCCCAGCTCCCTGCCTGCACCCCAATTCACTGCCCACACCCCAGCTCCCTGCCTGCACCCCAGCTCCCTGCCTGCACCTCAATTCACTGCCCACACCCCGGCTCCCTGCCTGCACCCCAGCTCCTTGCCCGCACTCCAGCTCCCTGCCTGCACCCCAATTCACTGCCCACACCCCAGCTCCCTGCCTGCACCCCAATTCACTGCCCACACCCCGGCTCCCTGCCTGCACCTCAATTCACTGCCCACACCCCAGCTCCCTGCCTGTACCCCAATTCACTGCCCACACCCCAGCCCCCTGCCTGCTTCTCAGAGGGGTTCAGAGCAGCACCAGCCCCTGCCCCACTGGGCATCCTGAGGGCATCCTGAGGTCTCTCCACACCCGGCCCACTCGGGGCTGACTGCTGGCTGGAACTGGAGCCAAGCCCTGCTGGCCTGGCCCACAGTGGGTCAGGCATCCTGGCCCTGCCAGTCCCTGCATGGCACAGCATGGCACGGCATGGCACGGCGCCTACCTGTGCAGCAGTGAGCACCTCCAGCTGGTTCAGGCGCTCCAGCACCTGCCGCATGTCGTCCTGCAAGGCTCGGATGGTGCCAGCTACGTGGGTGTCCAGCTCCACCAGCAGCCCCTGGCTGAGCTCAGGGCTGCTCCCAGCGCCCTGCTCTCCCCCAGCAGGCCGCAGATCTGTGGGGCACAAAGCCGGGCACGGCTCAGAGGCGGTGGGGCAGGCACGTGGCACATGTACCCCCCTGGGGGCTGCAGGGCCGGCACGGCCCCCGCCATGCACCTTCACCCGACGGCCAGCAGCGGAGTCTGTCAGGTGCCTGCTGTGCCCCACGGGCTGCCCAGCTGCCCACACCATAGCCCAGCCCAGCTGCCCACGTCCAGCCCAGCTGCCCACACCGCAGCCCAGCCCAGCTGCCCACGTCCAGCCTGCGACACAAACCACCGCGGCCCCGGGCGGGGGGCAGTGGGTGAGCTCCAGCCCGCTGATGTGATGGGTGCACAGCTCACCTCGCTTCACCTGGCGCCAAATGCCAGGCAGGATGCTGTGCCAGGCCCTGGGGCTCGGCAAAGGCCCCAAAGCCGCCTGGCAAACACCCATGTAACCGGCACTGCCGGTGGCAGCCGGGCACGGCCCCGCCGCCAGCCCCGGGGGACAGCCCGGCCCCACCTCACCGACCTCGTTACAAGTTAACTCCCAAGGTCAAGCAGCCCAGGAGGGTTGGCAGAAACATTAATGGGGGGAAAGATAAGGGTGAGACAAGTGGGCTGTGCCCACGTGAAATGGTGGCACCCTTCCCCCTGCCCTACGGGCGAGGATGGCAGTGCCACCCCGCAGTAGGAAGTCACCCGGGGCAGCCCCGGAGGGTGCCAGGAGGCTCTTTGTCCTCTGCAGTGGCACAGTTGCAAGGGCCTGGCTGCCCCCAAACGCACACAGGAGTCCCCAGGAGCCATGACTCAGCACCACCCCGTGCCCCCCAGCACCAGGGGGGTGAGGATGTCGGCAGCAGGGACCACAGGCTGGGTGCAGGGCGCTGGGGATCTGCTCCCCTCACAGGCACCACCAAGTGCAGGCAATTTAGCAGCACTCTGGGGACGGACAACGTGGGGGACACGCCCTGGAGTGGTCACCACACTGTTTGGGGACCAAGGGATGCTGAGGGAACTGTTCAGGACTCCCTGCAGCCGCTGCCCGACCCACCCCGGGGCGTGGGAGCCACACTCCGCTCCCCCGGGGGGCTGCTGCCCAGCCCTGCTGCCTGGAGGTGGGGAAGCGCGGCAGGAAGGCAGACAGGAGCCAAACCCTGCACCCACCTCTCCGGGAGCCAGGGGCTGTCAGCCCGGCGCTGCTCCTCCCCTCCAGTCTTCTGCCTTCACCCTGCCCAGCGCCGCGGGGCCTCGGGGGCTCAGGCCCGGGCTGGATGCTGCCGTTTGGGGTCGGAGCCAGGGGCTGCCCAGCCTGTGCGGGCGGAGAGAACGCTCCTGAGATCCTCACTCCCCTCCCCGCGGGCTGCAGGGGCACAGCAGGGGACACCAGGACAGCCAAAGGGCCTCTCCCCCTTGCCCCACAGCGGCAGCTTTGGTGGTGGAGAGTGTGTGGGGCCGAATGAAGCCAAACTCCCCCTGGCAGCAGCAGTCAATGCCCGGGTTGGGAGGTGACAGAGCAGAACTCCCCCAGGGGAGCAAGGTGCCCAGGCTTGAGCTGGCAGAAGAGCTCCAGGGAGAAGCCAGGCAGCCAGCAGCATCCTCCCTCCTGCCCACAGCCTCTGCTGAGCCTCGTGTGGCACCTCGAGTGCAGAGTGCTGCCAGTGCCTGCTGAGCTGCCCCGAGCAGAGAGCAGTGTGAGTGGCAGGGGTGCAAACCAGGTGCCCACACCAGCCCCAGCAGCCCACCAGTGCCCTGGTGGAAAAAGGGGCACCATGGGTGGTGCTGAGACACACTGAGAGGTCCTCAGCCTCCCCTCAATGACAGTGACCAGGCCCCACGGGGACACAAAGCTCCCACAGGCATTGGGAGTCTGGCAGGTGTGGCAGTGCCACAGTGGGGAGCTGACAACAGAGAGCTCTGCCCAGGCAGGGTGGGCACAGCAGGGCTGGCAGGGCAGGGCAGGGCTGGCAGCAGGGGCCCAGCATTCCCCAGCCCTCTGTTACCTGCTGAGGCTCCATCTGCTCCAGGGTGTCACAGTACACATCCCCCTCGGAGTCGCTGGTCCCCATGCCCGCCTGGCGTGCCTCGGTGGGCAGTGCCAGCCCCAGCCCACCTGCTGAAGGGAAGCACAGGGCTCAGCTGCAGCCAGGCTGGCAAGCAGGCAGCACCTGCGTGCACCAGGACAGGCAGGAGAAGGAAGCTGAGGCACAGCCAGGGAAGGAGCTGGCTCTGAGGCCACCACCTGGATCATGCCCATTAAGCTAAGGACTGGAGTGCCCCTTCTCCTGCCCACCCTGTGGCAGTGCTCTGTTCATGCCAGTGTGGTGACACCTGAGGGTGGACTTCTCTGCCCATGTGCCAAGAGCTTGGCAGAGCAAGGAGCCTCTACAACAGGGCTCAGCTCTGGCAGAGAGCAGGCACTGTTCACACCATGCCAACTGTCACCACAGTGGCAGCAGCATGCCCTGGACACAGGCAGGGACACTCCCTGGGTCCCTGCACACTGCCAGCCTGGGTGACATGAGGATGGACACAGCCTGGCCACAGGTGCTGGCTCCAGGACCATATATGCTCCTCAGGGGACATCCCCCCAGAGCACCCCACACAGGGCACAGTGTGAGGCCCCTCCAGGCCAGGGGAGCCACTTGTGCCCTCCAAGGAGGCACATGGTGCTGGGTGGGCAAGGGAGTGAGAGGTTGACCAAGACAAACCAGGCCCAAGGTGTTTGCCATGGCACAGACAGGGTGGAGTGGGGCTTGGCACCATGGCTCCCAGGGCAATGGAAGGTGTGGATGTGGCTTGAGCTAAGGGAGAACATCTCCAGGAGCACAGACCTCCCAGGAAGATGCCTTCCCAGTCCACAGGGAAACTCCTTTGCCTTCTCACTGTGCCCCTTTGCACAGGGAAGAGCAGCACTGAACCAAACCCTCAGGGCTACCCTGGCATCCAGCCTGGCACCGAGAGCTCTACCCAGGATAAGCTCCAGCTGGCTGTGACTCAGGCAAGGCCTGCAGCACCAGCAGGGCTGGAGCAGAGGTGCCTGAAGCTCTGCAGGCAGATGGAGGCACAGTCCCACTGGCAGTGCCTCCTCTGTAGGGTCTCTGCTGGGTGCTGGCCACACCAGGGAGACCAACCTGGCCCATGGTGCCCATTCTGCTGCTCCTTGGGCAGGGCACCTCTGGGGGGCTCCGGGGCTGGGCTGCTCCCTGCGTCGTCCTGGCTGGGCTCAGCTGTCTGCTTCTGACTGCCTGCATGGAGGGAAGGGCAGAGAATTAGAGGTGACTCTTGTAGGGTGGGCTCAGCACTGCTCTCCTGCCAGCACAGCCTGGGGACATGCAGACACAGGGCCACTGTCCTGCCAGGCTGGCCAGCAGCCTCCAGACACAAGGCATGGAGAGGTCAGCTCTGTTTGCCAATGGCTGGGAGCCGGTTGGCAGCATCTACCCTGCCCTCTCACTCACCCAGGGGTGGCAAGGGAGGCCCTGTCCCAAGCCCCCTGTGGCAGCAGGCTGAGGGCCAGCAGCTGGGTAAACACCAAGGGGTGGCAGCTGACAGCCAGCATCCCCTGGCAGGGCACAAGCAGAGCCCAATGCAAGCAGCACTGCCTGGGGACAGCCTTGTGTGGGTAATGCATCCTGGCACCACCTGCCAGGGCTTCCAGCAGGCACCAGCACCCCAGGCAGGGCTCCAACCCTTGCCCACTGCCCTGTGGAGCCCATGGGGTTAAACCCAGCTACGTTTCCAGTGGCCCCCAGGGACTTTGCCCCTTGCTCCTGGCTAGGCAAGAATGTGGCAACCTGCCCTGCCTGTGCCTTGCCAGCACATCCCTGCCTTGCACAGCACACCCACGGCTGTGGGACCCCCCCCTAGCCCAGCCCAGGTGGCTGAAGCCCTTCAGTGTGGGGAACAAGTGCAGCTCTCTTGACAGTGCAGGGCTGCTCGGGCTCAGGGACCAGCATGGCTCCCATCCCCGTGCCAGGACAAGCCTGGCTCCAACAGCAGAGCCCTGTGCCCACAGGGCTGGCAGAGCAGCACTGGGCCTGTTTGCAAAGGGCTGAATTGCTGGCTTCCAGCTGCCTCTGACTCTTGACCCACATGGATAAGATGCTGGTGCAAACTCTGCTGACTGGAGAGCTGCTGGCACTGAGTCATTCACAACCTGGCTTCCAAGTGACACCTTGCAGTCTGTTGACCTTGGAAATAATCAAATCCAAAGGTGCTTGGACTCCCCTCCTGCAGCACCTCTGGCCCCAGAAGGCTCCCAGCCTGCCACTCTCCTCCCCTGCAGCTTCCCCTTCCTCCCCTGGATCGCTGGTGAGGAAAGTTGCAGCTACACAGAACCTGGAGCTGGGTTAGAGAACCTTAACCACAAATGACTCAACAGCTCCAGACACACAATGGCTTAACCCACTGAAAGGCACCTAGGAGAAAGCTAGGGAGGGGCTGTTCAGAAAGGCTTGTAGTGATAGGCCAAGGGACAGTGGCTTGGAGCCAGAGCAGGGGAGCTTTGGGTTGGACATCAGGAGGAAGCTCTGCACAATGAGGGTGGTGGAACAGTAGCACAGGTAGCCCAGAGAAGTGCTGGAGGCTCCATCCCTGGAGACATTCAAACTGGATGGAGCCCTGAGCAGCCTGATCTAGTTGGAGATGACCCTGCTGACTGCAGGGGGTTTGGACAAGATGACCTTTGCAGCTCCCTTCCAACCCACTGCATCCTACAACTGGATGAAACCACTGCTTTAGGCACCTCGAGCTTGCTCACTGCCAGCTGTGCCAGTGCCTGAGCCACCTGTAAGCGACACCAGCTCAGGGTGATGCTCCCAAGCAGGTGATTCCCAGGAATTTAGACCCAGCTCTGATGGTCCAGAGACAGCACATGCAGTTTGTTTGCCTTTTCAAGGGATTCAGCATCAAAATGGAGAACAAAAGCAATTGGGCACCACAGGAAGGAGCAGCCAGGCCTCACAAGCTTTGGTTTTGCTGTCCTTGTTGGAAGCAGGGGATGAGAGTAGCTGCTGCCAGCTGTGGGACAGATGCCTGGGGACAGGCAGGGAGCAAGTCCATTCGTCAGAGCTCCTCTGACACGAGCAAAGCACTGACAGCTTACACAGCCGCTGTGGACTCAGCCCAGAGCTCACCCACCGGAGATGTGGCACAGCCAGCCCTGCAGATGTGCAGCCAGCAGGTTTGCCCTGTAGTGTCTGACACCCTTCTGCACCACCAGGCCCAGCCCTTTGCTCTCTGGGATGTGTCTCACCCAGCACTACCCTGGCCCGGGGTGGGACAGGTCCCCGGCTGCCTCCCAGCAGGAGGCTGCAGCCGCAGGCATGGAAAGAGCTGGGCAAGAGTCTTCTCTACCACCAGGTGATGCCAGTAATCCCATTTCTCAATCCTGCTTTCTCCACATCCACTCTGCTGCACAAACTGGCCAGCCTGTTCCCATGTTTACATCAGATGACCCAAGCTCCCTGCAGGAGCCTGCCCTGCCCAGAGGTGGGCCAGCGCCAAGAGGAAGCACAGCCTCCCTGCTGCAGCCCTCTGTGGGAGATGATCCCCTGCTCCCAGCACAGGGACTCGAGCCAAGAGCTGTTTGGAAGCCACATCTCAAGCTCTTGCCTCAAAGTTTTGCAGCAAGAGAGAGAGCCCAGAGTGAAGCAAGGCCTGCAGCACCTGGGGAGACTCTCCTCTGGTGGTGTCCAAACCACCCCCGCAGCTGCAGCTGCTCCATGGCAGGCAGGCAGAGGGGAATGTGGTGCCCAGCCTGTGCCCTGCTCAGCAGGCAGCAGCAGGAGGTGCCCTGGGGAAGAGCAGAGCCCGGAGACGTTGGCTGCACCAGCGCAGAAGCAAGCAGCGACCAGCAGGAGCGATGAGCCCAGAGGAGAGGAGTGCGGCACGGAGCGAGGGATGCGCCGGGCACAAGCGGGGCACGGCGGCTCCCACTCACCCCCTTTCCTCTTGAAGAAGGACTCGGGGGGCCGGGGCATGTCGTGGATCACCTCGTAGAGCGGCTCAAAGTACCCAAACATCTCCTCGGTGGTCTCGTCCAGGGGCACCGTGTCAATGATCTGGGGAGGGACGCAGCTCGCAACACGCAGCACCGAGCGCCCAGCCCACCCGCGCTCCTCCTCCCCGCTACCTTTTGGGCCACCTTCTTCATCTCGGCCACGTAAGCCGCCATCGCCTCCTCCTTGGACATCTTCCCCAGGCTGTGCCAGGCATCCCTGCGGGCGGCGGCAGCCGTGAGGGGGGAGCGCGGGGACGAACCGGCCCCGGAGAGGCCATCCCCAACCCCCCGCAAGGCGCCTTACCACTTGTACCGCCCGATGGGGTCCCAGAAGCCGGGCCTCGGGCCTTGGCAGCACCCCGCCGTGGCCTGCTTGTAGTAGCTGTAGAAGCGCAGCATCTCCTCGTAGGAGGGTCGGTACGAACCTGCGACGGGACGAAGCCTCAGCGGGGCCGCGGCAGCTCGCCGGCCCCATTCCTGGCCCGGTCCCCGGCCTCGCTCCTGGCCCCGTTCCTGGTCCCCACTCACCGCTCCGGGGCAGCCCTTGGATAACCTGAACAGCGGCGCGGAATTGAGCCCCGCAGCTCGGCTCCTCCGCCTCCATGGCCCCGACACCGGCCCCGGTGCGTGTTCCGCTCCGTGGGGGGAAAGCGCTGAGGCCAATCAGCGCCCTCCTTCCACCGACCCCCCTCTCGTCCTGTCCAATCAGCTCGCCAAAAGGGGCAGCCCCGCCCTTTCCCCGCCCCTTCTCTCCCCACGCACCGTAGCCAATGATGGAACGCGGACCGAGTGCCCCCTGCTGGATGAAGGGCGGAAGCGACGCAGCCTGGAGGGGCCAGGGTCCCAGCACCCGGCGGCGTCCTCTTGTGGGCTACAGGAGGTACTGCAGACAGTGGGGACCGGCACGGTGCGGGCGGTGACACCGGGGCAGGGACCGTGCGCAGGGACAGTGCGCCGGGGATAGTGACCGTGCACCGGGACCGTGCACTAGGACGGTGAACCAGGACAGTGACAGTGCAGTGGGACGATGCCAGTGCACCGGGACGATGCCAGTGCACCGGAACACAGCAAGAGTGAAGTGGGGCAGTGCACTCGGGGGGGGACCCTGACCACCGGGGCAGTGACAGTGTACCGGGACCCCTAACCGGGACAGGGAGCCTGTAACAGGAGAGTGCACTGGGACAGGGGCTGTACACCCGGCAGCGCCCCAGTGATGTGGGACATTGCAGCGAGGCACAGGGTGATGCAGAGGGACAGCACGTGGGGATGCTGCACAGGGACGCTGCACTGGGACAGCTCATGGGGACAGCGCAGTGAGACATTGCACTGCAACAACGAGCTGAGGCCCCGGGCTGAGGAACTGGGATATTGCACTCAGGCACTGCACTGGAACAGTGCCCTGGAACAGTGCCCTGGGATGTTGGGACGCTGGGGAATGGGACACTGCACTGGGAAAATGCACTGATGTGCTGGGATGCTGCACTGGGACAATGCACTGGGACACTGTACTGGGACACTGCACTGGGACAGTGCCAGTGGGGCTGGGCAGAGGCCAGGCTGCTCAAACCGAGCAGTTAATTATGCTAATTATTATGGAGGTTCGTTGACTGCGCAGGGGGGGGACAGGCAGATTTTGGGCTCCCTGAGGAGAAGCTTCTTCACCTTTCCTTGAAGGCAGGGTGCCCTAGGGACACAGGTGATGTGGGGTGACACGGGGGTGTAAGGTACCCTGTTCAATATCTTCATTGATGATCTGGATGAGGGGATTGAGTCAGTCATCAGTAAATCTGAAGATGACAGCAAGCTGGGGGCAGGAGTTGATCTGTTAAAGGGTAGAAGGGCTCTGCAGAGGGACCTGGACAGGCTGGGCAGATGGGCAGAGCCAAGAGGATGACATTCAACAAATCCAAGTGCCAGGGGCTGCACGTTGGTCACAACAGCCCCAGGCAGTGCTGGGGTCAGAGTGGCTGAGAGCAGCCAGGCAGAGAGGGACCTGGGGGTGCTGGTGGAGAGCAGCTGAACAGGAGCCAGCAGTGTGCCCAGGGGGCCAAGAAGGCCAAAGGCATCCTGGCCTGCAGCAGGAAGAGTGTGGCCAGCAGGAGCAGGGAAGTCCTTGTGCCCTGTGCTCAGCACTGCTGAGGCCACCCCTTGAGTCCTGTGTCCAGCTCTGGGCTCCTCAGGTTAGGAAAGAGGTTGAGCTGCTGGAAGGTGTCCAGAGAAGGGCAAGAAAGCTGGGGAGGGGTCTGGAGCACAGCCCTGGGAGGAGAGGCTGAGGGAGCTGGGGTTGCTTAGCCTGGAGAAGAGGAGGCTCAGGGGAGACCTTCTTGCTCTCTGCAACTGCCTGCAGGGAGGTTGGAGCCAGGTGGGGGTTGGTCTCTTCTCCCAGGCACCCAGCACCAGAACAAGAGGACACAGTCTCAAGCTGTGCCAGGGGAGGTTTAGGCTGGAGGTGAGGAAGAAATTCTTCCCAGCAAGAGAGATTGGCCACTGGGATGTGCTGCCCAGGGAGGTGGTGGAGTCCCCATCCCTGGAGGTGTTCAAGAGGGGATTGGATGTGGCACTTGGTGCCATGGTTTAGTTCTCAGGAGGTGTTGGGTGACAGCTTGGACTTGGTGATCTCTGAGGTCTTTTCCAGCCTTATTGATTGATTCTATGATTCTATGCTATTATAGGGCCTGCTGGGGGTGGCCTGAATCCAGCCCTCTCCCAGGATCCCCCTGCATCCTTCCCTTTCCTGGTGCTGGCTGCTGGGAAGGACACCAAAGCAACTCTCACCAGCCTGTTCCACACTTTTTCACCCCCCACCCCCGCTCTGCTTTTCCCACACTTGGGGGGGATTTCCTTTAATCCCACCTCCAGATCCCATAGCCAAGCTGGGAGGCTTTACATCCCCCACCCAGCTCTCTTCTCCTCATCCCACATTCCCTGGGGGAACAACTTCCCTCTCCGTTTCAGCTCCAGCAGCGATCGCGGCCAAGCCCCGGGAGGCTGCTGCCAGGGCTGTGACTCAGGCTCTGGGGCTGGGCCGTTCCCGGATCGCATTCCCGGCCCCGAGCCGTGATTCAGCACACGTGCTCTGCCAGCAGCGGCCGGGAATGCGCAGCTCCGGCTCTCCCCGGGAAGCCTTCCAAGCCCCGGGCAGGCAGGCTGGGGGGGAGGGGGGAGGCTGCAGCCTCCCCTTTTTGCTGTGGGATTTCGCAGAGAGGGGCCGGGAGGGGCTGCGGGGTGGATCCCGCCGGGGCCGACGCATCCCTGGGGGAATGACAGCAGCCAGCAGTGGGCACTGGCAGCGCAGGAGGCCAAGGACAGCCTGGGCTGCACCCACAGCTGAACGGCCAGAGCTGGAGAGAGAGGATCCTGCCCCTCTGCTCTGCTCTGGGGAGAGCTCACCTGCAGGGCTGGGGCCAGCTCTGAAGCCCTCAAGGCAAGAAGGACTTGGACCTGATGGAGAACATCCAGAGGGGGCCACAAGGATCGCATTCCCTCCAGGGAGGTGGTTGAGGCCCCAGCCCCAGAGGTGTTTAAGGCCAGGCTGGCTGAGGCTGTGGCCAGGCTGATCTAGTGTGGGGTGTCCCTGCCCATGGCAGGGGGGTTGGAACTGGCTGATCCTTGTGGTCCCTTCCAACCCTGAATGATACTATGATACTATGATACTGTGAAGGATGATCAGAGGCTGGAGACCCTCTGCTGTGGGGACAGGCTGGGGGAGCTGGGGCTGCTCAGCCTGGAGAAGAGAAGGCTGCAGGGAGACCTCAGAGCTGTGTTTCAGTATCTGCAGGGCAGCTGCAGGCAGGCTGGGGAGGAACTGTTCAGGGGGGGCTTTGGGGATAGGACCAGAGGCAATGGCTTGAAACTGGAGCAGGGGAGGTTCAGGTTGGACATCAGGAGGAAGCTCTGCACAGGGAGACTGGGGAGAGCCTGGGACAGCCTGCCCAGGGAGGTGCTGGAGGCTCCATCCCTGCAGACATTCAAGATGAGACTTGAGGCACCCTGGGCAGCCTGCTCTACTTGGAGGTGTCCCTGGAGAAGATGCCCTTTGAGTGTCCCTTCCAACCTGATGCAGTCTGTGAATCTGTTCCCAGCCATGCAGCTCCTGCAGGACCAGGAGGCCGTGGAGCAGAGCCCAGCTGGGGGCTGCAAGAGCATTTTTGGGGGTGCTGTGGCTGTGTTCCCTGAGGGTTTTCAGGGCAGGGGCACAGGTTTGGCATGAAGAGGTTCACCCTATGCCACCTTACACCACACAGGAGCTGACATCACCCCGGGCTGGGCTGGCCCTGGGGAAGAGTCCTTGTGTCCCCATACCCCCAGAGGATTCATGGAGGGTTGTAATCCCTGCCAAACACAGCCAAGGGGCTGCCCAGATGTCACCTGAGCTGTCCAGATGTTGCATGGGTCACACAAGTCTTGAACTGCAGCACCTGAGTATTGCCCCAGGGTGCCCAGGTATCAGCTAGGATGCCCAGATGTTGCTCCAGGATAACCACAGACCAGTCAACAGGATGCCCAGATGCACCTGGACATACTTACTTTGCCCCAGGGTGCCCAGAGGCCCCAGGATGCCCAGATACCACTCAGGATGCCCAGCTGTCCCAGGATGCCCAGATGTTGCCCTGACGTACTCACGTTGCTCCAGGATAACCACAGAGATGTTGCCCCTCAGGATGCCCAGATGTTGCCCCAGGATGCCCAGATACCACTCAGGATGCCCAGATGTTGTCCCAGGATGCCCAGATGTTGCCCTGGACGTACTCACGTTGCTCCTGGATAACCAGAGATCACCCAGGGTGCCCAGATGTTGCCCCAGGATACTCAGATACCACTCAGGATGCCCAGATGTTGCCCTGGGCACCCTGATATTGCCCTGCACATACAGATCTTGCTCCACAATAACCAAAGACCAGATGTTGACTTGGGTGTCCAGATGTGTTCCCAGGACACTCAGCTATCACCCAAGATGCTCAGGGTGCCCAGGCATTGCCACAGGAGCCCTGATACTGCCCTGCACGGGCAGATGTTGCTCCAGAATCACAAGAGATCACACAGTATGCCCAGATGTTGCCTCAGGTGCTGCTCCAGGGTACTCAGGCACGCCTCAGGATGCCCAGAAGCTGCTCTAGGTTGTCCAGATGTTGCCCTAGATGCCCAGGCACTGCCCCAGGATATTCAAGTATCCCTTAGCATGCTCAGCTATCATGAGGGGTGCCCAGATGTTGCCCTAAGATACTCAAGTATCACACAGGGTGCCCACTCGCTGCCCCAGGGTGCCCAGATGCTGCCCTAAGTGTCCAGAAGTTGCCTCAGGATAGTCAGTATCACCCAGGATGCTCAGATGCCACCAAGGGTGCCCACACTTGACCCAGGGTGCCCAGATGTTGCCCTAGACCTTCAAATATTACTCCAGGTTGCTCCAGTACCACCCAAGGTGCCCAGAAGTTGCCCCAGGGTGCCCCAATCTTGCCCTAGGATGCCTGTATATTGTCCTAGCCATCCAGATGCTACCAGAGGTTACTCCAGTAGCAGCCAAAGTGCCCAGAAGTTGCCCCAGGGTGCCTCAATCTTGCCCTAGGGTGCCCACTTGCTGCTGCAGGCAGCCAGATGTTGCCCCAGGACACTCTGGCATCACCCAGGGTGCTCAGATGTCACCAGAGGTGCCCCCACATTGCCCTACATGTTGCCCTAGGCATCCAGATGTCATTCCAGGTTGCTCCAGCCTCACTCAAGGTGCCCAGAAGTTGTCCCAGGGTGCCCCAGTCTTGCCCTAGGGTGCCCCAATCTTGCCCTAGGGTGCCCACATGCTGCTGCAGGCAGCCAGATGTTGCCCTAGAACACTCTGGTATCACCCAGGAGCCCAATCTTTGCTGCAGGTTGGGTGTGGCAGCCGTTGGCAGTGCCAGGGCAGTGCCCCAGCCCCGGGGGAAGTCACTGCCTGCAGCGGTGGTTTCCTCTCCCCCTGCTGCATCTCCCGGGCCCACGGCCAGCCCTGGGGTGGCCTCCCTGTCTCTGTGGCCACCATGGACTGTGGCCATGCTGCATGGTGGGACAATACCTCCTGTGGCACAGCTGTGGCCGTGCTGCAGGCTGGGCATCACAGCCTGGCTCTGCCACCCCTCCATCAGCTGGCACCCCAGAGCAGGGGCAGGCTGGGGATTCTCCTATTGATTCCCAGTCCCACCAGGGAGTGGAGGCTGTGGGATCAGAGGCTCACAGGATGTTAGAGGTTGGAAGGGGCCTCCAGAGATCTGTGAGCCCAACCCCCTGCCAGAGCAGGAGCAGAGAGTACAGCACAGGTCCCACAGGAACACATCCAGGCAGGGCTGGGAAGGCTCCAGAGCAGGAGACTCCACAACCTCTCTGGGCAGCCTGCTCCAGGCCTCTGGGAGCCTCCCAGTGCAGAAGTTCCTCCTCATGCTGAGCTGCAACCTCCTGTGCTGCAGTTTCCATCCATTGCCCCTTGGCCTATCCCAGGGCACAGTGAGCAGAGCCTGGCCCTGTCCCCTCCCTCCTGACCCCCAGCCCTCAGCTATTGATAGCCATTGATCAGATCCCTCTCAGCCTTCTTCTCTCCAGCCTGAACAGCCCCAGGGCTCTCAGCCTCTCCTCCCCAGGCAGTGCTGCAGTCCCTGCATCATCCTTGTAGCCCTCCCTTGGACTCTCTCCAGCAGATCCCATTCCCTCCTGAGCTGGGGAACCCAGAGCTGGATGCAATATTCCAGGTGGAGCCTCACAAGGGCAGAGTGGAGGTGGAGGAGAACCTCCCTGGCTCTGATGGCCACACTCCTCTGAATGCAGCCCAGGATCCCATTGGCCTTCTTGGCCCCCAGGGCACATTGTTGACCCATGGAGAAGTTGTTATCCACCAGCACTCCGAGGTCCTACTCCTTGGGGCTGCTCTCCAGCAGATTCCCTCCCAGCCTCTGCTGCTGCAGTTTGTTCTTCCTGCCCAAGGGGAAGGTTGGAATGTGTGAAAAAGGAGGGATTTGGGGTGCAATGGTGCACAAGCTCCCCTGGGCACATGAGCAGGCACAGCTGGACAGATGTGTGTGTGGAGCTGCACACATACACAGAGGTGTGCACAGCTGCACATGGCTGGGAGCTTGTGCACAGATGTGCTGCACACACACAGAGGTTCAACAAGGCCAAGGGCTGGGTCCTGCACTTGGGCCACAACAGCCCCAGGAAGGCTCCAGGCTGGGGGCAGAGGGGATGGGAAGTGCCCAGCAGGAAAGGCCCTGGGGGTGCTGGGTACCAGCAGCTGGAGCTGAGGCAGCAGTGCCCAGGGGGCCAAGAAGGCCTCCAGCAGCCTGGGCTGGAGCAGCAATGCTGTGGGCAGCAGGGGCAGGGCAGGGATTGTGCCCTGGGCTGGGCACTGGGGAGGCCACAGATGGAATCCTGGGTTCTGTTTTGGACCTCTCACTGCAAGAAGGACTTTGAGAGGCTGAGCAGGGCCAGGGAAGGGCAACAGAGCTGGGGAAGGGTCTGGGGAGCAGGGGTGGGGAGGAGCAGCTGAGGGAGCTGGGGGAGTTGAGCCTGGAGAAGAGAGGAGGCTGAGTGAGACCTCATTGCTCTCTGCAGCTCCCTGAGAGGAGGCTGCAGCCAGGTGGGGGTTGGGCTCTGCTCCCCAGTCTCAGGTGACAAAAGGAGATGAAATGGCTGAAATTGTGCCAGGGGAGGTTCAAGTTGGAGATTAGGAAAGATTTCTTTGCTGCAGGAGTGGTCAGGGGCTGACAGAGGCTGCCTAGGGAGGTGGTGGAGTCCCCATGGATGGAGGTGTTCCAGAGCCCTGTGGCCATGGCCCTTGGGGCTGTGGTTTAATGGCCATGGTGGGGTTGGGCTGCTGGTTGGACTCAGTGGTCTTGGAGGCCTTTTGCAACCCAAACAGTTCTGTGGATGAACACCCAGAGAGAGACAGAGACACACAGACATGGACACACAGACATGAACACACACAGAGAGGTCTGCACAGGCATGTGGAGCTCTGGCACTGGCAGCTCACTGGGACCATCACCTTCCTCTCTGCCCTGCCCATGCTGCTGCCAGCCTCCAGGTCCTGCTGCTGTTGTTCCAACTCTCTGCCTACTGCCACCCTGCCCGTGAGGTGGGGTCAGACTGTGGCCCCTGATGGGATGGCCCCCGGGTGGCCACTGTCCCCAGGTGTGATGGCAGAGCGGGTGTCGTGGCTCCCCTTGCCCCGGACAGGTGGAGGGGATCCTCAGAGTCCCTGCCGGTGGTACGGGGGTGCCACCAGCAGCAGGCAGCCGTGCCCCCGGGGCAGAGCCCGAGGTGTTCCCTGGGCCGGTCCCCGGTGCAGGAGGACCCCTGGGGGAAGATGTGGACCCCCGGTCCGTTGCGGGTGTGGAACAGCCCTTGGGGTTACACCCAAGTGACTGCTGTCACTCCCGGGGCCTTTCCCCGGTGCAGAGCACCTCCCCGGGGGCACACCGGGACTCCGGGCCGTCCCCTCTGCAAACCCATGCGCGGTACGGACCCGTCCCTGGGCAGACCGGATCCTTGGCAGAGACTCATGCCGGTACAGACCGGAGCTCGGTACAGACCGACCCCGGCAGCCACCGTCCAGTGCGGGCCGGCACAAACGGTTAACACCGCGGGGCCGAAATGTGGCTCCTCCCGGTACCTCCCCGCGCCCGGCCCCGGTCCCGGCGGGGCCGCCCAGTCCTAGCCCAGCTCCAGCCCCGTCCTTCGCCACCGCCCAACTTCGCTGCACCGGCCGGGGGCACCGGGAGCACCGCCAGAACCGGGGGCACCGGGAGCACCGCCAGAACCGGGAGCACCGGGGCGCAGCGAGCAACAGAAGCACCGGAGGTACCGGCGCAGCGGGAGCACCCGGAGTACCGGAGACACCAGGGGTAAGGGAGGTAGCGGGGGTACTGGGACCCCGGCCCCGCACCATGATCTGCGGCAGGAAGGCTCGTCCCGCCGCCGAGCAGCTCCGGTCCCCGCTGGATGGCTCCGGTGGCTCCCGCCGGCCCGGCAGAGCCTTGAAGAAAATGGGTGAGTCCCGGGAGCGGTCCCTCCGGGACAGGCAGTGGGGCACAGGGCAGAAGCTGCGGGGGAAGCTGTACCAGCGGGGGCGCAGGGGGAATCTTCGGGGCTGGGAGGGCTTCCCGGTGGATGGAGACCCCCATGACAGGGAGGGGACCCCCACGGCAAAGAGGGGTCCCCGTGGTTGGGAGGGGTCCCCAAGATAGTTAGAGTCCCCGCGCAGGAAATAGTCCTCATGGCCAGGAGGGATCCCACGGCAGGGAAAGGTCCCGCGGGTGGATGAGGTCCCCGTGGTAGGCAGCGTCCTCAAGCCTCGATTCCCCGTGCAGGAAATCGTCCCCACAGCTGGGTGAGGACACAGCAGCCAGGAGGCTTCCTGTGCCAGAGGTGGATGCAGTCCCCCACGGCAGGGCTGGGGAGGGGTCCCCGTGACCGTGAGGGTCCCCGTGACAAGGAGTGACTCCAAAGTGGATGGGATGCCCCGTGGCAGTGAGGGGTCCCCAGAACCAGCAGAGGCCTCAGTGCAGGAAATGTTCCCCTGGTGCCTGATGTCCCCAACAGCAGGGAAGGGTCCCCTTGGCTGGAGAGGTCCCCAGGGTAGCCCCAGAACAGATCTGCTGAGGGGCTGTGGGGTTGTGATTCAGCCACACAACAAGTGACAGCAGACCTCCTGCTGCTTCTTGTCCCCAGGGCTCAGCTCCAGCTCCCTGGGGCTGTCTCCTGACTCCCTGCCTCAGTTTCCCCACGCAGGTTGCCGCAGCAGCCCTGCTGGCACAGAGCCCTGCTGACCCCCGAGAGCTGCCTGTGTGGCCTGGGCAGCGCAGTGAGCGCCGGGAGGGGCAGGGCGTGCCCGTGGCACAGCCGGGTCGCATCCTGCCTGGGTGCTGAGGCAGGGCCAGGGCTGGCCTTCTGCCACCGAGGGAGGGTTTGCTGACCCATGCATGGCTTTGGGCGTGTGGCCCTTGGCCCGGAGCCACAGGGCTCAGCGCAGCCATGAGTGCTGTGTCCCTGTGTCCCTTCTGTCCCTGCACCCCTGGGTCCCTGCCCCCATCTGCTTGTGCCTCCGTGTGTCCGTGTGTCCTGTCTGTGTGTCTGTGTGTCCTGCCATCCCTGCCTCCCTGTGTCTGTACATCCATGTGTCCATGTGTCTGTGTGTCCTGGCATCCCTGCCTCCCTGTGTCTGTACATCCATGTGTCTGTGTGTCTGTGTGTCCTGGCATCCCTGCCTCCCTGTGTCTGTACATCCATGTGTCTGTGTGTCTGTGTGTCCTGGCATCCATGCCTCCCTGTGTCTGTACATCCATGTGTCTGTGTGTCTGTGTGTCCTGGCATCCCTGCCTCCCTGTGTCTGTACATCCATGTGTCTGTGTGTCTGTGTGTCCTGGCATCCCTGCCTCCCTGTGTCTGTACATCCATGTGTCTGTGTGTCTGTGTGTCCTGCATCCCTGTACATCCCTGTCCTGGCATCCCTGCCTCCCTGTGTCTGTACATCCATGTGTCTGTGTGTCCTGGCATCCCTGCCTCCCTGTGTCTGTACATCCATGTGTCCATGTGTCTGTGTGTCCTGGCACCCCTGCCTTCCTGTGTCTGTACATCCATGAGTCCCTGTGTCTGTGTGTCTGTGTGTCCTGCTATCTCTCCCTCCCTGTGTCTATACATCCATGTGTCCATGTGTCTGTGTGTCCTGGCACCCCTGCCTTCCTGTGTCTGTACATCCATGTGTCCCTGTGTCTGTGTGTCTGTGTGTCCTGCTATCTCTCCCTCCCTGTGTCTGTACATCCATGTGTCCATGTGTCTGTGTGTCCTGGCATCCTTACCTCCCTGTGTCATGTGTCATGTGTCAGTGCATCCATGCATCCCTGCATCCATCTGTCCTTGTGTCCATGTGTCTATGAATCCACACATCCCTGCTTCCACATGCACCCATGTGCCCCTGCATTAGTGCCTCCCTGTGCCCATGCACCCCTGTGTCTGTGTGTCCATCCATCCATCCCTGTGCTTGTTCATCCATATGCCTGTGTGTCCTTGCATCAGTGCATCTATCCAACCCTCCATCCATCCATCCATCCATCCCTGCATCCATGTAACAGCTATCCATACGCCCCTGCCTCTGCCTACCCATGCATCCATGTGTCTGCACATCCACCTGTCCCTGTGTCCATGTGTCTGTGCATCCATACATCCCTGCTTCCCTGTGCCTGTGCATCCATGTACCTGTGCGTCATCACATCCACATGTCCATGTGTCTGTGTGTCCATGCATCAGCGCATCCCTGTATCCATACATCCCTGTATCCATGTATCCATGTATCTACACACCTCTCCATCCATATGTCAGTACATCCATGTGTCCATGTGTCCATGCATCCATGTGTTTGTGCATCCAGCTGTCTGTGTCCTTGCATCACTGCATCCATGCATCCCTGAATCTGTGTATCCACGTGCCTCGATATCCCTGCATCCCTGTGTCCATGCATCCCTGTATCCATGCATCCCTGTATCCATATATTTAGCCATCCACATGTCTATCATAGTATCACAGTATCCTAGTATCAGTCAGGGTTGGAAGGGACCACAAGGATCAGCCAGCTCCACCCCCTGCCATGGCCAGGGACACCCCACACTAGATCAGCCTGGCCACAGCCTCAGCCAGCCTGGCTGCAAACACCTCCAGGGATGGGGCCTCAACCACCTCCCTGCACAACCCATTCCAGGGCTTCACCACTCTCATGGGCAAGAACTTCCTCCTCCCCTCCAGCCTCAATCTCCCCACCTCCAGCTTCATTCCATTCCCCCTAGTCCTATCACTGCCTGAGAGCCTGAGCAGTCCCTCCCCAGACATCTTGGAGCCCCCTGCAGATCCTGGAAGGCCACAATGAGGTCACCTCAGAGCCTTCTCTTCTCCAGACTCAACAGCCCCAATTCCTTCAGTCTGTCCTCGTAGGAGAGGTGCTCCAGCCCTCTGCTCATCCTATATGTCCCTGCATCCCGGTGTCCATGCATCCATACACCTGTGACCCCCATGTGCCATGTGTCCAAGCATCCCTCTGCCCATCTGCCTGGATTCATCCACCCACCCATCCATATGTGCTGTGTCTGTGGGTCCGTGTGTCCGTGTGTCGGTGCCTGCCCTCCCAAAGTGCCCTCAGCTCTGTGCTGTGGGCAGGATGTCACCACGCAGGAGGTGGTGGCAGCAGGTGACTGTGTCCCCCCCGAGCCTGTGTCCAGCTCGGGATGTCCCTGCTCGGCTCTCAACCTGCCCTTCCCAGCCCAGGATCCCTGTCTCAGCCTGGAGCAGGAACTGGGCACTGGGGCTGGTCCCAGCACAAGCTGGGAGGAAATAGCTGCTGTGGGAGAATGGTCGGAAGAGTCCGGCCCTGCCGTGAGCCCGGGGGGGGGCCCGCGGGTCCCCCGAGGCCACCCGAGGCCAGCTCTGTCCTGTGCTCCCTGCGCGGGACCCGGGGTGGCTCTGCTGGGGTTTGGAGCTCGGCTCGGCTGGATGAGTGCAGCTCGGCCGCTGTGCTGCCGTGCCCTGTGCCCACCGACTGCCCACACCGTGCCACACCCGTGCCCAATGGCAGTGGCTGGTCCTGTCTGTGCTCTGCTGCCTGCCCTGTCCCACCCCACCCTATCCTGTTTGTTCCAGCCTGTCCTGTCCTGTCCTTTCTGTTCTGTCCCATCTGTGCCATGCCATGCCGTGCCATGCCATGCCATGCCATCTCATCCCATCCCATGCCATCCCATCCCATCCCATCCCATCCCATCCCATCCCCTCTCATCCCATCCCATTTTGTCTGTCTTGTCCCATCTATGCCATGCTGTCCCATGCTACCCTGTCTGTCCATCATGTCTTTGCCATCCCATCCCATCCTATCCCATCCTATTATGTCTGTCCTGTCCCATCTGTGCCATGCTGCCCTGTCTCATCATATCTTTCCTATCCCACCCCATCCCATCCCATCCCATCCCATCCTATTATGTCTGTCCTGTCCCATCTGTGCCATGCTGTCCCATGTTGCCCTGTCTGTCTCATCATATCTTTCCTATCCCACCTCATCCCATCCCATCCCATCCCATCCCATCCCATCCCATCCCATCCCATCCCATCCCATCCCATCATGTCTGTCCTGTCCCATCTGTGCCATGCTGTTCCATGCTGCCCTGGCTGTCCCATCATGTCTTTCCTATCCCAACTCATCCCATTCCATTCCACCCCATCCCATCCCATCCCATTCCATCATGTCTGTCCTGTCCCATCCGTGCCATGCTGTCCCATGATGCCCTGTCTGTCCCATCATGTCTTTCCCATCCCATCCCATCCCATCCCACCCCACGGGGTGTGGGGGGATGCACGCTCACAGATGTACACCAGCTCCCCACCCACCCAGACTCCCACCCAGTACTTCCACTGCCCCCCGAGGGCCTGCAGTGCCTGCCGGCAGCTGCCCACGGGCCGCCCCCTGCAGGTCTGACGGAGGATGAGGACGTGCAGCGCATGCTGCGGGGGTCCCTGCTGCGGAAGGTCAAGTCGCGGGGGGCGCCCAGGGAGCGTCTGTTCCGGCTGCAGGAGGACGGTGCCACCGTCTGCTTCGAGGGACGCTTCAGGGGAGCTGGCTCCCTGCAGAGCTGTGAGTGGCAGCCTGGGCACTGCCCCCCAGGGGCCTGGGGGCACGGGACCCTGAGCTGCAGGGAGGGACTGGGACCTGGGCAGTGTCCCAAACCCGCCCATGGGCACCAGGGCATGAGCTGGCACCCAGAACCCCACCCAGGACCTCCACTCCTCACCTGCGACCCAGACCCATACACAGACCCCCACTCAGGATCCAGACACCAACCCAGAACCTGGATTCCAACCCCAGACCCAGACCTCCATCTAAGATCCCTGTTTGGGATCCAGACCCCACTCTGGGACTTAGACCCCTCCCTAGGACCCAGGACCCACCCCAGGACCCAGATCCTCAGCCAGACCCCCACCTGGGACCCAGACACCAGCCCAGGCCCAGATACCACCCCAGGAGCCAGGCTGTCATCCAGAACCTGGACCCCCCACCCAGAGTGTAGCCCCCAGTCTGGGCTGCAGACCCTCACCCAGGACCCACACACCCACATGGGACCCGGGTGAGGGGCCTCAACTAAAGATGCAATCCCCAGCCCAAGACTTGGACCCTTGCAAGCAACCCAGACAACCACCCTGGGTCCCAGATCCCCACTCCAGGACCCAGACCCCCCACCTCTAACCCCTGCCTGAGATCTGGACCTCATTGTGGTCCCAGACCCCACCCAGAACCCAGACCCCTGTCTGCAACCCAGACCACAATCCAGGAAGACTCAGATCCCACCCAGCAGCCAGACCCCAAGCCAGGACCTACGCCTCCAGCCTGGGAGCCATACCCTGCCCAGAGACCCCAGCCCAGAGCACAGACCCCCACCCAGGACCCAACCCACTGCACCCAGTGCATCACAGTGCCTTCCAGTGCTTCCCAGTGCCCCCCATTACATCCCAGTGCACCCCAGGCCTGGGCCTTCTCCATCCCCCCAGGGACCCACACGAGGTCCTATCTCCATCCCAGGCACAGTCTGTCCCTGCTCCCCAGCCTCACCAGTTGCTTTCCATCCTCTCACCTGGGATGGGTGCCCAGAGACGGCACCACTGCAGGACAGCTCCATCCCCCACCTCTGTCCCCGCACTGCGGGGATGGGGCCAGGGACAGAGGCGGGGGATGGAGCTGTCCTGCAGCAGTGCCAGCTCCTGTCTCGCCTGGGATTAGCGAGTTAAGCCCAGGCTGGGCACAAACAAGAGCCGAGCCCCAGTCCCCGGGGTGCCCCTCACAGCCCGAACATCTTCCACGGCGCTCACGAGTTGGGGGGTTGGGGGGGAGGGGGCAATGCCGAGGGACCACCTGCCTCCCTGGGCTGACCCTTCCCCCCCCCACCGACGTCCACCTGTGCCTGCAGTCTCGGTGCTGCACGTCGAGGGGGTGCGTGAGGGACACCAGTCGGAAGGGCTGCGCAAGTTCGGCGCCGGCTTCCCCGAGCGCCACTGCTTCACCATCGTCCTCAAGGGCAAGCGCAAAAACCTGGACCTGGCTGCCCGGGGGGAGGAGGATGCCCGCCACTGGGTGCAGGGCCTCACCAAGCTGATGGGGAGGCTGCAAGCCATGAGCCAGCCCGAGAAACTCGACCAATATCCTTTGGTCGGGGCTAAGGGAGCTTGGGGACAAGGTGGGGAGAGCAGTGGAGGGGTCTGGAGGACAAGGATGGGGAGGAGTCTGAAGGACAAGGCTCAGGAGGGATCTGAGCACAAGGCTGGGGAGGGGTCTGGAGGACAGAACTGGGGAGGGGTCTGAAGGACAAGGATAGGGAGGGGTCTAGAGGACAAGGATAGGGAGGGGTCTAGAGGACAAGGCTGGGGAGGGGTCTGGAGGACAAGGATGAGCAGGGGTCTGGAGGACAAGGCTGGGGAGGGGTCTGAAGGACAAGGATGAGTAGGGGTCTGGAGGACAAGGCTGGGGAGGGGTCTGAAGGACAAGGCTCAGGAGGGATCTGAGCACAAGGCTGGGGAGGGGTCTGGAGGACAAGGATGAGCAGGGGTCTGGAGGACAAGGCTGGGGAGGGGTCTGAAGGACAAGGCTCAGGAGGGATCTGAGCACAAGGCTGGGGAGGGGTCTGGAGGACAAGGATGAGTAGTGGTCTGGAGGACAAGGCTGGGGAGGGGTCTGGAGCACAGCCCTGGGAAGAGAGGCTGAGGGAGCTGGGGTTGCTTAGCCTGAGAAGAGGAGGCTCAGGGGAGACCTTCTTGCTCTCTGCAACTCCCTGCAGGGAGGTTGGAGCCAGGTGGGGGTTGGACTCTTCTGCCAGGCAAGCAGCAGCAGAACAAGAGGACACAGTCTCAAGCTGTGCCAGGGGGAAGTTTAGGCTGGATCTTAGCAAGAAGTTCTTCCCAGGCAGAGAGATTGCCCTTTGGGATGTGCTGCCCAGGGAGGGGTTGGGATCAGTATCCCTGGAGGTGTTTAAGAAGAGCCTGGATGAGGCACTCAGTGCCATGGTCTGGCTGATTAGATAGGGTTGAATGATCTTGGACTTGATGATCTTGGAGGTCTGTTCCAGCCTGGTTGGTTCTGTGACCCTGTGGTGCCAGCTGGTTGCCTTAGCCTGGCCCAGCTGGATCCATGGGGTCCTGCAGCGAGCAGACAGGAACAAGGACAACAAGATGTCCTTCCGGGAGGTGAAGAGCATGCTGAGGATGATCAACATCGACATGGATGATGGCTATGCCTACAAGCTCTTCAAGGTACCCATCCCATGCCCCATCACTCACTGTCCCCTGCTGCTGGCTCCTTCCCTGCCCTCCCAAGGGCAGAGAGCTGTCCAGCTCATCGCATCCACAGCCCCCCACCGTCACCAGTGTTTGGGTGCCATCATGATGGTATGGGGTGAGCTGGGCTCCCCCACTACTCTGTGGGTCCCCAAGCTGGGACATTTTCCCCCCATGGGATGCCATCCCCAGGGGCAGCTCCTGAAGGCCCCTTTCCACCTGGGGAAACCTGAGGCACTGAAGCTCTGCTCCACTCCATCCCACATCGGAGGGTCAGAGGGCTCTGGGTGGGGGGGACAGAGGGGACATGCCCCTAACCCCAGCAGGCACAACCCATGCCCGAGCCCTCACGCCAGTAACTGAGCTTCCTCAGCTCATCACCAGCTGCCAACCGCAAGGGGCAGGCAAGGAGCAGGCAGGTGGTGGCCGCAGCGCCTCCGCAGGGGCAGGGGCCGGTGCCTGAGGCTCTGGCCCCGGCAGGAGTGCGACCACTCTGGCAACGAGCGGCTGGAGGGCAGGGAGCTGGAGGAGTTCTGCCGGCGGCTGCTGCGGCGGCCGGAGCTGGAGGAGCTCTTCGGGCGCTACTCAGGAGAGGACCTGGTCCTGTCGGCCGAGGAGCTGCAGGACTTCCTGCGGGACCAGGGCGAGGAGGCCAGCCTGCGCCAGGCGCGGGCCATCATCCGCACCTACGAGCTCAACGAGAAGGGTAGGGCTGGGCACCGGCTGCGGGCAGCGGGGCATGGGTGCTGCTGGAGCCAAGGCAGGTGGTGGAGGGGGTGGGGATGGCGCTTTGCTTGGTGCTCTCACCCTCCAAGGTGGTACAGGAAGTCCTCCAAGACTCGGTTGTGTGTCCTCCTGTGCCCTCCCCAAGGTGGCAGCAAGTGTGGCCTCGGTGGGTCCGGGGCGGGGCGGGGGATGTGGCGTTGGGACAGAGAGCATGAAGGTGGGGATGGGCAGCAGGTGGACCTCCATGGGTGATGCAGTGCCAGCCCTATCATGAATCCCATGCTGGAAAGGTACTACCATGGCTGGTCCAGGGTGGATCTAGTGCCAGGATAGGCAACATCGTGGGGAGGATGGAGGAACTCCACACATTACCCCTGGGGTAGATGTGGCATCCATGTGGAGATGGGACACCAAGGGGACCATGAACATAGCACTCTGAGGACAGAGGACAGGAGGGTGGGGACAGGGACCCTCAACATGTCATGAGTGCCAGCATGCCAGGTGAATGTGGCACTAGCAGGATGAGCAGCACCAGTCATCATTGGGATGTGCTGCCCAGGGAGGTGGTGGAGTCACCATCCCTGGAGGTGTTCAAGAGGGGATTGAATGTGGCACTTGGTGCCATGGTCTAGTCATGAAGTCTGTGGTGACAGGTTGGACTCGATGATCCTTGAGGTCTCTTCCAACCTTGGTGATACTGTGATACCATGATGGAGGTGGGACACTCAAGGGAGCTTGTACGTTCTTTGGGTGCTACAGTGCAGGTCTGGGCTGAGCATGGCGCTGCAGGGAGACAGGGAACATCCAGCTGGGGACAGCTGCTGGATTGCCACCTTGCCAGCAATGTGCCATTGACACCCCAGCGTTGTGCCCTGCAGCCAGGCAGCAGGACCTGATGATGCTGGATGGCTTCATGATGTATCTGCTCTCGGCTGCTGGGGACATCTTCAACCAGGAGCACACCAAGGTGCACCAGGACATGAGCCAGCCCCTGTGCCACTACTTCATCTCCTCCTCCCACAACACCTACCTGACCCGCAACCAGATTGGGGGCACCAGCAGCACCGAAGCCTACGTCAGGTGGGTGCCCCTGGGCAGGTGCTGCATGCCCTGAGGGTGCTGTGGTTTGGGGAGGTGCAGGGACTCAGCACTGGTGGTGTGGTGGCAGTGCAGGCACTTAGCAGTGCCTGTGCCGTGGCAGTGCAGGGACTCAGTGGTGGCAGTGCAGGGACTCCGTGGTGGCAGTGCAGGGACTCGGTGGTGGCTGTGTGGTGGCAGTGCAGCGGAAGTGCAGGGACACAATGGTGGTAATGCAGGCATTGAACGGTGGCAGTGCAGGGATGCAGCAGTGCAGTGCTGGAGTAGTGACAGTGCAGGGACTCAGAGGTGCTTGTGACAGTGCAGTGGAAGTGCAGGCACTGAGCAGTGCAGTGGCAGTGCAGGCACTGAGCAGTGCAGTGGCAGTGCAGGTACTGAGTGGTGGCAGAGCAGGGACTCAGCATTGCAGTGACAGGCAAGCACTAAGTGGTGGCAGTGCAGCATTGAGCAGTGAAGTGGTAGTGCAGGCACTCAGCAGTGCGGTAGCAGGGCAGCACTGAGCAGTGGCGGTGCAGTGCAGGAACTCAGCACTGCAGTGCCAGTGCAGGCACTGAGCGGTGCAGTGGCAGTGCAGGCACTGAGCCGTGGATGTGCAGGGACTCAGCAGCACAGTGGCAGTGCAGTACTGAGCAGTGCAGTGCAGCACTGAGTGGTGGCAGTGCAGGCACTGAGTCGTGGCAGTGCAGCACTGAGCGGTGCAATGGCAGTGCAAGCACTGAGCGGTGCAGTGGCAGTGCAGCACTGAGCAGTGCAGTGGCAGTGCAGCACTGAGCGGTGGCAGTGGCATCACTGAGCGGTGCAGTGGCAGTGCAGGGACTCAGCAGTGCAGTGGCAGTGCAGGGACTCAGCAGCGCAGTGGCAGTGCAGCGCTGAGCAGTGCAGTGGCATCACTGAGCGGTGCAGTGGCAGTGCAGGGACTCAGCAGTGCAGTGGCAGTGCAGGGACTCAGCAGTGCAGTGGCAGTGCAGCGCTGAGCAGTGCAGTGGCATCACTGAGCGGTGCAGTGGCAGTGCAGGGACTCAGCAGCGTGGTGGCAGTGCAGGGACTCAGCAGTGCAGTGGCAGTGCAGCGCTGAGCAGTGCAGTGGCATCACTGAGTGGTGCAGTGGCAGTGCAGGGACTCAGCAGTGCAGTGGCATCACTGAGTGGTGCAGTGGCAGTGCAGGGACTCAGCAGTGCAGTGGCATCACTGAGTGGTGCAGTGGCAGTGCAGGGACTCAGCAGCGCAGTGGCAGTGCAGGCACTGAGCCGTGGCAGTGCAGGGACTCAGCAGCGCAGTGGCAGTGCAGGCACTGAGCCGTGGCAGTGCAGGGACTCAGCAGCGCAGTGGCAGTGCAGGCACTGAGCCGTGGCAGTGCAGGGACTCAGCAGCGCAGTGGCAGTGCAGGCACTGAGCCGTGGCAGTGCAGGGACTCAGCAGCACAGTGGCAGTGCAGGCACTGAGCCGTGGCAGTGCAGGGACTCAGCAGCGCAGTGGCAGTGCAGGCACTGAGCCGTGGCAGTGCAGGGACTCAGCAGCGCAGTGGCAGTGCAGGCACTGAGCCGTGGCAGTGCAGGGACTCAGCAGCACAGTGGCAGTGCAGTGCTGAGCGGTGCAGTGCTCCAGCAGGGCGCTGACGGCCGGGTGCCGCTGTGTGGAGCTGGACTGCTGGGAGGGCGCTGCCGGGGAGCCCGTGGTGTACCACGGCCACACCCTCACCTCCAAGATCCTCTTCCGGGACGTCCTGGAGGCCATCCGCGACTATGCCTTCAAGGTGAGCCTGGTGCCACGGCCCGGAGTGCGCTGCTGCTGCTGGTGCTGGTGCTGGGTGCTGAGCGCTGCCTGTCCCTGTCCCTGTCCCCAGCAATCTCCCTACCCTGTCATCCTGTCCCTGGAGAACCACTGTGGGCTGGAGCAGCAGGCCACCATGGCTCGCCACATGAGAGCCATCCTGGGGGACATGCTGCTGACGCAGCCGCTGGAGGGGCAGGACCCCCACAGCCTCCCCTCCCCGGAGGTAAGGCCTCCTGCCCGCCCCCCACACCGTGCCCCCATGCGCCCTGCGAGCCCTGACCTTGGCCCTGCCTCCTGCAGCAGCTGAAAGGGAAGGTCCTGGTAAAGGGCAAGAAGCTGTCAGAGCCATGGCGTGAGCCCCAGGGTGTCACCTGCCTTCCGGATCCGGAGGAGGAGGAGGAAGAGGAAGAGGAGGAAGAAGAAGAGGAGGAGAAGCTTCAGGAGAGAAGCAGACAGCGGGTAAGGAGCTCTGCCAGGGCTATGGTGTCAAGGGACCACAGCATCCCTGGAGAACCATAGTGTCCTGGTGGTGATGGAGCCCATGGTGTCCTGGTGGTGATGGAGCCCATGGTGTCCTGGTGGGGATGGAGCCAGTGGTGTCCTGGTGGGGATGGAGCCCATGGTGTCCTGGTGGGGATGGAGCTCATGGTGTCCTGGTGGGGATGGAGCCAGTGGTGTCCTGGTGGTGATGGAGCCCATGGTGTCCTGGTGGGGATGGAGCCCAGGGTGTCCTGGTGGGGATGGAGCCAGTGGTGTCCTGGTGGAAATGGAGCCCAGGGTGTCCTGGTGGGGATGGAGCCAGTGGTGTCCTGGTGGAGATGCAGCCCATGGTGTCCTGGTGGGGATGAGAGACCATGATGTCCTGGTGGGGATGGAGCCAGTGGTGTCCTGGTGGGGATGGAGCCCATGGTGTCCTGGTGGGGATGGAGCCCATGGTGTCCTGGTGGGGATGGGAGGCCATGATGTCCTGGTGGGGATGGAGCCCATGGTGTCCTGGTGGGGATGGAGCCCATGGTGTCCTGGTGGGGATGAGAGGCCATGATGTCCTGGTGGTCCTAGAGAAGTGTTGTGTCCTGATGGTGCTGGGGGCCCACAGTGTGCCAGCAGTGCCCCTGGTGGTCACCACCCCTGGACTCAGTGCCGTGGTCCAGTTGATTAGATAGGGTTCGGTGATTGGTTGGACTTGATGATCTTGGAGGTCTCTTCCAGCCTGGTTGATTCTGGGTGTGACTCAAGCCTGCTCTCTTCCAGTCCTGCCAGTCGCTGCAGGAGATCAGACCGCTGCAGGTGGGTGGGATGGTGGAGCTGGGTGGGTGGCATGATGGAGCTGGGTGGGATGATGGAGCTGGGTGGGTGGCACAGTGGAGCTGGGTGGGATGGTGGAGCTGGGTGGGTGGCACAGTGGAGCTGGGTGGGTGGGATGGTGGAGCTGGGTGGGTGGCACAGTGGAGCTGGGTGGGTGGCACAATGCAGCTGGGTGGGTGGGATGGTGGAGCTGGGTGGGATGGTGGAGCTGGGTGGGTGGCAATGTGGAGCTGGGTGGGTGGCACAGAGGAGCTGGGTGGGATGGTGGAGCTGGGTGGGTGGCACGGTGGAGCTGGGTGGCATGGTGGAGCTGGGTGGGTGGCACAGTGGAGCTGGGTGGGATGGTGGAGCTGGGTGGGTGGCACAGTGGAGCTGGGTGGGATGGTGGAGCTGGGTGGGTGGCACAGTGGGGCTGGATGGGTGGGATCGTGGAGCTGGGGGGGTGGCATGGTGGAGCTGGGTGGGTGGCATGGTGGAGCTGGGTGGGCTCAGGGGCTGGGGCAGTGGTTGGGGCAGGGAGGGGTTGCCACTGCCCAGCAGAGGGGACAGAACTTGGGGTCTCTTCATCTTGAACCTTCCTCTTCCCCCCCTGGGCTGGCTGCTCCATTTCTGGGGTCTCCATCACCCACAACCCCTTGGGGTCTCCATTGCCTGGGGGAGTGTTCTCCATTGGCTCAGTTCTCCATCACTTCAGGGTCTCCATCACCTTGGGGCCTCTAACATCTTGAGTTGTCCATCACCTTGGCTCCTCCATAGCTTCAGGGTCTCAATGTGCTTTGGTTCTGCATCACCTCAGGGCCATCACTCTGGGCCTTGCTTTGGTGTCTCTGCCACCTTGGCTCTCCATCACTCTGGGGGTCTCCATCACTCTGGGGCTCTCCATCACTTTGGGGGTCTCCATCACTCTGGGGTTCTCCATCACTTTGGGGTTCTCCATCACTCTGGGACTCTCCATCACTTTGGGGCTCTCCATCACTTTGAGGCTCTCTCATCACTCTGGGACTCTTCATCACTTTGAGGCTCTCCATCACTTTGGGGTTCTCCATCACTCTGGGGCTCTCCATCACTTTGGGGCTCTCCATCACTTTGAGGCTCTCTATCACTCTGGGACTCTTCATCACTTTGGGGTCTCCACGACCTTGGGAGGTCTCAGCACCCAGCATTAGTAGCAGGGGGAGGGGGAGGCTACAAGCTCTGAGGCAGGCAGAGGGTCACCAGAACCAGAGTGGCTCTGACACCACGCTGGCTCCTGCAGGCCAAGGATGCCTCACAGGTGGCCCCAGAGCTGTCAGCCACGGTGGTGTACTGCCAGGCTGTGCCCTTCCCCGGCCTGGCACATGCCCTGCGCCACCCCCGGCCCTGGGAGATCTCCTCCTTCAGCGAGAGGAAGGCACGGAAGCTCATCAGGGAGGCGGGTGAGCCATGGGGCAGGGCTGGGGACAGTGGCTCCATGCTCCTGCCTGCACAGGATGGGGCTGAGAGCTCTGCCACCAGGCTGGCTCCACGGCTGGAGGCTGGGAGCAGGGTGGCCCTGGCTGGGCTGCTTTGGTCTGGTAGGACTGGGGCCTGGTGACCAGAATGAGGGTCACAGGCCCCCGGGTCTGGGGTCAGAGCTCAGGATGTGGCATCTGCATCCAGGGGCACATCTGGAATCTGGGAGTAAGATCTGGGTCAAGGTCTGGGGACTGAGATCTGGGGTCCAGGTCAGGATTTGAGGTCAAGGTCTGAGGTCAGAGTTGGAGATCCAGAGACAAGGTCTGGACTCCAGGGTCAGGATCCAGGGTCAAGGTCTGGGCTGGAGTCCAGGGTCTGAGGTCTGGGATCAGGTCTGGGATTTGAGGTTTCAGTTCATAGTCCAGGTTCCAGGGTCAGGATCTAGGATCAGGGTCTGGGATTAAAGGTTTCAGTTCAGAGTCCAGGTTCCAGGGTCAGGATCTAGGATCAGGGTCTGGGATTAAAGGTTTCAGTTCAGAGTCCAGGTTCCAGGGTCAGGATCTAGGATCAGGGTCTGGGATTAAAGGTTTCAGTTCAGAGTCCAGGTTCCAGGGTCAGGATCTAGGATCAGGGTCTGGGATTAAAGGTTTCAGTTCAGAGTCCAGGTTCCAGGGTCAGGATCTAGGATCAGGGTCTGGGATTAAAGGTTTCAGTTCAGAGTCCAGGTTCCAGGGTCAGGATCGAGGATCAGGGTCTGGGATTAAAGGTTTCAGTTCAGAGTCCAGGTTCAGGGTCAGGATCTAGGATCAGGGTCTGGGATTAAAGGTTTCAGTTCAGAGTCCAGGTTCCAGGGTCAGGATCTAGGATCAGGGTCTGGGATTAAAGGTTTCAGTTCAGAGTCCAGGTTCCAGGGTCAGGGGTCCCAGGGTCAGGATCCAGGGTCAAGGTCCAGCTGGAGTCCAGGGTCTGAGGTCTGGGATCAGGTCTGGGATTAAAGGTTTCAGTTCAGAGTCTGGGGGCCAGGGTCAGGGGTCCCAGGGTCAGGGTTCAGGGTCTAAAGTCAAGGTGTGGGGTCAGGGCCCAGGGGCAGTGTCTGGATTCCAGGGCTGGGAAATGAGATGTGGGTCAGCTTCCAGAGTGTGATGTCTGGGGTCAGGGTCTGGGGTCCAAGGCCAAGCTCCAGAGCTGGGGTCTGAACCCAGGGGCGCAGTTTCAGGGCCTGGGTCTCATTTCCGGCTCTGGACTCTCTCAGCTGGGCAGGCTCCATCCGTGTCCCCAGGAGCAGGGGCATAGGCAGGGCACCGTCCCCCCCTGGCAGGGCCCCTCAGCAGCACCCATGGGTGCCACGACCCCTCTGAGCTGTGGCCCCCCCCAGGCCCAGCCCTGGTCCGGTACAACGCCCAGCAGCTCAGCCGCGTCTACCCCCTGGGGCTGAAGATGAACTCCTCCAACTACAACCCCCAGGAGATGTGGAACGCTGGATGCCAGCTGGGTGAGCACCCAACGGCCCCTGGGGCACACCTGGCACCCACCCTGGAGCTTTCAGTGCCCCTGAGCCCCTGCCCCTTGCCCCCCACAGTGGCCCTCAACTTCCAGACGCCGGGCTACGAGATGGACCTGAACGCGGGGCGCTTCCTGGGCAACGGGCGCTGCGGCTACGCGCTGAAGCCGCCCTGCCTGCGCAGCTTCCCGGCACAGGGCTCCCCCAGCCTGCTGCTGCGCGTCAGGGTGAGGGCTCCCCGCTCCCCCCCGCTGCCCCCGGCCCCAGGGCTGCCTGGGTGCCACCCACCTCCCTGCCGGGTGGCACTCGGCACGTCCCCGTGCCCGGCCAAGTGCCACCTGCAGCCCTTTCTCCCTGGCGACATCAGCCCCACACCCGGCCACTCGCCACCCACGTCCCCCCTGGGTGGTGCCAACCCCAGGGCCAGCCAGGTGCCAGCCCTGTTCCTTCTGGGTGACACCAGCCTCACATCCGGCCATGTACCACCCCATGTCCAGCCGGGTGCCACTTGCATACCTTCCCCTGGGTGACACCGACCCCAGCCCAGGCCAAGTGCCACCCACCTCCCTTCTCCTGGGGACACCAACCTTGACCCTGTGCCCAGCCACATGCTGCCCATGTCCCTTCTCATGGGTGGTGACAAACACCTCCCTCCTCTCCACCCCATCCCCATTCCTGCTGAGATCAATCCTGTCCCAGTCATGTGCCTCCCATGTCCCTTCTCCTGGGGACACCAACCCTGTCCCCACATCCAGCTCTGTGCCTCCCATGTCCCTTCTCCTGGGGACACCAACCCTGTCCCCACATCCAGCCATGTGCCTCCCATGTCCCTTCTCCTGGGGACACCAACTCTGTCCCCACATCCAGCCATGTGCCTCCCATGTCCCTTCTCCTGGGGACACCAACCCTGTCCCCACATCCAGCCATGTGCCTCCCATGTCCCTTCTGGGGACACCAACCCTGTCCCACATCCAGCTCTGTGCCTCCCATGTCCCTTCTCCTGGGGACACCAACCCTGTCCCCACATCCAGCTCTGTGCCTCCCATGTCCCTTCTCCTGGGGACACCAACCCTGTCCCACATCCAGCCTGGGGACACCAACCCTGTCCCCACATCCAGCTCTGTGCCTCCCATGTCCCTTCTCCTGGGGACACCAACCCTGTCCCACATCCAGCCATGTGCCTCCCATGTCCCTTCTCCTGGGGACACCAACCCTGTCCCACATCCAGCTCTGTGCCTCCCATGTCCCTTCTCCTGGGGACACCAATCCTGTCCCCACATCCAGCTCTGTGCCTCCCATGTCCCTTCTCCTGGGGACACCAACCCTGTCCCACATCCAGCCATGTGCCTCCCATGTCCCTTCTCCTGGGGACACCAACCCTGTCCCCACATCCAGCTCTGTGCCTCCCATGTCCCTTCTCCTGGGGACACCAACCCTGTCCCACATCCAGCCTGGGGACACCAACCCTGTCCCACATCCAGCTCTGTGCCTCCCATGTCCCTTCTCCTGGGGACACCAACCCTGTCCCACATCCAGCTCTGTGCCTCCCATGTCCCTTCTCCTGGGGACACCAACCCTGTCCCACATCCAGCCATGTGCCTCCCATGTCCCTTCTCCTGGGGACACCAACCCTGTCCCCACATCCAGCTCTGTGCCTCCCATGTCCCTTCTCCTGGGGACACCAACCCTGTCCCACATCCAGCTCTGTGCCTCCCATGTCCCTTCTCCTGGGGACACCAACCCTGTCCCACATCCAGCCATGTGCCTCCCATGTCCCTTCTCCTGGGGACACCAACCCTGTCCCCACATCCAGCCATGTGCCTCCCATGTCCCTCCTGCTGTGGCCTGCCCCCAGGTGATCTCAGCACAGCAGCTGCCCAAGCTGCACCGGGAGAAGGGCAGCTCCATCGTGGACCCCTTCGTGCGGGTGGAGATCCACGGCGCCCCGGCAGACTGCGCCAGGCAGCAGACCCGCCACAAGCTCAACAATGGTGAGCAGCTGCTGGGCTCCCCTGGCCTGGCCTCCGCTCCCTGAGTGCGCCCCACAGCGCCTGCTCCTCAGGGGCACCCGATCCCTGAGGACACCCCAGGACACCCTGACCCCCAGGACATCCCAAGAACACCCCAGGGCACTTGGTCCTCCGGGGCACCTGATCTCCCGGGGTACCCCAGGCCACTCTGATCCCTGGGGACACCCCAGAGCACCCTATCACCTCCTTCCCCCACAGCATGCCCCTGCCCAGCCCCAGTGTCATCCCAGTTCCCCCAGTGCAGCCCATCACAGCTCAGCCCCAGCATGGCCTCCATTCCCCTCCAGCAGAGCCCTGCCAGGCCCCAGTAGGACTCCCCTTGCTCCAGTGCAGCCTGTAACCTCCCCAGGGGGAGCCTCATCCCCTCAGCATGCCCCAGCACGGCCCCACTGTGGCCCCCATTCTCCAGTACAGCCCTGTCCAGCACCAGTATGACCCCTGAGTGTATCCCATCACAGTCCCTGGGTGACCTCCTTTCCCCCAGAATGTGGTCCCAGTATTTCCCCCATCCCTCCAGCATAGCCTGTAATGGCCCCAGCATGACCCCCCCTGCTCCAGTAGGCACCATCATGGCCCCAGCATGACCCCCACTGCTCCAGTAGGCACCATCATGGCCCCAGCATGACCCCCACTGCTCCAGTAGGCACCATCATGGCCCCAGCATGACCCCCACTGCTCCAGTAGGCACCACCATGGCCCCAGCATGACCCCCACTGGCACCATCATGGCCCCAGCATGACCCCCACTGCTCCAGTAGGCACCATCATGGCCCCAGCATGACCCCCACTGCTCCAGGCACCACCACAGCATGACCCCCACTGCTCCAGTAGGCACCATCATGGCCCCAGCATGACCCCCACTGCTCCAGTAGGCACCATCATGGCCCCAGCATGACCCCCACTGCTCCAGTAGGCACCATCATGGCCCCAGCATGACCCCCACTGCTCCAGCAGGCACCACCATGGCCCCAGTACAACACCTATTCCCCAGCACAGCCCTACTCAGCACCAGTATGAGCCCCACTCAGCGCCAGTATGAGCCCCATTTCCCAGCACAGCCCCACTCAGCACCAGGATGAGCCCCATTCCCCAGCACAGCCCCACTCAGCACCAGGATGAGCCCCATTCCCCAGCACAGCCCCACTCAGCACCAGGATGAGCCCCATTCCCCAGCCTAGCCCCACTCAGCACCAGTAGGACCCCCATTCCTTCAGTGCACCCCCCCCAGCCCCAGTACAGCCCAGTCTGGCCCCAGCATTACCCCTGGCCCCAGTCCCCCCACAGCCCGGTGCAGGATGGCAGCTGAGCCAGGGCAGGGCTGAGCAGGGTGGCAGTGGAGCAGGTCCCCGTGGCCGGGGCAGAGGGTGGCCCCGGTGGCCCCGGTGGCAGTGCCCACCTCCCCTCCTCGGCGCTGCAGGCTTCAACCCGCGCTGGGAGGAGACTCTGAGCTTCCAGCTGGGGGTGCCCGAGCTGGCCCTGCTGCGCTTCGTGGTGGAGGACTACGACAGCACCTCCTGCAACGACTTCGTGGGGCAGTTCACCCTGCCCCTGCCCAGCATCCGGCAAGGTGGGTGGGCTTGCCCCCCGGCTGCCCCCCGGGGGATGGGCACAGCCTGCCGCCAGCCCTCTCAGCAGCCGCCTCTGTCCCCAGGCTATCGTCACATCCACCTGCTCTCCAGGGCCGGTGCCTCCCTGGCCCCTGCCACCCTCTTCGTGCACATTCGCTGCAAGAGCCTCTGAGGACCCCCTGGGAAGGGCACCGTGTGCCCATGCTGGGGACAGCAACCTGCTCCTCCACGGGCTGGGCACCCTCCTAGCACTCCACTCCCCATGCAGGGACAGCCTGGGGACACCTCTCACCTGGCCACGGTGACAGCAAGGCTGGTTGGGGCACCCAAGGAGGTAGGGGACCCCTTCCATGTCCCACAGTGCCACCCCCCCATAGTGCCACTCCACTGCTGCCCTCTGTGCCCTGCTAGCCCTCTCCCTGGCTGTGATCCCAAGGGGCCAGAGATGCTGTGACAGCCAGGACAGAGTGGCTGGGCCACTGAGAGCCCAGAGCAACCCTGGAGGGGGGGTGACATGGTGACAGCCACCTGCCAGATGTCACCAGCCCCAGCCACCCTGAGTGCCAGCCCCACCCTGGGCTGCCAGGGCAGTGCCATCACCCCAGGGTGCTGATCACAGAATGGTAGGGGCTGGAAGGGACCTCTGGAGATGACTGAGTCCAACCCCTCTGCCAAGGCAGGGTCACCAGAGGTCACCCAGGAACACATCCAGGCAGCTCTGGAATCTCCCCAGAGGAGACTCCACCACCTCTCTGGCAGCCTGCTCCTGGCCTCCAGCAGCCTCAGAGAAGTTCCTCCTCATGCTTAGATGTAACTTCCTATGGCCAAGGCCCTGGAGGGGACCCTGCCACCATGCAGACCCTGAGAGGACACTGCCACCACCCCCAGGGCTGAGCCCCTCCTTGGCTGGAGGCCACGTCCCCACCCCTGCTCCAGCAGCAGCCACAGTCACAAAGTCACAGCCCGATGCCAAGCCAGTCGAATAAAGGTTTTATTGTAACAGAGCCAGTCCCGGTGTCGCTGTCACCTCCTGGGGCCCCTCGGCTGGCAGTGGGGAGAAGGCTGAGCCCACCCCCAAACGCAGCACTGCCCCAGGGAGCTGCTGAGCACCGCTGGGTGCCGGGGGGGAGCCTGTGGGAGAAGCCTCAAAACCGCCATGAGGGCAGGAGGAGGAAGGATCCTGCTGGACACATCCCACCCACACCCAGCCCCTCCCGGCCCGGGACGCTGTGGGCACAGGAGGGGACACAGAGGTCCTTGCAGAGGTGAGCAGAGGGAATGCAACGGCGCCGCCCGTGGGGCTGTGACAAGCTCCTGGGTCCCTGCCGAAGCTCTGCGGGTCCAGGCTGGGCTGGGCAGAGCCCCTCAGGGTCCAGGCTGCAGCACGGGGGACACAGAGGGACAGGAGGTGCAGGAGTGCATAGATGGCAGCTTGGCCTTGGTGTGCAGCTTTGGAGACCTTTGGCTGAGAGCTCAGGAGCAGCTTGGAGCGTCGGTGGGCACGGTTGATGTCCTGGCAGGAGGTGGCAGGCTGCCCAGGTGCTTGTTCCCCGAGGTCTCTTGCTGGGATAAAGGTTTTCCACCAGAGAAAACATTTCCTTTGCCTCGGAGCTTCCCACAGCAGAAGGTGAGCACAAGCCCGGTGGAAGAGGCACAGGGTGGGTGGAGGCTGGAGCCCTGGGGCGGTGTCACAGGGCAGTCCCTCAGAGCGCATCCAGGCTTCCGTGCTTCCAGGGCAAAGCAGCCCAGCAGAGCCCCGGGGCGCAGCGGCGCTGATGGCTTCATCCCCCTGACACCCACAGCCCCGGGCGGGGGCGGTGCAGAGGAGTGACCCTGAGGAGTCCGAGCAGAGCAGGATGCGCCGGAGGAGCTTTGGAGGCAGCAAGGAGGAGCCGAGTCCCCCCCCTAGGTCTTCAGGCACTGCTGCTCCTCGGTTCAGCCCCGGTGAGCAGCGAGGGAGGGAGGCTCCGAGGCTGGGGAGGAGAAGGGACAAAGCATCGCTCGCACCGATAGCCCTTGGCAAGCAGCTCGGGCGCGCTGCCGAGCCCGCGGGCCGCGCCGGGACGGAGCAGCGGAGCCGAGCGGGGCGGCGCAAAGAGCGCGGCGGGGGCCGGAGCCCAGCAGAGCCCCCGGGCAGGCGGCAGGGCTCAGCTGCCCCCGGCGCTCCGGCGCACCGCGGCCGGCCCCGTCGAGGAGAGTCAGGATCCAGCGGCCCGGAGGCGGCCTCGGGGCGGCCGCAAGCAGACTGAGGTCAGTTGGGCACAGGAGAGATTTAAAATATATATAATATATACTTTTATTATTCACCCGTGAACTCCAGTATAAGCCAATCATCAGCTAGTTTCAGCAGTTACATTCCCTTGATCGCGGCTGTAGGAGGATGCAATTAAACCCAAACAAAGGAGGCAGCCCCCGGGGCCGGCGCGGAGCGGGGAGCCCCAGGCGGCGCCGGTGCCGCCTCCCCCCGGCACGGCTCCGGATCCCGCAGGCAGAAGGACGATGGCAGCGCCTCCGCTGGGCACGGCGCTCCTGGCCAGGGCTGGCTTACTGCAGCACCAGTCCCACCTGGGGGGCAAGGAGACAGCAGGTCAGGTCAGGAGAGGCCCCAGTGCCAGCGTCCCCTGCCCAGGAGCTGGCTGGCAGGGCTCAGCCCCAGCTGTGGGAGCTTCCAGCCTGGCCTTGGGGAAAGGGCGACAGAGCTGGGGAAGGGTCTGGAGAGGAGCAGCTGAGGGAGCTGGGGGTGGTTAGCCTGGAGAGGAGGAAGCTGAGGGGAGACCTCATTGCTCTCTACAGCTCCCTGAGAGCAGGGCTGCAGTGAGGTGGGGGTTGGGCTCTGCTCCCCAGGGTCAGGTGAGAGAAGGAGAGGGAATGGCCTGGGACTGTGCCAGGGGAGGGTTGGGGTGGAGAGCAGGAAAGATTTCTTTGCTGCACAAGTGGTCAAGGAGTGGAAGAGGCTGCCCAGGGAGGTGGTGGAGCCCCCATCCCTGGAGGTGCTCAAGAAACCCATGGCACTCTGGGCCATGGAGTGGTGGTGGTGGCAGTTGGCCTTGCTGACCTTGGAGGCCATTCCCAACCCAAACAGTTCTGTGATTCAGTTCTAGGTGGGAGCAAGGAGGGGCCTGGGTGTGTGGCTGCAGGGACCCAGCCCAGCTCTCATCTGGAGAGGTGACCAATGCTTGGGGTGTGCCAGGGCCAGGCAGCTCTGACTCACAAGCCAAGGGTGGGTTTAAGCCAGTGACAACAGGGCTGGGGAGAAGCTGCTGCCCCCAGGCCTGGTGCCAGGACAGGGCCCACTGCCAAGTGCTCCCCAGCTGCTGTGTGGTGAGCCACTGCTGGTGACAGGTCCCAGGCTGGGAGCTGCTGGAGCCACAGGCAGCCCCACCACGGGGCAGCAGCTCCCAGCAGCAGACTCTGCAGCCCCTGAGGTCTCCCAGCGAGAAAAGGGATGGCTGGCTCCCCCCAGCTAGCCCTGGGAGCTGTCTGAAAGGCAGAGGGAGGCTGGTCTGAGGCACACTGGCTTGCACCCAGAGGGACAGAGCTGGCTTCACACCCTCTGCCAGGGCATCCAAAGCCCTGTGACTGCCCTGTAGGCATTCATTAGCTGCTAATAAATTGATTAATTAGCTCTGTAGCACAGGCAGGCTGCAGGGAGCCTTCTGGTTCTGCAGCCCCCTGCTCCCCAAGGTGGCTGAGGACTGGGGAGATGCTGAACCACACCTTCAGGCTGGAGATCAACCTGGGGGCTGCTGAACAAGGGCCCAGGGCAGGCAGAGGAGGTGCCCAGAGCTGAGAGCAGCTGTGTGGGGAGCAAGCTGCTGGCTGCAGGGAGAGAGCTGCTGGCCATGGGGACAAGGTGACACCACTGGGGCCCTGTAGCTCAGTGCTGCCAGGCACCACACTGGCACAGCTCCCATGGTCACAGGGCCCTGCCCAGCACTGACCCAGCAGCTCTCAGGCTCCCTGGAGGGTGGCTGTTTGTCTCACCCCCCCAGGGCAGAGGGACACACAGGCTGAGTGGGGACACCTGGGTCCTGTGAGTGCTCCCAGGGCACAGCCACTGCTGCTGCTCTGCTCTGGGGAGGCCTCAGCTGCAGTGCTGTGGGCAGCTGTGGGAACCCAGACACAAGAAGGACCTGGAGCTGTTGGAGTGGGTTCAGAGGAGGCCACCAAGATGATCAGAGGGCTGGAGAACCTCCCCTATGGGGACAGGCTGGGAGAGTTGGGGCTGCTCAGCCTGGAGAAGGCTCCAGGGAGACCTCAGAGCTGCATTTCAGTATCTGCAGGGGAGCTCCAGGCAGGCTGGGGAGGGACTGTTCAGAAGGGGCTGTGGGGGTAGGACCAGAGGCAATGGTTTGAAACTGGAGCAGGGCAGAGTTAGGTTGGACAGGAGGAGGAAGTTCTGCACAGGGAGGGTGGTGAGACACTGCCCAGGCTGCCCAGGGAGGTGGTGGAGGCTCCATCCCTGGAGCCATTCAAGATCAGACTTGCTGTGGCCCTGGGCAGCCTGCTCTAGCAGGAGGTGTCCCTGCTGACTGCAGGAGGGTTGGACAAGGTGACCTTGGAGGGTTCCCTTCCAACCCAATGCAAGCTGTGAATCTGTGCCTGTCACAACCACCAGTGTCACATCTGTCACCCTGCACTCCTCTGCCTTCCTCCTCTCTGTCCCTGGCCTCCTGCCACAGAGGGAAGAGGTCATCTGTGCAGAGATGAGTGAGGTCAGGCACTCTGGACCTGCAGTAGCCCAAGAGTTAAGCCCAGCCTGGGTGGCCCAGTGGTGGCTGCTTCTCCCCAGGGGACCCCCCCCTGTGCAGGCAGAGCAGAGGCATTGCTGCCTGTGGCACTGCAGTGACAGCAGCTGGGAGCACAGAGCTGTGTGTGCCAGCAGCCTCAGCTCCTTGGGGGGACAAGCCCCCTTTCTGCCCTGCAGCCTGAGGACCCCACAGCACTGACCTTGTCTGGTGCCATGCTGGGACACTTCCAATTGTAAAGGTAATACTGCAGGTTCCCATCCCCAATCCCAAACTTCAGCTTCTCCAGGAAGGTTTTGTTCTCCATGAGGTCCAGGGCGTTGAAGACGTCGAAGCCTTTCTGCACAGCCAAGAGGTGGAGAGAGGAAAGCCATCAGCCCCCTCCTGCCCCTCTGCTGGAGGGCTGCCCCTTCCTCCCACCCAGCAAGCTCCATCACCTCTCCTCTCCTGCACAGCTCTGCAGCCCTGCAAGAAGGGCCTGAGGCCACCAGGGCAGATCTTGGCGGTGACTAAACGTCCAGGACCGCACAGGGAGGGCAGGGCAGGGATTGTCCCCCCTGGGCCTGGCATTGGTGAGGCCAGGCCTTGAAGGCTGGGGTCAGTTTGGGGCTCTCACACTCAGAAGGGTTTTGAGGTGCCAGAGTGTTTTCAGGGGAGGGCAAGGAAGCTGGGGAAGGGTCTGGAGAGCAGGGCTGGGGAGGGGCAGCTGAGGGAGCTGGGGGTGGTGAGCCTGGAGAAGAGGAGGCTGAGGGAGACCTCCTTGCTCTCTGCAGCTCCCTGAGAGGAGGCTGGAGCCAGGTGGGGGTTGGGCTCTGCTCCTGCCTGACCAACCTGGTGGCCTTCTCTGAGCAGGTGACAGCATTAACAGCTGAGGGGAGAGCAACTGATGTCATTTACCTGGAGCTGAGCAAAGCCTTTGACACTGTCCCCACCACAGCCTGGGCTCCAGGCTGGTGACACATGGGTGTGATGGGTGACCACTGCATGGATACAGAACTGGCTTGATGGCAGCACCCAAAGAGTGGCTGTCCATGGCTCCATGGCCCAGGGGAGGCCAGGGACAAGCAGAGTCCCTCAGGGATCAGCCCTGGGCCCAGGCTTGTTCAAAATCCCTGTGGGTGCCATGGCCAGTGGCACTGAGTGCAGCCTCAGCAGGGTTGCTGATGACACCAAGCTGTGTGGGGCAGCAGACAGCTGGAGGAAGGGATCCATCCAGAGGGAGCTGGGCAGGCTGCAGAGGTGGGCACAAGCCAACCTCAGGAGGTTCAACAAGAGCAAGGGCAGGGTCCTGCAGCTGGCTGGAGGCAATCCCAGGCACAAATGCAGGCTGGGCAGGGACTGGCTGGAAAGCAGCCCTGAGGAGAGAGCCTTGGGGGTGCTGGGGGAGGAGAAGCTCAGCAGGAGCTCTCAGTGTGCACTTGCAGCCCAGAAAGCCAAGCAGAGCCTGGGCTGCAGCAGGAGAAGTGTGGCCAGCAGGGCAAGGGAGGTGATTCTCCCCCTCTGCTCAGCTCTGGGGAGACCCCAGCTGGAGTCCTGCCTCCAGTTCTGGAGCCCCTATGGCAAGAGGGATGTGGAGGGGCTGGAAGGTGTCCAGAGCAGGGCCAGGAGGAGGAGCAGAGGGCTGGAGCTGCTCTGCTGTGAGGACAGACTGAAGGAGTTGGGGCTGTTGAGTGTGGAGAAGAGAAGGCTCTGAGGTGACCTCATTGTGGCCTTCCAGGATCTGCAGGGGGCTCCAGGAAGGCTGGGGAGGGACTGCTCAGGCTCTCAGGGAGTGCTAGGACTAGGGGGAATGGAATGAAGCTGGAGGTGGGGAGATTGAGGCTGGAGGGGAGGAGGAAGTTCTTCCCCAGGAGAGTGGTGAAGCCCTGGAATGGGTTGTGCAGGGAGGTGGTTGAGGCCCCAGCCCTGGAGGTGTTTGCAGCCAGGCTGGCTGAGGCTGTGGCCAGGCTGATCTAGTGTGGGGTGTCCCTGCCCATGGCAGGGGGGTTGGAGCTGGCTGATCCTTGTGGTCCCTTCCAACCCTGACTGATCCTAGGATACTGTGATAAGAAGAGATAGGACAAGAGGAAAGGCCTCAAGCTGCCCCAGGGGAGGTTCAGGTTGGCCATGAGGAACAATTTCTTCCCCTTGAGGGTTGTCAAGGCCTGGCCCAGGCTGCCCAGGGCAGTGGTGGAGTCCCCATGCCTGGAGGGGTTGCAGAGCCCTGGAGCTGTGGTGTTGAGGGCCAGGGCTTGGTGGTGCCCTGGGGAAGGCTTGGAGTGGATGATCTGAAAGGGCTCTTCCAACCAAACCACTCCTGTGAGCCTGTGCTGCTCCCAGCCTCGCCCCAAGCGCTGGGCACAGCTCACAGCACTGCTGTGGCAGACACTGAGCTCAGCTCTCCTCCAGCTGCAAGGTTCAGGCTGCCCCTGGATGCCCCTCCTGGGCAGCAGGGCAGCCAGGGCTGGGGGCTGTACATCCCTGGGCACAGGCCCTGCCCCATGGCTGGCACTATGGGGCAGGGCACTCTCCACAAACCCAAGGGTGGCCAGGTGAGCACTGAGCTGCCTGCTGCCCTGTGAGCTCCATGGTAAGTTTCCTGGTGCCCAGGAAGATGCCCAGTGAGGTTGCTGGTGCCCAGGGAGATGCCTGTTGAGCTTCCTGGTACCCAGAGAGCTGTCTGGTGCTCAGAGAGCATGCCCAGGGAGATACCCAGTGAGGCTCCTGGTGCCCAGGAAGATGCCCAATAAAGCTTCCTGGTGTCCAGGAAGATGCCTGGTGCCCAGGAAGATGCCCAATAAAGCTTCCTGGTGTCCAGGAAGATGCCCAATAAAGCTTCCTGGTGCCCAGGGAAGCTTCCTGGTGCCCAGGAAGATGCCCAATAAAGCTTCCTGGTGCCGAGGAGATGCTTCGGTGAGGCTCCTGGTGCCCAGGGAGATGCCCAGTGAGGTTTCTGGTGCCCAGGGAGATGCCCAATAAAGCTTCCTGGTGCCCAGGGAAGCTGCCTAGTGCCCAGGGAGATGCCCAGTGAGGCTCCTGGTGCCCAGGAAGATGCCTGTTGAGCTTCCTGGTGCCCAAGGAGCTGCCTGGTGTGCAGGGAGCATGCCCAGGGAAGCTGTCTGGTGCCCAGGGAGGTGCCCAATAAAGCTTCCTGGTGCCCAGGGAGATGCCCAGGGAGGCATCCAGTGAGGCTCCTAGTGCCCAGGGAAGCTGCCTGGTGCCCAGGGAGATGCCTGTTGAGCTTCCTGGTGCCCACTGAGCAGCCCAATAAAGCTTCCTGGTGCCCAGGGGAGCTGCTCAGGGGAGCCTGCTGGTGCCCAGAGGAGCTGCTCAGGGGAGCCTGCTGGTGCCCAGAGGAGCCTGCTGGTGCCCAGGGGAGCTGCTCAGGGGAGCCTGCTGGTGCCCAGGGGAGCTGCTCAGGGGAGCCTGCTGGTGCCCAGGGGAGCTGCTCAGGGGAGCCTGCTGGTGCCCAGGGAGCTGCCCAGGGGAGCCTGCTGGTGCCCAGGGGAGCTGCCCAGGGGAGCCTGCTGGTGCCCAGGGGAGCTGCTCAGGGGAGCCTGCTGGTGCCCAGAGGAGCCTGCTGGTGCCCAGAGGAGCTGCCCAGGGGAGCCTGCTGGTGCCCAGGGGAGCTGCTCAGGGGAGCCTGCTGGTGCCCAGAGGAGCCTGCTGGTGCCTGCTGGTGCCCAGGGAGCTGCTCAGGGGAGCCCTGCAGGGGGCTGCCCAGGGAGCCTGCTGGTGCCCAGGAGCTGCTCAGGGAGCCTGCTGGTGCCCAGGGAGCCTGCTGGTGCCCAGGAGCTGCTCAGGGAGCCTGCTGGTGCCCAGGGAGCTGCTCAGGGGAGCCTGCTGCTGCCCAGGGGAGCTGCCCAGGGGAGCCTGCTGGTGCCCAGGGGAGCTGCCCAGGGGAGCCTGCTGGTGCCCAGAGGAGCTGCCCAGGGGAGCCTGCTGGTGCCCAGGGGAGCTGCTCAGGGGAGCCTGCTGGTGCCCAGGGGAGCCTGCTGGTGCCCAGGGGAGCTGCTCAGGGGAGCCTGCTGCTGCCCAGGGGAGCTGCCCAGGGGAGCCTGCTGGTGCCCAGAGGAGCTGCCCAGGGGAGCCTGCTGGTGCCCAGGGGAGCTGCCCAGGGGAGCCTGCTGGTGCCCAGGGAGCTGCTCAGGGGAGCCTGCTGGTGCCCAGGGGAGCTGCCCAGGGGAGCCTGCTGGTGCCCAGGGGAGCCTGCTGGTGCCCAGGGGAGCTGCCCAGGGGAGCCTGCTGCTGCCCAGGGGAGCTGCCCAGGGGAGCCTGCTGGTGCCCAGGGGAGCCTGCTGGTGCCCAGGGGAGCTGCCCAGGGGAGCCTGCTGCCCAGGGAGCTGCCCAGGGGAGCCTGCTGGTGCCCAGGGGAGCCTGCTGCTGCCCAGGGGAGCTGCTCAGGGGAGCCTGCTGGTGCCCAGGGGAGCCTGCTGCTGCCCAGGGAGCTGCTCAGGGGAGCCTGCTGGTGCCCAGGGGAGCCTGCTGGTGCCCAGGGGAGCCTGCTGGTGCCCAGGGAGCTGCCCAGGGGAGCCTGCTGGTGCCCAGGGAGGTGCCTGGTGCCCGGGGGTGCCGGCTCACCGACTTGGCGAGGATGAGAGCGTCGCTCATGAGGTCGATGAGAGGAGTCTTGGTGTGGACGTTGTAGAAGGAGTAAGCAGCTTTCAGGCTCTTGTGGGTGGGGTGGTTCATGATGGTGGAGGGCAGTGTGTAGAAGCTCAGGAAGTCTGTGACCTCCCCTGGGGCGCTCTGCAAGGCAGAAGTGACAAAGCTGAACACCACAGAGGCAGGAAAAGGCCCTGCCCAGAGCCCTGGAGCAGCTCTGTGCCAGGGGGCTGAGGGGAGCCCAGGAGGGAGAACCAGCCTCCAGCAGCTCAAACCTCTCCTATGGAGACAGACAGAGAGAGCTGGGGCTGCTCAGGCTGGAGAGGAGAAGGCTCTGAGGAGACCTTCTTGTGGCCTTCCAGGATCTGAAGGGGAAAGCTGGGGAGGGACTTTTGAGGACTCCTGTGAGGCAGAGCTCTAAGCTGATCTCCCTCATTCAGGAAGCAGCCTTCACAGCTGCTGATTCCAAGACTGAGAGAGTTGGGGCTGTGCAGGCTGGAGAGGAGAAGGCTCCAAGGAGACCTCATTGTGGCCTTCCAGTAGCTTAAGAGGGCTACAGGAAAGCTGGGGAGGGACTTTTGAGGGTGTCAGGGGGAGATAGGACTTGGGGGAATGCAGCATAACTAGAAATGGGTGGATTCAGATTGGATGCTATGAGGAAGAAGTTGTTCCCCAGGAGGGTGGTGAGAGCCTGGCACAGGCTGCCCAGGGAGGGGGTGGAAGCCTCCTGCCTGGAGGTGTTTGCAGCCAGGCTGGAGGTGGCTGTGAGCAACCTGCTGTGGTGTGAGGTGTCCCTGCCCATGGCAGGGGGGTGGAGCTGGCTGAGCCTTGAGCTCCCTTCCAGCCCTGCCAGCTCTGTGGTTCTCTAAACTCCCACCCTGGAAGGTCAGTTCCCTGCCCAGGGCAGTCAGCTCCCTGCTCACCACACACTGTGCCAGTGAAGCAGCAGCAGCAGCTTCCTCAGCTTGCCCCTACCCCTCACCTCTACCACGAAGGTGTCGATGATGTTCTCCTGAGGTAGGAACCAGTGCTCCACCTCCTGGCGGCTCATGACCGGCGTCAGGTGGAAATGCTTCAGGTACTCAGTCAAGAGCTTGTGCACGGCAGAGACATCTCTGTGCTCCATGGGCCGCAGCCCAGGGTCTTGGGGGTCTGCAGAAAGGGGGAGAGAGGGTTTGTGTGGCTTGCATGGGGGCTTTGAGCACCCAGGGTGTGTTAGAGGTGCAGGGAGCAGTGCCCTAACTGTCAAGAAGCTCTCCCAGGGAATTCAGGTGCAGTGGGATGGGTGAGCTCCCCAGGAGGGTGCTGAGAGCCTGGCACAGGTTGCCCAGGGAGGTGGTGGAAGCCTCCTGCCTGGAGGTTTTGATGTGGCTGTGAGCAACCTGCTGTGGTGTGAGGTGTCCCTGCCCATGGCAGGGGGGCTGGAACTGGCTGAGCCTTGAGGTCCCTGCCAGCCCTGCCAGCCCTGTGATTCCCTCAAAGGGGCTGAGCAGAATACAGGTGATGAAATGTCTTCCATTTCATTGGTTCTGCCTAGTTGGGGAGCACAGCTTGTCCTCTCCCTTCTCCTGTTTTCCCCCCTCTTTGCCTCCCTTCTGTGCTTTGCTTTCACCTCTCCCCAGTCAAGCATTGTTTGGGCTGGTGGTAAGAACAGTGGCTGGGAAGAGAGGGAGAGGACTCAGCTGGCACACAGCCCTCTAGGCTTTGGCTGGGGAAGGGTTTGGGGCTCCTTTTGTGCACAGGGGGATGGCTGAGCTGTTGTCTAGCTGTACTGCTGTATGTTTGTCACCTTTTGGATCCAGTGTACTGCTGTATTTAATCTGCTTTTGTGAACACTGCACTTCCAAACTCTGAGCACCTGTGGTGATTTCCCTTGGAGGGCAAAACTCCACCTTCCCCCTGCTGTAAACCCACCACCCAAGGGCCCTCTGACAAGCAGCACAGAGATGTTCCCTGCTTAGAGCAGCCTATTTCCAGCCCCACAAGGCAGCACTCTGCCCCCTCCCAACCCTGCCTGCCCAGCAGGAGGGATGCAATTGGCTGTGACACCGATGGCAGAGAGCACAGAGCAGCACAGGGGGTCCCAAAGCCCCAGGAGCCAGGCCGAGTCCTGCTGGAAGTGGCCTCCTCCCCACTTGCTCTGCTTGCCTCCAGGTCTCTGCTCCCCCTCACAGCAGTGGCAGGCTGGGAGATGTGCCTCAGGCACCCCAGGGAGCTGCCTGATGTTACCTTGGGCTGAACTTTTAATCCAGGGTTGGGATGGCTCAGGATCAAGCCCAGGATCAAGCAGCACAGACTGCTGCTGGCGCTGAGCTCCTGCGCAGCCACAGGCAGGTAGAGAGAGCAGCTGGTGCCTGTGCTGCCCAGCACCAAAGCAGAGCTCTCCAGCCCAAACGAGCAGCTCAGACCGACAGAAGGGAGCCAAGGAGGTCAGGGAAGGTGGTGGCAATTTGAATGCTTTGTTTGTTTGCTCTCCTGCATCCAGCTGGGGAACTTCCCCAGCAGGACAACAGCGGTGACAGAACCAATCAGGCTGACTGAAGGAGGAGAGACTAACCCAAGCCAAGGTCGCTCCCAGGCTGTGTTTGGGCAGATGAAGGCTGTCACAGCTGCCTTCTCCTTTTACCAGGAGGACAGGATATGACTCATCACCGAACAAAAGCTCACAGGGTCCTCTAGCTGAAGGGTGACTGAACACTGTGACTGAAGAGGAGGCAAAGGCTGAGGTCCTGAACACCTTCTTTGCCTCAATGTTTAACAGCAGGGCAGGAGGAGTTCAGGAGGAGTGGTCTCCTGAGCTGGGTGATGAGGTCAGGGAGCAGTGTAGTGCCCTGGAAATCCATGAGGAGTTAGCTGGGGACCTGCTGAGCCACTTGGACACTCACAAGTCCATGGGACCGGATGGGATCCATCCCAGAGTGCTGAGAGAGCTGGCAGATGAGCTGCCAAGCTGCTCTCCATCATTTGCCTCCAGTCCTGGCTCACTGGAGAGGTCCCAGGGGACTGAAACTGGCCAAGGTGGTCCCCATCCATAAGAAAGGTTGAATGGAGCAACCTGGAAGCTCCAGGCCTGGCAGCCTGACCTCAGTGCCAGGGAAAGTGATGGAGCAGATTATCCTGGGGGCAATAACTGCACCTGAAGGATGGCCAAGGGCTCAGGCCCAGCCAGCATGGAGTTAAGAAGGGCAGGTCCTGCCTCTCCAACCTGATCTCCTTCCATGCCCAGGTGACTGCCTGGGGGCTGTGGGGCAGGCTGTGGATGTGGTCTGCCTGGACCTCAGCAAGGCCTTTGACACCATCCCCCACAGCAAACTGCTGGCCAAGCTGTCAGCCCCTGGCTGGGACAGCAGCTCTCTGAGCTGGGTTAGGAACTGGCTGGAGGCTGAGCCCAGAGAGTGGTGGTGAATGGTGCCACAGCCAGCTGGCAGCCAGGCCCCAGTGCTGTGCCCCAGGGATCAGTGCTGGGCCCTGTGCTCTTTAACATCTTCATTGATGATCTGGATGAGGGCATTGAGTCAGTCATCAGCAAGTTTGCAGCTGACAGCAAGCTGGGAGCAGATGTTGGTCAGTGAGAGGGCAGAAGGGCTCTGCAGAGGGACCTTGCCAGGCTGGGCAGATGGGCAGAGGCCAACAGGATGGCATTCAACAAGTCCAAGTGCCAGGGGCTGCACTTTGGCCACAGCAACCCCAGGCAGAGCTACAGGCTGGGGGCAGAGTGGCTGAGAGCTGCCAAACAGAGAGGGACCTGGGGGTGCTGATTGACAGCTGCCTGAACATGAGCCAGCAGTGTGCCCAGGGGGACAAGAGGATCCTGGCCTGCAGCAGGAAGAGTGTGGCCAGCAGGAGCAGGGAAGTCCTTGTGCCTTGTGCTCAGCACTGCTGAGGCCACACCTTGAGTCCTGTGTCCAGTTCTGGGCTCCTGAGGTTAGGAAAGAGGTTGAGCTGCTGGAAGGTGTCCAGAGAAGGGCAAGAAAGCTGGGGAGGGGTCTGGAGCACAGCCCTGGGAGGAGAGGCTGAGGGAGCTGGGGTTGCTTAGCCTGGAGAAGAAGAGGCTCAGGGATGACCTCACTGCCCTCTATAACTACCTGAAAGGTGGTTGTAGCCAGGTGGGGGTTGGTCTCTTCTCCCAGGCAAGCAGCACCAGAACAAGAGGACACAGTCTCAAGCTGTGCCAGGGGAGGTTTAGACTCGAGGTGAGGAGAAAGTTCTTCACCGCGTGAGTCGTTCGTCATTGGGATGTGCTGCCCAGGGAGGTGGTGGAGTCCCCATCCCTGGAGGTGTTCCAGAGGGGATTGGATGTGGCACTTGGTGCCATGGTCCAGTCATGGGGTCTGTGTTGATAGGTTGGAGTGGATGATCCTCGAGGCTCCTTTCCAACCTAAGTGATACTGTGAGACTGTGGTTTGCCCTCCCCAGGGCAAACAAACCAGAGAGAGGCAACTACAGCGCCATGGCTCCGCAGGGCCCTTCAGCACACCAAGCAAGTCCCAGGACTCCAGGCAGAGCGCTCCAGCTTTGTGTCCCCAAGTTCCCAAACCTCACCCCCTGCTCAGGGAGGAGCAGCTGGTGAGCTCTGCCGTGGCAGCTGGCTGGCACCCACCTCGGGCAGGCGGTAGAGCTTCATGGTGCGTTGCATAGTCATGTTCCGGCTGAGGTGCGAGAACTTCACCTCGATCAGCTTCCGAGGGTTCAGGGAGCGGTGCCAGTACCTGCAGAGACACCCAGGGTGAGAGACTGCTCCTGAGTGCCATGCTCTGAGCCAGGGGCCTTTCTAAACAATACACCAGAGAGCTGAGTCCAGCAGGACCACAGTCACAGAACGCCAGGGGCTGGGAGGGACCTCGGAAGCTCATCCAGTCCAACCCCCGCTGCCAGAGCAGGGGCACCCAGGGCAGGGCACACAGGAACACAGCCAGGAACACACTCCCTCCAGAGAGGGAGACTCCACAACCCCCCTGGGCAGCCTGCTCCAGGGCTCTGTCACCCTCCCAGGGAAAAAAACCTTTCCCTCCTGTTCCCATGGCACTTCCTCTGCCTCAGCTTTCACCACTGCCCCTTGGGCTGGCATTGGGCATCCCCCAGCAGAGCCTCTGGGCATCACCCTGAACAGCTTTAGCAACAGCAATGAGGTCACCCTCAGGCTCCTCCTCTCCAGGCTAAAGAACTCCAGCCCAGGTCTCTCAGGCTCTCCTGATGTTCCACTGCCTTCATCCTCTTTGTGTCTCTGCACTGGACTCTCTCAAGCAGTTCCCTGAGGTCCTTCTTGACTTGAGGGGTCCAGAACTGGACACAATATTCCAGCTGCAGCCTCAGCAGGGCAGAGCAGAGGAGGAGAGAACCTCTCTGGCCTCCTAACCACAGCCCTTCTAATCCACCCCAGCATGGCATTGGCCTTCTTGGCCACCAGAGCACATTGCTGGCTCCTGGTCCAGGGGATGAGTTTGTTACTCAATCCCACAGCTCTGCTGGCTCTTTATAAGCTGGCAGCAAGGCCAGCTCCTTCTCTTTTCTCCCTCCTATTTGCTCTCCAGAGAGTGTCTCTTCTCTGCTAAACCAAGAGGGAGTCCAGGCCTGTTCATGGCCTTCAGAGGCCTGACTAACTTTCTCCTGCACAATTACAGCCTGCTTAGGCCAGGGAGACAATGGAGGGGTAGGAAATGAGCACTGCCTGGGGTCTGTGGTTTAGTTTGAGGGAAGGGTTTGGGGGATTTTCATGTATCCTGTATATGTATTACAGGGTCTGGAGATCTGTGAGTCCAAGCCCCTGCCAGAGCAGGAGCAGAGAATCCAGCACAGGTCCCACAGGAACACATCCAGACAGGGCTGGGAAGGCTCCAGAGCAGGAGACTCCACAACCTCTCTGGGCAGCCTGCTCCAGGCCTCTGGGAGCCTCACAGTGCAGAAGTTCTTCCTCATGGTGAGGTGGAACCTCCTGTGCTGGAGTTTCCATCCATTGCCCCTTGGCCTATCCCAGGGCACAGTGAGCAGAGCCTGGCCCTGTCCCCTCCCTCCTGACCCCCAGCCCTCAGCTATTGATAGCCACTGATCAAATTCCCTCTCAGTCTTCTCCTCTGCAGACTGAACAGCCCCAGGGCTCTCAGCCTCTCCTCCCCAGGCAGTGCTGCAGTCCCTTCAGGATCCTTGTATCCTAGTATCAGTCAGGGTTGGAAGGGACCCCAAGGATCATCTAGTTCCAACCCCCCTGCCATGGGCAGGGACACCCCACACTAGATCAGCCTGGCCACAGCCTCAGCCAGCCTGGCCTTAAGCACCTCCAGGGCTGGGGCCTCAACCACCTCCCTGCACAACCCATTCCAGGGCTTCACCACTCTCCTGGGGAAGAACTTCCTCCTCCCCTCCAGCCTCAATCTCCCCACCTCCAGCTTCATTCCATTCCCCCTAGTCCTATCACTACCTGAGATCATGAGAAGTAGCCCTCCCTTGGACTCTCTCCAGCAGATCCCTGTCCCTCCTGAGCTGGGGAGCCCAGAGCTGGCTGCAATATTCCAGGGGAGGTCTCAGCAGGGCAGAGCAGCAGTGCAGCATGAGGTGTTGAGGGTTTGTGTGCTCTGTATTTTCCTGTCTATTTGGGAGCACAGCTCCTGTATTTCTCTCCAATGTTACTTCCTTTGGGAGTAAGAAATATTTCTGTCAGCTCTTCAAACCAAGACACTGAGCAGCAGGAGGGGCAGGAGGTGCTCGTAGCTGCCATGAGAGGGCAGGTGAGAACATCAGGCTGGCTGCAGGAGGCCAGCAGCTCCTGCAGGGAGAGACAAGGGCAGCCTGAAGCATCCATGCTGCTGCAAGTCTCCTGTCTTGTGATACATGAGCAGCTTAGGCAAAGCTTAATCCTGGAAGGATGGGGTGGGGAGGATGAAACTGGGCTGGCAGAAACTTGAACACTGGAAGTTCCACTGAAGCATGAGGAGAAACTTCTTTACTTTGAGAGCACTGGAGCAGGCTGCCCAGACAGCTGGTGGAGTCTCCATCTCAAGGTACATCTGGGGGTACTGGTCGAGAGTAGGCTGAACAGGAGCCAGCAGTGTGCCCAGGGGGACAAGAAGGCCAAGGGCATCCTGGCCTGCAGCAGGAAGAGTGTGGCCAGCAGGAGCAGGGAAGTCCTTGTGCCCTGTGCTCAGCACTGCTGAGGCCACCCCTTGAGTCCTGTGTCCAGTTCTGGGCTCCTCAGGTTAGGAAAGAGGTTGAGCTGCTGGAAGGTGTCCAGAGAAGGGCAAGAAAGCTGGGGAGGGGTCTGGAGCACAGCCCTGGGAGGAGAGGCTGAGGGAGCTGGGGTTGCTTAGCCTGCAGAAGAGGAGGCTCAGGGGAGACCTTCTTGCTCTCTGCAACTCCCTGCAGGGAGGTTGGAGCCAGGTGGGGGTTGGGCTCTTCTCCCAGGCAAGCAGCACCAGAACAAGAGGACACAGTCTCAAGCTGTGCCAGGGGAGGCTTAGGCTGGAGGTGAGGAAGAAATTCTTCCCAGCAAGAGAGATTGGCCACTGGGATGTGCTGCCCAGGGAGGTGGTGGAGTCACTATCCCTGGAGGTGTTTAAGAGGGGACTGGATGTGGCACTTGGTGCCATGGTTTAGTTGATCAGATGGTGCTGGGTGAGAGGCTGGACTGGATGATCTCTGAGGTCATTTCCAACCTGGTTAATTCTATTCCATTCCATTCCATTCCCACCTGGCTGTGTTCCTGTCTGCCCTTGGTGACCCTGCTCTGGCAGGGGGTTGGACTCCATGACCTCTGGAGCTGCCTTCCACCCCCTCCCACTCTGACTGTGCAAGTTGCTCTCTCTTACCCCAGAGGATCCCACACACACTCCAGGCCAGGGAGAGGATCTCAGCAAGGGAAGGCCTGCAGCCCACAGACCTCTTTGGAGAAGCACAGAGACTCACCTGCAAGTCCCCACAGGCTTTGGCAGCACCACTCCTGCCGTGTAGACAGCCTGGAAGATCCCCTCCAGGTGGACCCTCCGCGTGATCTCGCGGATCAGCACCGGCGCCACCCGCTTGGAGCGCAGCTTTTTGTGCACACACAGGAAGTTGATCTCCACCATCTTCTTCTCTCTTGGGAAAGAAACAATGGAGAGCATGAGGCACAGCTGCCCTGACCCCCCCCAGGGCAGGTTGAAACTAGAGCAGGGGAGATTTAGGTTGGACATCAGGAGGAAGTTCTTCCTAATGAGGGGGGAGAACAACCGGAGCAGGCTGCCCAGGGAGGTGGTGGAGGCACTGACCCTGGAGACATTCAAGATCAGAGCAGGGCCAGGAGGAGGAGCAGAGGGCTGGAGCTGCTCTGCTGTGAGGACAGACTGAAGGAGTTGGGGCTGTTCAGTCTGGAGAAGAGAAGGCTCTGAGGTGACCTCATTGTGGCCTTCCAGTACCTGAAGGGGGCTCCAAGAAGGCTGGGGAGGGACTGCTCAGGCTCTCAGGGAGTGTTAGGACTAGGGGGAATGGAATGAAGCTGGAGGTGGGGAGATTGAGGCTGGAGGGGAGGAGGAAGTTCTTCCCCAGGAGAGTGGTGAAGCCCTGGAACGGGTTGTGCAGGGAGGTGGTTGAGGCCCCAGCCCTGGAGGTGTTTGCAGCCAGGCTGGCTGAGGCTGTGGCCAGGCTGATCCAGTGTGGGGTGTCCCTGCCCATGGCAGGGGGGTTGGAGCTGGCTGAGCCTTGTGGTCCCTTCCAACCCTGACTGATACTAGGATACTCTGATCAGACTTGATGGGGCCCTGAGCAACATGATCTGGTTGGAGGTGTCCCTGCTGAGTGCAGGAGAGCTGGACAAGAAGACCTTTGAGGGTCCCTTCTATCCCATTGATTCTATGACCTGAGGGGGTTGGTCCTCTACCCTGGGCAAGCTACTTTCAGCCCATGCAAGACACAGAGTAGTCAAAGCCTCAGGAAAGGCTGAGGAGCAAGGGATGGGTTTGGAGAAGTCTCCTTTAAGCTGTTATCCAAGATTTTCCCAGGGTAAAATGGGTCTCCATCTAGCTCTGGAGGACTCCTGTGAGGCAGAGCTCTAAGCTGATCATTCAGGAAGCAGCCTTCACAGCTGCTGATTCCAAGACTGAGAGAGTTGGGGCTGTGCAGGCTGGAGAGGAGAAGGCTCCAAGGAGACCTCATTGTGGCCTTCCAGTAGCTTAAGAGGGCTACAGGAAAGCTGAGGAGGAACTTTTGAGGGTGTCAGGGGGAGATAGGACTTGGGGGAATGCAGCATAACTAGAAATGGGTGGATTCAGATTGGATGCTATGAGGAAGTTGTTCCCCAGGAGGGTGGTGAGAGCCTGGCACAGGCTGCCCAGGGAGGGGGTGGAAGCCTCCTGCCTGGAGGTGTTTGCAGCCAGGCTGGAGGTGGCTGTGAGCAGCCTGCTGTGGTGTGAGGTGTCCCTGAGCATGGCAGGGGGGTTGGAACTGGCTGAGCCTTGAGCTCCCTTCCAGCCCTGAGAGTTCTGTGATTCTTTGCCCTTGCACAGAGCTTCCCTGCACACCTCAGACACTCCTGCAAGCAGCACAGCATCTCCACAGTGGCTGGGCTGGGTCAGGGAGGACAATGCAGGCAGAGTCCCTGGGCACTCCCAGGAAGGCCCAGCTGGGGGCAGGGTGAGCAGCACTCACGTGTCATAGATGTGGATGGTGGCTGGGATGGCGCTGATAAATCCAACCAGCTTCTTGCTGGACACAACCCTGACTCCGCAGTGCCACTGGGGCAGCCAGCCCGGAGGACGCAGCGCCCTGGGGAACAGAAAGGCTTCCTGAGTCACAGCCCATCAAAGGTCCTCAGGGTACCTGCTCCTGCCTCCCCACCCTGCCCTGGGACACTCTGTGCCCTGCTCCAACTGCCTGACACAGCCCTGGGTTTGCAGGCAGGAGGGAGGGAGAGGGTGACAGGGAGGTGACACAGCAGGATCCAAGGCGATTCCGTGGCCACCCCACGGCCGAGGCAAGTTCTCACTTGTGACCCAGGAGGAAATCCACATTCCTCCATCCCAAAACGCCCTGAGGAAGCAGCAGCTCTGCTGCAACACATCTCCAAGTGTTAGTGCTGGCAGCCTTACTTGGCAGCCACCTTCACCCTGCAGCTCCAGGCACTGGGAAGCTCCTCAGCTGCTTGGGAGTTTAACGCTGGAGGGAACCACAGAAGGCGGCGAAAACCCCAAACCAATTTGAGGCTTCCATATCTGAGAGAAGCCAGGGCTGGGGGAGAGGAGCCTCCCCCCACAGGGTACCTGGGACAGCACAGAGGGTGGCAGATGGGGAAGGAGAGGCTTTGGAAAGGAGGGAGAGCAGCTGTGGTGCTGTCAGGGGGATCAGGCTCAGCAGCCTGCAGCGGCGGAGCTGCCACTCACCACAGCAGGAACTCAGGGGAGTAGTCAAAGCGGAACATGTTGTCATCATCCTCCACATAGTTCTCATTCAGGAGTGTGTACAGCTCCTTCAGCTGCAGCAGCACAGAACACACAGATCAGGGCACTCACCTGGCCAGCACACAGCCCAGATGCCCCCCAGGCAGGACCCTCGGCTCCGCGTGTGGCTGCAGCGATGGCAGCCGAGCGCAGCTGGGGCCCTGCTGCAGGCCCCTGCCAGGACACAGATCCAAGCTGCTGCCCCCCAGGGCACCTCCCAGGGAGTGGAGGTCACAGCCTGGAGGGCTATGTGCACTTTAAATGTGAGGGTGGCTGAAGCCAGGAGTTTTCCTAAAGGAATAATGGGGCTCTGAGCAACCTGCTCTGGTGTGAGGTGCCCTGCCTGTGGCAGGGGGGTTGGAACTGGCTGAGCCTTGAGGTCCCTTCCAGCCCTGACAGCTCTGTGATTCCATGGCTTCAGACAGTCTTACATTTAAGGAGCACATGGAGAAGTCTCTGCTCATCCCCATGCCTCTCCATCCTGATCTCCTTCCATGCCCAGGTAACCCAGCTGGTGGCTGTGAGGCAGGCTGTGGATGTGGTCTGCCTGGACCTCAGCAAGGCCTTTGACACCATCCCCCACAGCAAACTCCTGGCCAAGCTGTCAGCCCCTGGCTGGGACAGCAGCTCTCTGAGCTGGGTTAGGAACTGGCTGGAGGCTGAGCCCAGAGAGTGGTGGTGAATGGTGCCACAGCCAGCTGGCAGCCAGGCACCAGTGCTGTGCCCCAGGGAGCAGTGCTGGGCCCTGTGCTCTTTAACATCTTCATTGATGATCTGGATGAGGGCATTGAGTCAGACATCAGCAAGTTTGCAGCTGACAGCAAGCTGGGAGCAGATGTTGGTCAGTGAGAGGGCAGAAGGGCTCTGCAGAGGGACCTTGCCAGGCTGGGCAGATGGGCAGAGGCCAACAGGATGGCATTCAACAAGTCCAAGTGCCAGGGGCTGCACTTTGGCCACAGCAACCCCAGGCAGAGCTACAGGCTGGGGGCAGAGTGGCTGAGAGCAGCCAGGCAGAGAGGGACCTGGGGGTGCTGATTGACAGCTGCCTGAACAGGAGCCAGCAGTGTGCCCAGGGGGCCAAGAGGGCCAAGGGCATCCTGGCCTGCAGCAGGAAGAGTGTGGCCAGCAGGAGCAGGGAAGTCCTTGTGCCCTGTGCTCAGCACTGCTGAGGCCACACCTCGAGTCCTGTGTCCAGTTCTGGGCTCCTCAGGTCAGGAAAGAGGTTGAGCTGCTGGAAGGTGTCCAGAGAAGGGCAAGAAAGCTGGGGAGGGGTCTGGAGCACAGCCCTGGGAGGAGAGGCTGAGGGAGCTGGGGATGCTTAGCCTGCAGAAGAGGAGGCTCAGGGGAGACCTTCTTGCCCTCTACAACTCCCTGCAGGGAGGTTGGAGCCAGGTGGGGGTTGGGCTCTTCTCCCAGGCAAGCAGCAGCAGAACAAGAGGACACAGTCTCAAGCTGTGCCAGGGGAGGTTTAGACTGGAGGTGAGGAGAAAGTTCTTCACTGAGAGAGTTGTTGGTCATTGGGATGTGCTGCCCAGGGAGGTGGTGGAGTCCCCATCCCTGGAGGTGTTCCAGAGGGGATTGGATGTGGCACTTGGTGCCATGGTTTAGTCATGAAGTCTGTGGTGCCAGGTTGGACTTGATGATCCTCGAGGTCTCTTCCAACCTTAGTGACACTGTGAGACTGAGACTGGGCCAGCTGAGGCCAGTGTGGGATGGGTGAGAGGCAACTGCAGAGTGGGGGAAGTCATAGAGTCACAGAGTGGTTTGGGTTGGACCTCCAGAGATCTTCTAGTCCAGCCCCCTGCAGCCAGCAGGGCTTTCCCCAACTGGAGCAGGCTGCTCAGAGCCCCAAACACCCTGCCCTGGAATGGGGCTGGGGCAGCTGCACCTCTCCGGGCGCTGTGTTCCGAGTCAGAGCCACCCAGCTCCAAGGAGATGCCCTGCTCACCCAGCTGCTGTGGTGAGGGACAAGTTCCCACCCCCAGAGCAGCCTTGGCAGCCATGGAACTGCTAAGCTGCAGCGGTGCCCCCCGGGCTGCCTGCACTCACCACGCCTCTGTCCCCAAGGTCCAGAGCGTCCCAGGTGAAGCCCTGGGGCAAGGTGTATGGCTCCTGACGGATGTTGTCCTTGTCTGGCTCCACAGGACCGTGGGTGTTCACCACCTCTCCTGCAAGAGAGAGCAGGAAGCCATGAAGAGAGCCACGTTTGAGGCCCAGGACACCTCCCATTTGGTGACCACTATGCCTCACATCACCCCAGCTCAGCTCCCTGGGGCGGGCAGCCAGGGTTCACCACTGCACCCCCCCGGTTTTGGATGTGCCAGCTGCTTGTTGTGGCATCAAAACTCCTCCCAGGGCAATGGGGGAGCTGACTGGGCAAGAGAGGTTAAGCTATGTCCTCCATTCCCACAGGTGATGCCTTATCCTTCCCCAGCCCCAGTGGCATAGTATCACAGTATCCTAGGATCAGTCAGGGTTGGAAGGGACCACAAGGATCAGCCAGCTCCAACCCCCCTGCCATGGGCAGGGACACCCCACACTAGATCAGCCTGGCCTCAGCCTCAGCCAGCCTGGCTGCAAACACCTCCAGGGCTGGGGCCTCAACCACCTCCCTGCACAACCCATTCCAGGGCTTCACCACTCTCATGGGGAAGAACTTCCTCCTCCCCTCCAGCCTCAATCTCCCCACCTCCAGCTTCATTCCATTCCCCCTAGTCCTAGCACTCCCTGAGAGCCTGAGCAGTCCCTCCCCAGCCTTCTTGGAGCCCCCTGCAGATCCTGGAAGGCCACAATGAGGTCACCTCAGAGCCTTCTCTTCTCCACACTGAACAGCCCCAACTCCTTCAGTCTGTCCTCACAGCAGAGCAGCTCCAGCCCTCTGCTCCTCCTCCTGGCCCTGCTCTGGACACCTTCCAGCCCCTCCACATCCCTCTTGCCATAGGGGCTCCAGAACTGGAGGCAGGACTCCAGCTGGGGTCTCCCCAGAGCTGAGCAGAGGGGGAGAATCACCTCCCTTGCCCTGCTGGCCACACTTCTCCTGCTGCAGCCCAGGCTCTGCTTGGCTTTCTGGGCTGCAAGTGCACACTGAGAGCTCCTGCTGAGCTTCTCCTCCCCCAGCACCCCCAAGGCTCTCTCCTCAGGGCTGCTTTCCAGCCAGTCACTGCCCAGCCTGCATTTGTGCTTGGGATTGCCTCCAGCCAGCTGCAGGACCCTGCCCTTGCTCTTGTTGCACCTCCTGAGGTTGGCTTGTGCCCACCTCTGCAGCCTGCCCAGCTCCCTCTGGATGGATCCCTTCCCTCCAGCTGTCTGCTGCCCCACACAGCTTGGTGTCATCAGCCCTGTCCAGCCCTTTCCCATGGGCTGCTCACTGGATGGTGCCTCTCTCCCTGCCAGTTCTGGCTCCTGCCATCTGGCAAGCATCAGGGTTCCTCCCACTGGGCTCCAAAAGGAGCTGCAGGGAACAAGACAACTTTTGTTTGAAGCAACACCAACTCCTAAAGCCCTTGGTGCAGCCAAGAGGCCTTGGTTGGAGCTTTCTGGGGGATGCCAATACAGTGGCATCAGTTGGGTGCTGCCAGGGGAAGCAAGCCAGGCTGATTAGGAATTCCCTTTAGAAAAGGGATTGAAAAGGTTCCCAGGCCATGAGGAGGCAAAGAAAAAGCCCAGAGAAAGAACTGCCCCCCTCAAACCCACCCAGGGGGGCTTCCAGAAACTGCTGCCCCAGCCCCAGCCCTGCCTGCTGCCCCAGCCCCAGCCCTGCCTGCTGCCCCAGCCCCAGCCCTGCCTGCTGCCCCAGCCTGCTCCTGAGTGAGGACCATGGGAGATGGCAGCACAGTGGCTTGGTGACAGGAGGAGAGGGCTGGAATGAAATGGCTTTGGTTGGAAAACCCTTGAGGATCATCCAGTCCAAGCCTTACCCCAGCACTGCCAGGGCACCACTAAACCACAGCCCTCAGCACCACATCTCCTCCAGGGATGGAGACTCCACCACTGCCCTGGGCAGCCTGGGCCAGGCCTTGACAAGCCTCAAGGGGAAGAAATTGTTCCTCATGGCCAACCTGAACCTCCCTGGGGCAACTCTTTCCTATTGCTTATTCCTTGGGAGCAAAGACCAACCCCCACCTGGCTGCAGCCTCCTCTCAGGGAGCTGCAGAGAGCAATGTGGTCTCCCTCAGCTTCCTCTTCTCCACACTAACCAACTTCAGGCCCCTCAGCTGCTCCTCCCCAGCCCTGCTCTCCAGACCCTTCCCCAGCTCTGTTGCCCTCCTATGGCCCTGCTCAGCCTCTCAAAGTCCTTCTTGCAGTGAGAGAGCCAAAACTGAACCCAGGATTCCAGCTGTGGCCTCCCCAGTGCCCAGCCCCTGCTGCCCACAGCATTGCTGCTCCAGCCCAGGCTGCTGGAGGCCTTCTTGGCCCCCTGGGCACTGCTGCCTCAGCTCCAGCTGCTGGCACCCAGCACCCCTGGCTCAGTTTGCAGCCACTCTGCCCTCCCAGCCTGGAGCCTTCCTGGGGTTGTTGTGACCCAAGTGCAGGACCCAGCCCTTGGCCTTGTTGAGCCTCATCCCAGTGGCCTCAGCCCTGGATGCAGCCTGGATTGGATTCCCATCTTCAGCTGCACACAGCAGCCTGAGGGGTGCAGGTGCCCATGGAGTTTGTATCCCCCCTCCTGCACCAGAGGCTGAGGTGAGCCCAGCAAACCAACACAGTGGCAGCTCAGGACTTGGATCTGCTTTCTGCAGTGGTTTCCATGCCTGGCTGGCCCCATCTCATCCTGAGTTACCTTCCCCACCAAGGAACCCTTGCTGGGAAGCTTCCACCCCCCAGAAAGAGGGAAGCTGGTTAGCTCCTGGCCCCCTGGGACCTGGCAAGGAGAAGGCTGTCAGCACTCTGCATGAAACCTGTGCAGGGCTGGGGGGACCCAACTGAAGAGCTCAAGACAGAGCTTAAGGGACACCCAAATGCAGAGGGCACCAAGCTGAGTGTCTGCTACAGCTCCTTGTCCTTCTCACCCCCTGCCAGCCACCTGCAGAGCCCCCTGGCCATGATGCTGGAGGTGGGCAGGCATCACTGGTGCCTTTGAAGCCCAGGCAGGACAGCAAGTGAGGGCTTGCTGGGCAGCCACCAGCTCCTTTGGGAGCAGCCTGAGCGCCACAAAGCTCCTCCCAGGGAGCACAGGATGCTGCAGGGCTGTACATACCTAGCTTGGGCACTGGCTGTGTGTCCCAGAACTGGTAGCTCCTCTTGCTGGCTTCCTCCATGGTTTTGGCAGGGCCTTGGCCCACAGAGAAGAGCTCAATGGCTTTTTGAATCTCCTGGATCCTCTCAGCAGGTAAAGAGTTCACCTGAGGGCAGAGAAGGGGGGGTGGAAAGACAAAATGAGTCAGCTGAGCCACCAGGTCTGGATTTCAGCTCCTTGTCAAGAGGAACCTGGAGCTGACCCTGCCTAAAGGCACTGCCAGGAGGGGGAGAGTGGGCAGGAGACCCTTTCCCAGTCTTGATCCCCTCATAACCCTGAGCAAGACAGAGGAAGCCTTTCAGCAGGCACCTGCCACACACCCACACCTGGCACTCCTGGGCTGAAGGGGAAGGGTGAAGTGCTCAGCAATGCTTTGAGCTGTGGTCAGGAGGCTTCTGAGAGCCCCAGGAGCAACCTCCCTACCTTGCTTTTGCCCACAGCTCTGCAGAGACCCTGGGTCAACCCACACCCAGTGTTTGGCCTTCCTGTGGGAGCTTTGCTCTCTCACTAAGCTGAATCTGTGTCTGCCCTCTGCAGCTTCCAGGAGCCCCTGGGCCCTGCAGGTCAGGACAAGGTGGAAAGGGTGGAGGCCACTTTCCTCCTCCTCCCCAAGGGGACCATGGCAGGGTGATACTGCTCTGCACTGGCTTCAGCACCCCAGCTCCTCCCTGACTCCTGGGGAAGCTGGCCTGAAGCACTGCCAGCCCCAGGTTGATGCTCTGCCCAGTTAGAAGATAAACCCAGAGATTTCTGGGAGGAGGTTGTGCATCAGCCATCAAGCAGCCCCTGCTGGTGTGCAGATCTCTGTCTGTGCCACAGCACAGCAGCAGAGGGGACAAGAGGGGTGAGTGCCAGTGCTGGGAGCTGCAGACTTGGTGTGTCTCAGGCTCCTGCACCAAGGAGGGACTGGGGCAAAGCCAAGAGGGCTGAGCCAGACCCTGCCCTGACCCTTCTGCTCTTCTTATGCTAATCAAGCAAAACATCAACAACAGCAGGAGAAGGCCCTGCTGGTGCTGGCTGCCGGCAGGAGGAAGCTGGCAGCTGGCAGCTCCCTGCCTGGGAGGAGGCAGCTGGTGTCTGGGATGAACAGCTCAGAGGCACCAGCCTGAGCCTTCCACCACAGCACAGGCACTGGCCTGGCTGTCCAGCCAAGGGCCAGGCTGGCCCTGCAAACATCTCCTGCAGCAGCAGCAGCAGCTCCCACACAGAGCCAGGCTGGGACACAGCTCCAAACCTGCAGCTTAGTGAGCAGCCAAGAGCCTAAAGCCAGGGCTGGGAGGCTCTGTCCTCGCCCTGAGCTACACTGGTGAGGATGGTCAGGATGGGGCTGTGACTCCAGGAAGGGTTGGGGCTCACCTTCACTGCCTGGTCCTGGCCCTGGTCAGCCTGATCTCCTCCTTTCTCTTTCTTCCTTTTGGGTTTCTTTTTCTTCTTTTTGGCTCCACTGTCGTTTGCTGGACTCAAGCCACTAGAGGACAAAAGAAACATCCTTGGAGCCCTGGGGTTGGCTCCTGCAGAACACTCAAGAGGCTTTCAAAGCCCTCTAAAGGAAAGACAAGCTCCCTGCCCCGAGGCCAAGTCCCCAGGAGGGGGAATACAAAGTGCACAGCAGGGTGCAGCCCTCTGTGCCCTCCCAGGCCCAAAAGGGGACCAGTGCCAGCACCTCCCAGCCCACAGCTTGCTTTGCTCAGGGCTGGGGAGCATGCCCCACACTGCAGGTGGCCAGGTCCTTGCTGCCACATCACCTCCACAGCCCCAGACCCACCCTGTGGGACCTCAGCAGTGCCCAGCTGGAGTTCTTCACAGCATGGCTTGGGTTGGAAGGGACCTCAGAGATCATCCAGCTCCAACCCCCAGCCATGGGCAGGGACACCTCCCACCAGCCCAGCTGGCTCAAGGTCTCATCCAGCCTGGCCTTCAGCACCTCCAGGGAGGGATCAGCCACAGCCTCCCTGGGCAGCCTGTGCCAGAGTCTCCTCAGCCTCACTCTAAACAATTTCTTCCTCATCTCCAGTCTCAGTCTCTCCTCTCTCAGCTCAAAGCCATTATTCCTCAGCCTGCCACTCCCAGCCCTTGTCCAAAGTCCCTCCCAAGCTTTCTTGGAGGTCCCCTTCAGGCACTGGCAGGCTGCTTTGTCCTCCCCCTCCAAGCCCAAGGATGGATGTAGAGCAGCAGCCACTGGTCCAGCCTTGGAGATAAGGCACTGCAGCAGATCCAGGCACAACACAGAGGGGCTGCTGGCCCAAGACACTGCACCAGCTGCCACCTCCCCTGCAGAAGTGACCATCTAGAGAGATGTGTGGCTGCTCTCTTGGAGAACCACCACATTGTTATGCTGGAGCTGGAGAATCGAGAGCAAGCAGCAAATCTCCCTTCCAACCCAAGCCATGCTGTGAAGAACTCCAGCTGGGCACTGCTGAGGTTCCACAGGGTGGGTTTGGGGAGGTGGAGGTGGGGTGGCAGCAAGCACCTGGCCATCTGCAGTGTGAGGCATGCTCCCCAGCCCTGAGCAGAGTGAGGGGTGGCTGTGCCAGGGCACTGCCCTTCCTCCCAGGGCACTGCTCTTCACAGTATCACTAAGGTTGGAAGAGACCTCAAGGATCATCAAGTCCAACCTATCAACACAGACCTCAGGACTAAACCATGGCTCCAAGTGCCACATCCAATCCCCTCTGGAACACCTCCAGGGATGGGGACTCCACCACCTCCCTGGGCAGCACATCCCAGTGGCCAATCTCTCTCTCTATGAGGAATTTCTTCCTCACCTCCAGCCCAAACCTCCCCTGGCACAGCTTGAGACTGTGTCCTCTTGTTCTGCTGCTGCTTGCCTGGGAGAAGAGACCAACCCCCACCTGGCTACAACCACCTTTCAGGTAGGTGTACAGGGCAATGAGGTCTCCCCTGAGCCTCCTCTTCTCCAGGCTAAGCAACCCCAGCTCCCTCAGCCTCTCCTCCCAGGGCTGTGCTCCAGACCCCTCCCCAGCTTTCTTGCCCTTCTCTGGACACCTTCAAGTCTCTCAATGTCCTTCTTAAACTGAGGAGCCCAGAACTGGACACAGGACTCAAGGTTTGGCCTAACCAGTGCAGAGTCCAGGGCATCCAGGTGATGCCCAGCCCAGAGCAGCCCCAGGTGCCAAACCCTGCACAGAGGCAAATCAGGCAGCAAGACTCCAGCAGAGCAGAGGAGGAGTGCCAGCTCCCAGCATGGCACACGTGTGGCACCTCACTGCAGGGTGAGGGACCCCACTGGAGCAGAGCAGGGGCAACCCAGGGCAGCAGCCTCCCTGCCCATGCTCCCCCAACCAAGGTCATGGCCCCTGTGGAGGCCACAGCCCAGGTGGAAGTTCAACCCCACAGGTGGAGCAGGGGAAGGAAGGGATGCCAGGGCCTCATGGCTTTGCCAGCAGCCAACACACACCAGGGGTCTCCTGCAGAGGAAGCTGGGGGCACAGCCTGGGAGCCCCCCAGGGGCCTTCAGCTCAGCCCTGCTCCTGTCAGTGCTGTCACATTTGCCCTGCAGCAAAGCCACAGCACCTCCCCTCTGCTGCTCTTCCTGAGGACACCAACTGCTGCCTGGCTCAAGAGGGAGAGGACAGAGCCATGGGGGGCCCCAGGTGGGAGCTGCTCTTTGCATCAAGTGCCAGCACCCACAGCACCTGCAGCTGCCAGCCCACCACTGGGGGAGGCAGAGCAGGAGCTGGGGCTGTTCAGCCTGGGGAAGAGAAGGCTCCAGGGAGACCTCAAAGCAGCCTGCCAGGACCTGGAGAGGGCTACAAGGAGGCTGCAGAGGGACTGCTCCCAAAGGCCTGCAGGGACAGCCCCAGGGGCAGTGGTTTGGGATGAGAGCAGAGCAGATTGAGATTGGATGTGAGGAACAAGTTCTGCAGCAGGAGGCTGCTGGAGCACTGCAGCAGAGTTGCCCTGGGAGGGGTTTGGGGGACTCCATCCCTGGAGATATTCAAGGTGAGGCTGGCCAGGGCTCTGGGCAGCCTGGTCTGGTTGAGGATGTCCCTGCTGAGTGCAGAGGGGCTGGACTGGATGAGCTTTGGAGCTCCCTTCTGGCCTGGACCATTCTGTGATCATCAGCCACACTGTGGTCAGCCTGGAAACCAGCAGGCCTGCCAGCCAAGAGGCTGGGAGACCTGACCCCAGGGACCTCATCCTCTTCTTGCTCCACATCACCCCTTGGAGACCCCTGGCACTGTACCATTTACTCTGCAACAGAGCAGCAGCTCCTGCCCTGCACCCCCACAACGAGTGAGGGCTTCAGAGCAGGGCCAAGTGCACAGCTCTGACCTGCCTGCAGGCTGGCAGTGAACTGAAGGCACCAACCAGCCTGGAAACCTCCCCACTGAGCACCACTCGGTCCTGGACCAGCTTCATAATGCCTTTGCCCAACACAAGACAGCAGGAAAGAGGCTGGAGCAGGGAGAGAAAGAAGAAGGTGGAGGTGCTGGAAGGTGTCCAGAGCAGGGCCAGGAGGAGGAGCAGAGGGCTGGAGCTGCTCTGCTGTGAGGACAGACTGAAGGAGTTGGGGCTGTTCAGGCTGGAGAAGAGAAGGCTCTGAGGTGACCTCATTCCAGGATCTGCAGGGGGCTGCAAGAAGGCTGGGGAGGGACTGCTCAGGATCTCAGGGAGTGATAGGACTAGGGGGAATGGAATGAAGCTGGAGGTGGGGAGATTGAGGCTGGAGGGGAGGAGGAAGTTCTTCCCCAGGAGAGTGGTGAAGCCCTGGGATGGGTTGTGCAGGGAGGTGGTTGAGGCCCCAGCCCTGGAGGTGTTTGCAGCCAGGCTGGCTGAGGCTGTGGCCAGGCTGATCTAGTGTGGGGTGTCCCTGCCCATGGCAGGGGGGTTGGAGCTGGCTGATCCTTGTGGTCCCTTCCAGCCCTGACTGATCCTAGGATACTATGTTATACAAGAAACAGGCTGGGGAATATCTTGGAGCACCATCCAACCAACTGTTAAAGCAAGGCCAGGAGAAAGAGAGTGCTGGGAGGTGAAGAAGGAGCAAGCAAAGCCCTGCAGTGAGCAGCAGGGGAGCTCAGAAGCCAGGGAAGTGTGGCTCAGAGGGAGGGAAGAAGCTGGGGAAGGTGAAGGGCTGGCTGTGGGCATCAAGAGACCTGATGGGAGGGGCAGCTGCCACCTGAAAACCACAGAAGTGTTTGGGCTGCAGAAGGCCTCCAAGCTCCTCCAGCCCAACCAGCAGCCCAACCCCACTGTGGTCACCAAGCCCTGCCCCCAGGGGCCATGGCCACAGGGCTCTGCAACACCCCCAGCCCTGGGGACTGCACCACCTCCCTGGGCAGCCTCTGCCAGGCCCTGACCACTGCTGCAGCAAAGAAATCTTTCCTCATCTCCAACCTCAGCCTCCCCTGGCACAGTTTCAGACATTTCCTCTCCTTCCATCCCCTGAGCCTGGGGAGCAGAGCCCAACCCCCCCTGGCTGCAGCCTCCTCTCAGGGAGCTGCAGAGAGCAAGGAGGTCTCCCTCAGCCTCCTCTTCTCCACACTACCTTCAGCTGCTCCTCCCCAGCCCTGCTCTCCAGACCCTTCCCCAGCTCTGTTGCCCTTCTCTGGCCCTGCTCAGCCTCTCAATGTCCTCCTTGCAGTGAGAGGCCCAAACCTGAACCCCAGGATTCCAGCTGTGGCCTCCCCAGTGCCCAGCCCAGGGGCACCATCCCTGCCCTGCCCCTGCTGCCCACAGCATTGCTGCCCCAGCCCAGGCTGCTGGAGGCCTTCTTGGCCCCCTGGCCCCACCCTGAGCTCATCATTAGCTGCTATTAAAAACCTCTCCCAGGTCTTTTTCTGCAGGGCAGTTTCCACTCTGCCCTCCCAGCCTGGAGTCTTCCTGGGGTGGTTGTGAGCCAGCTGCAGGACCCAGCCCTTGGCTTTGTCAAACCTCACCCAGCCAGCCTTGGCCCCCTGATCCCAGCCTGCCCTTGTGGAGCACAGACAGCTGCTTTGCAGGACGTGGAGCAGAGGCTCTGGGGAAGGTTTTGCCCCAGACAAAAGCTGAACACAGCAGCAGCCAGCTTGTGCCGGGGAGCAGAGGCTGCTGTCTCTCAGCACAGCCCCTGGGAAGCCCCAGGACAGAGCAAACATTTGCTCAGCAGCAGGGGGACCAAGCAGCCCCCCAGGGCAGGCTGGGGGGAGGCTGATGAGAGGCTTCCTCCTCCTCCAGAAAGACACAGAGCAGCTGCAGCAGGGCAGGGAGAGGAGGGGCCCAGGAGCCGCAGCTCGGTGGAGACCAGCATCCCTAGAGGGACCTCCCACCTCCCTTCCTGCTCTGCCACCTCCCTCCCTGCTCTGCCACCTCCCCTCCTGCTCTGCCACCTCCCTGCCCTGCCACCTCCCCCTCTGCTCTGCCACCTCCCCCCCCCACCCCTGCCACCTCCCCCACCCCTGCCACCTCCCCCCCTGCCCTGCCACCTCCCCCTCTGCTTTGCCACCTCCCCCCTGCCCTGCCCCACCCCTGCTTTGCCACCCCTCCCACCCCTCCTCCCCTCCCAGCCCTGCCACCTCCCCCTCTGCTCTGCCACCTCCCCTCCCACCCCTGCCACCTCCCTCCCCCCTGCCACCTCCCCCAGCCCCCTCCCCCAGCCCTGCCACCTCCCCTCCCAGCCCTGCCACCTCCCCCTGCTCTGCCACCTCCCTCCCCAGCCCTGCCACCTGCCCTGCCACCTCCCCCCCTGCCACCCCTGCCACCTCCCCACCTGCCACCTCCCCAGCCCTGCCACCTCCTCCCAGCCCTGCCACCTCCCCCTCTGCTCTGCCACCTCCCCTCCCCAGCCCTGCCACCTCCCTCCCCCAGCCACCTCCCCGCCCTGCCACCTCCCCCAGCCCTGCCACCTCCCCCAGCCCCACCCCTCCCCACCCCTGCCCTGCCACCTCCCCCACCTGCCCCTCCCCCAGCCCTGCCACCTCCCCTCTGCTCTGCTCTCCCCCAGCCCTGCCCCTCCTCCCCACCCCTGCCACCTCCCCTCCCAGCCCTGCCACCTCCCTTCCCACCCCTGCCACCTCCCAGCCCTGCCACCTCCCCCAGCCCTGCCACCTCCTCCCCCCCCTGCCACCTCCCCTCCCCCCCTGCCACCTCCCTCCCCCCCTGCCAGAGGGCTGTGCCAGCCCCGGGCAGTGACAGCAAAGCAATTAGAGCGAAGCAGCGCTGCCAGGGGATCGATGGGGGTGACAAATGCCGGGGGGGAGGGGGTGTGTGGGGTCAGCTCCTCACAGAGCAGCACAGGGAAGGCCTGGCAGATCCCCAGCCAGCCAGGGTGGCCACACAGAGGTCCTGAAGTGACCCAGAGCCCTGTGGAGCTGCAGCACAACCACAGCATCAGCTGGGTTGGACAACACCTTCCAGCTGAGGGAGCCCAAGCCTGAACCCAGCCCTGCCCCAGGGCACCACCAACCCCTGGCCCTCAGCACCACCCCCCCAGGGCTCTGAAACCCCTCCAGGGATGGAGACTCCACCACTGCCCTGGGCAGCCCGGGCCAGGCCTTGGCAACCCACAAGGGGAACAAATTGTTCCTCATGGCCAACCTGAACCTCTCCTGGGGCAACCTGAGGCTGGTTCCTCCTGTTGCTTATTCCCCCACCTGCTGCCCAACCCCCACCTGGCTGCAGCCTCCTCCCAGGGAGCTGCAGAGAGCAATGAGGTCTCCCTCAGCCTCCTCTTCTCCAGACTCAGCACCCCCAGCTCCCTCAGCTGCTCCTCCCCAGCCCTGCTCTCCAGACCCTTCCCCAGCTCTGTTGCCCTTCCCTGGCCCTGCTCAGCCTCTCAAAGTCCTTCTTGCAGTGAGAGAGCCAAAACCTGAACCCAGGATTCCAGCTGTGGCCTCCCCAGTGCCCAGCCCAGGGGCACCTTCTCTGCCCTGCTCCTGCTGCCCACAGCATTGCTGCTCCAGCCCAGGCTGCTGGAGGCCTTCTTGGCCCCCTGGGCACTGCTGCCTCAGCTCCAGCTGCTGGCACCCAGCACCCCTGGCTCAGTTTGCAGCCACTCTGCCCTCCCAGCCTGGAGCCTTCCTGGGGCTGTTGTGACCCAGCTGCAGGACCCAGCCCTTGGCCTTGTTGAGCCTCATCCCAGTGGCCTCAGCTCATAAATCCAGAAGCCCAACCAACATATCATAGTATCCTAGTACCAGTCAGGGTTGGAAGGGACCACAAGGATCAGCCAGTCCCAACCCCCCTGCCATGGGCAGGGACACCCCACACTAGATCAGCCTGGCCACAGCCTCAGCCAGCCTGGCTGCAAACACCTCAGGGCTGGGGCCTCAACCACCTCCCTGGACAACCCATTGCAGGGCTTCACCACTCTCCTGGGGAAGAACTTCCTCCTCCCCTCCAGCCTCAATCTCCCCACCTCCAGCTTCATTCCATTCCCCCTAGTCCTAGCACTGCCTGAGAGCCTGACATCCTCCTGACTCCTGGCCCAACGTCACACCACAAGCTGACAGCACCAGGGGGGTGGGGAGGATTGTGAGCACAGCCAAGGGCAGGTGCTGGGAGCCAGCCCTTCCAAAAGGAGGGAGAGAGAGAGCTGTTTGCCCAGGTCCCCTCCTCGTTGGGATGCTGCAAGTGTCAGCTGCAGCACGCAGGCCCCTGCCGGCCCCGGCGCGCGTCGCCTGGCTCCATACATCAGAGCTGCCAGCTCCCAGCCAGCTGCTAATGACTTCAGCCCAACCAATTCACTGCACCCCCCCCAGCAGCCTCCCAGGGATAAATGCTGGGGAAAAAAGCCTCCCTGATTGATGAGCAAAAAGCTGTCACGACCTGGAAGACCTCAGGGTGGCGGCGGGGGGGGGGGATGAGGCTCTGCCTTCCCAGGCGCTGGGAAGGGTCCTGATCCGCCCAGGAGGTGCAAACCAACCCAGCAGGAAGGGAGTGCTGGAGAACCCAGAGGTGCAGCCCTCTGTGCCTAGGGAAGTGACAGCACCTTCTGGTTTAAAGGGACTTTGAGGTAGGATTTGAGGCATTTTCTACTCTGCAGGCCGGTCAGGGAAGCAAATCTGTCACAGTGCCACAGAATCCCCAAGGTTGGAAGAGACCTCGAGGATCATCGAGTCCAACCTATCAACACAGAACCCCATGACCAGACCATGGCACCAAGTGCCACATTCAATCCCCTCTGGAACACCTCCAGGGATGGGGACTCCACCACCTCCCTGGGCAGCACATCCCAATGACGAACGACTCACTCGGTGAAGAACTTTCTCCTCGCCTCCAGCCTGAACCTCCCCTGGCACAGCTTGAGACTGTGTCCTCTTGTTCTGCTGCTGCTTGCCTGGGAGAAGAGCCCAACCCCCACCTGGCTCCAACCTCCCTGCAGGAGTTGCAGAGAGCAAGAAGGTCTCCCCTGAGCCTCCTCTTCTGCAGGCTAAGCAACCCCAGCTCCCTCAGCCTCTCCTCCCAGGGCTGTGCTCCAGACCCCTCCCCAGCTTTCTTGCCCTTCTCTGGACACCTTCCAGCAGCTCAACCTCTTTCCTAACCTGAGGAGCCCAGAACTGGACACAGGACTCAGGTGTGGCCTCAGCAGTGCTGAGCACAGGGCACAAGGACTTCCCTGCTCCTGCTGGCCACACTCTTCCTGCTGCAGGCCAGGATGCCCTTGGCCCTCTTGGCCCCCTGGGCACACTGCTGGCTCATGTTCAGGCAGCTGTCAATCAGCACCCCCAGGTCCCTCTCTGCCTGGCTGCTCTCAGCCACTCTGCCCCCAGCCTGTAGCTCTGCCTGGGGTTGCTGTGACCAAAGTGCAGCCCCTGGCACTTGGACTTGTTGAATGCCATCCTGTTGGCCTCTGCCCATCTGCCCAGCCTGGCAAGGTCCCTCTGCAGAGCCCTTCTGCCCTCTCACTGACCAACATCTGCTCCCAGCTTGCTGTCAGCTGCAAACTTGCTGATGTCTGACTCCATCCCCTCATCCAGATCATCAATGAAGATGTTAAAGAGCACAGGGCCCAGCACTGCTCCCTGGGGCACAGCACTGGGGCCTGGCTGCCAGCTGGCTGTGGCACCATTCACCACCACTCTCTGGGCTCAGCCTCCAGCCAGTTCCTAACCCAGCTCAGAGAGCTGCTGTCCCAGCCAGGGGCTGACAGCTTGGCCAGGAGTTTGCTGTGGGGGACAGTGTCAAAGGCCTTGCTGAGGTCCAGGCAGACCACATCCACAGCCTGCCCCACAGCCACCAGGCAGTCACCTGGGCATGGAAGGAGATCAGGTTGGTCAGGCAGGACCTGCCCTTCCTAACTCCATGCTGGCTGGGCCTGAGCCCTTGGCCATCCTTCCTCTCTATGCTCCAGTGCAGCTGCAGCCCCTCAGACACTCCCCAAACTGCCAGCCATACCTCACTGCTGCCCTGGCACAAGCCAGCACCATCCCAAAGCCACCTCCCACAGCTGATGGGATCCCTGAGGCTGGCTTCACCCCTCAGGAAGGCTTTACTGCCAGGCCAGCTCCTGTCCCACAGCCTTCCTGGCTGCACTCACACCTTTGGTCCTCCCTTTTTGCCTCCCTCACCTCCTTCCCAGCCCTGAGAGAGAAAGCAGGTGGTGAAGGCTGCATTGGCTGTGCTGGGTGAAACATCTTCCCATTGCCTACAGGACCATGACAGCTCCATTTCTGGGGAAGGAAAACACTTTCCCCTTCTCCTGGGGAAGGCATCACTGCCATCATGGCCAGCACCTCCTCCTGCCCCTTCCCTTCCATGCTCCTCCTGAGCACTGCACAGAAAGTAATGCCCAGAACCTGAGCAAGGTCCACAAGAAGACTTTTGGAAGCACCTAAACAACAACCCTGGAAGCACCTAAATCACAACCCTGGAAACAACCTGTGTCCAGTTCTGGGCTCCTGAGGTTAGGAAAGAGGTTGAGCTGCTGGAAGGTGTCCAGAGAAGGGCAAGAAAGCTGGGGAGGGGTCTGGAGCACAGCCCTGGGAGGAGAGGCTGAGGGAGCTGGGGTTGCTTAGCCTGCAGAAGAGGAGGCTCAGGGGAGACCTTCTTGCTCTCTGCAACTCCCTGCAGGGAGGTTGGAGCCAGGTGGGGGTTGGTCTCTTCTCCCAGGCACCCAGCACCAGAACAAGAGGACACAGTCTCAAGCTGTGCCAGGGGAGGCTTAGGCTGGAGGTGAGGAAGAAATTCTTCCCAGCAACTGGGATGTGCTGCCCAGGGAGATGGTGGAGTTCCCAGCCCTGGAGGTGTTCCAGAGGGGACTGGATGGGGTACTTGGTGCCATGGTTTAGTTGATCAGATGGTGCTGGGTGAGAGGTTGGACTTGATGATCTTGAAGGCCTTTTCCAACCTGGTTAATTCTATTCTATTCTATTCCACTCTATTCCATTCCATTCCATTCCCACCTGGCTGTGTTCCTGTCTGCTCTTGGTGACCCTGTTCTGGCAGGGGGTTGGACTCCATGACCTCTGGAGCTGCCTTCCACCCCCTCCCACTCTGACTGTGCAAGTTGCTCTCTCTTACCCCAGAGGATCTCACACACACTCCAGGCCAGGGAGAGGATCTCAGCAAGGGAAGGCCTCCAGCCCACAAACTATTCCATTCTAACCTCCCTGGGCTTGCTCCAGGCTGACAGCCCTCTACCAGCCCAGCCCCTCTGGAGGCTGGCAGACACCAGATGCTTCCAGTAACAAGCTGGTGCCCCACACCCCCTTATTGATCACCTGGATCTGTGAGGCTCCCCCTGCATTCCCACATCCCAGAGCTCTATTGTTAGCCAGGGAGGTGGTGGAAGCCTCCTGCCTGGAGGTGTCTGCAGCCAGGCTGGAGGTGGCTGTGAGCAACCTGCTGTGGTGTGAGGTGTCCCTGCCCATGGCAGGGGGCTGGAGCTGGCTGAGCCTTGAGCTCCCTTCCAGCCCTGCCAGCTCTCTGATTCAGGAAAGATGGAGGGGGAAGGAAAGCAGAAGGGAGGACAACTCCAGCTGTGGCCAGCTGCCTGCAGCTCCCTCAGCTCTCAAAGCCCAGTGGGAAGCTCTGGGTTGGCACAGGGGGTGGATTTGAATGGCAGGGGCAGAGTGCTTGCACTGCAGGGATCACAAAGGATCCTTCCTTACACCAACTGAACTGCTGCTCTCAGGCTCTCTGCCCATCCCAGACCTAAGGCAGCAAACAGGACCACCCTGCTGGATCCTGCTCCAAACCCAGCTGGAGGCACAGCCTGGGGCAAAGGCTCGTGGGGCTTGTGAGTCCTTCCCCACATGGCCTTGCTTCCCAGCCTGTGAGGTGTCAGGTGAGAAAGAGGAGATCCCTGCTCCGGATTTAGGTGCTGGCAAATCCTTCTGCCCAGCCTGGGGCTAATCTTAGGCAGGGTGCTCAGGCTGTAATCTCCTTAGGGGCCAGAGGGAGGAGGGAGGCAGCAGCTCAGGGGTCCTGCTGCAGAGATGCCATTGCTGTGTCCCACCTGACACCTCTCACCTGGGGAGACTCTGGCACAGGTTGCCCAGGGAGGCTGTGGCTGCCTCCTCCCTGGAGGTGTTGATGAGGCCTTGAGCAAGCTGGGCTGGGGGGAGGTGTCCCTGCCCATGGCAGGGGGCTGGCACTGGATGAGCCTTGAGGTCCCTTCCAACCCAAACTGTGATACTATCACAGTATCCTAGGATCAGTCAGGGTTGGAAGGGACCCCAAGGATCATCTAGTTCCAACCCCCCTGCCATGGGCAGGGACACCCCACACTAGATCAGCCTGGCCACAGCCTCAGCCAGCCTGGCTGCAAACACCTCCAGGGCTGGGGCCTCAACCACCTCCCTGCACAACCCATTCCAGGGCTTCACCACTCTCCTGGGCAAGAACTTCCTCCTCCCCTCCAGCCTCAATCTCCCCACCTCCAGCTTCATTCCATTCCCCCTAGTCCTATCACTCCCTGAGAGCCTGAGCAGTCCCTCCCCAGCCTTCTTGCAGCCCTCTGCAGATCCTGGAAGGCCACAATGAGGTCACCTCAGAGCCTTCTCTTCTCCAGCCTGAACAGCCCCAACTCCTTCAGTCTGTGCTCACAGCAGAGCAGCTCCAGCCCTCTGCTCCTCCTCCGGGCCCTGCTCTGGACACCTTCCAGCCCCTCCACATCCCTCTTGCCATAGGGGCTCCAGAACTGGAGGCAGGACTCCAGGTGGGGTCTCCCCAGAGCTGAGCAGAGGGGGAGAATCACCTCCCTTGCCCTGCTGGCCACACTTCTCCTGCTGCAGCCCAGGCTCTGCTTGGCTTTGCAGGCTGCAAGTGCACACTGAGAGCTCCTGCTGAGCTTCTCCTCCCCCAGCACCCCCAAGGCTCTCTCCTCAGGGCTGCTTTCCAGCCAGTCCCTGCCCAGCCTGCATTTGTGCCTGGGATTGCCTCCAGCCAGCTGCAGGACCCTGCCCTTGCTCTTGTTGCACCTCCTGAGGTTGGCTTGTGCCCACCTCTGCAGCCTGCCCAGCTCCCTCTGGCTGGATCCCTTCCCTCCAGCTGTCTGCTGCCCCACACAGCTTGGTGTCATCAGCAACCCTGCTGAGGCTGCACTCAGTGCCACTGGCCATGGCACCCACAGGGATGTTGAACAAGGCTGGGCCCAGGGCTGATCCCTGAGAGACTCTGCTTGTCCCTGGCCTCCCCTGGGCCATGGAGCCATGGACAGCCACTCTCTGGGTGCTGCCATCAAGCCAGTTCTGTATCCATCCAGTGGTCACCCATCAGACCCATGTGTCACCAGTCCTGCAGGTCACAGCAGGGGGGCTGGGCCAGGACCATCCTCTCATGGTGCAAGCACAGGCAGGAAGTGCCCAACTTGGCAGCTGCCCCTTTCCTTCTCCCAATCTCCCACCCAGCAGCATCCTCAAGGACCATTCCCAAACTTTCCCCACCCCAAACCTTTCTCCAGGTGGGTCTGTCCAGACAGTGGGTCTGCCTCTCACTGCCAGGCATGGTGCAGCTCCAGGGGCAGGGCTGGGTCCCAGCCTCCCCAGTGCCCTTCATCTACAAGAGGAACAAACCTCCTGCAGACCCCAGAGACAGGACAGAAGCCCTCCCCACATCAAGGGAGTCACAGCAAATACCAAAGAGGGATCTTTTTGCCTTGGGCAGCCCCAGCTGAGAGCAGTGCAGCCACTTCCCAGTGCTGATACAGGACTGAGGTGGAGGAAACCCAATTCCTCTTTCCTGTCCTTAAAAGGAAAGGAAGTATTGCTCCTGCTGAGGAATGGCTTTCTGTTTTAACCTTCAGTGACTCCCAAGATGGACTGGGCAGAGGCAGGACTCAGAGCATCACCCTGCAAACCCCAGCAGCTCAGGGCCACTTCTGCCCAGTTTCCAGGGACAGTGTTGAGCTGGGGGGGAGGGGGGAAGCAGTAACAGCCCCCAGAGCAGAAACATTCCCACATCCTGGTGTGACACAAGGGTATGGAATCAGCTGGGCTGATGTGCACCAAGAATCAAATCCATCCCCTTCCCTACTGCTTGAGCCTTTCTCTCTGAGGAGCTTCCTGCTCTAGGCTTCAAGAGGAACAGGAGGTTTGCCAGGAAGCTCCACAGCCTCCCTGGCTTGTGCTGTTTACCACCCTGCCCATCAGCCACTCTCCAGCAGCACCCCAGAACCCCAGGCTGGAAGGGACCCCAAGGATCATCTGGTCCAAGCCTTCTGGGTGGTGCTGTACTTGAGAGGAGCTGACCCAGCACCCTGTCAAGTGGAGTCTTAAAGCTGCCCAAGGCAGGGAACTCCACTGCTCCCCTTTGGAGATGATTCCAGTGCCTGACTGTGCTCTGCCTGTGGGAATGGCCCCAGCAGTAACTTGTCCTCATCACCTCTTGTCTTCTCCAGGGGACTCCTTGTACAAAGGGAGTCTCCATCCTCCTGGTAGCCTCCCATTGATGTTAAGAACCTGAAAGTGTTCAAGTCCATGGGACCCAACAGGGTACACCCAGAGGGGCTGAGAGAACTGGCAGAGGAGGTTGCTAAACCTCTCTCTATTATATTCCCAAAGTCCTGGCAGTCTGGGGCAGTCCTCACAGACTGGAACAGGGGAAACATCACCCCCATTTTCACAAAGGGTAAGAAGGAGGAACCAGGGAACTCCAGGCCAGGCAGTCTCACCTCTGTGCCCAGAAAGATCACGGAGCAGATCCTCCTGCAGGCACTGCTGGCTCAGAAGAATAGTGAAGAGGTGATTGGGAACAGTCAGCATGGCTTCCCCAAGGGCAAACCCTGCCTGCCCAACCTGGAGGCCTTCTCTGAGCAGCTGCCAACATCAACAGCTGAGGGGAGAGCAACTGATGTCATTTCCCTGGGCCTGAGCAAAGCCTTTGACACTGTCCCCACCACAGCCTGGGCTCCAGGCTGGTGACACATGGGTGTGATGGGTGACCACTGGATGGATACAGAACTGGCTTGATGGCTGCACCCAAAGAGTGGCTGTCCATGGCTCCATGGCCCAGGGGAGGCCAGGGACAAGCAGAGTCCCTCAGGGATCAGCCCTGGGCCCAGCCTTGTTCAACATCCCTGTGGGTGCCATGGCCAGTGGCACTGAGTGCAGCCTCAGCAGGGTTGCTGATGACACCAAGCTGTGTGGGGCAGCAGACAGCTGGAGGGAAGGGATCCATCCAGAGGGAGCTGGGCAGGCTGCAGAGGTGGGCACAAGCCAACCTCAGGAGGTGCAACAAGAGCAAGGGCAGGGTCCTGCAGCTGGCTGGAGGCAATCCCAGGCACAAATGCAGGCTGGGCAGGGACTGGCTGGAAAGCAGCCCTGAGGAGAGAGCCTTGGGGGTGCTGGGGGAGGAGAAGCTCAGCAGGAGCTCTCAGTGTGCACTTGCAGCCCAGAAAGCCAAGCAGAGCCTGGGCTGCAGCAGGAGAAGTGTGGCCAGCAGGGCAAGGGAGGTGATTCTCCCCTCTGCTCAGCTCTGGGGAGACCCCACCTGGAGTCCTGCCTCCAGCTCTGGAGCCCCTATGACAAGAGGGATGTGGAGGGGCTGGAAGGTGTCCAGAGCAGGGCCAGGAGGAGGAGCAGAGGGCTGGAGCTGCTCTGCTGTGAGCACAGACTGAAGGAGTTGGGGCTGTTCAGTGTGGAGAAGAGAAGGCTCTGAGGTGACCTCATTGTGGCCTTCCAGGATCTGCAGGGGGCTCCAAGAAGGCTGGGGAGGGACTGCTCAGGATCTCAGGCAGTGATAGGACTAGGGGGAATGGAATGAAGCTGGAGGTGGGGAGATTGAGGCTGGAGGGGAGGAGGAAGTTCTTCCCCATGAGAGTGGTGAAGCCCTGGACTGGGTTGTGCAGGGAGGTGGTTGAGGCCCCAGCCCTGGAGGTGTTTGCAGCCAGGCTGGCTGAGGCTGTGGCCAGGCTGATCTAGTGTGGGGTGTCCCTGCCCATGGCAGGGGGGTTGGCACTGGCTGATCCTTGTGGTCCCTTCCAACCCTGATTGACCCTAGGATACTGTGATACTTTTTCCAAGCAATCCAAACTCTCCAAGGACATTTGTTACTGGACATGTCCCAGGCTGCCCAGGTAGCTTGCTGCACTTCACTGCTTGCCCTCACCAGGGCAGGGAGCTGCATTTTACCTCCCTGGGCTCACAGGGGGACGTAGTGCCCACTCTAGGCACAAGAACTCAGCTTTTCCTGGCAAAGGGCAGGCCAGGCTGGGCAGCAAGGGTGATTGAGCACTGTGTCTCCTCTCTGCTTGGCTCTGGTTTCCACAAACCTAATCATGTCAGAGGGAAAGCAAAGAAAAATCTCCCCAAGCACAGCTAAACCTATTAGAGTGAGAGACAGAGCCAGGCCTGGGAGGCAAATAAAAGCTAAAGAGGCATCTGTGCTGTCATGAAAAAAGCCTCTGTGATATTTCTTGGGTGACCTTCTGTTCACTTCACTTAGTGGACAGGTCAGCAGCCCATGGAGGGAGAAGAGCTCCTCAAGCCAGCGGTCTCCCCAGCACCAGGCTGGCAAAGCAGCTGCTGAGGAGCGGGGCCAGCAGGAAGAGGAGCTGAGTGAAGCTCAGGCACACGAAGCACACAGCCTCTGGAAACCTCTAGAAACCCTGTGCTGTGGCACTGACGTGCCCTGCTGCCTGCAGAGCCAGCAGGGGCGAGGATAAAGCCTCTCCTGCCAGCCACGGGCAGGGCCAGGCAGCAGCTCAGCGGCCACATTAGGCGTTTGAGATCCTTCCTGCCCCGATAAGGACCCGCCTGGCCGCCTGTGCTCACTCCCAGCCTAACCACTGCTCTTTCACCGTTTCACACCTCCAGACGTGCTCCTCATACCACAAGGCAACGTTGGCTGAGCCCCGCCGAACCCTGGGCTGTGTTTAGGATAACAAGGGGATGGGCGTGCAGGCACTCGGGCTTCTCCCAGGGCACAGTGACAGCTGCGGGAGGCCTCGGGCTCCGGGCAGCAGGACAACGCCCCCAAACCGTGCCCCCACCCTGGGTGCAGCCACGGTGTAGAAGATCCTGGGAAGAGAATGAGGCTTGTGATGGAGCACAAGGGGAATGTGAGGAGACACGCCCTAACGCAAGGGTATGAAGTACGGCAAAGTGGGCTAATTTCTGCCCCCCAAAAGGCACTCGCGGCCCCGTTCTGGCTACCCCGAAAACACGGCTGCGCCGTCACCCATCCGCACCACGGCCGGCCCGACCCTGCTTAGCTTCGGGACACGCTCCCAGAACAGGCGTGAATGGGAGCCAGGGGGCCCAGCCCCTCCGCGAGACCGACGGGCCGCTCGCCCAATTGCAGCGCGGGATGCTGCCCGACGGCCAATCAGGGCGCCCCTGGGGCGGGGCGCCACTCACTTCCCGGCCGCTGCCCTCCTCAATGGGCCTGGCCGTCACCGCGACGGGCGGTTCCGGCCGCTGCTCACCCCCGGTTGGAACCGCGCTCCGCCTCGTTCTCGCAGTCACTGCAGTGCTCGTGGTCGTTCTCTTCCGCCGACGGCCGCGGAGGCCTCACCGGCGGTCGCCTCACTGCTGTCTCACTGTCGTCCGCCATCTTGAAACGGGGCCTCGGCTGTTGCCGCACCCCCACAACAAAGCGCGCCGCGATTGGGCCGTGGGCCGCGGGGTGTGCCGGGACCGGTAGTCTGCGCGAGCATGCGGGGACCGGGCTGTACCGGGGCCAGCACTACAATTCCCATCAGCCTTTGCAGCGCCCGGGGCAGGGCTCCGGGAGGGGGAGGGCTCTCTCACGCCGGGGCAGCAGGGTAGAAGCTACCCGCCGCGGCTAGGACCCGCGACCCAGCCCCTCCGCCGCCCGCCCCCCAGCCTGCTACTCGCCCGAGGAGGCTGGGCCGAGCCCACTGTGGGCGGCGCCGATTGGCTGATTTAGGGACCCCCTCTTCCTACCAGCCAATAGACGCGCGGGACGCTGCCGCGGGGTGAAGGCGGGCAGAGGGTGAGTGGGTGAGGGCGGCGCGGGGGACCCTGCAGGGACCTGCCTCGGCCCAGCCCGCTGCGGGCCTCGATGACCCCCGGGGTGTCCCGCTGGACCCCGGTGACCCCGCTCTGCTCTCCCGCTGGACCCGTGGCGCAGCCCGACCTGCTCGGTCTGACTTCCCCCAAGCCGTGCCACAGGCCCCGGGGCTTGGATAGCTGCGGGAGTGGCCGAGGACAAGGCTGGGGAGCACTGGGAAAGCAGCGCTTGGCAGTCGGCCCCGCCTGGCACACGGGACGGGACCCAGGACTGGCTGAAAGGCCTGGAGAGGGGGGTCACGGTGCTGCTGAATTTGCCTTCCCCACGCCAAATTAATGATGCATTTTGTAGTTTTTCTCCTCTTAATTGCAGTCTTCTCAAACCAATGCCGGGTCTGTCAGGGCACCAGGCCCCAGTCAGAGCCAAAGAGGGGAGCAGGAAGAGGGCTGGGTGTAGTGTGGCCCTGGAGGATGCATTTTGGGTCAGTCCTGGGGCTTAAGGTGGACGACTGTGCTGGGGTCAAAGCCCAGGGGAGCTGGGACATGGGGGGAGTTTGGGCACCTCAGCCTTCAGAAGCTGCTTCCAAGGGTTGGAGGTTACCTTTCCCAGGGCCTCACTGCTCACCACAGGAATAACTCCCTGAGTTTACCACTCTTGACTAGCCTCTGTGGCTTGCATTTTGGCTTCTGATTTAGTTGGCACAGGCCAACTCCCCCAAGGACCTGGTGTGTTTGGCAGGGGGGGAAACTGCTTCTGGCTCCTTCCTCTAACACCTGCAGGACCGGGCTGGCCTCTACCCTTGTGTGCAGTTCCAACCCAGGCTCCTTAAATATTTATGCTTCATGCCATGGATCTTCTATCTGTGCAGGCCCTGTGACAGCACAACTGTGCTCAGCTCCTCCTCCCCCCCCCCCCCCCTTTTTGGCCCTGGTTTCTAGAACAACCCTTTCCAAGTGCTCTTTCCCCCTGCAGGGACTCTTGCAGCGGCCGCCTGCTTGCAGAGCTGTGTGGCGGAGGGACAGAAATAGCTGAGGGCTTTTTGGGCCCAAGTCCCAGCTGAGGCTGGAGGCCAGAGCAGTGGTTTTCACTGCAGCTTAAAGCCTGTGCTTGCTCTACATGGGCAGGAGGTATTTTTGATGTGGTTTTACATGAAGCCAGGGGAGCGGAGCCTCCACCTCTCCAAGGCAACGCACCAAAGGCCTGAGCCTGCTGGCGCGGCGTTAGCCCTCGCAGGCTGTTGCAGGGGGTGGATAAAAGCCTGCCGAGCAGGGCAGGGTTTTAACCTGCTGCAGTAAACAAACAGCTCCTCTGTTGCACCGAGCCCACCACAGCCCTGGGAGAGGCTCCCCACGGGGACCGGGCGCTGGCTTGGCAGCACAGCTTGGTATTTAAGTCAGCCTCCTGCAAAGCGCTGATGTTTACTCTGAATGCCCTTTCTGATTCCCTGTGAATTCCCCCTCCTTGCTGCTGGAGTTTAACCCCCATCTGTCTGTCTGCCTGGCTCTGGGAGGGGGAGGCCAGCACGTGGTGCTGCTGCTGCTGCTGCTGCTGCTGCGGGCGGCTCTCGGCAGCCACGAAGCGAAGTCGCTCTGCGGCCGCTGCTGCCAGGTGCTGCTGGCTGCTGCTCCAGCTCCTGCTTCCTTCCCCTCTGCTGAGCTGCCTCCAGCTGCCATTAGACTTAGCCAACCTCCTTCCCCTGCCCCAGACTGTGGGTTTGGGTCCTCTTCACGGGGCCAAACGATGAGGAAAACTCTCTTTTCTTTCTAGCACTGCTGGGCTCACGTAGAATCAATAAGGTATCATAGAATCAGTCAGGGGTGGAAGGGACCACAAGGATCAGCCAGTCCCAACCCCCCTGCCATGGCCAGGGACACCCCACACTAGATCAGCCTGGCCACAGCCTCAGCCAGCCTGGCCTTAAACACTTCCAGGGCTGGGGCCTCAACCACCTCCCTGGACAACCCATTCCAGGGCTTCACCACTCTCCTGGGGAAGAACTTCCTCCTCCCCTCCAGCCTCAATCTCCCCACTTCCAGCTTCATTCCATTCCCCCTAGTCCTATCACTGCCTGAGAGCCTGAGCAGTCCCTCCCCAGCCTTCTTGGAGCCCCCTGCAGATCCTGGAAGGCCACAATGAGGTCACCTCAGAGCCTTCTCCAGCCTGAACAGCCCCAACTCCTTCAGTCTGTCCTCACAGCAGAGCAGCTCCAGCCCTCTGCTCCTCCTCCTGGCCCTGCTCTGGACCTGTTCCCGCTGGAAAAGACCTCAGAGATCATCAAGTCCAACATGTCACCCAGCACCTCCTGACTAACCAAACCATGCTGACTCCAGCACTGCCCTGGGCAGAACATTCCAATGCTTGAGAGCCCTTCCAGGGCAGAAAGATTTCCTGAGCTCCAGCCTGAGCCTCCCTTGGGGCAGCCTGGAACCATTGCCTCTGCTCCTGTCTCTTGCCACCAAGGAGCAGAGGCTGCCCCCTCCTCACTCCAACCTCCCTTCAGGTAGCTGCAGAGAGCAGTGAGGTCTCCTCAGCCTCCTCTTCTCCAGCCTGAACACCCCCAGCTGCCCTGCAGCTTCTGACAGCCCTGTGAGTGTACAGCAATGCAGTCCCTGGGGGGGGGATGGTGCAGGCAGCAGGGTGCTGTGTGTGCCAGGTTTGGTGCCTGCAGGGAGGTGTGACACCAGAACCAGGTTAGGCAGAGCAAAGGTTACCGAGATCCTTGGCTTTGTGGCTCACAGTGGGAGGCAGTGTGAGCTGTGTCTCATTTCCTCCAGGCAAAAGGAAGCTGAGGGCTGCCTACCAGCAGCCTGGCTTCTGGCCAAAATGCTGCAGACTGTTGCTTCTCGCTTGCAAGAGCTAACAGCCACAATGGGGTGTGGGAGGTTCAGGCTCTGTGCCCGTGAGGGTGGTGTCACCCAGCACAAGGTGACAGCAAAGTCCAGGCCTCTGTCCTTGGGGATTTGCAAGAGCTGGCAACACAGAGCTCTGCTCTCGCCTGAGACTGAGGTTGGTTCATGGGAGCTGGTGCAGTGGGGTCTGTGAAGGGTGAGTGTGAAGAAGGGGCCAAGGGCAGTGAGCACAGACTGGAACCCAGGAAGTTCCAGCTCAGTGTGAGGAGAACCTTCTTTGTTGTGAGGCTGCTGGAGGCCTGGAGCAGGCTGCCCAGAGAGGTTGTGGAGTCTCCTCTGGAGAGATTCCAACCCCCCACTGGCCACTGTGACCCTGAGAAAGCTGCTGTGGGTGCCCTGCTTTATTGAGCAGGGATGTTGGACTGGGTGATCTCCAGAGGTCCCTTCCAGCCACCACCAATCCCTGGTTCTGTGTCCTCAGCCTGCTGTGGCTGCTGCCTTTTTGGGGGTGCAGCTATCACCCTGCTCTCAGGGGGCCCCACTCCTGGCCAGAGCTGCTGGACCTTTTGGTTCTGAAAGGGCTCAGGTGGGATTTGAAGGGTTGCAGTGTGAGTGGGGACAGATCTGGGTGCAGGAGCTGTGAGAGCAGAGGGGGTGGTCTGGGTCAGCTGTGGGACTTGGTGCTGCCCTCCCAGCCTCAGTGCCATGGGCAAGAACAGGCTCTGCCCTCAGTGCCATGACACAACTTCAGTGCTCCCCTCTGGGATTTGCTGTGTCCATTGGGCAGCTGCTGGCTGTGCTGGCTCCCAGGGAGCGTGGGGAGGGGACTGCCTGCCTGCCCTGTGCACTTTGCATCCCCTTTATGTCAGAGGAAGCCTCTCCCTTGCACTCTGGCTGTAGAGACTGAGCAGGACCCTTGGGAGCAGATCTGTGGAGGAGGACTTGGGGGTGAAAAACAGCCCAGGAGGCAGCACTGAGTGCTGCCAGCCAGCCCCAGCCCTGCCCTGGGCTGAGCCCCAGCAGGGTGGGCAGCAGGGGCAGGGAGGGATTCTGCCCTCTGCTGTGCTCTGCTCAGACCTCCCCTGCAGGGCTGGGGCAGCTCTGGAGCCCTCAGCACAGACAGGGAGCTGGGGGAGCAGGGCCAGAGGAGGCCACAGCAGGGCTGGCAGGGCTGGAAGCCCTCTGCTGGGAGCCAGGCTGAGAGAGTTGGCCTTGGGCAGCCTGCAGAGGAGAAGGCTCCAGGGAGAGCTTCTTGGGCAGCCTCAAGGGCCCAGAGAGCTGGGGACAGGCTTTGAGCAGGGGATGGGACAGGCCAAGGGGGATGGTTGGAAAGGGCCTGGCAGTGAGGGTGGGGCAGTGGCCCAGGCTGGGAGGCTGCCCCATGCCTAGGGATTTGGGCTGTGAGCAGCCTGCTCTGGCTGGGACTGTCCCTGCTGGCTGCAGGGCTTGGCCTGGAGGAGCTTCACAGATCCCTTCCCACCCAAATCAGTCTGGGATCCTCTCCTCAGTCCAGGCTGAGCTGTGATCCTAATTCTTCCCCTTTGTTCCTGTGTCCCCTCCAGCACCCTGCTAGCAATTCCCCCTGGTTCAGGGTGGGTGCTGTGGGTGAGACTGTGGCTGGGTGTGTGGAGGTGCCAAGGGGAGCCAGAGGGGCTTGGAGCTGGCTGGAGTTGCAGGCTCCAGGGCAGCTTGTTTGACCCAGTGCTGTTCCTCAGCCAGGGCTACCCATCTGAAAGGGGGGCTCCAAAATCCTGCTGATGTCTTGGTGACACCGTTGAGACCGTCTGACAAGGAGCCGGGGACGAAGCTGCCTGTGTGGGAGGAGTATCTGCTGTGCGGAGTGTGAGCAGAGCAGCCCTGTCCTGCTGCGCTCTCCGGCGCTGCTGCTTTCTTCCTCTCCGTTCCAGAGCAGGATGTTCCTGGTGGGGCTCACGGGGGGCATCGCCTCGGGGAAGAGCACGGTGGTGGCCGTGCTGCGGGAGCTGGGCTGTGCCGTGATCGACGCCGATGTCATCGCCAGAGAGGGTGAGTTCGGCGGCGCCCAGCTGCCCGCCCCCGGGTTCCCCTGACGACTGCGGCGGCTGCGGGCAGCGCGGACGGCAGAGGGCGCTCTGGCTACGGCAGAGGGTTCACTGGCTACGGCAGTGGGTTCACTGGCTACGGCAGTGGGTTCACTGGCTACGGCAGAGGGCGCTCTGGCTACGGCAGAGGGTTCACTGGCTAGGGCAGAGGATGCTCTGGCTACGGCAGAGGGCGCTCTGGCTATGGCAGAGGGTTCACTGGCTACGGCAGTGGGTTCACTGGCTACGGCAGAGGGCGCTCTGGCTATGGCAGAGGGTTCACTGGCTACGGCAGTGGGTTCACTGGCTACGGCAGTGGGCGCTCTGGCTACGGCAGAGTGTGCTCTGGCTAGGGCAGAGGGTGCTCTGGCTAGGGCAGAGGGTTCACTGGCTAGGGCAGAGGGTTCACTGGCTACGGCAGTGGGCGCTCTGGCTACGGCAGAGGGTGCTCTGGCTAGGGCAGAGGGTGCTCTGGCTAGGGCAGAGGGTTCACTGGCTACGGCAGAGGGCGCTCTGGCTACGGCAGAGGGTTCACTGGCTAGGGCAGAGGGTGCTCTGGCTACGGCAGAGTGTGCTCTGGCTAGGGCAGAGGGTTCACTGGCTAGGGCAGAGGATGCTCTGGCTAGGGCAGAGGGTGCTCTGGCTACGGCAGAGTGTGCTCTGGCTAGGGCAGAGGGTGCTCTGGCTAGGGCAGAGGGTGCTCTGGCTAGGGCAGAGTGTGCTCTGGCTAGGGCAGAGGGTGCTCTGGCTAGGGCAGAGGATGCTCTGGCTACGGCAGAGTGTGCTCTGGCTAGGGCAGAGGGTTCACTTGCTAGGGCAGAGGGTGCTCTGGCTAGGGCAGAGGGTGCTCTGGCTACGGCAGAGTGTGCTCTGGCTAGGGCAGAGGGTGCTCTGGCTAGGGCAGAGGATGCTCTGGCTACGGCAGAGGGTTCACTGGCTAGGGCAGAGGATGCTCTGGCTAGGGCAGAGGATGCTCTGGCTACGGCAGTGGGCGCTCTGGCTACGGCAGAGGATGCTCTGGCTACGGCAGAGGGCACTCTGGCAGAGTGATGCTCTGGCTACGGCGGTTCACTGGCTAGGGCAGACGATGCTCTGGCTACGGCAGAGGATGCTCTGGCTACGGCAGTGGGCGCTCTGGCTACGGCAGAGGATGCTCTGGCTACGGCAGAGGGTGCTCTGGCTAGGGCAGAGGGCACTCTGGCTACGGTAGTGAGTGCTCTGGCTACGGCAGAGGGTTCACTGGCTAGGGCAGACGATGCTCTGGCTACGGCAGAGGATGCTCTGGCTACGGCAGAGGGTGCTCTGGCTACGGCAGAGGGCACTCTGGCTACGGTAGTGAGTGCTCTGGCTACGGCAGAGGGCGCTCTGGCTACGGCAGAGGAGCTTCGCCCTCCCTCTCCCCAGCCCGGGAGGCTCCGCGGAGCTGCTGCCTCGGCAGGGACAGCAACCAGGATTGATTAATCAAAAACCCAATCATGAGAACCCATCCTGCTGGACGTCGGGAGGGGAACTTGCCCTGGGATGTCCCCCCCTGGGGTGCCCCCTCCTGGGGTGCATCTCTGAAAGCCAGCTCCAGGCAATGTGTCAGAGGGTCACAGAATGGTTGGGTTGGGAGGGACTTCAAAGCTCATCCAGGGACAGGCAGGGACACCTCCCACCAGCCCAGCTGGCTCAAGGCCTCATTCAGCCTGGCCTTCAGCACCTCCAGGGAGGGATCAGCCACAGCCTCCCTGGGCAGCCTGTGCCAGAGTCTCCCCAGCCTCACTGCAAAGGTTTTCTTCCTCCTCTCCAGTCTCAGTCTCTCCTCTCCCAGCTCAAAGCCATTGTTCCTCATCCTGGCACTGCCAGCCCTTGTCAGAAGTTCCTCCCCACCACATGGCTGTGGTTCTGTGTGCAGCAGGTTCCCTCAGCTGCGCTGATGTCCTGCTGAGCCCCAGGACACCTTCCCATTCCCTGGTTAGGTGAGGTGGGATCCTGACACACTAGAAAGAGAATTTCCCTCTGTGCTGGATGTTGCTGGCTTGGTAACTGAGAGCTCAGCCCACAGCATGACCTGTGCCTGGTCACACTCAAGAGGGTGTGAGGGAATGGAAGAGGGCAGATTGAGACTGGAGATTAGGAGAAATTGTTTCCAGTGAGGCTGGGGAGACTCTGGCACAGGCTGCCCAGGGAGGCTGTGCCTGCCCCCTCCCTGGAGGTGCTGAAGGTCAGGCTGGATGAGGCCTTGAGCCAGCTGGGCTGGTGGGAGGTGTCCCTGCCCATGGCAGGGGGTTGGAACTGGATGATCTCTGAGGTCCCTTCCAACCCATTCTGTGATTCTGTGAGAAGAGGCTCTGAAGATCTCAGATCAGGACTGGGTCTGTGTCACTGCACCCCCCCACACCTCTGCTCCTCCCTCTCTGCTCTCCTGCCTGCAGAAAAGCCCCAGAAAGCCATCAGCAGGGCTGGAGCAGCCCCTGCTCTCCTTGGTGACCTGCAGGATGTTAGTGCCTCTGCTCCCCTGGGGATGAGGAGAGGAGGAGGAGGAGGAGGAGGAGGGCAGCAGCTCCCGCTCCAGTGACTGCCCACGGGAGGGTTGGGGTCTGCAGTGGGGCAGAGGCGCAGGCAGTGCCTCTGCTCAGTCAGAGAATCAATCATAGAATCAGTCAGGTTGGAAGGGAGCACAAGGATCAGCCAGTTCCAACCCCCCTGCCATGGGCAGGGACACCCCACACTAGATCAGCCTGGCCACAGCCTCAGCCAGCCTGGCTGCAAACACCTCCAGGGCTGGGGCCTCAACCACCTCCCTGCACAACCCATTGCAGGGCTTCAGCACTCTCCTGGGGAAGAACTTCCTCCTCCCCTCCAGCCTCAATCTCCCCACCTCCAGCTTCATTCCAGTCCCCCCAGTTTCCTATCACTACTCTGCTCTTTGGGGGAGGACTTGGAGCCTGCAGCCACCCAAGGCTGGGATGCTCTCAGCGTTTTATTGCACTGTAATTCCCCTGGAGGTGTGGAAAAATATGCTGGAGATGCTAAAAGCCCTGGGAGGCCACAGGGAAGCACAACAGCTGCTGGCTGGGGGCTCCCCACCAATCACTTCACCTTCCTCCAATTCCTCTCTCATCCCTGTTTATTTACTGGGTGGATTTCAGCCCTCCTGCAGCTGCCTTCCCTGTGAAATTCCACAGGAGGAAGAAATTGGTCTTAAAGACTTTTATTAGCCTTGGCCTGAGGTTACAACCTGTGGCAATATTCCTGGATTTGGGAGAGAAAATTACCTGCAGGCTGCCAGCCTCTGTGGTTAGCCTCAGCTTGCTCTTAATTATGGTTTTATTACTGCTCCCTTTTTGTTGGTGATGGCTCTGGGAGGTTGTATATTGCTTCTTTTTTCAGTGGCTTTAAAACTCTGTGCTCATGTAACACCAGAGCCCCTGAAAGTATGGATGGGGAGCTGATCTCTTGGAAGGCTTCTGTGTTAGTATCACAGTATCCTAGGATCAGTCAGGGTTGGAAGGGACCACAAGGATCAGCCAGTTCCAACCCCCCTGCCATGGGCAGGGACACCCCACACTAGATCAGCCTGGCCACAGCCTCAGCCAGCCTGGCTGCAAACACCTCCAGGGCTGGGGCCTCAACCACCTCCCTGCACAACCCATTCCAGGGCTTCACCACTCTCCTGGGCAAGAACTTCCTCCTCCCCTCCAGCCTCAATCTCCCCACCTCCAGCTTCATTCCATTCCCCCTAGTCCTAGCACTCCCTGAGAGCCTGAGCAGTCCCTCCCCAGCCTTCTTGGAGCCCCCTGCAGATCCTGGAAGGCCACAATGAGGTCACCTCAGAGCCTTCTCTTCTCCAGCCTGAACAGCCCCAACTCCTTCAGTCTGTCCTCACAGCAGAGCAGCTCCAGCCCTCTGCTCCTCCTCCTGGCCCTGCTCTGGACACCTTCCAGCCCCTCCACATCCCTCTTGTCCTAGGGGCTCCAGACCTGGAGGCAGGACTCCAGCTGGGGTCTCCCCAGAGCTGAGCAGAGGGGAGAATCACCTCCCTTGCCCTGCTGGCCACACTTCTCCTGCTGCAGCCCAGGCTCTGCTTGGCTTTCTGGGCTGCAAGTGCACACTGAGAGCTCCTGCTGAGCTTCTCCTCCCCAGCACCCCCAAGGCTCTCTCCTCAGGGCTGCTTTCCAGCCAGTCCCTGCCCAGCCTGCATTTGTGCCTGGGATTGCCTCCAGCCAGCTGCAGGACCCTGCCCTTGCTCTTGTTGAACCTCCTGAGGTTGGCTTGTGCCCACCTCTCCAGCCTGCCCAGCTCCCTCTGGATGGATCCCTTCCCTCCAGCTGTCTGCTGCCCCACACAGCTTGGTGTCATCAGCAACCCTGCTGAGGCTGCACTCAGTGCCACTGGCCATGGCACCCACAGAGATGCTGAACAAGCCTGGCCCAGGGCTGATCCCTGAGGGACTCTGCTTGTCCCTGGCCTCCCCTGGGCCATGGAGCCATGGACAGCCACTCTTTGGGTGCAGCCATCAAGCCAGTTCTGTATCCATCTAGTGGTCCAAGTGTTCATTCTCCTGATGAATTTGGTGGCTGAGGTGGAAGACAATGGGAAAATAAAACAACCCCAAAAGACCTTGCAAGCAGCCAGGGCTGCCTCGGAGCAGCCTGAGCTCTGGAGGCTGCAGCCACCTTGTGCTGAGGTTTCCAGCTGAAATACACCCAGTGCTGGTCCCAGTCCCTTTAGGCTCTCCCTGCTTGACTCCTCACAGAATTCCAGACCCCCTGCATGGAGGAGTTGGAAGGGACCTCTGGATATCACCCAGTCCAACCCCCCCTGCTCCAGCAGGGCACCCACAGCAGCCTGCCCAGGGGCACAATGCCCAGGGGGGGTTGGAAGCTCTCCACACCAGGAGACTCCACAACCTCTCTGGGCAGCCTGCTCCAGGCCTCCAGCAGCCTCACACCAAACAACTTTCTCCTCCTGCTCAGATGGAACCTCCTGGGTTCCATTCTGTGCCCCCTGCCCCTTGCCCTGTCCCTGGGCCCCACTGAGCAGAGCCTGGCCCCAGCCTCTTGCCCCCCAGCCTTTAGCTCTTGCTGAGCATTGCTCAGCTCCCCTCTGGGGCTGCTCTTCTGCAGGCTCTCAGCCTCAGGGCTCTCAGCCCTTCCTCCTCAGAGCTGCTGTCCCCCTGCAGGCACTGGGAATCAGCCCTGTTCCTGCTGGTGCCTTGGCTGGGAGCCCTCAGTGTGTCCTTCCCTGCTGACCCCTAGCCCCGAGCGCAGCAGCAGGGGGACCAGGGTTGTGGTGCTGAATTAATGCCTGCAGGATGCTTCGATCTCTGTGGTGTCAGCCTTCAAAGGGACCTTGGGCTGGGGTTTGTGGCAGCAGCAGCAGCCCTGGCAGGTGTCCACTGGGCTGGGCTGAGGCTGGGCTGGGGCAGATCTGCAGCCCACCAGGAGCAGCTCAGCCGCTTGGCGAACAGACCTCGCCTGAGGCCGAGGGCTCCTGCAGCCCACGACTGTGCTGCACAACCGGCTCTAACCTCTGGCTGTTTGGTCTTACCAGTGGTGCAGCCCCACTGCAAGGCCTACCAGCAGATTGTGAGCTCCTTTGGCACCGAGATCCTCCTGGGGAACGGGGAGATAAACCGCGAGGCGCTGGGGAGCATCATCTTCTCCCAGCCGCAGAAACGGCAGCTGCTGAACTCCATCACCCACCCCGAGATCCAGAAGGAGATGCTGAAGCAGATCTTGAAGTACTTTGTCTTAGGTAAGAGGCCGTGTCCCAGCACAGCAGGGCCCTGCTCAGGCAGGAGCTGTCCCCTCTTGCCTTTGGCTTTAAAGCAGGGAGAGGGGCAGGAAGCAGCAAGGGAGCCGCCGCTGAGTGACAGCCTTTGTGCTCTGCCACCGGTGGCCTTTTGCAGCAGCCTTTGGAGGATTCATTCCTGCTTTTCACCGCTGCCCTTCAGCACCTTCCTCTTCTCTGGTTTAAAGTACATCTGTAGGGCCTCAGAAAAGCATTGTGAGGCCTCTTCTGAGATTACTTGCTGGATAATGTCATAGCTTCCTGAAACGGCCAAAGCTCCTTCCCTGCCCCCAGCCTGCTCGGGCTTCAAGGCGAGCTGAGGAGCCCTTTGAAGCCTCGATAAGGTGAGGAATGGGCTGACAGCTGTGGTTGCCAAAGCCCTGCTTCCCCCCCCGACAAACCTAACAAATACAGCTGTCAAAGTCTGCCTAATCAAACGGCAGATAAGATCACCAGCTGGTTTGGAGGTCTCTGTGTAGACAGAAGGATGTCTTCATCCAGTCAGGCTGAGCCCTGTGACAGCTGAAGGGGCCTTGTGCTGGGGCGCTGCGGGGGCCAGGAGGAGTGGAAAGCACAGAGGAAGGAAGCAACAGGCAGGAAAGCCTGGAGCCCTGAGCAGGCAGGAGTTGGAGACTTGAACTCGGGGCTGCGAGCTGGGGAGCTGCTGCTGTCCTGCCCCTGGGCCAGAGCAGTGCTGGCTGCAGCAGGCTGCTCTGGCCTCATTAGTCAGCTCCTAATGATTTGGGATCGCTGGCTCCGGGCGCTGCGCCGCGCTGTGGAGGGAAGCTCTGATCGATCCAACCCCGGGGCAGCCACAAGTCCTCTGGGCAGAGATGCTGGGGAAGTGCTGCCTGCTTGGATGCTGATGTCTTTGTTGAGGCTTTTTCTGTGGTTTGTTTGGGTTTTTTTTTCCTCCATGGCCAGCTGGGCTGGGGGGAGGTTAAGTCAGAAAGCAGGACTGGAGGTGACCCCGTGGCTGGGGGACGCAGCGGGGAGTGAGATCCTGGCTCAGAGCTTTTCCCTGCCCTTGCCCCTTCCCCAGGCTCAGCAGGGTGTACCCCCAAGTCCCTCACATCCCTGGGGGCTGGGGGAGGTGGTGCTTGTGAAGGTCAGAGGCATGTGGAGAGCCTGGGATGGGCTGCAGGGCCTGGGAGGACAATGCTTCCCAGCTCTCCAGGTGGCAGTGGTGGTTTTGAAGCAAACTCGGCCGGCTGTGGGGAGGTTACAGACCCTGGGACTGTGTCTGGAGGCACCTCCAGGTTTCAGTGTCCCAGCTGGGGGAGGGATGCAAGGTTTTCCCTGGGAAAATGGAGCTGGTTAGAATTATCAGGCTTGGAAGGGACCTCAAGGCTCAGCCAGTTCCAACCCCCCTGCCAGGGGCAGGGACACCTCACAGCAGAGCAGGCTGCTCAGAGCCACATCCAGCTTGGCCTTAAAAATTCCAGGGGTGAGATTTAGCCAAAGCTTTCCAGCAAGCAACTGATGTGGTTTACCTGGGCCTGAGCAAAGCCTTTGGCACTGTCCCCACCACAGCCTGGGCTCCAGGCTGGTGACACCTGGGTGTGATGGGTGACCACTGGATGGATACAGAACTGGCTTGATGGCTGCACCCAAAGAGTGGCTGTCCATGGCTCCATGGCCCAGGGACAAGCAGAGTCCCTCAGGGATCAGCCCTGGGCCCAGGCTTGTTCAACATCTCTGTGGGTGCCATGGCCAGTGGCACTGAGTGCAGCCTCAGCAGGGTTGCTGATGACACCAAGCTGTGTGGTGCAGCAGACAGCTGGAGGGAAGGGATCCATCCAGAGGGAGCTGGGCAGGCTGGAGAGGTGGGCACAAGCCAACCTCAGGAGGTTCAACAAGAGCAAGGGCAGGGTCCTGCAGCTGGCTGGAGGCAATCCCAGGCACAAATGCAGGCTGGGCAGGGACTGGCTGGAAAGCAGCCCTGAGGAGAGAGCCTTGGGGGTGCTGGGGGAGGAGAAGCTCAGCAGGAGCTCTCAGTGTGCACTTGCAGCCCAGAAAGCCAAGCAGAGCCTGGGCTGCAGGCAGGAGAAGTGTGGCCAGCAGGGCAAGGGAGGTGATTCTCCCCCTCTGCTCAGCTCTGGGGAGACCCCACCTGGAGTCCTGCCTCCAGGTCTGGAGCCCCTATGGCAAGCGGGATGTGGAGGGGCTGGAAGGTGTCCAGAGCAGGGCCAGGAGGAGGAGCAGAGGGCTGGAGCTGCTCTGCTGTGAGGACAGACTGAAGGAGTTGGGGCTGTTGAGTGTGGAGAAGAGAAGGCTCTGAGATGACCTCATTGTGGCCTTCCAGGATCTGCAGGGGGCTGCAAGAAGGCTGGGGAGGGACTGCTCAGGCTCTCAGGGAGTGCTAGGACTAGGGGGAATGGAATGAAGCTGGAGGTGGGGAGGAAGTTCTTGCCCATGAGAGTGGTGAAGCCCTGGAATGGGTTGTGCAGGGAGGTGGTTGAGGCCCCAGCCCTGGAGGTGTTTGCAGCCAGGCTGGCTGAGGCTGTGGCCAGGCTGCTCTAGTGTGGGGTGTCCCTGCCCGTGGCAGGGGGGTTGGAGCTGGCTGAGCCTTGTGGTCCCTTCCAACCCTGACTGATACTAGGATACTATGATAAAGGGGGGGAAACTGAGCTGGGGAGGCATCAGCTCAGGTGGCCCCAGCCTGGAGAAGCCTTGGGCAGGAGAGGAGAGGGGGCTCTGCAGTGGGCTCTGCAGTGGGCTCTGCTGCCGCTCTCGCCAGCCAGGCACAGGAGCTTTGGCTGCAGCTGCTCATTTCAGCTCCTCATTATATTTCTGCAGCTTCACCTTTGCTCTGAGATCATCCAGGTTAGGGTTTGCTGCTGCTTTTTGGTTTGTTTTTTCTGTTGTTTGGTTGGTGTGGGGGTGTTCTTTTTATCCTCTGGAAACTCGGAACTGAAGCGTTTCCTCCGTGAGGGAGGAGGGCAGGGAGGGGAGGCTCTGCTCTCCCCTTGGCTGTAGCCCTGGGGCTGCAGGGCTCTGCTGCTTGCTTTGCCAGAGCAGGTCTGGGTGTGCTGGGTGTGAGGGAGTTGGGAACCCCAGAAATGCTCTTTCCTTATAGTTTTGGGGGGGGGGGGGGGGATGTTGTCATTTGTGCAGGCTACCGCTACGTCATCCTCGACATCCCTCTGCTCTTCGAGACCAACAGGCTGACCAAGTTCATGAAGTACACTGTCCTGGTCTACTGGTGAGTGCCACAGCAGGCAGGAGGCTGCCACCTCGCTGAGGGGCAGAGGGGACTGTCACATCCCTCCCACTCTGGTGAGGATTGGGCTGCTGCCTCTGCTGTGTGGGTGTGAGGAGTGACACTGCCGTTTGTCCTTGTGGAAAGGAGCTTCTTAATGAGCCCCCTCCCCTCCCCCCAAGCACAGATTGCATCAGCTCCCAGGGGACCCTCAAAAGTCATCCTGTCCACCCCCCTCCAGTGAGCAGGGACAGCTCCCAACTAGAGCAGGGAAAAGTGCTGTGCTGGGAGGGTGGTTGAGCGCTGGAACAGGTTGCCCAGAGAGGTGGTTGAGGCCCCATCCCTGGAGATATTCAAGGTGAGGCTCAACAGGGCTGTGAGCAACCTGATCGGGTTGGGGATGTCCCTGCTGACTGCAGAGGGGGTTGGACTGGGTGAGCTTTGGAGGTCTCTCCCCACCAGGGTGGTTCTGTGATCTGGAACACAGGGGAAATCACTGGGTTGGGGCCTCCTGCAGCCTGGGGGCAGGCTGTGGGGCACTGCCCAGGTGGCACAGGCTGTGGCAGTGCCAGAAGCACGCAGCAGGGTCAGCCTGGGCAGCACCACGGGCACAGGATGCCTGCACTGGGTCCAGAACCAAGCAGGGCACATCCCCCTGCTGCACCACAGCCTCCCCCAGGCCAAGGAAATTCCCCCCCAGCACAAAACTGCCTGACCAGCTCAGTTGGGAAGCAAGTGAAGCTTTTATTTACAAGCAAAACTACAGTCCAGAAATGTGGAAATGCAGTGAATGCTGGAGTGCTGCATCCAGCTCTGGAGCCCCTGTTGCAGGAAGGATCTGGAGGGGCTGGAAGGAGCCCAGAGCAGGGCCAGGAGGAGGAGCAGAGGGCTGGAGCTGCTCTGCTGTGAGGACAGACTGAAGGAGTTGGGGCTGTTCAGTGTGCAGAAGAGAAGGCTCTGAGGTGACCTCCTTGTGGCCTTCCAGGATCTGAAGGGGGCTCCAGGAAAGCTGGGGAGGGACTTTGGAGGGTGTCAGGGAGGGATAGGGGTCAGGAACACCTCTGAGGGGGGCAGGAATCAGGCCTGGGCCAGGGAGCCAGCAATGGGCACTGGCAGCCCAGAAGGCCAAGGGCAGCCTGTGCCAGGCTCTCACCACCCTCCTGGGGAACATCTTCTTCCTCACAGCCAATCTCAATCTCCCCACTTCTAGTTCTGCTCCATCCCCCCAGTCCTATCCTTCCCTGACACCCCAGAGCAGAGGGGCAGGATCCTCTCCCTCCACCTCTGGCAATGGGCACTGGCAGCCCAGAAGGCCAAGGGTAGGAGATTGAACACATCCCAGTGCCAGGTTCTGCACTTTGGCCACAGCAACCCCAGGCAGTGCTACAGGCTGGGGGCAGAGTGGTTGAGAGCAGCCAGGCAGAGAGGGACCTGGGGGTGCTGATTGACAGCTGCCTAAACATGAGCCAGCAGTGTGCCCAGGGGGCCAAGAAGGCCAAGGACATCCTGGCCTGCAGCAGGAAGAGTGTGGCCAGCAGGAGCAGGGAAGTCCTTGTGCCCTGTGCTCAGCACTGCTGAGGCCACCCCTTGAGTCCTGTGTCCAGCTCTGGGCTCCTCAGGTTAGGAAAGAGGTTGAGCTGCTGGAAGGTGTCCAGAGAAGGGCAAGAAAGCTGGGGAGGGGTCTGGAGCACAGCCCTGGGAGGAGAGGCTGAGGGAGCTGGGGTTGCTTAGCCTGCAGAAGAGGAGGCTGAGGGGAGACCTTCTTGCTCTCTCCAACTGCCTGCAAGGAGGTTGTAGCCAGGTGGGGGTTGGTCTCTTCTGCCAGGCAACCAGCCCCAGAACAAGAGGCCACAGTCTCAAGCTGTGCCAGGGGAGGTTTAGGCTTGATCTCAGCAAGAAGCTCTTCCCAGACAGAAAGACTGCCCTTTGGGATGTGCTGCCCAGGGAGGGGGTGGGGTCGATGCCCCTGGAGGTGTTTAAGAAGAGCCTGGAGGAGGCACTCAGTGCCATGGTCTGGTTGATTAGGTAGGGTTGGGTGATTGGTTGGACTTGGGGATCTGGGAGGTCTCTTCCAGCCTGGTGGATTGTGTGATCACCAACCCCTTTTTTCCCTTCCCTGCCCTGGCAGCGACCCCCCGACGCAGCTGGCTCGGCTGATGCGCAGGAACGGGCTGGCGCGGGCGGAGGCCGAGGCTCGGCTGGCCGCGCAGCTGCCGCTGGAGGAGAAGCGCAGGTTGGCCTCCTGGGTCATCGACAACTCCGGCGAGCGGGAGGCCACCCGGCGGCAGGTGCTGCGGCTGCACGCCCGCCTGCAGGGGTCGCTGCACTTCCTCTGGGCACGCCTGGCGGCGGGCGCGCTGGCGGCCGGCCTCGCCGCGCTGGGCTGGCTGCTGCTCCGCCGCCTCGGCTCTTAGCTCACCTTTTCTTCTTGGCGTGGAAGAGGCCTGGATTCCCAGGTTTGAAAAGGGCAGCGAAAGGCCACCTCCCGTAATGAGCTTTGCCGGCTGAATGCAGACAGCAGGGTGAGGCTTCTCCTTGCAGGCTTCCCAAGGTGAATGGAGCCGGGGGTGGGGTTTCCAGTCCAGCACCATCTCCCCTCTCCTGTCTTCCTGCTCGGTTTCTTCCCCACCAGCTGTGCATGTGGCATAGAAGAGCTCCGCTTGGGTGGCTGAAGCTCGTGGAGGGAAGACAGAAACCCAAAAATCTCCCAGCAGAAGTCCTCCAGAGATCATCCAGGCCAAGCCCCTGCTCCAGCAGGGCACCCACAGCAGCTTGCCCAGGAGCACAATGCCTGAGAGGGGTTGGAAGCTCTCCACAGCCTCTCTGGGCAGCCTGCTCCAGGCCCCCAGCACCCTCAAAGTCCAAAAGTGTCTCCCCATGGAACCTCCTGGGCTCCAGTTTGTGCCCATTGCCCCCTGTCCTGCTGCTGAGCACCACTGAGAAGAGTCTGCACCCAGCCTCCTGCTCCCCAGCCTTTAGCTCTTGTTGAGCACTGAGAAGGTCTCCTCTGGGGCTGCTCTTCTCCAGGCTCTCAGCCTTTCCTCCTCACAGAGATGTTCCAGGCCCCTCAGCATCTTTGGAGCCTCTGCTGGACTCTCCACTAGTTCCCTGTCTCTCCTGCTCAGGGGAGGCCAGAAGTGGACCCAGTTCTCCTTGCTAAGGCAGACTAGAGGGAGAGGAGAACCTTCCTTGACCTGCTGCTCTCACTCTGTTCAATGCAGCCCAGGAGACCACTGGCCTGAAGGGTCTCTTGGGTGAATTTGGGCACTTTTATGTCTTCCAGGACAATCTCTTCACTGGGGAGGGGGTGGCCTCTCAGGTCCTATTTCTACTGGCAGCTGGCCTCAGGTTGATCCTCTCCCAGCTCCAGACAATCTGAATTCCAGTGTGGATTTTCCCCTTCTGATTTAGTGGGGAATATGCTGGGAGTGGAGGGGGAGGTAGGCAGCGCTTCATTTGCCAGGGTTTAGGTGTTCAGCTGGCTGCTCACCCTCCCTCCTGCCCTCTAATCTCTGCTATCATCACTGGTGGTCTGACACATCCCTGGAGCAGGCTGAGACCTGCCTCGTTGAGGCTCATTTACCGCTGTTAGCTCTCCGTGTTCCGCCGGGGCGCGGCGGGCGCAGGCTGTTCTCGTTTGTTTTAATAAAGCAGGGAGCAGCGGGCGGCTCCCCGCGGCCCCCAGCCTGCGGCGCTGCTCCTCCCTGCCCCGCTCCGGCTGCTCGCGGTGCCGCCGCACGGCCGCGCTCGGTAAAGTTCACGGCGCGCAGGCAGCGCTGCCGAGCGCGCTCCTGCCGCTGCCCGTTCCAGACCGGCTCCCGGGGAGCTCCCTGCGGCATCAGCCCCTGCCGTGAGCTGCTTAGGAGGGGGAGCGCTGGCATGGCGCTGGCGCTGGGCCCCCCACAGCATGGCTCTGGCTTCCCGGGGTGTGATCCTGGTGTGCTGTGGTCAGTGCTTACCTGTAGGAGAGCTCTGTCCTGCTGCCATCCCCCCCCCCGTGTCCTGCTGCCATCCCCCCGTGTCCTGCTGCCACCCCCCCCGTCCTCCTGCCATCCCCCTGTCCTGTTGCCATCTCCCTGTCCTGCTGCCATCCCCCGTCCTGCTGCCATCTCCCTGTCCTGCTGCCACCCCCTGTCCTCCTGCCATCCCCCCTGTCCTGTTGCCATCTCCCTGTCCTGCTGCCATCCCCCTGTCCTGCTGCCACCCCCCCCGTCCTGCTGCCATCCCCCTGTCCTGCTGCCATCCCCCTGTCCTGCTGCCACCCCCCCGTCCTGCTGCCATCCCCTGTCCTGCTGCCATCCCCCTGTCCTGCTGCCATCCTCTCCCTGTCCTGCTGCCATTCCCTGTCCTGCTGCCATCTCCCTGTCCTGCTGCCATCCCCCTGTCCTGTTGCCATCCTCCTGTCCTGCTGCCACCTGCCCTGTCCTGGCTCCTGTTGCCCACCCTGTGCATGGTGGCTCCTGAGCCCTCCTGGGTTCTTGGGCTCCAACTTCCTCCTCTCCTGCCTGGCCGTACTGGCCCAGCAGACCAAGGCAGCACCAACCTGAGGGCACAGCCACCTTTCCCAGGGTGGCACAGCCCTGCCCAGCCAACTTGTGCCCCTTTTGGGGGTCGAGTACTCTTCCCACCCCCTCTGCTCTCCTCTGTGCCCAGCCTTTTGTCCCGGTGTTCCCATTCCTTACCCCGGGGTCCCTGGGAGAGCATCCCCAAGCTGGGACACCCACCCTGGGTACCCCAAGGTTTCAGGCCGTGCTGGGGGAAGCCGTACAGAAGCGATACCTCCCCCCTGCCCCCGCCGCCTCCAGCCTCCCCCCGCCCCCTCCCCTGCGTTTCATGCTTAATCGCCGCGGTGCCCGGAGTCCCTCGCAGCCGCCATCAATCAGGGCTGGCACAGGACGGTGGCAGCCCGAGATAAGCTCTGATTGTCTCGATCCCTCCCGCCGCCAACGCGATAAACGGAGCTGCGAGGAGGCCGCAGGGGAGGAAGGAGCGAGCGAGACGGAGCCCTAATCGCATTTGGCTCTCGGCTCCTGCCCTGCTGACGTTCGCCAGCGCTAACGACTTTAGCAGGGACCAGGGGCTGGCGAGGTGCAGGGGGGCAGCGAGGTGCAGGGGGGCAGCGGGGTGCAGGACTCCCCACTGTGGCTTTGGGGTGCCCGATTCGGGGGTGCTCGGTGCCCCACGCTGAGCTGAGGGTCGAGCCCCCTGCCACGGGCTGCGTTCCCTGGGCATTGGCATCCGCTGGGGAAGGAGTCCTGAGCCTGGTGCTTGGCCCCTGGGTCGCTCCTGCGTGGTGCTGTTGTGCTTCCTGTGGGTGCTCGTGTCCCTCGTGGGTGCCACGTGGTACCCAGCCCCAGGAGCTGCCCCAGCACCGTGTCCCACCCCTGGCCACCCCCGTGGGGACAAGCTGGCAGGGCCCCCCCGTGTCCATGGCAGTGGCCATGTGGCTCAGCCCGCAGCTGTCCCCCGCGGTGCTAGATGTGGCTCTGCTCCTTGGGCTGCTGGGGGGCACCGACAGCTCAATCAGTGGCTGTGGAGGGGCCCTGGAGGACAACCTGCGCCCACCCCAGCCGAGACCCCTGCGCTTGGGACACCCCTGAGCTGCCTGCCCCGGGGCTGCCCCGGCCCGTGGGTGCCAGCACGGCCCAAGGTGACTGTGCCACGTCTGGCAGCCCTGCCGTGTCCCCCGCGGGCCGCCGCAGCTCCTCGCCATCGATCGGCAGCGTCTGGAGCAGGCGAGGGCTGTTTGAGCAGCGAGCGCGGCCCCGCGCAGCCCAAATATTTAACGGCTGCGGATTGGCGGCGGGATCGATGGCGCTGCGGCTGCGGGGCTTCGGGACAGACCTCCCTCCCCACAGCACCCCCTCCCGAGGGCACCCCCTCCCCAGAGCAGCCCCTCCCTGCTTCACCCCTTCCCCAAAGCACCCCCTCCACAGGGTACCCTCTCCCTGCTGCACCCCTTCCCCAAAGCACCCCCTCCCCAGAGCATCTCCTCCCTGCTGCACCCCCTCCCCAAAGCACCCCTCCCCAAAGCACCTCCTCCCCAGAGCAGCCCCTCCCTGCTTCACCCCTTCCCCAAAGCACCCCCTCCACAGGGTACCCTCTCCCTGCTGCACCCCTTCCCCAAAGCACCCCCTCCCCAGAGCATCTCCTCCCTGCTGCACCCCTCCCCAAAGCACCCCTCCCCAAAGCACCTCCTCCCCAGAGCAGCCCCTCCCTGCTTCACCCCTTCCCCAAAGCACCCCCTCCCCAGAGCATCCCCTCCCTGCTGCACCCCTTCCCCAAAGCACTCCCTGCTGCACCCCTCCCCAAAGCACCCCCTCCCCAGAGCATCCCCTCCCCAGGGTCCCCTCTCCCTGCTGCCCCTCCCCAAAGCACCCTCCCCAAAGCACCCCCTCCCCAGAGTCCCCCTCCCTGCTTCACCCCTTCCCCAAAGCACCCCCTCCCTAGAGCATCCCCTCCCCAGGGTCCCCTCTCTGCTGCACCCTTTCCCCAAAGCACCCCCTCCCTAGAGCATCCCCTCCCCAGGGTACCCTCTCTCTGCTGCACCCCCTCCCCACAGCAATCTTTTCTTCCACCCCCCCCTTCCTTGCTGCACCCCCTTCCTCAGAGCGCTCCTTTCCTGCTGCACCCCCTCCCCGGAGCACTCCTCCATCAGATTACTCTCTTCCCTGAAGCACCCCTGTTCTCCAGTGCACCCCCTCCCCAGAGCACCCCCTTCCTGCTGCATCCCCTCACCACAGGAGCCCGTTCCCAGTGCAGCCCCTCCCTGCAGCCCCCCTTCCTCAGCTCACCCCATGCCTGGAGCAGCCTGTACCAGGGCAAAGCTTCCCCAGAGCACCCCACTCCCGGAGCACCCCTTCCCCGGGACACCCCATTCCTGAAGCACCCCCTCCCTTCAACACCCCTTCCACAGTGCACCCCCATCCCTGGCGCCCCCGTCCTTGAAGCCCCCTCCCGTTCCCTACCGTACCCCCTCCCCAGCACCCATCGTGGGGCACCCACTGGGCAGGTGGCCTGGAGCTGGCCAGTACCCCCCGTGGGGCTGTAGGGTCAGGGTGATTTCCCCCCACCCCTGCGGGGACTGTCCCCAAGCGTGGTCTGGCAGTGCCCCAAGACCCCCGAGGGAGGGAGCCTGAGTGTGGTGCCGCTGCAGGGCAGCAGTGCCACTGCACGGCTGCCGGTGTCACAAGCGTCGCTGTTCCCGTGCGCGCTCCGGAGCGTGGCACAGTGTCGCTGTCACTGCCTGGCCCTTGGGGTGTCAGCCGGTGTCACCGTGGCTGCACAGTCCCACTCGTGTCACACAGAGCCGCGGCGCAGCCCTGCTGTACGGCAGGGCAGCGCTGCTGCTCCCGGGAGTGTCACACGGTGTCACTGTCCCCACGCAGTGCGCAGGGTGTCGCTGTCACTGCGCGGCCGCGGGGTGCCACGCAGTGTCACTGCAGCTCCCGTGGGTTGTCAGACAGAGTCACCGTCAGCGCGGGCTGCACGGGATGTCACACAGTGCTGTGTCACTGCGGGGCCCACGGGTGTCACGCAGCGTCACCATCACTGCCGGCCCGCAGTGTATCACCCAGCGTCGCTGTCACCACATGGCCCGGGGGGTGTCACCCGGCCTCACCATCACTGCGCGGCGTGGGGTGTCACCCACTGCCGCTGCACAGCGCCCTCCTCGCTGCCACCCGCAGCGGGCTGCCGCCCCGTGTCACTCTGCACCCCTCCCCGAGCCGCGTCACGCCCCGTGGGGCACGCTGGGGACAGCACAGCAGGTCCCCACCGCCAGGTTCCCCCGTGGGGACACATCTCCCGAGCTGTCCCCCGGGCCGGGTGCTGCCCCCACGCGAGCTGCCATCTGCAGCCGGGCGCTAATGAGGCCGGCGCTGGCAGCCCTAATTGCCGCTCGGCGGGAGGGTGGCAGGTCCCGCCGCGTCCCTAACGAGACGGTGTGACAGGGACAGGCTGTGCCACCGCCGCCTCCCGCCCCTCCCGCCCGCAGCGGGGCTGCCCGCGCCGGACAAGGCACGGTGCCTGCGATCGGCCACGTCCTGTGCCCAGCGAGGCCCTGGCACAAGTGGCCAGCCGGGCAGCCAGCTAGCCAAGCAGCCTGGGGTCAGCCAACCTGCTGGCCAAGTGGCCACCTGACCAGCCAGCTAGGTGACCAGCCAGCCAGGTGACCAGCCAGCTAGATAACCAGCCAGCTAGATAACCAGCCAGCTAGGTGACCAGCCAGCCAGATGACCAGCCAGCTGGATAGCCAGCCAGCTAGATAACCAGCCAGCTAGGTGACCAGCCAGCCAGATGACCAGCCAGCTGGATAGCCAGCCAGCTAGATAACCAGCCAGCTAGGTGACCAGCCAGCTAGATAACCAGCCAGTCAGGTGACCAGTCAGCTGGATAACCAAGCAGCCAGCTAGGTGACCAGCCAGCTAGATAACAAGACAGCTAGGTGACCAGCCAGCCAGATAACCAAGCAGCCAGCTAGGTGACCAGCCAGCTAGGTGACCGGCCAGCTAGGTGACCACCCAGCTAGATAACAAGACAGCTAGGTGACCAGCCAGCTAGGTGACCACCCAGCTAGATAACAAGACAGCTAGGTGACCAGCCAGCTAGGTGACCAGCCAGCTAGATAACCAGCCAGCTAGATAACCAGCCAGTCAGGTGACCAGTCAGCTGGATAACCAAGCAGCCAGCTAGGTGACCAGCCAGCTAGATAACAAGACAGCTAGGTGACCAGCCAGCCAGATAACCAAGCAGCCAGCTAGGTGACCAGCCAGCTAGATAACCAGCCAGCTAGGTGACCAGCCAGCCAGGTGACCAGCCAGCTAGATAACCAGCCAGCTAGGTAACCAGCCAGCTAGGTGACCAGCCAGCTAGATAACCAGTCAGCTAGGTAACCAGCCAGCTAGGTGACCAGCCAGCTAGATAACCAGTCAGCTAGGTAACCAGCCAGCTAGGTGACCAGCCAGCTAGATAACCAGTCAGCTAGGTAACCAGTCAGCTAGGTAACCAGCCAGCTAGGTGACCAGCCAGCTAGATAACCAGTCAGCTAGGTAACCAGCCAGCTAGGTGACCAGCCAGCTAGACAACCAGTCAGCTAGGTGACCAGCCAGCTAGATAACCAGCCAGTTAGGTGACCAGCCGGCTAGGTGACCAGCCAGCTGGATAACCAGCCAGCTAGGTGACCAGCCAGCTAGATGACCAGCCAGCTAGATAACCAGCCAGTTAGGTGACCAGCCAGCTAGGTGACCAGCCAGCCAGATAACCAAGCAGCCACCCAGCCAGCCGCCACCAAGCCATCTACCAACCAACCAGCCAACCCGCTAGTTGGCCAAGCATCTAGACCACTGGTAGCTAGCCACCCAGTGTGCCAAGCAACCAGCTAGCTAGCCACCCAGCCAATCAATACCTAGCTAGCCAGCCACCCAGGTAGCCAGCCAGCCAAACAACAAGCCAGCTAGCCACCCAGCCAGCCAAACAACCAGGTAGCCACCCACCCAGCTAGCTAGCTAGCCAGCCAGCCACCCGGGTAGCTAGCCAGCCAGTCAGCCACCCAGCTACCCAGCCAGCCAGCCAGCCAGCCAGTTGGCCTTCAAGCCAAGCAGCCAACCCAGCAGCTGGCAGTGTTCTACCTACCAGCCAGCCCAGCAGCACTGAACCCAGCAGCCAACTGGCCAGCTCTTCAGCCAGCTGTGCCACCAACCCATGTGCCCAGCCAGCCAGCTCCCCTCCTGGCCACCAGCCACAGCCAGCCCCGATGAGGAGCACCATCTGCCTACACCCAGCCAGGCACTGGCACCTGCCTTGCCCTCGCCTCCATCCTGCAGCCCTGTCCCCATGTGTCCCTCACCTGCTGAGCCAGGTGTTGAGTGGGGACACCTCCATGTGCCTGCACCTGCACTGGTCACCTGCTGCCTGTCCTGCTGAGCCCTGACACATTCATCACAGCAAGCAGGGCACCAGATGCCTCCCATCCCACCCATCCCACCCCTGGCCAGAGGCACCTCCAGCTCTGGAGATTTGGAGCCTATTTTCTCCCCAGCCTGGCACCGGGAGGTGAGTGCTGGCTCCTGCCAGGATCATCACCTTGGGGCTTCCTTTGCTCCCAGCATTGATCCATGCCTGGTGCCACATCTCCCTGGCATCTGCAGCCTGGGAAACTGCTCCTTAATTCCATCTCCTGACACTCTCTGCCCCCAGCAGGGCAGTGGTGGTGGCTTTCCTCAGCTGACACAGGTCTGGAGGCTGCATGACTGAGGGGGCTCACGTCCTCCCTGGAGTCCAGGGGATGGGCTGGACAGGAGCACCCAGCCTGACCTTCCTGCTCTGCTTCTGGAGCTGTCTGTCTGGATTAAAGGATGCACGGGGGCATGGGAGGGACAGAGGGATGGAGGGAGGGACAGAGGGATGGAGGGAGGGATGGACGAAGCTTGTGGGTACATGGATGGATGTGTAGATGAATGAAGAGGTGGAGAGCCAAGAAGAGAGGCAGAGGTTCCCAGCATGGACACAGGGTGGATGTGTGTGGATGGATCTGAGGACAAATAGATATATGGACATGTGTGGATATAAGGACATGTGGAGAGAGAGAGGGAGGGAGGGAGGGAGAGAGGGAGGGAGGGAGGGAGAGAAGGAGGGAGGGATGGATCCCACCACGGCAGTGGGAACCAGCAGAGGAAGCCCCAGGTGGGAGCTCAGGAGATGTGAACATCTCTCCTGCTCTGCCCCAGCCTGTGCAGCCCAGGCTGCAACCTCTCCAGGGTGTCCTGCCCAGCTTGGCAGGGGGGCCCAGGAGCCCCCATCCCAGGCCCATACAGGGGGCACAGGGTGATTCTGGGGGGCAGCACCCAAAGCCATCAGGGACAGCTTGCAGACACCAGCTCCTTCCCCAGGCTAATCAGCAAGGGCTCACACCAGGCTCATTAGCCTTTTCCAGCTCGGAGTCCTAATTAGCGCTGAGCCACCAGCGCCGTGGCCCCGCAGTCACCGTGTGACACTGGCGCAGTGTGAGTGTCCCCGGCCAGGTGTGACCCCCCCACAGGCAGCAGCTGCAGGGAAACTGAGGCACGGCACAGCACCAGCCCCCACAGAAGCCCCTCGCCCGTCCCCAAATCCTCCTCCAGGACCTCCCTCAGCGAGCAGACAGTGACAGACGAGGGGGGGACACGGCCACCCCCCTATCCCCCCCTCAGGCCAACCCCGTGGTGTCCCCTGGATGTCACCCACCCACCTGCCCGCGTGACGCTGCCAAAGCAAACAGCCGTGGGCTCGGCCGCGCATCGATTCTGCGGGAGCTGCTGTTTGCTTAACCTTTGCAGAGGAACCGTCGAGCGGAGCCGCAGCCGGCGCCGCAGCCACTGCAGCCGCCGCCGCCATCGCCGCTGTCACCTCCCGGCTTTGTCCCTTCTCCCCTTCCCGCGCCGCCCAGCGCGGCCCTTCAGGGCCTTGCCCGGCACTTAGGTGTCTAACCCCGGCCCCAAACCACTGCACCCCCTCCTCATGCCAGCGAGCACCTCGGGGTGTCCTGCCAGGGCCAGCTGGGGGGTTGTACCCATCCATAGGGTGCCGCTGCCCCAGGGTGGCATTGAAGGTGTCTCAGCTCTGCAGCTGGGCTGTAGGGACGTGACCTGGGGATGTGGTAGCCACGCAGTGGGGACAGGGTGCCACAGAGTGGTGAGGTGACCGAGGGGACACCGCCTTGCCATGGGGACACGGTGGTGCAAGGTGCTGAGGGGATCTGGTGTGGTGGCTTTGCCGTGGGGACACAGTGGACTGTGGCAGTGAGGTGGCCTGGGCCTGGGACATGATGGCTTGGTGGGGCTGAGGTGTTCTGGAGTGGTGGCCATGCCATGTGGGCAAGGTGACCAGGAGCAGTGGGGGGGTGGCCATGCCATGTGGACAAGGTCAGGAGCAGTGGGGGGGTGGCCATGCCACGGGGGCACAAGGGCCTGTGGCACCGAGCTGAGCTGGGACTGCAGCCCCACCACGAGGACAGAGCAGCCAGGACCGGCACTCTGATGCAACCAGGCCAAGCCTGTCCCCCCACGTGTCCCCAGCACGGCCACCTCCTCCCCACGCAGAGCCCC